>CM068961.1:113283143-113297559 GCA_035128595.1 Eptatretus atami | reverse complement strand
CTGGGGAATGGTCTCTAGAATATACCTGTCAAGTTTGGTTCGGTTCCGTTTACGAACAACCGAGAAATAGAAATTTTATAAATATACCATCAGAGATGGGGAATCCCCTGCCATTGAATGAAAAAGGTCATACATATAATGAGGGAGGTGAATTGGAAACAAGACACCATTTGGTCATCATCTCGAAAAAGTTCCCCAAGGGTGAGGAACGTAGTAACCAAAAATAATTGAAATCAGATAAGCGGTTTCCATTTATTACAAAAAACATTTTTTCAAGATGGCCGCCCCAGTCGGCCATCTGGATCCGGCACGCCCAAAATCAATAGGGTTTTTCCTTTTCAGGTGGTACATGTGTGACCCAAATTTCAAATCGATATGGCGAACAGTTTATGAGTTATCGCACTCACAGCTATAAATGTTGACGCCCAGACGGACGGACAGCCGGACGACCCGAGTGACAACAATATCCCTCTTCCGCCACGCGGCGGGGGATAAAAACAGTCACTTTAAACTTTTCACTTAATTGACAACCAGATGAACCAGCGACATACAACAGAAGGAACTTTAAAATGCAATTTATTGAAAATTCACTGTTAAAATGTGCTAATTTCAATCAGTAAGAATGCAATCACAATTCAGTCCATAGTTCATCAGTAACTGTAAACTTCCACACAGGAAAGTACAAGTCACAGTCAATGCTTAATCAAATCAAAGTTACACACATATATTTCAATGCAGTTTCAAATACTTCAACAATTCTTTCACAAGGACAATTACTCTCTTGACAAAGGCAACTTCACATTCACGTTTTAATACACCCCCTTTTACCAGGATTCGTACCATGGACCAAAGTTAAGATCTTGCAGTGTCCGAACGTGCAACTAAACCTCTTGCCGTGTCAAACGAGTGTGCAGATGGTAACAAGCAATTGATTCAGAAAATTAAGTTGAGGACGAAGTTCTTCTCGACTGATTTGAGTAGATGTTTTGTTATCTAGCTGCAATGCATATCTACACAAACAACTCCATAAAACACATTGTAAACAAATTGTTTTAGTTTCCTTCTGATGTTCTCTTGATACTTGAATATGCCAACAGCATAAATTTGCATGTAACCAAATTGCAACAAGCCTCATAACAGATAAAAACGTCGTATTTTAATGCTTGGCAATAGTCATGATACAGCACCTCAAATACCCTTGCACATTGATTTTCATGTTGTTTCAGAGGATGTCCCACTGACATCAAATACAAGGCACAAAACAATAAAGTACAAAAGTAAAAAAAACAACATTCATATGTAATGGCTTCGCAAACACTCATATTTGGATTCAGCACCATCAAATACCCTTCAATGATCATTTTCAAGTGGTTCCAAAGGATATTCCATGAAATGTAAAAATAAGGCAAAACACAATAGAATACATAAAAAAAAAGGTATTAAAAAGTAAAGTACCATATGCATTGTTATGGTTTGGCAACATTCATATTTCCATTCAGTACCCACATATACCCCAAGAAAAGTATTTCCATATTGTTTAGGAGGATATTCTACACAACTGAAAAAAGAGGCTCAAAAACAAGATTGTACATCTATCTATAATTCCAGCAATCTCTGTGTGTGTGTGTGTCTGTGTGTGTCTGTGACCGCTGTTTCTCGACAACCTCTGGTCCGATCTAATTGAAATTGCCAGGTATATTGCTGGGGACCTGAGGATGTGCCTTTTCAAGGTTGATATTAATCGGACGAGTGCTTCCCAAGTTACGGCCATTTATTTACCAGACCAATGAGAAGACACGTTATTGCGTGGGCGTGGCCGATGGGGAAGGGAACCTCAGCCGCGTTCGCACATTACGGGTTACAACGTACGGGCTTCCGGAGAGTGATGACTTCGTGTATTCTATAATTTTCTCGATTTCTTATGCGCATTTATAGATAAACACAATGCCCAAGTTATGATCGCTTTCATATTAGACGGTGTATAAATTTCGGTAAGATCAGAGTGCTGGTATGCTCGAACCAGGAAGTAATTTTTTTTCTCTCTCTTCTCTTCTCTTTGTTTTCCTTGCCACGACATTGCGAAAAGGTAAAATACGTTGGCGCTAATTGAATAATTGGGTATTAAACTAAATTGCGAATAATCGTAACTGCGAATAATATCGAACTTCGGGTCACGCAGGTGCGGCACGCGACAGCGAAGAAACGGCCTGTGTGGTTTATTTATTTATTATTATTATTATTTATTTATTTATTTTTTTTTTTTTTTTTACGGGCACACGTACTAGTTTACAAAATGCATATATAATGAAAAAGTGCAATCTTCAGGATTGGCAACATTCATATTTGGATTCAATGCCCTCAACTACTCTTACAAGTGAATTTATATGTGGTTTGAGAGGATGTCTCACAAAAATTAAAAACGAGGCACATTTTACCATCCCATCCCATGGTTCATTCGGGGACCAGACAAAAAACATAGGGGAAAAAATATCAAAATTTGATTTCTTCAAAATGCCAACAGGATTAGAAGAGCAACGGGCAATGCCGGGTACCCCTGCTAGTACAAGGTAATTCACCAAATCTGGATATATAATTGTTGGAAAGTTTGTCTCGCTTCTGGATGTGTTACTGTATTGGCAATTTGTACGTGTTGCCTATAACATGCATTGTTATGATATCACTTCCTCGACAACGTGTCCGACGTATCGACATATCCAGGCTTCGGGATAAGCTTTGACCCCAATTGTTTGGCCAGGAAACACAAAGCACAATAACTCAACCAATCTTGCTTGAATGGACGTTCCTTTGTCCTCCAGTTGTACTCCAATATGGCCATGTGTTCGCACATATTGCTGACATCGCTAAAACACCCTCCACTGGGAAATTCAAAAGTGCTTTAAACAAACATTGGAGGGAAGGAAAGTTTTGTACTCCATAACCCTTACAAAATGTGCATCACAAAGTGTTAGTTAACTACAGAAGTGACTGGAAACATTAAAACACGACCTTTTATCCTGATAACGAAAAGGAGATCGAATGGTTTTGATAGACGATGCCTGTAAAGAATACTTGGGATTCGCTGTATGCAGAGAGTAACCAACTAGGAAGTGAGGATAAAAACTGAACAGAGGAAGTTAGACGAGTTAGCCGAAGAGTGGAGTCTGATGTGGGCTGGGCACCTGTGGAGGATGAATATTAAACCACAAAAGTGGAGAGATAGATGCTAGAAGGAAGGAGGCCAAGGGGAAGACCAAAGAGAAGATGGAAGGATGGGATTAAGAAAATGGCTAACCAGCAAGGAATTTATTTATTTGTATGCAGCCTGTGGCTGCTGGCTGCATCATTTTCTGGAGGCGCGGTTGTGCCGCTGATGCAATGCCCCGTTACTCGTAAGCTGGTATTCATTTTGCCAATCTCAGAAGGATGACAGGCTGAGTAAACCCACCTGCTGTTAATTCAATGGTTAACAGGAGCTTGAACTCAAGACCCTAAGATCCTAAGCCAGCCACTCGAACCGTCAAGCCAACACCAGGCTTCAGCAAGGAATCCAACACCCAGACATGGAGGCGTCAGGATAGGAAGCTTTGGAGACGCGGGATCCACGGAGGGGACACAGCGCCGAACGAGCGAGTGTGTAATGAATGAACGTCTTTCACATTTCCTTTAAAAAAATAAACAACTGCTGTTCACAACCATCTCTATATTACACATGCACACAAAATGGCAACATTTAATTTAGATCCTCACCTTTTCCAGTTTTCTTCAATGCCCTCTTTTTTTTGTCTTTTTTGCTCAATTGATCCTTCCCCCTTTTTCTGCATAAATATGTGGCGAAATACATGCTTTGGACTTTTTTTGGGGGGGGTGGGGGGAGGAGGTTTGCCACATTGGACTCTCACAACACTAAAAATGCTCACAAATGTTGATATTCCGAGAACATAGAGAAAAAGAAACAATGAACGTGAGCAATGTTCAAATTAACGAGTTAGCCACAGCAAGGATAGCACTAGATTTGAACCAGAACCATGAAATTCTCCGAAAACGCACAATGACAAGCTTTCCTTCCTGTCAGGGTGTTGAACATAAGGAAAGGATATGTGTGAAGATTTCATGCATTCCATCCCATGCTCACATTACTGCAAGGGAAAACGACAAATGTAACACCAACTTCACCTGGAAGGGAACCCAAACACACTCGGATCGATATGCCAGCACATGTGTGATGATACTCTTACTCGTTTATCAACACCTGGTTGACATGGCAACAAAACTTTCTGGTACCGGTTGTCAAGGGAATGCATCTGGCATGTAGAAGATGCGTGTTCCAATGAGCCTGTCTCTCAACTTTGGGCGCACAATAATGATTAAGGATTGTCTGTCAAAGTGATCACAGTGATCTAGCTGCTTGGTATGGGGACATTGCTCATAAATGGGACACCTGATAATGACTTCCCTTCTCAAATCTTCATTTGAAATTACTTGGTGTACCATCAACCTGCTCCTGGTGTTCAGATAATGAGTTGTAGCTCCAACGCAGAAGGTGGACGGAGGTTATGCTTTCATGTTTGTCTGTCTGTCTGTGAGCAGGATATCTCAAAAAGTCATGGACAGATTGGTCACACAGATTCCAACAACCAGTTTGCCAACAGACCAAGTAAGGATGACAGATGATGAAATGATGCTCACCACCGAGAACACAAACACCTCAACAAAAAGCCTTGAAGATCTGTTTGCCAACAGTCTCAATAAGGATGTAAGAAATGATCAAATGATGCTCGCTGCCACGAGCGCAGACGAGACCTCAACAAATACCTTTGAAGATCTGTTTGCCAACAGTTACAATTGGCATGACCTTGATGACGAAATGATGCTCCCTGCCGAGAATGCAGCCAGGACCTCAACAAATAGGTTTGAACATCTGTTTTCCAACAGTTTCAGCAAGGATGTAACAGATGATGAAATGATGCTCGCTGCCGATAGCACGGCCAGGACCTCAACGTGCACCAACGAAGGTACTTTTCCCAACATTCCAAATAAGAAGTGAAAGATCGATGACTCGCTTACCACAGAAGGATCGAACCGTTTGGTGGAAGTTTTATTTTGAATTGTTTTTTGACGTGTGCAGGGTTTTGAGTGCAAAAAATGATTGTGTAGAAACACGTTTGAAGATCTGTTTCCCAACAGCACCAGTCAGGATCATACAGATGATGAAATGATGCTCGCTGCTGAGAACGCTTTCAGGACCTCAACAAGCACGTTTGAAGATGTGTTTGCCAACAGTTTCAGTTGGGATGACATAAATGATGAAGTGATGCTCGCTGCAGGGAACGCAGCAAACACTTCAACAAAACCGTTTGAAGATCTGTTTGCCAACAGTCTCAGTAAGGATGTAAGAGATGATCAAATGATGCTCGCTGCCAAGAGCGCAGCCGAGACCTCAACAAATACGTTTGAAGATCTTTCTGCCAACAGTTACAGTTGGGATGACCTTGATGATGAAATGATGCTCCCTGCCGAGAACGCAGCCAGGACCTCAACAAATACGTTTGAAGATCTGTTCACCAACAGTTTCAGTGGGGATGATGGCGATGATGAAATGATGCTCGCTGCAGGGAACGCAGCTGAAACCTCAACAAGCACGTTTGAAGATGTGTTTGCCAAGAGCCTCAGTAAGGATGTTACAGGTGATGAAATGATGCTCGCTCCCACGAGCAGAGCCGAGACTTCAACAAATACGTTTGAAGATCTGTTTGCCAACAGTCTCAGTTCGGATGACGGAGATGATGAAATGATGCTCTCTGAAAACGCAGCCAACACTTCAACAAGCACGTGTGAAGATCTGTTTGCCAACAGTCTCAGTAAGGGTGACAGATGAAGAAATGCTGCTCACCTCCGAGAACGCAACCGAGACCTCAATAAATGCGTTTGAAGATCTGTTTGCCAAGTTTGAGTTGGGATGACGTTGATGATGAAATGATGCTCCCTGAGAACACAGCCAACACTTCAACAAGCACTTGTGAAGATCTGTTTGCAAACAGAACAAGTAAGGATGTGAGAGATGATGAAATGATGTTCATCACCGAGAACACAACGAACACCTAAACAAACAGCCTTGAAGATCTGTTTGCCAACAGTCTCAGTGAGAATGTAAGAGATGATCAAATGATGCTCGCTGCCATGAGCGCAGCCGAGACCTCAACAAATACGTTTGAAGATCTGCTTGCCAACAGTTTCAGTTGGGATGACATAGATGAAAAAATGATGCTCCCTGAGAATGCAGCCAACACTTCAACAAGCACATTTGAAGATCTGTTTGCCAAGAGTTTCAGGAAGGACAACAGAGATGATGAAATGATGCTCGCTGCCGAGAGCGCAGCCAGGACCTCAACATGCACCAATGAAGGTCCTTTTCCCAACAATCCAAATAAGAAGTGAAAGATCGACGACTCGATGACCAAGGAAGGATCGAAGTTTGGTGGAAGTTTTATTTTGAGTTGTTTTTTGACGTGTGCAGGGTTTTGAGCGCAAAAAATGATTGTGTAAAATCATAAATCAGACTTATTGTTGACTTTTTTGCGAAAAGATGCCCTGATTAAGAAAACATTTGTTTGGGTTTTGTCCAGTTTTGTAAGCACGTGACATTCCACAGCCAATCAGACACATAAAGGCAACACGTGACTGCCTCCACTGAAATTCACCTGTGTTGCATTGTCTGCCCAATTGTGACAAATAGACGTCGAGTGGAAATAAAAGTCTGAGCGCAACTGGACACTCCAGCTGCTTATTATCTCCGGTCAAAACAAACGCCTTGCATGTTGAGTGCACATCTCATATGAACGAGACAAAAACAAAACAAGGAATCTTCTTCTCTTAACAGAGAGCCATATGAAATGCCACGTGCACATGACTGAGGTTCGGTTCACACATACACAAACAGCAGAAATGCTAAAAAAGAAAAGTTTTTTTGAAAGCAGTGTCAATGCAATCCATTGTATTATCGTCGTGTTTGTAAATAATGTATTTGAAATGCAAGAATTAAAGAGTGGGTAAGTAAATAACCCTGATGGAAGTGCACCGTTATAATTTCCCTCTCCCCACTCCAACATTCCTATCACATTTCGGAAAGCAATTATTACCCTCACACAAATCACCAAGAACCCATTGTGGTGATGACTGATGGACAGGAGCATCTTTTTTTCACAGCCACAATTATTCCCTCGTTCTTTTGGGTCCTTTTTCCAACAATCCAAATAAGAAGTGAAAGATCGATGACTCGCTTACCAGGGAATGATCAAACAGTTTGGTGGAAGTTTTTTGACGTGTGCAGGATTTTGAGCGCAAAAAATGATTGTGTAAAATTAATCATAAATCAGACTTATTGTAGAGTTTTTTTGTGTGGAGATACCCTGATAAAGAAAGCATTAGTTTGGGGTTTGTCCCGTTTTGCAAGCACGTGACATTCCACAGCCAATCACAGACACATAAAGGCAACACGTGACTGCCTCCACTGAAATTCACCTGTGTTGCATTGTCTGCCCAATTGTGACAAATAGATGTCGAGTGGAAATAAAAGTCTGAGAGCACAAGTGGACACTCCAGCTGATCATTATCGCCGGATATAACAAACGTCTTGCATGTTGAGTGCACATTTCATATTTAACAAGACAAAAACAAAACAGGAATCTTCTTCTTCTCTTAAGAGTGCCATGTGAAATGCAACGTGCACATGACTGAGGTTCATACATACATAGACAGCAGAAATGCTAAAAAAGAAAAAAAAATTTTGAAAGCAGTGTATGTAATCCATTGTATTATAGTCATGTTTGCAAATAATGTATTTGAAATGGAGGAATTAAAGAGTAGCTAAGTAAATCACCCTGATGGAAGTACATGTTATAATTTTCCCCTCCCCACTCCAACATTCCTACAACGCTTAAGAAGGCAAATATTACCCTCACACAAATCACCAAGAACCCCTCGAGGTGACTACTGATGGACAGGTGCATCTTTTTTTCACAGCTACAATTATTCCCTCCTTCTTTTGGGGGTTGGCCAGGGGACATGATTTTCCCCAAGCCCTTCACGATCCGGCTGGCCTGATGCTCGACTCAGCCCTTATACGATTTCAACCCAAGATAAACAGCTTCGACATGAGTGTGCATACCTCCAGGTCTTGGTCGTCCTATTACTGCAGTATCAGGAGAGATACCCGTGAAATCAGCTGGCAGGACAGTTCGGAAGGAAAATACTTGCATTTGATTTTTGTCGTCCGTTTTAATTCCTGACAACTCCAAATTTGGATTGGTGCGTCTCTGGCAAGGAATTCAAACACTACTGTTCCCTCAGATGACATTACGCTTGGTATACACCTGTCAGGAGCAGTTGTGAGACATTAAATATGTCTAACTACCGATTAAAGTCTTTCTTAATGAGTAAATGATTGTCACCGTTATCCTGAACAAATTACAAGTTAATGCCCAAACCAGATGTGCTCAAAGTCCAGTTATGTGTCCAGACTCGAATTGTCTTCTCAATACAGACCAGTATACCGTAGCACGTTCTGCAACACTGGAATACAATAACCAGTGATATGTGCTCGATTCTCAATGGTTAACCATTCCCAAGTATTCCAACATGGGCAACCTAAGGCGTTACCAACTGGGGTTGCAGCTGTACAAGAGCAAATGAAAGATGAAACTACAATGAGTGTCACTCCTGCCCTCCTCGACTTTCTGGATCCCAAAGTTTCATAAGAACCCGTACAAGTATCGCTTTATAGCAGGTGCCAGGCAGTGATCCACCAAACAGTTAATCGGTTATAGTTAACTCAGGCTTACAAGTTGTTAGGGAACCGTTTAGGAAATATTGTTTAGCAAATGAGAAGAATTCTGGTATTAACACTTCCTGGAGCATTAATTCTTCCTTAGAGTTCTTAGATAGGATTTGATGCCTCAATATCATGTCAGTTGAAGTTTTTTATTTTTCAACTTTCAATACAAATTTGGATTTAGTGCGAGTGAGGGATTCACTCTTCAAAGTAACTGACAAAGTTTTTAACTCTTTTCATAAGTTCTTATGTGTCAGGTTTGATGGAGCATTCTTTTCGAAAAATACTCAAGTTTTCATTGTTTTGATAAGCAGAAGTTATCTGATGCTGATAATTTTATTTTATTGAATACTTTTGTGTCTTTTTAGGGGATAATATTTCAACAGGTTAAGGGTTTTCCCATGGGTGGGAAAAGCAGCCCCCTACTAGCAGACATTTTTTTCTAATTCTCTGTGAATTTTCATTTACGCAGAAACTGATAAAGAAAAAAAATTAGGATTAGCTAAAATATTCTCTCATGCATGTCGTTATTTGGATGTTATTCGAGATTAACTACATTTTTTTTGGGATAGGCAGCTTCACAAGATTTATCCAGATAACCTGATTTCAAACAGGAGTGGTAATGATTGTACAGTTGCTGCAGTTTCTGCATATCTGGATGTGTTGGTTAGAGTTGGACAGAATGGCTTTAGTACAAGTATATACAGAGTGTCCCAAAAGTCACCTATGGATTTAGAAATTAAATAACATTTCTGTTTTTATTCCGCGCTTTCGAAGAAAAGCGGGAATATTGTGATTGTCTCCGCGTCCGTCCGTCCGTCTGTCTTACCCTGTAACTCCTCCTACACCGTTTGAAATAGGAACTTGAAACTTTGGGACATAGTAGATATATGTATGGGGAAGTGCACAACACTTTCGGATTTTTGATATGACCCTAGGGGCCGGGCCAGAGGGGTTGGGGTCATGGGGGTCGATTAAAAAAAAAATTGTGTTATAGCTTTTTAAATCAAACATATTCATGAGTTAAACATTTAACAACATATTTTTTTAAACACATGATGATCAGAGGGTGCTTGGGGGTAGGGGGTGCTTAGCGGATAGGGGGTCAAATAGCTCCTCCTACACCATTTGAGATAGGAACTTGAAACTTTGGGAAATAGTAGATATATGTATGGGGAAGTGCACAACACTGTCGGATTTTTTATATGACCACTTGGGGCCGCCAGAGGGGGTGGGGTCATGGGGGCTGATTTTTTTAAAGTGTATTTACCATTGTACATTGTAAATTCTTTTATAAAGAACTTATGTGGCCCCATGAGTGACAAACAGTCACAGGTTTTACTGTATTTATCTCATCGATTATGAATAATACTGCCAAAGAGCAGTATTATTCTACTGCCAAATGAATAACTACTGCCAAAGAGCATACTGCCGACACTTCAATGCCAGAAAACCACCTTCAGATTTAATGATTGGTCGGTCGATTCAACGTTTTCAGCAATATGGGTCAGTAAGTGACTTGCCACGATCTGGAAGACCACGTTCAGTCCATTCGCAGATTAATCGTGAACGTTTCTGGACAATGTTCAAGAAGAACCAGGAACATCGATCCGCAGATGTTCTGACCAGTTTGGGATGTCTCGGATGTCACTGTATCGCATACTAAGAAACAATTTTTACCTGTACCCAATTTTTGCAATTGGTGCAAAAGTTGAAACTGACTGATCAGACTGACTGACTGATCAAAAGTTGAAACTGACATAAATTACTCAGTCCAAATTCAGAGGTTGGTCAATGAAGAAAAGGAATTTGTTCATAAACTGATGAGCGATGAAGTCATTTCCATTTGAACGGTTTTGTGATAAGCAGAACTGTAGGTTCTGGGATTAGAGAATCTAGGTCTATTCATCAACGTGAGTTGCATCCTCTCAAATGCACTGTCTGGTGTGGTGTAATGTCAGAAAGGATTATCGGCACTTATTTTTCTGAAAATGAGGATGGTAGTGCAACGACGGTCACTCGTGAGCGGTATCGAGCCATGCTCGAGAATTTTGTGCGTCAGCAGTGAAGGATAAACCTGAGATGTGGTTTCAACAAGATGGAGTCACTGCCCACACAGCACGAGCCACGGTGGAGCTTCTCTAAGGCAAATTTTTGGACACCGAATAAATTCGCTAAATTCAGAAATTTCTTGACAATCACGTTCTCCTGATTTGACGCCTCCCGATTATTTTCTTTGGGGTTACCGAAAGAAGCGTGTATACATCAATAAGCCATACAATTCAGCAGCTCAAGGACAACATCAGTGCAGAAATTTGAGAGCTGCAGCTAGAGTTATTGTCCTTTGTTATGGAAAATGCTGTCGAAAGAGTCCGTCTCTGCGAAGCCAAATATGGAGGACATCTAAGCTGCATCATTTTCCATAAATAAAGCAAATTTATCTCCATTTTGTACATTTTCTTTTGGTATAAAATAATCATAAATTATTAAAAAACACAAATGTTATATTATTCTAAATCCCAAGGTGACTTTTAGGCACTAATATATATATAATATATATATAATATATATATATATATATATATATATAATCGTCTTCCTGTCATTGTCACTGACCAACGAGGAACTGCAAAGCTTCTTGCCGTACAAAACTCCCTGCAGGAACTGGACAAGCAACAGCAAGTGCAGTCATGCAGTGCCTTGAGGAATGGGAACTCTCTGACAAGTGGTTGGCATGAGCTTTGATACGACGGCCTCCAACACTGGATCAAAACTTGGTGCATGCACCTTTCTGCAGCAAAAGCTAGGACGATCATTCTTTCACTTCGCATGCCGCCATCACATTCTGGAACTCGTGCAGAGGCAGCATTCAAGACATGCTTTGGCCCATCTTCTGGTCCTGACATAGCTATCTTCAAGCGTTTCCAGTCAGGTTGGAATGGTATCGACCAAAGCAAGTTTGAGCCAATGTCTGGTGACTTGGACTCTCTGGAGACTGTGCATTTTTCAGTTGCAAGGAACTGGTCGTGTCATTCTGCATCCAGAAGCTGGAATCTGCTCAACCGCGTGATGACTACCGCGAACTTCTTGAATTGACCATCATTCTATTTGGTGAGCGGCCTCCAGAGGATTGAAGTTCATCCAGCCAGGTACCCTTCATCGTGCAAGGTGGATGGCACGTGTAATTTATGGGATCAAGATGTACTTGTTCAGACAGCAATTTCATTTGACTGCAAGGGAGCTCACCGCCCTGAATCGCTTTACAGCATTCACTGGAACACTGCATATCAAAGCTTGGTTCAGTGCACATCTGTCATCGCTGCTTCAGCTGGAGACCTGGCTTTTTTAAAAGGACTGCTCTCCTATCCTGATACTGAGATTGCCAAAGCCACCAGCAAAAACTTTGCCAATCACTTATGGTACCTGAGTGAAGACCTCGCTGGACTCGCCCTTTTTGATAGAATAGTTACACTTGACGTTAAGCGTATGATGGTGGCCGCTCTTAAGGAGAAAGGTCAAGATATCTGAACCACGGGTGCAAGTGGACCTCACAGCAAAGGAAGCCATCGCTGTCAAGACTATTGCGGATTTTGTTTCGTCTGCCTCACACAGGATTTTTGAGGCATTCAGCATCAACATGGACTTCCTTGACACAGATCCCAGTGAGTGGGAGGATATGCCCTCCTACCAGTCTTCACAGCAAGCCCTGTGCGGTATCGACACTGTCAACGATTTTGCTGAGCGTGGAGTAGCATTGATCCAGGACTATAATCAACTCCTGACAAAGGATGAGCAGCAACGCCAATACCTGCTGCAAGTTGTTGAGTCACATCGCCGTCAGTTTCCCGAGGCGAAGAGACGAGGAAGGAACCAGACTCCTCTCATAATGATTGCTCACTGGACCAATGGACTACGTAACACTGTCGTAACAGTGATAGTTTATATTGATCTTCTTTATGTGTTGAGTATTTGCAAATTTTTATTCACACAGGAAGGATTCTTGTTTCATTTTGCATTTAACTGTCGAACAGCCACAATGCTATAATTCATGGATTCGAGACTGGAACACTGTATTTTTCACACACTGTGTGGACAGTGGTTAATAAAGCGTACATGAACCATATTTTGGTACCAATAATTTTCTTATTAATACGACCATTTTAGGAAAAAGCACCTTGAGAAAGTCGTCTTTTTGGTTTAGGGTACCAGTAAGGACCACCCATTTATTATATATTATAATATATATATATATATATATATATATATATATATATATATATATATATATAGTAACGGCTGTGGAAATTCGCAATACACCATAAAGGGTCCTTCGATCAGTTATGACGCTAAGTTTATGTGCAGATGTTCCCCACCGTTGTTTAAGGGAATTCGTGTGATTCATCGGGCTGCGACTCTTTGAGATAGCCGTTTTTCTGTTCTATCATTATTTTGGACCGTCCGAAGACTTCAAACGAAGGCCCCGTGATAGGCCTACAACGGCGCGCGAGTTTCCCGCCTTTTTTGCGGCGCCAGGGCTGACGGAGAGGCTGTGAGAGCTCGCTGGCGATTGGTGGATACAGGGTGTGAAGCGGCCGTAGGAAACGCCCCTTTTCGAGGAGCTTCTCGAAAGGGCTAGAGGAGAGGCGGAGCCAAAAAGGGGTGGAGGAAGGGGCGGAACCCGCGCTATATAGGGCGGACCGTGCTCGGCTCGGCCTCTCTCCTGCCTGGATCATCGTGTTGGATTCGTCCTCTCTCTCCGTCGACGTCACTCTCTCCCTTGTTCGCAGGGTCGACGTCACTCTCTCTGTCTGGGTCGTCGACGCCTCCTCTCTCTTGGTGGCCAGGGTCGAGCTCGCTCTCACTCTCTCTGCCGGGGTCGAGTGCTTCTCTCTTTTGGTGGCCAGGGTCGAGCTCGCTTCCTCTCTCTTGGTGGCCAGGGTCGACGTCACTCTCTCTCTCCCTCTCTGGGTCCTGCGCTCGTGGTCCGGCGAGCGGCCTGTTGGTGGAGACGCGGACGGGAGGCGCAGCAGTGCCGGCTGTCTGGTGACCTGCGCGTCCGGAACAGAGGTGCCGGAGAGCGTTCGCGGCCGCGTGGGAGGCCGGAACCAGGCGCGACCACGCTGACGGTCGTGGGAGAGAGACTGGACGACCACTAAAGGGAGGTCGTTTCTTTTGTTTGTGTGTGCTGTGGGTGGCGCCGTGTCCGACAAGTAACCTGTGTAAGTGACTACATTATCGTAGTCGGTAGTAGTACTTTCTTTGTCGCTTGTATATTGCATGATTCCTTGCTTTGTGTGTGTGTAATATGTGCTTAATAATGCTTGTGTGAAATGTATCCCGTTCATCGTTTCTTTCCCCATTGAAAGCCATCTTGAATAGCGGAATAAATTAGTAGTGGGTTTTGAACACCTAGGGTAAAGAAGATAATCTGATCCGTCGAGGTCGACGATACAACCGCTCGGTTATCACTGTACCACGGAACGGACCGTTATCGGTTCGTGTCCTGGCCGACCGCGGAGGTACGATCGCCCGGTCGACTACTCGCGCAGGTACTTAGGTTAGGTCAGACATTTGGGCGAATTCTCTCTT
>CM068961.1:113266465-113281779 GCA_035128595.1 Eptatretus atami | reverse complement strand
TCATCAACGTGAGTTGCATCCTCTCAAATGCACTGTCTGGTGTGGTGTAATGTCAGAAAGGATTATCGGCACTTATTTTTCTGAAAATGAGGATGGTAGTGCAACGACGGTCACTCGTGAGCGGTATCGAGCCATGCTCGAGAATTTTGTGCGTCCAGCAGTGAAGGATAAACCTGAGATGTGGTTTCAACAAGATGGAGTCACTGCCCACACAGCACGAGCCACGGTGGAGCTTCTCTAAGGCAAATTTTTGGACACCGAATAAATTCGCTAAATTCAGAAATTTCTTGACAATCACGTTCTCCTGATTTGACGCCTCCCGATTATTTTCTTTGGGGTTACCGAAAGAAGCGTGTATACATCAATAAGCCCATACAATTCAGCAGCTCAAGGACAACATCAGTGCAGAAATTTGAGAGCTGCAGCTAGAGTTATTGTCCTTTGTTATGGAAAATGCTGTCGAAAGAGTCCGTCTCTGCGAAGCCAAATATGGAGGACATTAAGCTCATTTTTCAAAATAAGCAGATTTTAATCTCATTTTGTACATTTTCTTTTGGTATAAAATAATCATAAATTATTAAAAAAAACCAATGTTATTTATTTTTAAATCCCAAGGTGACTTTTAGGCATCTATATATATATTATATTATAAAATATTATTATATATATATATATTATGTTCTTCCTGTCATTGCACTGACCGAGGACTGCAAGCTTCTTGCGTACAAAATCCTCGCAGGAATGAACAGCAACAGCAAGTGGTCATGGTGCCTTGAGGAATGGGAACTCTCTGACAAAGTGGTTGGCATGAGCTTTGATACGACGGCCTCCAACACTGGATCAAAACTTGGTGCATGCACCTTTCTGCAGCAAAAGCTAGGACGATCATTCTTTCACTTCGCATGCCGCCATCACATTCTGGAACTCGTGGCAGAGGCAGCATTCAAGACATGCTTTGGTGGCCCATCTCTGGTCCTGACATAGCTATTTCAAGCGTTCCAGTCAGGTTGGATGGTATCGACCAAAGCAAGTTTGAAGCCATGTCTGGTGACTTGACTCTCTGGTTAGACTGTGCATTTTTCAGTTGCAAGGACTGGTCATGTGCCATTCTGCATCCAGAAGCTGGAATCTGCTCAACCGCGTGAATGACTACCGCGAACTTTTGAATTGACATCATTTCTATTTGGTGAGCGGCCTCCAAGAGGATTGAAGTTCATCCAGCCAGGTGCCCTTCATCGTGCAAGGTGGATGCACGTGTAATTTATGGGATCAAGATGTACTGTTCAGACAGCAATTTCATTTGACTGCAAGGGGCTACCTTGCCGCTGAGCGCTTTACAGCATTCACTGGAACACTGATATCAAAGCTTGGTTCAGTGCATCTGTCATCGCTGCTCCAGCTGGAGACCTGGCTTTCTTAAAAGGACTGCTCTCCTATCCTGATACTGATTGCCAAAGCCACCAGCAAAAACTTTGCCAATCACTTATGGTACCTGAGTGAAGACCTCGCTGGACTCTCGCCCTTTTTTGATAGAACAGTTACACTTGACGTTAAGCGTATGATGGTGGCCGCTCTTAAGGAGAAAGGTCAAGATAATCCTGAACCACGGGTGCAAGTGGCACATAGATCCAAGGCAAAGCCACGCTGCCGCTGTCAGACTATTGCGGATTTTGTTTTCTCTGCTCACACAGGAATTTTTGAGGCATTCAGCATCAACATGGACTTCCTTGACAACAGATCCAGTGAGTGGGAGGATATGCCCTCCTACCAGTTTCACAGCAAGCCCTGTGCGTATCGAACTGTCAACGATTTTGCTGAGCGTGGAGTAGCATTGATCCAGGACTATAATAACTCCTGACAAAGGATGAGCAGCAACGCCAATACCTGCTGCAAGTTGTTGAGTCACATGCCGCGTCAGTTTCCCGAGGCGAAGAAGACGAGGAAGGAACCAACTCCTCTCATAATTGATTGCTCACTGGACCATGGACTACGTAACACTGTCCGTAACAGTGATAGTTTATATTGATCTTCTTTATGTGTTGAAATATTTGCAAATTTTTATTCAAACAGGAAGGATTCTTGTTTCATTTTGCATTAACTATCGAACATCCACAATGCTATAATGTCATGATCAGAGACTGGAACACTAATTTTCACACCCTGTGTGACAGTGGTTAATAAAGCCCGTACATGAACCCATATTTGGTACCCAATACTTTTCTATTAATACGAACCATTTTTAGGAAAAGCACCTGAAAGTCCTCTTTTTGTTTAGGTGTACCAGTAAGGACACCCTAATGCAGCACACACAATACCTACTTTCTCATGAGAGTGATAACACTACATATGCCAACAAGCAATTATATTTATCACAATAAATTTCAAAATTCAGGTAATTTGAAGTATACTACAGGTGCCGCACAGAGAAAGGAAATTTGAGAATTTTGAGATTTCAATTTTGCCGTATTTTACCATATCAATAAACTAACATATAATAAGTGTTCTTTGTTTACCACACAATCTACCGTTCGCTTTTGTTTTGGTTTGAAAGAAGTGTATCTTGTTTTAACATACATCTAAGTTTTGCCTTTTTGTTTGTTTTAAATAACTGAGCAAATTCCTGGTTTTCGTGGGGCACTGTAGTAAAACTCTATAAAAATTATGGGTTGGAATTATTTTATTGAAATATTGAAGGAGACTGGAAGATATGATTTTGTAGCAAGAAAGCGTTATTATATATATAAATAAAACATGACATGTTACAAATGTGACACTATTTTATATATCTTCTGGAGTGTTTCATTTCGATGAGTGCACGCCATAGAGTACGACAAAGATCGCGCCTAGCTTCAGGTGTGTTCTCTTTATCTTCTTTATTATTAGAATCTACACGGACATAAAGAACATACAATTTACTTTAGCGTAGTATTACACATCATGTGCAAGTGAATTGCACCTCCCACGCCTTGATTTATTTGTTTTTTAAAACGCATCTGTACACTCACCCTTGGAGGCTTGGTTGAAGTCACCGTCTTCATTGCCATGGAAGAAACGCAATTACTCTTTTATAAAAAAAAAAAATTCCGAGTTTTTTTATCCTGAAAAATAGACATAGAACACAAAGTCATGTTAAAATATTGGCCTTTTAAACAACTCCCTATATCGTCCTTATGAAGGAGGAAGAATAAATACCCAATAACACAAACACAGAAATACACCTGTTTTATATAGGTGATTATTACATAAACCCATCATAAATGACAGGTTGGAGTTATTTTATTCGAGATATTCAGAGACTGGATATATGCTGTTTCGTAGCAAGAAAAACATTGTTTTAAAACACTAACATGTAGCAAATGTTAGCCCCTGTTTTCTTTGTCTTATGGGACGTTTTGTTTTGACGGCCAACCTCAATTCTAGCTCCAAAGTCTGAAGCCTGGCCTAGTCATCAATGTGCTTAATTCTTCTTTAATTTTATGAGACATCATACTGGATGTAAATGATCAGTTCAATTTCACACTCACTGCGACTTTGTATTTTATTGTTATTTTAAAAAAAAATGCTTCTGTAAATCGTCCCTTTGAGCTTCGGTTTGTAGTCACATCTACAATTAAATAGAAGAGACAATAATTATGTTGTTATGGTCAAATGTGCTTTTGAGTTGTTTCTCATAAAAAATAATGGCTGCAGTGAACACCAGTCATTGCTAAAAGATTGCCTTTCTTAAAAATCCGACTCAATATCCTTTTATAAAGGGAGAACAGAAATAAGCAAGTCACACTGTGTTTTTTTTAGGTTGGTGGGACAGTAATCACCATCGTTAGTGCTCAGGATGTGTCCTGTAAGCACTATTGAACTGCATTAAAGGGTCATTATACTCCATTGTTTTATATGGAGAAGTGTTCCGACAGCATTGATTTCTTACGCATCAGCAAGGGTAAGAGCTTCATTGGGGTAATTGGTAATAGTGCTAATAATAACACAATGGTAAACATATTATTCTTCATAAATGCTCAATGCAGATGGTAAACAAAGTTTTTTGGGGATTCAAGGCTGCTTGTCATCAGCCTCAAAGTTCACCACTGATAAACATTGCTGCGCAAGTTACCGCGATGCTTGAAATCTGTCAAAAATGCTACCAGATTCGCATCTTCTTGACAAACTGCTCCTTGAATGATAACTTTGTTTTGAAGTTAACATCAGTGGTGACTGGGTAGATAGCTTTTTCTTGTCTGTTCATTTCAGAGACTGTCTAATGGTCGACATAGCCATATATATAATGCACGACCCTCCACCTGATTGGCTCAGACTTGTGCAAAACAATGGCAGCAAGTGCATTACTCAATAAGCAACTGCATGTTGTGGATTTCTTCTCTTTTGTGGTCCGTGTTTATAAAATAAAAAAGATTTTTCCATGAAAAGAGTCCAAAACGAATGGACTTCTATGGAGTGTGCTTAAGTGAGGTATATTACTGTATTGTCCTCCATGTTATTGACTTGATTTTTTCACAGAAAACTACTCTCTGGAATCTGATTGCAACCCAAATATATGCTGTTACCACCACCTAAGCAGCTGATAATCCTGGCCACATTCTCAACAACTGGCAAAGCATTTTAATAACAGTTGATCGACAGCTGAGCACTTTTCACATAGATGAATTTATAATTGTATATTTCCTGCATCAACACAGAAACCTTACGCACAAGGCTGGAAGTTCTGGGAAAAGTACAAAAATCCTGGGCACAGATGCTGGCACATCTTTGTGTCTTGATCATGCAGTGAGTGAGAATGCCTGGCAGAGTGACTGCTTAAATGGATGGTTGTGCTCGGTGACATGCTTGAAGAAATATGCTTTCAATTCGACTGTTTTAAATGTGAGCATTGCAATAAGGGTGTTATGCTATATTTCGGTCCTTGCTTCTATATTAATGCCTCAATAAGGCCATATGTATGATTTACATGTTGAATTGCCTTACGTGATGGGATTGCGATATGCTGCGAAAGTGCAATGAAAAATGTTATTTTGCAGGTTTTGTAGCTAAGGCTGGATGAGGCTGATGCATTATATCCTAACATCTCAATGAAAGCTTATATGGCCATCTGGTCTTTATTTCTTCCTATCTGCTCATGTTAAGTTAGTTGTTTATTGTTCTTCAATATTCTCATGAAAAACATTGATGCTCCCTTTACTTCCAACGTGGAAAAATCATCTTTTGTAGTCAGCTATCAATGAATAGCAAAATCAGGCATTAGTTTCGTTAGGCAGCCAGTGGTCATTTTTGACGGTTCTGCCCAATGCTTGATCATATCAAGTAAGTTTGTGTCAATATGGTTCTTGTCAACCACGGCTTCTTTCGATGAAACCAATATGGATGTTTAAACATAACGGCATAAAGGGAGAGTTGTAGATTGGAAGGAAAAAAAAAAATCCAGGCTTTTAGCAGAAGGCAATGCAGTGTGGAAGAATTCTGCAATAGACCCCCAATGCAGTGAAACAGGCTCTCATTGTCTTCTCAATAAAAGAGCTCACTCATTTGGTGAGGTAAAGGGGGAAAGTCTAGGGTCAATCGCTGCAACAGGAGTCAAAAGGTTCCCATGTATAGACAGGAAAAATGCCATGAGAGACGGTGATTAGACACAGTGCTGGAGATTTTTTTTTTCTCTCTGTTAAGAAGTGTATCCTGTATATTTCCAAAAACCAGATGTTTTTCAACACTCTTTCTTCATGGTTTGGTTTCTTTCTGAATCACATCTTGGTTCGAGCGATGTTGGACTTTGGATGATCAGTTAGAGGTCTTGGCGACATCTCAATCCTGATTGCAGATCTTGTGACTTAGCTGAACCCCATCCCAAGTGCGGTATCCTGCAACCCCTTCAGGCAGTAGGCCAATTTTCCTTGACACTTAATGGAGAAATACGGAGATTTTTGTGATGAAACCATGGCCTGCATTCCACCGCTTGTGTCCAGCAGTGGTCCTACAGCTTTTGACAGGTGCTATGCTGGGAGGGAGGACGAATGAGGGTAAACCTCTTTCCCTTGGTGTTGCTGCATGAAAGATCATTTGAGTGGTAGAAGAGTGAGCCACTCAATCCATTGTGTTTTCCTTCTTCAATAAACAAATTGCAAAGAATATCAAATCCATGGATGTTTATGGGTTTCCTGCATCCTCCATTTAGTCTAATCGGGAACTATTTGCTTTATTCGCGACATTCTGCCAAAGTAAAGAAAGCAATTGTCTGATGTGGCCATTTAAAATGCATCATGCGTATTTGGTGAAGACAAAGAAATGTCAATTTGAGACAAATAGTTGCACAGATCGCAATATTTGACAGATTTCCTCAAATTGAGGCTCACCTCACACAATCTGCAATGATTGTTCAAGGACTAAACTTGGTCATAATGAAGCCAAATATGTTTGAACACAAGGTTCAATATCCACATAAAACTCCTTGCCTAGTGCAGTGCCAGTGAGAGAAGTGAAGGTTTTTTATGGGGGAACTTCCAGCAAGTCATCTGTCTTTCATTCTGTTTGGTGAATGTAAGCAGACATTTAAAAATTGTTTTTGATCGATGAATCCCTGGGGCCCCTCCCAAATTTCAACTCTGTGGGGTTACGATCAGAGCTCACCATCTTTTGTCTTGTTGGACTGCACCCCACTATGTCAACCCAAAATGACCCAAAAGCCTCAATGAATAGAGGTTTCCAATCGAGAATTTCAAATATTCATTTCAGCTGGCAATCATGATTGAAGGTCACTGTGTGTTCAGGCCACAACCACTGTCATATAAACTTTCAGTGAATGTGCTTTGAATCTGCATATAAATTAATAAGCAAACATGAACCCTATTAAATATGATTTCTGTGTTCCTCTGCAGGTAGGGGCATTTTTGTTTTCTTCTGGGTCTAAACTTCATGGTAGTAATGTGGAAGTGCAATAATATGAGACGGGCTATAATATTTGCAGAAAGCAAATGGTTATAGGTCCTAACTTTGGGAAATATAGCTTAAAGGCAACACTGATATGGCAGATCAACAAAGGGGCAATGAAAGGCAGTTTATTGAATTAATATGCTAGCAGTCTTGGTTAACATATTCCTCTGCTCCGTTGTTATTCTTCAACCTTCACATCACTTTAATCAGAGACTACTGACAAAGTAGAGATGGAAAAAAAAATCAGCAGTTTAAATTTAAAAACATGTTCCTTGCCAAACGGAACCTGTCTGCTCACCCTAACACTTAATGATATGTAGCTTTGCTTAATTGTATGCTCGAGGGAATTTCTACTGCCTGTTGTGGGTAACATCTTTACATCTTGAATGGTTCTGCTGAGCATGTTTCATTAAATACCGTGATCAAGTCGTTTCTCTGCACTGAACGAGGCCGCGAAACACAATCATCAGTCTGCACCGGACACCTGCTAAAAGGTTGTCCAGCTGCAAGCTGCGGCTGACAAGGGCCGAAATCCCATCGGTTCAATGGCCTAATCATGTCTCGTAGCAATACAGACTACTTCTGAATGTTAAAGGTTCTTATACTTGAATCTGTAAATAGCAAACATGGTAGAAATAATATTATTTTCTAATAAATTGTTTTTTAGCTTGATTTAATAACTAGAAATGCATATTAATATTCCGAAAATGTGAATCAACTTGTACAACATGTTCTAATAGTTTATGGAACTGTTTCCAAAGCTCCTCCACCTTACGCAAGTGTGAGATTGTCACTTGAGTAAGGTTGTGCAAGGCAAGACAGGAATGATTGTCACTCTAATGTAAAATTGTGCATTTTTTTATTTATTTGGCGGTCTCCAAGCACTTCGCCCTCCATGTTGGGAGCACTTGTAGTGTAATTGGCCCGTACTGGCTCGGCGAATGCAATGCAGCGTGCTAAGCCAGGGCTTTGTTGAAAGCAAAGGCGCGTTTCGGAGGGAGCGTCCTACCCCCCTTGTCAACTCCTTTGATGTTACCTTCTGGTTTGACGGGAAGAAGCAACATGTTGAGAGAGCTAGCTGCAGGGTAGCGTTAACACATCTGCTGGCTATAAACATCATCAAGTTGAACCAATTAAAAAACCACGGCTGCAAAGATGACAGCATTTGCACAGTGATTAAAGTTTTTGTCGACTTAACAAGGCAAAATACTTAAGCATAGATACATAGTCCTTGTCAGGAATTAAAGGAAATGTGTATTTTGTGTAATTGCAAGTGATGAAAAAAGGAAGAAATCGTTGATATTTTTGGTAAAATGGCATTTGGTGGCACAATGTTCATGTAGTCAAATACATAATTATTGCTTTGTATAGTTTTCAAGTATGCATTAATACTTTAACATTTGTATACAGGGAATCTATATGGCGGAGGGGTGTGGGGGGGTGGATTGTCATCTGCGGAAGCATTGAAGTAAGTTGTGCAAGTCAAGACATGCTTTTTGATGTGGTCAAAAATGGACTTGTGCTAAAGTTGAATTTTTTTTTTTTTCTTTTCTGTGTGGATGACTCCATGGTGTGTATGAGTCTTCACCCTGACTCACAAATTTAGGGAAATGCAATTTTAATGCTTCATTTTTGGAAATTCTTCTAAATTGAGAAATGCCTTTTATTTAAAAGAAAAGAAAAAAGGGTTAAAAACAAAAAGTCAAGCATTGTGACATAGCTGAACAGATGCACTTTTGCATAGCATAAACAAAAATACATGGTCATTCAAAAGCTATGGAAAGCTTGTTCAAAGTAAAACGCATGCACCTTGCCCCTTAGGGCCAATTGAAAGCGAATGTGCCATAACAAGAAACACGTCCATTACATTGTCTCTCGAGGCCAAAAATGCATGGCCATACCAAAAAGCCATTAATTCCATCTTGATGGCATAATCAGTAAAATATAAATCAGCTTATAATTTACAACACAACTTTGGTATAATTTTACAATATCACATAAGATGAGGGGTATGTTTGAGGATGTACCTCATTTGGCAGAACAACTGGTCATAAGTTTACATCAGATTGGATTGACGCAATCAAAGAAAAATTAATCCGATATAAAAAACGTCACCAAAGTGAATTGACAATCTTGCAAGAGATCCGTCGTTAGGATTCCTCAAAGACAGCAACCCTAGGGGGAGTGTTTCCAGACAGCATTTTAAAGCCTTGAGACTGGACATATTTCTGCCTTAATAGGAAGACAACAAATATAACTATCGTAATACATATGCAGCGAAGAAGAGAGAGAGAGAGAGAGAGAAAGAGAGAGGAGAGAGAGAGAGAGAAGAGAGAAGAGAAGAAGAGAGGGGGGGAATGAGAGGGGACGAGGGGGCGAAAGGGGTGACGAGAGGGCGAGAGAGAGGGAGAGAGAGGGAGAGAGAGGGAGAGAGAGGGAGAGAGAGGGAGAGCGAGAGAACGAGAATTATACTAACCTGACTCTGATGATTTAATGGCATGGTAATACTGGCAATTACCTGAACTTTAATAGGCTACAGCAAATGAATTTGCAATTTTGCATTGAGGAATGCTGTGAATTATTTAAGGCACACTTCACCGTTCCTGGGTAACAAAGCAATCGAATCTTGGCCACATTTTTTTTGCCCTGTCCAACAAAGCGTCGCTGGTTTGTTTAGGCCAATGTTTTGTCTGATTATACATTGACATAATAATCAGCAGCCTTGAATCGAAAATAAACCAAAGTACCTAAGCACCTCTTGGTGTTTTGATTGAGGCAGATTATTTCCTAAATCTGCTTGCCTTCACTGTCATCGTGTGTAAGTAGCAGGCTCAAATGCTGCATGGCAAACGAGGAAGAAAGCTTGGAAGGACTTTTGCGCTCAGCCTAAGGCACGCCCAAAGCTTGGATTTTTCCACGCATGGAATTCTCAGCCGCGTCGTTCCCTGGTACCGCTTTTGCTCTCGACCCGATGCATGGCGGGCCGTGTCATTGGCTCACTGCGAGGAACCCTTTGCGAGGCCAATGGGGGTGTGGGGGGAGGCTTTGGTTGGTGAGGAGGAGAAAGAGGCTGAGGCCAAAAAAAAGGAAGCAACGATGAAAGATCAGGTTGTACTATGGTGGAATGTAGTCACGTGGCGAGAGGCAAAACGTTTTCAAGCAACATGTGGAAACTTTTCCCACATTTATAATCATAAAAGATTTGAAAATATATTCGTTCTGCATGTAGCAATATCCCTGGGATGGAAACGCCATTCAATCTTGAAGGAAGACGGATGAGGGATGAGGAGGAATGGGTGGGGGCGAAGAGCAAATGTGAGAAAAAAAGGCTGCCCTTCCTAAGATACTCGTCCTCTTCCTGGCTCCGTGTTTCGCGTCGGGGCTGGGTTTGTCGGGTCCACAGGTGCCGACACATTTGTCTGCCACATCCTCTCCTCACCAGGGCCCGGCCCAGAGCATTCCCTATTGTAATAGGCAGAGCGGCCGTTCTAATTGTGCGGGCCCGTCTCATTTCCCTGCCAGTGGGCGAAACAGGGCATCACTGGAGACAACCAACGGAAAAAGGCTTTGGCTGGAGAAACGCAACCTCGACCCATGTTTTTTTTTTTTTCAATTACGCCATTGCAACTAACGGCTGATACATGAATTGAATAAACAGCCCATCTTCATGCGATGGCGGCCTGGGACAAGGCCCGGCTTGATGAAAAGGTGCGGTTGCGGATTGAGGGAGGGGGATTGGGGCTTCCTCTACTCCTTTTGGTTTCTTTCCCATTGCAAAACATGAAGATGGCTTTGGAGAAGTGACTTTCTTGATGTTGTTGCTGAGCCCTTCAACCTGCCTGAATCAAAATGATGTCAGTTATCCATTGGTGATTTTAGCTCTGCTTTTCATGGTTACACAAGCAACTTGAAGTTCGGAAAAACTCTGTATACCTTGAAAAAAGTATGTGGCCAATCCACATTCAGCTGAACCCATTGTGAGCGAATATATGATACTGTAGAATGAACAAGGCGATTGGCACTTTACTTGCAAACTTGAGAAAAGAGATCAGAGAGGGAGGCAGAGACGGATATGGCAATAACTTTTTAACATCTGGGTGATGGCGTCTTTGATATAAATCAACAAATAAATGAGTGATTTAATCGAGGCATAACCAGCATACAGAAGAGATTTTTAATCACGATCAAGTTGGCACATCAAGCCTCAATTTTGTAATATGACCTGTTATTGTTACAATTGCGTAAAGGTTGCACTCAAAAGAATCAAGTTATAATCGACAGAAACATCGTGGAAGAGTCGGTTGATTGTTTGTATCATGTGAGAGGCAATCGACGGATTCGTTACGTACGATGTTATGCAAAGCCGGAGATGAAGAAGCTGATGCGTCTATTGGTGACGATGTGAAAAAGTATGAATGTCTGTTCATTATTAAAATTTCGCACGACTTGCACCACGTCACAGTAATGTACATATATCGCTGCAGCATGAGAAGCAATTAATATTGGTGCGTTGTGGATTAATATGCATGATTAATTGAGCAGATTGCTTGCACAAAAGGGAGTGGCTCTGGACTTCAAGACTTGCTGGAACTGATTGCTTTATGCACATAATGATATGTTTTAGCATTATTAATTAGGCGAAACAGAATTCTTTGGTGTGCAGCAAAAGGCATTGCTGCAGATTATTATAAATCGCTCCAATTTGAATAGACTGATAAGATTGTGTCTCTTTAATTGTTTGTAAAGGTAATGGATGTGTGGACATGTACATTAATATATATATAATATAATATTTTATTTATATTATATATATATATATACATATATATATACACATATTGCATGTATATATAATAATATTTATTTACTTATATATATATATATTTATTTATATACTATATATATTTATTTATAATATATTATTTATATTAATATATATGTATATTATATATATATATATGTATGTGTATATACATATATATATAATAGTATATATATTATATATATATATATTTGATTTGATTGATTATGATTTACCAACACTCGTTTCGCAAAGTGTCAGTGCTTGCAAAGCTGTTGCTTAGTAAGATTTCCTGGTGGTTTGGGACTTTGCCTTCCAAGCATTGTTTGTCCATGTCTCTGTCCTTTAAATGCTGAGCATCAAGCAAGGAAGCAGCAGGTACCATATTTAAGTCTTTGATATGATTTCAGCTGGGGAGGTTTCAGAGCAGAAATGATTCTAATATTACACAACTGAGTCCTTGGAGTTTTATATAGACATGTACACCACACACACACAACACACACCACACACACACACACACACACTCCAGCAAGGAGGGCCAATCTAGGCCGACTTTCGGTGAGCAGTTTAGAAATGGTGATCTTTCACAATGATGCGCTCTGGACAACATAGTACACCTGTAAAGTTTAAATTTTTGGGAACATACTGTAATCATATTTACCTTTGCTGGACCACACTGCAAAGTTTTGTGATATTAAACATCAAGTAATTATTTAAAGTTTTTTGTTGCATATACATATTATGTAACCATATATACATTTGCTCCATATATAAGAGATAATGTGTATATTAATATATGTATATATATATATATAGATATTATAGATATATATATATAGTATATATATATATTATATGTACACATATTTGTGTGAGTTTTTTATCGTATCAAACACTTTGTTAAAGTTTCAACGATTTCCACACATTTCTGTGTGTTAGGTTTTGAACCTAACATCGCTGTGTTAGGTTTTTGACGATATAGGAAGAAATGTGCAGGCCAAGTGCTACTGCTCTGGTTTGCAATGTCATTTATTAATTTTTTAAACATATATCACAAAGCGGTATATGGGCATTTTTGATTCAAAGTAAACTGAGCCGATTATTTCAAAGTCGTGAAAAAGAAATCGTAATATGTCGTTAATGACATCCGGACGCATCGAGGTAATTGGCAGCTATGGAAGTGTGTTTGCGGAACACACGATGTGAAGGATCCTCATCTCATTGCAGCATTTTCGATAATCAACGCTCTGGATGTTTCGTTAGTTGGCCCACAAAATGTTGTTTTCTTTTCTTTTCAGAGTTTGCATTGTAAGTGAGAGAAATATTAATAAATTTTTTGTTTTCGTCATTTCTTGGGCACCCTGTAGCACGTGTAAAGACACATTAATTCCTTTGCCGAGTCAGAATGATTCTTTTTAAACGGTGAGACCTCTGGCTTCCAGTAAATGCAGGGGTAACGGGATTTCCTGTCCACTTGTGTTTGCAATAACACTGGTTTGTGTCTATAGCAGTTCCTTGGTTACTGTACTTCCCAGAACGAAATTGTGACGCAAAGTATTTCAATTCTAGCATCATCAGTTTGCACCTTACCATTCAGAATCGCGATGAATATGTAGATAAATAATGAGATTCGAATAATTTTACAACGTATTAGTATAATATTGCACATTTGACGAAATACACGTATTTGATAACAAAAATATGAAAAAAGTTTATTATTTTTTTCCGGGAATATTTAACGTCAAAATGTGGCTAACACTCGGGCTAGGATGTCGCTCAGAGATGCATTTCGAGCGGCCAATTTGCAAGTTACATGTATGGTCTTAAGCTCACTTTGTCCCTTTGTGTTACCTCAAAAACTCGTGGTCCGCACGGGTTTGCTTCTCAAGCCCCAAGTGTAAACACCATCCAACAGATGCCCTTTTTCGGTGCACTGCCTTGCCGCCTGCAGCCGATTCATTCAGGTGACGCTTAAACACCCGACCGGCCCTCGAGGCTACGAGCTACAACCTTCCAGGTGCCCCGCACACCTGGAAACCTGAGGATTTTCTTGGCTGAGTGAGCCGGCGAGACTCGCCTTTTCGCAGCGAGTTTGAATGAGGGAGAAGTTTTCGATTTTTAGCATTGTAAATTACCCGCATACTCAAAAGTAACCGGGGCAAGTAAATCCGTTGTAAGTCTCCCCACCCATCGTTTTGTTTCTCTCAACCCTACCTCTTCCCATGCAAGGCATGCAGCCGAGGTTTCAGATTTCTCCCATCGCCGACACCCCCAAGATCGCGAATGCCCCCGGAGCAAAGGAGCTGAATCGCAGCCACGACTCCCCCACTAGCCTGCCCTTGTCACCCGCGTTTTAACGCGTACCCTTCACACCGAAAGCCCCTCGGGCATCTGCGGGACATTATCAAATTATCGATGTAAAAACCAAGGCCGAATGCCCTTTCCTGCGATGTGCGTAATTCCGCCGCTCGTTTCTGACCCGATAGCCCATCGACTCTTTTTAAATTTCATTCGGAAAGAACCTGCTTTGTTGCATGTTTTCTCGTTTTGCCGAAAGGACGACCCGTGTGTGCAGGCCAGTGCCAAAATGCAAGTTCATTTTGAGCAAAACACAACGCTCCAATCTGAAAGGTGACCTCAATTTAGCCCGGCAAGTAAATTCAACTTTTACAGCTCCGTGGTCATGCCATGGACACATTAAACGAGAGCATAAGCGACCTACGTTAGCAACTAAGTACAGGATAGTTATAAAAAGGCACAAGTGTTTCGAGAACATGCATGTTTTGGGCACAGCAAAATAACAGCAATGTGTAAGCGTTCTTGCAAATGCAAAATTTGAGGGTGGTTATAAGGTCGACGTGGACTTCTTATTGGTAGAAAAGGTAAAAATTAGATCGTTCCATTTTGTTCAATGGTATCGTTACATGAGAAGATTTACAGGAAGTGACTGACATCCATCGCTGCATGTCATAGCATTCTAAGAAAAACCAAGAATGGTGGCCAGCATAATCAAGTGTGCTGTGGAACAAAGATGGATGATCAAGTTCCTTGTGAAGGAGAACATCAACCAAACAAAATTACAGGCGACTGTCTTCATAATTTGGGTGATGAATGTCCTTTCATGTAAGTTGGTGCTGTTCATGGTGCAATAGTTAAAAATGCATTCAAATTTGTGAGCAATCCTGAACCGTCATCACAGTAAACAACTGCTGCCACTCAAGCCAACAGTGAAAGTGTTGAACCGTTAATTTTTGGAGAATCGGCCAGATCGGAGAAATCGCGATTAACAATACCTTTAATTGCAGAAAGATTGCCATGTGGTGTTTGAAAGTGTGGAAACATATTCATTCTCATTTGAAATTCAATACGATTAGTGCAAGGTGGGTATGAAAAGACCCTTTTGTTTGATCAAAAGGTTAACTGTGTGGCTATTTGCCACAGAGCTGAAACAGAACTAGAGGGAGGTCAAGATGATTTTCTTGATGAAGATGTGTTCCTGATAGACCTAGGTCAATCATTTCTTGCCAGAGTATATGCAATGGATTATTAAGACGTCATTGGTCCCCAAAGCAAAAAA
>CM068961.1:113239653-113266440 GCA_035128595.1 Eptatretus atami | reverse complement strand
ACAGAGAGAGATTCGCGACTTTATTATTCTCTTCTCTAGCAATTCCGTTGGTCCATGTATCGCTGAATTGAAATAAACTTACGCAATAGGGTGATACGTCATAATTCGAACGGAAGTCGTAAGTCATTGTTCTTCATGGACTGTAGCATTATTTTCATTCTAATTGCAAATGGCGTTGGGCTTCCCTCATGTCAATCGGGCTGACTTAAAAATTTTAACGTTACGGCAATCAGGTGAGACGTCATAATCGAAACCGGGAAAGTCGGAGTCATTGTCTTCAATTGATGTAGCATTATTTTTTCTTCTCTATTGGGCACAATGGCGTGACATGTCAATCTGGCTTGAACTTGAAAAATTTACGTTACGAAATCAGGTGATGACGTCATAATCGGAAACCGCAAGTCGAAGTAAATTTTTTACATCGGGATACTTCCGGGTACATGTCTCTGTCAAGCATGTGAAGTTTGGTGAGGATCGAGTCCAGTTTTTCGTGTGCATAGGGTCACAGACAAACATGGCACATTCACAGACAGATAGACTTTCAACTTTATATATATTATCTATATAATAAAGAAAATTGGCCAAAAGGGCAGAAATCAGATACTTATTGGGCTCAGTTAATGTGGAATGGTCTCTAAGAATATACTGTAGTTGGTTCGCGTTCCGTTTACGAACAATCGAGAAAATAGAAATTTTATAAATTATACATCAGAGATTGGGATCCTGCCTTGAATGAAAAAAGTCATTCACATATTCTATTAATGAGGGGTGGTGAATTGGAAACGAAGAACACCATTTGTCATCACTCTCGAAAAAGTTCCGAAGGGTGAGGACGTGTAACCAAATATATTGAAATCAGATAAGCGGTTTCCATTTCATTAAAAAAAACATTTTTTCAAGAATGGCCGCCCAGTCTGCATTCTTGGATCTCGGCACGCCCACAATCAATAGGGTTTCTTCTTTTCAGTGGTACATGTGTGACCAGTAATTTCAAATCGATATGGGAACAGTTTATTGAGTCTGCTCTCACAGCTAATAATGTTGCGTGCGCAGACGCCGGCGGACAGCCGGACGACCCGAGTGACCACATATCCTCTTCCGCCAGCGGCGGGGATAAAAACAGTCACCTTAAACTTTTCACCTTATGCACAGATGAACAGTCGACATACATACAGAAGGAATTTAAAATGCAATTTATTGAAAATTTCACTGTTAAATGTGCAATTTCATCAGTAAGAATGAATAGCATTCAGTCCATAGTTCATGCAGTAACTGTAAACTCCAACAGAAGTAGCACAGTCACAGTCAATGCTTATCAAATCAAAGTTACACACGATATATTTCAATGCAGTTTCAAATACTTCCAAATTCTTCACAAGGCAATTATGCTTGACAAGGCAACTTACATTCACGTTTTAATCACCCCCTTTACGCAGGATTCGTACATGGACCAAAGTTAAGATCTTGCAGTGTCGAAGTGCACTAAACCTCTTGCGTGTAAACGAGTGTGAGATGGTAACAAGCAGTTATTGATCAGAAAATTAAGTTGAGGGCGAAGTTCTTCTCGCTGATTTGAGTAGATTTTTGTTATCTAGCTGCAATGCAATCTACACAAACAACCTAAAACATTGTAAACAATTGTTTTAGTTTCCCTTGATGTTCTCTTGATACTTGATATGCAACAGGTCATAATTTGCATGTAACATTGCAACAACCAGAACGATAAAAGGTCGATTTTAATGCTGGCAATAGTCATGATAACAGCACCTAATAGCGCTTGCACATGATTTTCATTTGTTTCAGAGATGTCACTGAATTCAAATACAAGGCAAAAACAATAAGTACAAAGTAAAAAAACAACATTCTATGTAATGGCTTCGCAAACACTCATTTTGGATCAGCACCATCAATACCTTCAATGATCATTTCAAGTGGTTCCAAGGATTTCATGAAATGTAAAATAAGGCAAACACAATAGAAATAATAAAAAAAAGGTATTAAAAGTAAAGTACCATATGCATTGTTATGGTTTGGCAACATTCTTTTCATTCGTACCCACATATACCCAAGAAAAGTTTTCCATATTGTTTAGGAGGATATCTACACAACTGAAAAGAGCTCAAAAACAAGATTGTACTCTATTCTATAATCCAGCAATCTCTGTTGTGTGTGTGTCTTGTGGTGGTGTCTGTGACGCGTGTCTCGACAACCTCTGGTTCGATCTTAATTGAAACTTGCCAGGTATAATTGGCTGGGACGCGAGGATGTGCTTTTCAAGGTTTGATATTATCGGACGGTGCTTCCCAAGTTACGCCATTTATTTACCAGACGCAAGTGAGAAGAACCGTTATTGCGTGGGCAGTCGGCCGATGGGGAGGGAATCAGCCGCGTTCGCACATTACGGTTCAACGTAGGGCTTCCGGAGAGTGATGACTTCGTGGTATTCTATAATTTCTCGATTTCTATGCCGCTTTATAGATAAACAAATGGCCCAAGTTATGATCCGTTTTCCCATATTAGACGGTGTATAAATTCGGTAAGATCCGAGTGCTGGTATGCTCCGAACCAGGAAGTAAATTTTTTTTTCTCTCTCTTCTCTTCTTGTTTTTCCTTGCACGACATTGCGGAAAGCGTAAAATAGTTGGCGCGCTATTGAACTAATTGGGTATTAAACTAAATTGCGAATTAAATCTAACTGGATAATATCGAACTCGCCGGGTCACGCAGGTGCGGGCACGCGCAGCCAGAAGAAACGGCCTGTGTGGGGTTATTTATTTATTTATTATTTATTTTTATTTATTTATTTTTTTTTTTTTTCGGGCACGTACTAGTTTCCAAATGCAATATATATAAAAAAAGTGCATCTCAGGATTGGCACATTCATATTGGATTCAATTGCCCTCACTACTCTTACAAGTGAATTTTATATGTGGTTTGAGAGATGTCTCACAGAAAATTAAAAACGAGGCACATTTTAACCATCATCCATGGTTCATTTCGGGACAGACAAAAAACATAGGGGAAAAAATATCAAAATTTGATTTCTTCTTCAAAATGCACAGGATTAGAAGACAACGGGCAAATGCCGGGTAACCCCTGCCTAGTACAAGGTAATTCACACAAATCTGGATATATAATTGTTGGAAGTTTTGTCTCGCTTCTGGATTGTTCTGTAATTGGCAATTCTGTACGTGGTTGCCTTAACATGCATTGTTTATTGATATCACTCTCGACACGTGTCCGACGTATCGACTATCAGGCTTTCGGATAAGTTTGACTCCCAATTGTTTGGCCAGGAAACACAAAGCACAATAACTCAACCAATTTCTTGAATGGACGTTCCTTTGTCCTCGCTTGTATCCAATATGCCATCGTGTTTCGAATATTGCTGACATCGCTAAACACCTCCACTGGGAAATTTCAAAGTGTTTAAACAAATTGGGAGGGAAGGAAAGTTTTGTACTCCATAACCCTTACAAAATGTGGCATCACAAAGTGTTTAGTTAATAAGAAGTGACTGGAAACATTAAACATACGACCTTCTTAATCGCTGATAACGAAAAGGAGATCGAATGGTTTTGATAGACGATGCTGTAAAGCATACTTGGGATTCGCTGTTGCAGAGAGTAACCAACTAGGAAAGTTGAGGATAAAACTGAACAGAGGAAGTTAGACGAGTTAGCCGAAGAGTGGAGTCTGATGTGGGCTGGTCAACTGTGGGGATAGAATATTAAACCACAAAAGTGGAGAGATAGATGCTAGAAGGAAGGAGCCAAGGGAAGACAAAGAGAAGATGGAAGGATGGGATAAGAAATGCTAACCAAGCAAGGAATTTATTTTATTTGTATGCAGCCTGATGGCTGCTGGTGCATCATTTTCTGGAGGCGCGGTTGTGGCCGCTGATGCAATTGCCCGTTACTCGTAAGCTGGTATTCATATTTGCCAATCTCAGAAGGATGACAGGCTGAGTAAACACATGCTGTTAATATCAAATGGTTACAGGAGTTGACTCAAGACCAAGATCCTAGCCAGCCAACTCTAACCGTCAAGCCAACACCAGGTTCAGCAAGGAATCAACACCCAACATGAGGCGTCAGGATGGAAGCTTTGGAGACGCGGGATCCACGGAGGGACACAGCGCCGACGAGCGAGTGTGTAATGAATGAACGTCTTTCACATTTTCTTTAAAAAATAAACAACTGCTGTCACCTATCTACCATCTCTATATTATCAACTCCCACAAAATGGCACTTAATTTAGATCCCTCACTTTCAGTTTTCTTCATGCCTCTCTTTTTTTTTGTCTTTTTTGTCATTGATCCTTCCCCTTTTTTCTGGCTAAATATGTGGGCGAAATACAATGCTTTTGGAACTTTTTTTGGGGGGGGTGGGGGGAGGAGGTTGCCACATTGGACTTCACAATAAAAATGCTCACAATGTTGATATCGAGAACATAGAGAAAAAGAAATCTAAATCGAACGTGAGGCAATGTTCAAATTAACGAGTTAGCACAGCAAGGATGACTAGATTTGAACCAGAAACATGAAATTCCTCGAAAACGCACAATGAAAGCTTTCTTCTGTAGGTGTTGAACTAAGGAAAGGATATGTGGAATGATTTATGCATTCCATCCCATGCTCACTTAACTGGCAAGGGAAAACGACAAATGTAAACAACTTCACCTGGCGGAACCCAAACACACTGGATCGATTGCAGCCATGTGTGATGTACTCTACTTCGTTTATCAAACCTGGTTGACATGGCAACCAAAACTTTATCTGGTACGGTTGTGGTCAAGGGAATGCATCTGGAAATGTAGAAGATGCGTGTTCCAATGAGCTGTCTCTCATTTGGGCGCAGATAATGGATTAAGGATTGTTGTCAAAAGTGATTAGCAGTGATCTAGCTGTTGGTAATGTGGGACATTGCCTCATACATGGGACTACTGATAATGAATTCCTTCTCAAATCTTCATTTGAAAATTACTTGGTGTAACCATCAACCGCTCCCTGGTGTTCAGATAATGGTTGTGCTTCCAACGCAGAAGTGGACGGAGGGTTATGCTTTCATGTTTGTTCTGTCTGTCCTGTGAGCAGGATATCTCAAAAAAAAAACTCAAGAACTAAAAAAAGTCAGGACAGATTGGTCCACACAAGACAGACAACAGTTTGCCAACAGACAAGTAAGGAATGACCGATTGATGAATGATGTCACCACCGAGAACACACACTTCAACAAAAGCTTGAAGATCTGTTTGGCACGTCTCAATAGGGATGTAAGAATGAATCAATGATGCTCGCTGCCACGAGCGCAGAGAGACTCAACAAATACTTTGAAGATTTTTGCCAAACAGTTAAATTGGCATGACCTTGAATGGACGAATGATGCTCCTGCGAGATATGCAGCCAGGACTCACAATAGGTTGAACATTGTTTTCCAACATTTCACAAGGGATGTACCAGATGATGAAATGATGCTCCTGCGATAGCACGGCAGGACTCAACGTGCACTCACGAAGGTCCTTTTTCCCACATTCAAATAAGAAGTGAAAGATCGATGATCCGCTTACCAGAAGGATCGAACCGTGTTGTTGGTATGTTTTATTTTGAATTGTTATTTTGACGTGTGCAGGGTTTTGAGTGCAAAAATGATTGTGTAGAAACACGTTTGAAGATCTGTTTCCAACAGATAGTCACGGATCATGAAGATGAATGAAATGAATGCTCGCTGCTTGAGAACGGTTTCAGGACTCAACAAGCAGTTTGAAGATTGTGTTTGCCAACAGTTTCAGTTGGGAGACATAAATGACTGAAGTGATGCTCGCTGCAGGGAACCGCAGAAGACATTCAACAACGTTTGAAGATTGGTTTGCCACAGTCCAGTAAGGATGTAAGAGATGATCAATGATGCTCGCTGCAAGAGCGCAGCCGAGACCTCCACAAATACGTTTGAAGATCTTTCTGCACCAGTTTTACAGTTGGGATGACTTGATGATGAAATGATCTCCTGCCGAGAACGCAGCAGGACCTCAACAATACGTTTTGAAGATCTGTTCACAACAGTTTCAGTGGGGATGATGGGCGATGATGAAATGATGCTCGCTGCAGGGAACGAGCTGAAACTCAAACAGGCAACGTTTGAAGATGTGGTTTGCCAAGAGCCTCAGTAAGGATGTTACAGGTGAATGAAATGATGCTCGCTCCACGAGCAGAGCGAGACTTCAACAAATACGTTTGAAGATCTGTTTGCAACAGTCTAGTTCGGATAACGGAGATGATGAATGGAAATGCCTCTCATGAAAACGCAGCCAACACTCGCTTCAACAGCATCGTGTGACGATTGTTTTGCAAATCTCAGTAAGGGTGACAGATGAAGAAATGCTTGTCTCCGAGAACGCAACCGAGCCCTAATAAATGCGTTTTGAGATCTGTTTGCCAAGTTTGAGTTGGGAATGGACGTTGAATGATGAAAATGATGCTCCTGAGAACACACAGCCACACTTCAACAAAGCACGTTGTGCAGATCTGTTTGCCACAGGAAAAAGTAAGGATGTGGAGATGATGATGAATGTTCATCACCGAGAACACAACGAACACTAAACAAACAGCCTTGAAGATTCTGTTTTGCCAACAAGTCTCAGTGAGATGTAAGAGATGATAATGATGCTGCTGCATGAGGCAGCCGAGACATCAACAAATACGTTTGAAGATCTGCTTGCCAACAGTTTCAGGTTGGGCTACCATAGATGAAAAAATGATGCCCTGAGAAATGGCAGCAACTTCAACAGCCACTTATAAGACCGACTCCGTATCTGCAAGAGTTTCAGCCGCAGAGGAAAGACGTGGATCGCAACATCATAGACTCGCTGCCGAGAGCGCAGCCAGGACCTAAACATGCACAATTGAAGGTCCCTTTTCCGCACAACTCAATAAGAAGTGAAAGATCGACGACCGATGACCAAGGAAGGATCGAAGTTTGGTGAAAGTTTGTATTTGGTCCATGTTTTTTGACGTGTGCAGGGGTTTTTGAGCGCAAAAATGATTGTGTTAAAATCATGAAAATAAGACTTATTGGTTGACTTTTTGCGAAAAGATGCCTGGATTAAGAAAACATTGTTTTTTGGGTTTTGGTCAGTTTTTAAGCAGTGACATTCACAGCCAATCAGACACATAAAGGCAACACGTGGATGCCTCACTGAAATTCCACTGTGGTTGCATTGTTCCCAATTGTGACAAAATGACGTCGAGTGAAATAAAGTCTGAGCGCAATGGACCACGTCCAGCTTTGCTACTTATCTCCCGAGCCTCAAAAACGCTTGCATGTTGAGGAGTGCAATATCATATGAAACGAGACACAAACAAAACAGGAATCTTCTTCTCTTAAACAGAGCCATTATGAAATGGCCAAGTGCACATGACTGGAGGTTGGTTACACATACACAACAGCAGAAAGCTAAAAAAAAGTTTTTTTAAAGCAGTGTCATGCAATCCATTGTATTATCGTGTGTTTGTAAATAATGTATTTGAAAATGCAAGAATTAAAGAGTGGGTAAGTAAATAACCCTGATGGAAGTGCACCGTTATTATTTCCTCTCACCCACTCCAACATTCCTATCACTTTTCGGAAAGCAATTATTACCTCACATCAAATCACCAAGAACCATTGTGGTGATGACTGATGAGCAGGAGCATTTTTTTTCACAGCCACAATTTTCCTGTTCTTTTGGGTCCTTTTTCCACATCCAATAAGAAAGTGAAAGATTCGATGACTCGCTTACAGGGAATGATCAAAGTTGGTGGAAGTTTTTTTGACCGTGTAGGATTTGAGCCTGGCAAAAATGAATTGTGGTAAATTTATCATAAATCAGACTTTATTGTAGAGTTTTTTTAGTTGTGGGAGATACCTGATAAAGAAGCATTAGTTTGGGGGTTTGTCCCGTTTTGCAAGCTACGTGACATTCCACAGCCAATCACAGACACATAAAGGCAACACGTGATGCCTCACTGAATTCACGCTGTGTTGCATTGTCTGCGCAATTGTGACAAATAGATGTCGAGTGGAAATAAAAGTCTGAGAGCAAAGTGGACACTCCAGCTGATCATTATGCCGGTATACACAACGTCTTGCATGGTTGAGTGCACATTTCATATTTAACCAAGACAAAAACAAAACAGGAATCTTCTTCTTCTTTAAGAGTGCCATGTGAAATGCAACGTGCACATGACTGAGGTTCATACATTACACTAGACAGCAGAAATGGCAAAAAAGAAAAAAAAATTTTGAAAGGCAGTGTCATGTATCCATTGTATTATAGTCATGTTTGCAAATAATGTATTTGAAATGGAGAATTAAAGAGTAGCTAGTAAATCCCTGAATGAAGTACCATGTTATTATTTTCCCCTCCCCACTTCCAAAATTCTACAACGTTAAGAAGGTAAATATTACCTCACACAAACCAAGAACCCTCGAGGGACTACGAATGGACAGGTGCATCTTTTTTTCACACGCTAACAATTTATTCCCGTCCTTCTTTTGGGGGTTGGCCAGGGGACATGATTTTCCCCAAGCCCTTCACCGATCCGGCTGGCCTGATGCTCGACTCAGCCCTTATACGATTTCCACCCAGAAAACAGCTTTCGACAGAGTGTGCAGTACCTCCGGTCTTGGTTCTCCTATTACTTGCAGTATCAGGAGAGAGTTACCGCTAAATCAGGCTGCACGGACGAGTCTCGGAGGAAATCTTGCATTTTGAATGTTTGTCGCTCCGTTTGTAATTCTGACACTCCAAATTTGGATTGGTGCGTCTTGGCACAGGAATCAAACACTACTTGTTCCCTTCAGATGACATTACGCTTGTATACATGTTTCTAGGCAGGCCAGGCAGAGGAGTTGTGAGCATTAAATATGTTCAACTACGATTAAAGTCTTCTTAATGAGTAATGATTGTCACGCGTTATCTGAACAAATTACAAGTTTAATGCCAACCAGATGTGCTCAAAGTCCAGTTATGTGTCAGACTCGAATTGTCTTCTCAATACAGAACCAGTATACGTGCACGTTCGCACACTGAATAGCATAACAGTGATTGTGCTCGATTTCTCAATGTTAACCATTCCAAGTATTCACACATGGGCAACCTAAGGCGTTACAAACTGGGGTTGCAAGTGTACAAGAGCAAATGAAAGATGAAACTCAATGAGTGTCACTCCCTTGCCCGCCTCGACTTTTGATCCCAAGTTTCATAAGCACGTACAAGTATCGCTTTATAGGCAGGTGCCAGGCAGTGATCCCCAACAGTAATCGGTTATAGTTAACCTCAGGCTTACAAGTTGGTTAGGGAACCGTTTAGATATATTGGTTTAGCAATGAGAAGAATTTCGGTATTAACACTTCTGGAGATTAATTCTTCCTTAGAGTTCTTATAGGGATTTGATGCCTCAATATCATGTCCGATTGAAGTTTTTTATTTTTCACTTTCAATACAAATTTGGATTTGTCGAAGTGAGGGATTCACTCTTCAAAGTAACTGACAAAGTTTTTAAACCTTTTCATAAGTTCTTATGCGTGTCAGGTTTGATGGAGCATTCTTTTCGAAATACTCAAGTTTTCATTGTTTGATAAGCAGAAGTTATCTGATGCTGATAATTTTATTTTATTGAATGATTCTTTTGTGGTCTTTTTAGGGGATAATATTTCAAAGGTTAAGGGTTTTCCCATGGGTGGGAAAAGCAACCCCTACTGAGACCATTTTTTTCTAATTCTCGTGAATTTTTCATTTTACGCAGAAACGATAAAGAAAAAAAGTTAGGATTAGCTAAAATATTCTCTCATGATGTTCGTTATTGTGGATGTTATTCGAGATTTACTACTTTTTTTTGGGATAGGCAGCTTTCAACAAGATTCTAATCCAGAGTGAAACCTTGGATTTCAACAGGAGTGGTAATGATTGTACAGTTGCTGCAGTTTTCTGAGCATATCTTGATGTTGTTGGTTTAGAGTTGGACAAATGGCTTAGTACAAGTATATACAGAGTGTCCCAAAAGTCACCTATGGATTTAGAATTAATAACATTTGTTTTTATTCCGCGCTTTTCGAAGAAAGCGGGAATATTGTGATTGTCTCTCGCCGTCGTGCCGTACCGTCTGTCTTACCCTGTAACTCCCTAAAACACCGTTTGAAAATAGGAACTTGAAACTTTGGAGACATAGTAATATATGTATGGGGAAGTGGCCATCAACACTTTCGGATTTTTGATATGACCCTAGGGGCCGGGCCAGAGGGGTTGGGGTCATGGGGGTCGATTTAAAAAAAAAATTGTGTTATACGCTTTTTAAATCAAAATATTCATGAGTTTAAACATTTAGACAACATATTTTTTTTAAACACATGATGAATCAGAGGGTGCTTGGGGGGTAGGGGTGCTTTAGCGGATAGGGGGTCAAAATAGCTCCTCCTACACATTTGAGATACGGAACTTGAAAACCCTTTTGGGGAAAAATAGTAAGAAAATTTATATGTATGGGGAAGTGCACAACTATGTCGGATTTTTTTATAGATGACGCACTTGGGGCCGGGCCAGAGGGGGTGGGGGTCATGGGGGTGATTTTTTTTTAAAGTGTAATTTACATTGTATCATTGTAAATGTCTTTTATAAGAACTTATGTGGCCCCCATGAGTGACAAACAGTCACGGTTTTACTGTATTTATCTCATCGATTATGAATAATACTGCCAAAGAGCAGTATTATTCTACTGCAAATGATAACTAATGCCAAAGAGCATACTGCCCGACACTTCAATGCCAGAAAACCACGCTTAGATTTAATGAATTGTACGGTCGATTCAACGTTTTCAGCAATATGGGTCAGTAAGTTGATTGCCACGATTCTGGAAGACACGTTCAGTCCATTCGCAGATTAATACGTGAACGTGTTTGGACAATGTTCAAGAAGAACAGGAACATGCTTTATCCGCCAGAATGTTCTGACCGAGTTTGGGATGTCTCGATGTCACTGTTCGCATACTAAGAACAATTTTCAACCTGTACCCAATTCTTGCAATTGGTGCAAAGTTGAAAACTGACTGATCAGACTGACTGACTGATCAAAGTTGAAACTGCATAAATTACTCAGTCCAAATTCAGAGGTGGTCAATGGAAGAAAAGGATTTGTTCATAAACTGAGTGAGCGATGAAGCTATTTCCATTTGAACGGTTTTTGGAATAAGCAGAACTGGTAGGTTCTGGGGATTAGAGAATCTAGGTCTTTCATCAAGTGAGGTTTGCATCTCTCAAATGCACTGTCTGGTGTGGTGTAATGTCAGAAAGGATTATCGCACTTATTTTTCTGAAAATGAGGATGGTAGTGCACGACGGTCACCTCGTGAGCGTAAATCCGAGCCATGCTCGAGAATTTTGTGCGTCCAGCAGTGAAGGAATAACATGAGATGTTTGGTTTCAACGATGGAGTCACGCCCACACAGCAGAGCACGGTGGAGCTTCTTATAGGGCAATTTTTGGACACCGAATAAATTCGCTAAATTTCAGTAAATTTCTTGACAATCGACGTTCTCGCTGATTTGAGCCTCCCGATTATTTTTCTTTGGGGTTACCGAAGAAGCGTCGTATTACATAATAAGCCCATACAAATTCAGCAGCTCAAGGACAAACATCAGTGCAGAAATTTGAGAGCTGCAGCTAGAGTTATTGTCCTTTGTTATGGAAAATGCTGTCGAAGAGCTTCCGTCTCTGCAAGCCAAATATGAGGACATCTAAGCTGCATCATTTTTTCCATAATAAAGCAAATTTATCTCCATTTGTACATTTTCTTTTGGTATAAAAATAATATAAATTATTAAAAAAACACAAATGTTTTATATTATTTTCAAGTCCCAAGGTGACCTTTTAGGCCACTATATATATATATATATATAATGAATATTATATATATATTATATATATATTAATGTTTCCCTGTCATTGTCAACTGACAACGAGGAACTGCAAAGCTTCTTGCCGTACCAAACTACCCTGCAGGAAACTGGAGCAAGCAACAGCAAGTTGCAGTCAATGCAGTGCCTTGAGGAATGGGAACTTCTCTGACAAAGTGGTTGCATGAGCTTTGATACGACGGCCCTCCAACTGGATCAAAACTTGGTGCATGCACTTTCTGCAGCAAAAGCTGGCTACGATCATTCTTCACTTCGCATGCCGCTCATCACATTCTGGAACTCGTGGCAGAGGCACGCATTCAAGACATGCTTTGGCCCATCTCTGGTCCTGACATAGCTATTTCAAGCGTTTCCAGTCAGGTTGAATGGTATCGACCAAAGCAAGTTTGAAGCCAATGTCTGGTGACTTGGACTCTCTGGAGACTGTGCATTTTTTCAGTTGCAAGAACTGGTCGTGTCATTCTGCATCCAGAAGCTGGAATCTGCTCAACCGCGTGATGACTACGCGAACCTTCTTGAATTGACATCATTCTATTTGGTGAGCGGCCTCCAAGAGGATTGAAGTTCATCCAGCCAGGTAGCCCTTCATCGTGCAAGGTGGATGGCACGTGTAATTTATTTATGGGATCAAGATGTACTTGTTCAGACAGCAATTTCATTTGACTGCAAGGGAGCTCACCGCCCTGAATCGCTTTACAGCATTCACTGGAACACTGCATATCAAAGCTTGGTTCAGTGCACCATCTGTCATCGCTGCTTCAGCTGGAGACCTGGCTTTTTTAAAAGGACTGCTCTCCTATCCTGATACTGAGATTGCCAAAGCCACCAGCAAAAACTTTGCCAATCACTTATGGTACCTGAGTGAGAGACCTCGCTGGACTCGCCCTTTTTGATAGAACAGTTACACTTGACGTTAAGCGTATGATGGTGGCCGCTCTTAAGGAGAAAGGTCAAGATAATCCTAAACACGGTGCAAGTGGACCTCACAGCAAAAGAGCCATCGCTGTCAAGACTATTGCGGATTTGTTTCGTCTGCCTACACAGGATTTTTGAGGCATTCAGCATCAACATGGACTTCCTGACACAGATCCCAGTGAGTGGGAGGATATGCCCTCCTACCAGTCTTCACACAAGCCCGTGGGTATCGCCACTGTCAACGATTTTGCTGAGCGTGGAGTAGCATTGATCCAGGACTATAACAACTCCTGACAAGGATGAGCAGCAACGCCAATACCTGCTGCAAGTTGTTGAGTCACATCGCCGTCAGTTCCCGAGGCGAAGAAGACGAGGAAGGAACCAGACCTCCTCTCACAATTGATTGCTCACTGGACCAATGGACTACGTAATCACTGTCGTAACAGTGATAGTTTATATTGACTTCTGATAGTTGTGTTGTGTTGAGTTGTGTGATCTTTCTTATATCTTATATATTGTGTTGAGTATTTGCAATTTTTATTCAACGGAAGGATTCTTTTTCATTTGGCATTTAACTGTCGAACAGCCACAATGCTATAATTCATGGATTCAGAGACTGGAACACTGTATTTTTCACACACTGTGTGACAGTGGTTAATAAAGCCGTACATGAACCATATTTGGTACCAATAATTTTCTTATTAATACGAACCATTTTAGGAAAAAGCACCTTGAGAAAGTCGTCTTTTTGGTTTAGGGGTACCAGTAAGGACCACCCTAATATATATATATATAAAGAGGAGATAACTTGAAGGTTTTGGCAGGTATGAAGTATAATGTATGTAAGCTGGTGTAGCTGAATATTGATGTTTTTTTTAATTTTTGGGCGTATAATATGTTGGAGTATTGCATAAGTATTGTTCCGTACAGAATTTTAATACATATAGATAATTACAACGAATGCTGAGGGTTGTCAGGTTCACGAACTATGCCAAGATGTCTACTTATTGCTACGGCGGCAGGTAGCGACGATAAGTGGGTAGCTATAATGGCGCGGCTCGACGATTAAATATAAGTAGACTGAAGTGTGAAGCGGTGTCACACTTGACGTTTTGCAGCGTATGCGACGTTGAAAAATTTGGAGCAAGGGACAACGTAGAATACGTTATGGTAAGTTTGTATAGGTTAAGAGCAACGCTGGATCGTGTAGTACGCTGGATACGTCTTGTCCGAGTTAGTGAGAAATTTTCAGCATGTTGAATTTCCCTGACGTATGCAACATTATACGTGGTAATTGTGGCACGCTACGCGATCGTTGAAGTCGATAGTTCTTGTAGTTATCATAAGTCGAAACACTAGGTTGATTAGCGTAGTGTTCAGACCCCTGTTTTTTTTTTGTTTTTTTTCTTCGGTAGACGTTATGATTTATCGTGAGGGCAGCTTTTATTATTTATTTAAGATATAATGAGTGTAAGATGACGGTAACGAAGAAAAAAACAAAAAAAAACCAGGGAGTCTGGACATGAGTAATTAATTGCGTGTTCGACTTATGGTACGACAAGTAACGTGTGTCGACGTGTTTAAGATCGCGTACCGTGCTAAAGTTCTCATAGTTAGAATAATTTCGGGTAGCTAAAACATACTCGAGTGTTTGATCTTATGAGTACTTACAAGTAAGTGTGTCACGATGTGTACGTGCTACATTAGGTCAGCATTATCGGAACGTGTGAGTCATTACGCTGGCATCGTCGGGAAATTTCCAAGCATGGAAATTGTTAACAGCTTCGGCGACTACGACGGTATGCCAGCGTTTACGACGTATGGCAGTATGAGATGCCAGGTTGTCTTACGTATAAAACTTACATAAGTATTCGACGTGTGGCAGCGTATTAGCCCAATTTTGCAACACGTCAGGATACGTTGGCTAATGTCAAGGTGTGACGGTTCGTTAAAACGAATATAATTGGTGTCTGTGTTGTGTTTGGTGTACTGTCACATGACATTTTAGATTTTGACTAGTATTGGGCGTCTCACATCATTGACATGTTGTTGAACTCAGACCGGCCTAACTTTTTTTTTACTCATTTTTTCATTTATTCGCTTTCTCCACAACTATTGCGACTGTAGACTTTTACATAGGAGGCGACCCATGGATATTTTTAACAGTTACATGATGATTGGATAGAAAAGTGTGGCAGATTAGTCTGTTTTCTGTAGGCATGGGTTCTGGTGTTTCAACTTGTCAGGAATATGGTCTTGACTCTCCCTTAGCTCGGCTGACCAATATACAAAAAAAAAGTGTTGAAAAATGTACATTCCAATTTTAAATACTTTGCTTACTTGATTTTATGGTATGTTTGCATATTGGTTGAAAAATATCTCAAATGGGTGAAAAAAAAGTGGTTTACCAAAAACCGTTTTTTCCTCTGTGTTTTCCTAAGGTCTTCAGGGCTTTCTGCTAGGAAGGTCTTTAATATTGTTGGATTTGTGCTGTTGATGCTCCGATGTGTTGCCAGTTAACACCAGTTTTAAGCAACAACAAACTCCTGTGTGAAAATGGTAGGATTGCAGCATTTTGTATGAAGGAAATTTGCATTAGGTTTGAGTTGGGTGAAAAAGAGGGCAGGGCTGCAGCGTAGGCCTGGTGCTGTGTTGTGATCTGCGGATGATGCATCCACACGTGGAGTGATATGTTGCTAACTCTATTTCGTTTTGCACTTTGGGTCCAACATTCTTCAAGCACGAGTCTGTGCTGCTTTCCAAGTGGTTCAGTCAAATATTGTACATGAAGGAAAAAGTGAGTATGTGAGCTTGTTCATTCTCGGTGTGGAAGGTTCAATTCATTTTTGAGGTTAAACTTGATTGAGGTTCAATTTTTATTTTTTTGGTGGGGGGGGGGGGGTTCTTTGAATGTATGTTTTTTTAAGAGCAATGACGGGGAGTGAGATTGGCTGCAGGAAGTGAAATTTCTGTTTAGCATAGAAAAAGACAAATATTTGTTTTAAGCATCAAGTATTGCACAATTTTTTTTTTTCAACCTTTAGATTCCAGTTCAACCATTAAATTTCATTTGCCAAAGGGAAACTATTTTGAATTGATTACTTTATGTTGAATGTTTTAATATTAAAATGTGTTTGAAAAATGTTTTATGGCTTTTATTTTTGCAGCACTGTATACTTCACTTCGTGGGCAGGGTTTATGGCATGGCTGTGTTCATGGACATATGATGGTGGTTCACCTGCCTTCTACAAATTGTTGGAAGCCATACGTAGAGACATGGAGGCGGTAGATAAGATTCATAGTTCTTGTATGGATTGTGAGTCTGGGCTGCTATGTGTAGAGCTTAAGGATTTCAACAATACTACCTTAATAAAAGAACAAAATGCATTGTAATGCTGATGATTTGGTTATATTTGCATTCTAACATGGTGTGTCATTTATAGTAGTGACAGTTAATCAAAATAAAAACGATAAAAGAGAAATAGAGATTGCATGACTCGTAGGATTGTTTTGTGTGGTGTTTGTTAATTTTGTGTAGTGTTTGTGTTATGTTGTGTTCTTAATTAATGTACTAATTAAACTGCATTTATGCTGGCAAGTGATGAGGGTACAAGAGTCTCTTTGATGGACCGTGACCTGAGCATGATTTTTTATTATTATTCTTAATTCAGAATGGGATTAAAATAATTCAATTCATAAACGAAGACAATAGGTAAGTCTGCATTGGATAATCAGGAACCAACAAGCAAAAGCAAAGATGGATGTATCAGAGGACTGATAGGATTCGCATTTCAGTGCTGTATTTAAATCAAACCCAGCAGGTACGCCAAGTGAGACATTAAAAATAAACATAATAAAACCCGATAAGAATTAATAATTCTGGCTGCAGACCATGGTCGATCAGTTAAATTTACATGTACATATCCTGATAACAATTGTGAGTTTTCGTGTTGATTAAGCGGTCACGAAAACATTTTAATATTTTTTTTAAATTTGGTGCTATTGTTAAATCATATGGTTAATATGTGATCAATTATTCCTTACAAGCTTGTATCGCATGCTTGGGGAACATTTATGTTGTTTCCCTCGATCTGTCCAGGTCATTATGGAGAAGAGATTTTTTATGTTTTAGGGGTAAACATGGCTGCAACATTGAATATGACTATCATTCTTAAGGCTTAAAATTGACAATCTTGATAAAGCTAGTTGGATGAAATTAATTATTTTTCAGATTGAAATTGTGATTTTAGAAGTTTGACTTGAGTTGACTATTGACCTTTTGACCTTCAATGTTCTTTCCCATTGGTGATGGAATGCAAATGTTAGCCTTTAAGTTAATGGATGTAATGAAATTTTCAGTTTAAATTGATTTTAGAGTTTGACTTTGAGTTCAGCTTTGAAACTCAAAATAAGTTGGTTTTCCCAACCAGTGACGCAAATGCATCTGTTAAATTAAATCAATTCGATGAAAATGTTAGCATTTGACTAAGATGACTTTGATCTCCAAAATCAATAGGCTTCTCAGTTGAGAAGATCTACATTTTTGGAAAGTTTATTGATGATGGTTTGAATTAATGATGGTAGGTGATAGACATAACAGAAAACAAAATCGCTGAAATAACTTGGAAAAATTGATTTTGCAAGTAACAGACGACAGACAACAACATGTCGCCAATGGGAATCCTTCTTGGCGATGGAATGAATGGATTAAATACGAATTTAAATGACTTATCACACTGTTCAGATTTTCTTCTTCATTTCCCTCTCATACTTCCTTCCTTCAAACCTCATCTTTAATTCTCTCCGTCTTTTGTCTTATTCTTCAATTTCTTTGTAATGTTATTCAGCCTTTGAATGGATTATGACAGTCTGGATTAATTTTAGGAGCACTTTGGTCAAATAAGAGAAGTGGGGATAATGTTGCTCCGTGAGGTTTTCATGGGTTTAAACAGTTGTATTACTTGACTCGAGATGGTTTCTTTCATTAGTTTTGTAGATTTTGAGGAACACGCCTTGATCTCCATTTACGTCAGGTATGGGAGCATGCACGGAGCGGGTGTACTTGGTCACTCGCAAGATCTCAGGGGTTCGATGGCATTCCCAGGCGGATGCCTAGCCCATCCATCTCCTGAGATGCTGATCAAATGCTGCAATCACAAGGACATGGTGGCCTTTGTCCTCCACTCATGAGGTCGCTCGCTGAGGAATTTGGTGAGAGGATCAGATCAGGACCGAGCTCTTCAGCAGACTCATTGGTAAAATTGACCAGCGATGCCATGGATTTCCCCGAAGAGATGCACAAGAATTGTTCGTCTCAGATCCTGGTCAGAGTAAGTCTCACATGTAGAGCAAGAATGGAAGTACAGGATTGAAGACTCAGACTTTCGTCTCCGCGGTCCGACGCAACCCACGATCAGTGAATCATGACTCCAGCTGACAGACGCTATTGACTCTTGGTCACAGAAGCAGAGACATGAATATCATGCAAGTAAGAATTCTGTGACTAATTCACAAATGGGTAAGAAAGTGAGGGCTCCAATTGTATTGAAGCTGGATCTTTAATTTTGCCAGAAAGCCATAATCAGCGTCCGATCTCATCAGACTTGGGCCAAAGGGATTCAGAGTCTCACAAAGAATGATGCATATTGCGAAATAAGGTAGATATCTGACATTCCAAATGACCGAGTTGATCTCTGAATCCTTCTAGAATCGTTCATACAAGTGCTGAAAAGTGTGGGGCAGACACAACTGAAATCAAGTAAACTGGAAATAGTCAGAGTGGTGTCATACATTCAAGACTTATACAGTGTAGTTCAGACATCATATGATAAGTTTTGGTGGCACCTCAGAAGACAAGATGCTCTAGAGGGATCAGATTCACTGAATAACCTTACAGAGATCAGATAGCTGCAAGTAGCCCTGGAAACTCTCATTGGTTAGGTGAGGAGAAGAGCAAGGATAAGGTCAATTGTTGACTTTTTGGTGTAAGCTGACTGCTCTGGACGCGGTGCTCAAGAAGGGTGCGACCGTATAAGAATTATCGAGCAAGGACGCCCAGATGAAGAGCAGTGCTCGTCGTTGTTGCAGTCCTGGAATCACCCTTTTTTCCAGAGACGGACACAGGCTCTTAGTCAGTGGAGATGATGCTGTGTTCGGCAGAGCCAGAACTGATGCAACGATATCTTCATTAAGGTTAGAAGGAAATAAGTTATTTTGGTTTTTCTATTGAGCAATGCTAATGGGTTCTTTGATTTTATTTTTCTCCTATCTCTTATTTCTCTCCAATCTAACATAATTGCTTGATGATTCTAATTGGAAGTACCAGATTCTCGATCTTTTCACATTTCTTCATACGGCAAGTCTACTCAATAAATACAGTTGTACTTTTTTTGTTATCTATCAATTTTAGATAATAACCTTAACATACACGGGCATGTTAAAAAAATTTGTTAATATGAGCCTAGGTGCGCACGGCGTTTACTTGTGTTGTACAACTGGCTCTCAATTTTCAAAGGATTTGTAACTAAGGGCTTTGTTTCCTTTGGGGGATGAATGGTCAACAGTTTATAGTAGCCAGGATGGTGAGAAGCAGAATGTAAAACATCACTGCTAATATGAATGCAGAATAACAAGAACTTGTATTTAAAGCATAGGATGTGAAAGAATTAATGGCGTTTTGAAAAGGAGTGTTATTGCCAAGTTGATTGGACACTACCTTTTTTATCCTCTCCATGTGAATGCAGAACTTTTGATCACTCGTCTCCGTATCCTTAAACTCATTCCATTATTCTTTCCTTCTTCCATGCCTTAACCCTGTTTTGATTCTTTCCTCTTACATTTTTTCGCGTTCGACGAACAGGAGCTAAGCGATATCGGGTGAGCGTCAGAAGTAGGCGTGACGTGAGCGTGAAAATTGGTTTAAAGTTTTTGGTGCCAAGTTTATTTAGAAGCTGCCATTCATTTAATATGTGTCTAGATGCTGAATATTTGGCTGATGTTTTGGGGTATTATTGATGTGTGAAGTTGAAATTAAAAATAATTTTCAAATTTTTGACCTGTTTTTGGGAACTTAAATTTTTTTGTAGGCAAATGTTAAAGTTTTTTCTTTTAAATGTTTTTATCTACCAACTATTTTTTACCTGATTACATATACAAATAATATGATTGCTTTTAAATTCTTTGATCAGACCTTCATGAATGCTTTTAAAAATATTATTAGACTATTCAATTTGGCCCATCTCTTTAGGTATGCAATAAATGGGTGGCCTTTAATTCTCAGATAGGCAATGTTTAGTCTGGAGCGATATGCTTTAAGGTGGTGGTGGGTTTGTAAAAGTGAAGGATGTTGGCAGCAGAAAAACGTATAGTTTTCTCTTTTTTTTTTTTTAAAATCAGCCAATCTTTGATATCGTACATTAGGAAGGTGCGAAGGGAAGGAAGTTTGATGACTAATAGTGATATTGCTCATTGTTCTCCTTTATGTTGCTAACTGGCTCGTGCGTATTATCTTGTGAAGTGGAGTGGTATCTATTTTTTTCTTCTTTTTGTTCATGTTGCACAGTGAAATGACTAAGGTGGTGCTGGAGAAATGCATTCTGTTGGAGCAGGGCATATCCGGAAGATTGGTGCAGCACGAGCTAAGCCACGGACAATGCGGTCAGAGAAACAGAAATACGTAGGTGTGATGGTTTCTAAACTCGGGAGATATGCGATGCTTCTGTGATGGTTAAAAAATGCTTTTTGTTTCAATGAATGGTCTCCTTATGGTGTTTGTCATGACAAGATTATGTGTTGTTCTTTTTGTGTTGTCAGTAGATGCTGAGGTGGGTGGTGTTTTCCAATTTGATGCACAGGCTTTATGTCAGTTGGCGCTTTTTGCGAGATAGAGGCATTCCTGTCGTTGAGAAAGGGTTCACGAATTGAGCTCAGCAGTTTATCCAGCTTTTGATGAAAAGGACTTGAGGTAAGAAGTTTGGATTTCTCTTAAAAAAATTTGATTTGGGTAATTCAAATTCAAATTAGGAGGTTCAATCCATTTAAAAAAATAAAATCATAAAATTTAAACTTTTAATCCTGTTTTCTTAAAAACCCTATTCCTCATCTCATGTCTCAAATAGCTGATATCGGGGAGGGTTGGAGATAGATTGTTGCAGACTGGAAAGCAAACACGCGGCTAACATGCTCCAATTGAGAGTTGGAGTTGCTGGTTTTGGCAAGCAGTGGAGTCGTCGATGAAGAGGTCGTGCAGGCTCCTCAGTTTCGTACAGGCTCGTCGGTCCTTCAGGGCTTTAAGGCATTGCAAGTGGGGTCATTGTGTGGAATTATAACTAGTAAAGAAGGATAATGCTTTGGTTGTATTTAAATATGATATCAAAGCTAATTTAACCTTTCAGGTGCTTGGACCCGTCTTTTACATTCATCAAATGAGGGAGCAAGTACTTCCAAGGCTCACAGTGGTGGGTGCTGAATCTTATTATCTATATATATTTTGGTGAGATATTCATATATATACACATATAATATAATATAAATCACATTACTAAAGTATATTACACAACACAACAAACAATTTGTTCCTTTCTTCTCCTAGAGCTTTATATTTTAGAGTTTAAAGTGGGCTTTACAATAAACATCATTGATTCTTGAACGCCAGCTATTTTTTGTGGACAATGATCATGGCATATAGTTTCAGTTTATGTATAATTTATTTTCCATCCTAGTTTGTCACAAGAATTTCCTTCGTCTCTCACCACCACTTTAAGCAATCTAACTGGGAGAATGCATTTTTTAATGTAAATTAAAATTGGGTTTTACAATAATTTTGGTCCATAATCAATTTTGCTATATTAAAGGTTTGTTTCATTTCTTATATATGTATTTTTTGCTTTGTATTGATGAATAAGGGTGGCAGGATTGCTAAATGTGGCCAACTGCTTGAGCCGTTTCGGAAGGTACAAATATGACCAGCTGTAAACTCTAACTTGGTGTTTTTTTGCATGCAGCGTGCACCATAGCTCAGATGGATGTTAAGGTTGATGTCATTGCTAACATTGTTGGTGGAATAATAGTCAAAGTTACCTTTTTTTCATGAAGGGAAGCGGTTACGGGTACCTGACTATTATAAATTCAGCTTGACTGATGTCTGGATGGTTTTTGCGTTGTCTTCGAGCATACCATGCAGGAACTGTTTTTTGGAAGCATGGTATTTGTCATTAGTTTAGTAATTTGATTGATTAATTTCATTGATGAACTAAGTATAAATAATAGATTGAGAGGATGACACGATGTTTTACATTAATTTGGAATTTCCAGTTGAGATTGGTAATTATTAATCATTGGTCTATGCAAAAGTTACACTAGTCAACTGGTTTATAACATTTTCAAAGCTGAGAATTAACTTCAGAGAACACTGGAGTATTGCTTTTCTTTATTTCACTTAGAAGGTGGGGAGATTATATGTAATCTATTCATCCTGTTTATTTGTCTGTGAGAGGATATTAAAAGTTATGGATGGATTGGATGAAATTGGTGGACTGTTGGATGTGTTGAAGGAGGACTTGATTAGATGTTGGTGAGTCTTGAATGATGAAGAATTTTTTAATGATTTTCCCATTGAGTGATGGGACCAAAATTATATATTATTTAATATATATTTATATAATATTTATATATATATATATATATATATATAACATATACACATATACAACTGAGAGCCAAAACATTATGAATGACAGGTGAAGTGAATATGATTATTGTTACAATGGATGTAAGGGGTGGGTATAATTGGCAACAGTGAAAGTCGTTTTTGAAAGTTGATTGTGTTGGATGCAGGAGAATGGGCAGGAGTAAAGCAGCGATTTGACAGGGCCAATTGTTATGGCAGATGAACTGGGGTAGAGCATCTTGAACGGCAAGGTTGTGGGGTGCTCGCCGGTCAGCAGTGTGAGTAATACGACAGTGATCGAGGAGGGACAAACACAAACCGGGACAGGGTGATGGGGGGGTGCAAGGTCTGATGCGCGAGGGCAACGAAGGCTATTCGTCTGATGACGACAGAGGTCTATGTGTTTACAATTCACAGAAAATTTTAATGGTGTAGGGAGGAATGTGTACAATCACAATGAATGCACCTGTGCATATGGGGCTGCGTAGTGAGACCAGTCAGAGTGCCATTGATGACCTGTCACCGTGAAAGGCCTACAATGGGTAATGCGAGGTCGGAATGACTTGGAGCATGGAGAAGGTCACAGGTGATGATCGTTTTCTTTTAGATAGTTGGATGGCGTGTACATATGGCGTTTACTGGGAAGTGATGGCACAAAAGCATGTGGAAGAGCGCCGGTGGAGGGATGTTGATCTCGGGCAATGTTCTGCTGGGACCTGGGTCCGGCATTCATGTGGACAACATTTGCCTGTACGACCTAAATATTGTTTTCGATTCTTGCCCGCACGGCATGCGAAGCGTTTAAGCGAATGGGTCGACGCCACGGAGGCAATTCAGTGCGACTTATCGGCCAACGCGAACAGTCAGGGTGTGCTCAAGCACACCAAACCTGTCGCATCTACCGCGCTAAGGGTGATGCCAAATAATCGATTTACCTAATTATTCGGCGGGTAGATTAAGGATTGTTAGCGAGGCCTGCTTGGAACGAGCGCTAGCAGTCGCTCCGTTTTGGGATAATCGAGCGGGGTATTATCGTGGGGACGACCTCGTGCCGATTCTATTATCGGCTTTAAAAGCCCACTATATTCGGGGCAAGATGGAGTTCAATTGGGGAAATGACGCAACGACAGGTACATTTAAGAAGACTTTATTTCCAAACAACATAAGACGTAGAGTCTGATGATGCAACACGCATCAGTTATGAATGGAGTGGGGTTAGGGAAAGACGCGAGCAAGAACAAAGGTACGACCGTCTATTTATATGTAGTACTATACAATTCGCTTGAGGACTCGGGCATATTTCATAAAGAAAGGAAACTCAAGAGAGGGGGTAGCCGGATCTCGGGGTCTTCTGTATGGAGCTTTGAGGAGCAAAGGAGCTCCAGGGGCCGCGAGGTTACCTTCACTCAGAGTTCGGTGCTGGTGGGGAGCTCTCTTCCGGTTCTCACATCCGAACGATACGCAGTCGGGGCCAGAGGCTTGGCGTGCTCGCGTTTCCTCGCTCTCCTCAGCTTCGCCACGACTTGAGGCTTCAGGTCAGCGCTCCAACCCGAAGTCACCAAGACTGCTGACTGAGTAGCAGACAACTCGACAAATGAGAGAGACCTCACGACTTCACTCTCTCACGACTTGGCTCACGCTCACTCCTAATCTCTCCTTCTCCACACAACCGAGATCCTTCGATTTTCGACTCCGATCATTGTGGTCAACGGTCACGACTTCTCTCACTCTTCTCCAGAACACACGGAAACTTCAGAAGGAAAGCGTTTTCGAATTAGAGCGCGCGCCACGCGGTAGTTGTCTTTGTCCTCGCAGGTGAATCCCGTGGAGACAATTCGTTGGGGGGGGGGAAGGGGGCGCCTGCTTTCTCGACGAGGCCAGGCTGCTGGAACGTGCGAGTAGAAACGTGGTGGTTGAGGCCGGCGTGGTTGTTGTGTTGGTGTTGCAGGCGATCGTGGTTGGTGGTCGAGTGATCGTGGTTGGTTGTAATGGTGGCGTGTTGGCGTTGTGTGGTGCGGTGGTTGTTGTGAAGTGGTTGAATGAGAGGATGTTGGTGGGTGGAGGGTGTGGGTTGTGAAGCGGTTGGTAAAATAACGATAGCAAAAAGAACGGCTAATCAAGATAGCCGGGTGACACGAATATTCCATTAGACAGGTGGGGTTAATTGAACAAGACTTACGGAATATGATCTAGGACTATATGGTGTGCGAATTTTCACGCCGTAACAATATGTTGGGAGTAACCCTTATCAATGGTATTCCTGATGGCAGTGGGCTTTTCGCAGGATAAGGCCTGCCACACTGATACAATTTGGGTTTCTGGAATGTTTTGAGGAAATGATGAAGTGTTCACGGTGTTGCCCTGGCTCCAATTATTAGTCTCAATCGATTGAGCAACTGTGGGATGTGCCTGGAGACAAGTCCGATCACGGTGGTCATCGCAACTTAAGGACTTGAGGTGCTGCCATGTTTTTGGTGCAGATACACAGGACACTTCAGGGGTCTTGTAGAGTCAATGCCTCGCGGGTCGCGCTGTTTTGGCCGGCACATGGAGGGACAACGCATATTAGGCAGTGGGTCATAATGTTTGGCTATAGTGGTGTGTGTGTAAAATTGACCTCTTTTCCAATAGACCTAACAAGTATGCTGCTATGCTGTTCAAACCCTTCCCAGAGTTTCAAAACTACACAGCCGTTCACAATAGGAACATGACAATCAATGCTGCCTTCTGAGATACCGGACGGATTTCATCATTGTTGGAAATGATAGCGATGGTAGCAGCATTGCATACCAAACGAGGTGCGTATGTATATATGTTATACACAACAACACCAACCCACACACACAACCACAACACCATAATGCAAAAGTATGCGGACACCTCTTAATTTATGGTCGGCATTTCAGCAAACTGCTGAAGGTGTTAAATAAGCACAACGCTGAAACTCATACAAGAATTGGCCAGTAGACGGGCGTACTGAAGATCTCAGTGACTTTCAAGTGGAAATCAAGTTTAAAAAGTGCACTTTTAACAGGTCAGTTATATTCGCCTGCTAGAGGCTGCCTGGTCAACTGTAGTGCTTGTTATTGGAGTGGAAACGTTCAGAGCACAAATTAAGCGAAGTGGTAGGTCATAAGTCAAAGATGGGACGCGAGTGCCCTGAAGGTGCGTAAATGGAAAAATCATCTGTCATGGTTGCAACACTACGCTGAGTCCAACTGCTCTGGAAGAATGTAGAAGACTTTTTCGTCGAGAGCTTCATGAAATGGGTTTCAGATGGCAGAAGAAACAAGCCTAAGACACATGTGGAATGCCAAGGGGGTGGGAGGATGTTAAGCTCACTAAATTGGTGTGGGAAGTGGAAACGCATTCTTGGAGTGATGAATGGTTCACACCATTGGCAGTCTGAGGACGAATTGGTTGGCGTTGCCAGGAGAACATACTGTCAATGCTAAAATGCCAACTGTAAAGTTTGGTGGGGAGGAATAATGGTGTGGGCTGTTTTTTATGGTTTGGTGGCCCTTAGTTAGTGAAGGGGACATTAACATGAGATACTGAATTTAGATGATTTTTTGCTTCCATTTGTGGCAACAGTTTGGGGAAGGCTATCTTGGTTTCTGCATGAATGTCATCACAGCGTAAGTCCATCGAAATGGTTGTCGAGATTGTGTGGAGATTGATGGTGCAGAGTTGACCTAACAGAAAACTTCGGGATGAATTGAACTGGCGAGAGAAATCACCAAATAGTGTGGGTATTGCTGGGTTGAATAAAGCATCGGATGTTTAAGTGGAAGCTTGAGAAGGTGGAGGTGTTAGCACAAAGGCGTCCAACTCATTTTAATGCCTGATTTTGGAATGAGATGTTGGATGGCGGTGTCACATACTTAATGGCATGTCGTGTGTGTGTGTGTGTGTGTGTGTGTGTGTGTGTGTGTGTGTGGTGTGTGTGTGTGTGTGTGTGTGTGTGTGTGTTGTGGTGTGTGTGTGTGTGTGTGTGTGTTTATATAATATATTTTTTTTTTACATTTATATATTTACATATATATTTTATATATTTATTTATATATATTACAGTATATAGAATTAATTATATTATATTTATAGTTGATTACTTTGTTAGGATCTGGAAACCATTTGCATTTGTTAGGCTGTGGAATTCGCAATACCAAAAGGTCTTAGATCAGTTTGAGCTAATTTATGTGAGATAGTTCCCACCGTTTTGTTTAGGAATTTGTGTGATCATCGGGCCTGCGACTCT
>CM068961.1:113121656-113133430 GCA_035128595.1 Eptatretus atami | reverse complement strand
TCCCCAACACCTTACACTTGCTCAGGTTAAATTCCATCTGCCAGTCTTCTGCCCAATCTATACAAGTATCAATACTTTCCTGATTCTGCTACCTCTGCTACCCACCTCACTGCCAAGCTTTGTGTCATCTGCAAATTTGGAAAGCTTACTCTTCACCCGATTATCCAAATCGTGGATGTAAATAATGAATAGTAATGGTCCGAGTACTGCAAGACATCCTCCCATTCACAGCCACTCTTTGCTTCCCACCACTAAGCCAGTTTTCAATCCAATTAGCTACCTGACCAGCCACTCCACAAGCCCTCACTTTGGCTCACAACCTCCGATGTGGTACCTTATCAAATGCCTTCTTAAAGTCTAGATATACTATGTCCACTGCCTTTCCATCATCCACCCAATCAGACACTGCTTCATAGAACTCTAAAAGATTTGTTAACCAGGAACTACCTTTGGTAAATCCATGCTGATGACCTTTAATTAGTTTGCATTTGTTTAAATGGTTCCTCATCTGGTCCTTAATTAATGTCTCCAACACCTTCCCCACAACTGAAGTCAAACTAACAGGTCTATAGTTTCCCAGTTCTTCTCTGGATCCTTAAGTAGATTTAGAGTTCAGGATTTGCACGAGACAAAATTTCAATCAATTTGCCACTGTCCCAAAATCACATCCAACTCCCCATTAAAGACTGTTGTGGTTCAGTTACCCTACCGTGGGAAAATGGGAACTGATGTACACTGTGAAAGAGGTTTTGAGAGACTTGGGTGGCAGTTTGTAGTTGAATCGAGAATTGAACTCGGATTCATCAGATCAGAGGCTGATCAAGCCTCATTATTATTCCACCTGCCAGGTGTAACCCTTTAACACTTGAAATACACCGGTGTTGGCTCATAGTTGTCGCCCCAGATTTTGCCTCCAACGATGCATTCCGAGAAAGTATGGATTCCTAAAATCCATAATCTTTTCCAATCATTTTAAGCCATGTCCCATTTTAATATGCAGTCAGCAGTTCATAGAGCAAGGCTGGTAGGAAGGACCTGGAGGTATACACACTTAACCTCTAAGCCGTCTCGCCTGAGTTTGAATCCCGACCCAGCTACAAACTGTCATCCTGTTGTTTCACATGCAAGGTGATTCATCAATGTGTGTGCCACCCTTTGGATGGACGTTAAGCTGGTGTCCTGTCTGCTGGAATTAGTTGGTGGATGTTAAAGATCCCACAGCATCCTTCGTGCTAATCAGCAGAGGGTATTGCATCAGGGGTACAGCTGTGCCCTCAGCGAATGATGCTACCTTACACCCTTGTGCTGCATATGAAAGAAGAAAAAGAAGAAGCTCATAGAGCATGTAAGATTGGACAAAGTCTTTCACAAACTGGCTGGCCAGACATGACATTCGACTGAACCTGGTTCGGGCAGAAATTTAGAATCCAGGATGCCGGTGATAACTCGCCCTTCTTCGTCAAAAGATACAGTCACATCTGTCATGTCGATGAGCAATCAATGATAGTGGGTGGGTCCCCAGCTAAACATCATGATGGATGATACATTGATACATGCTTTGATGCAAAGCCCTACCTGCACCTGTCTGACAGATTATAGTCAGGTGGAGAATCAAGCCCAGACAAGACAGTTCCAAGGCAACTGTGTGACCTCTGCACTATACTGTCCTTATTCCATCATTATTACTTACACACTGGGATCGATCTTTGTCCTTAAAATAATTTGACTGCTCCCATCTCCTGTTTTTCATTAATGTAGATGCCGCGTCAATGGTATTCTTTCCTCAAATCTTAAAAGTGTTTCTTTTCTCAGAACAGCTATTCTGGCAGAAACCCAACGATACATAAAAAAACAATTAATTCAAAATAATTTCTTGGCAATAATATAATAATGTGAATATAAATGCACTCCTGGGGCAATGAGGCACCAACCATCAAGAATCAAGGGTAAATAAGTGAAACAATCAACAGGAAATAGAGGTCATTTGATCTATTTTAAAATGCCCAGGATGGATTTGGATTGTTATTAAGTTGAATAATAGCTCATGTAGAGCCATGAATGAAAAAAAGGGAACCTGGTATCGAACAAAAAGTACAAAATGTACAGATAGGCAAGTTTCCGTTTGGTACCAGGTCGGTTTAAACACATGCTCATCCCAAAAAATATATTGTCGCCAAAAGTATGCGGACACCCCTTCTAATTAGAGGATTCGGTATTTCAGCTGTACCCATTGCTGACAGGTGTATAAAATCAAGCACACAGCCATGCAATCTCCATAGACAAAATTGGCAGGAGAATTGCCATACTGAAGTGCTCAGTGACTTTCAACGTGGCACCGTCATCGGATGCCACCTTTCCAAAAAGTCAGTTCGTCACATTTCTGCCCTGCTAGAGCTGCCCCGGTCAACTGTAAGTGCTGTTATTGTGAAGTGGAAACGTCTCAGAGCAACAACAGCTCAGCCGCAAAGTGGTAGGCCACACGAGCTCACAGAATGTGACCGCCGAGTGCTGAAGAGTGTAGCGCGGAAGAGTGTACTATTCATTCCATATCTCTCACATATTCTCATATTTTCTGGAGTCTCTCTGCCCTGATCGTTTATCTCCAGGGTCCATATCCTCTCTCCCTGAACCTGCAATGCGTTAAATCGATCCTTATAAATGTTTCAACACGTTCTATTAATCCCGACCTTTGTCCTTTTTACTTTCTCTACAGTTTCTTCTTCAGTTTTCTCCACCTCTTCATTAATTATTTTAACTTCCTCTGTGGTTTCCCTTTCCTCTTTCTGATATTCATATTATCTCCAGCTTTACTCACACCAATTATTTTCCATCCACCACTTTCTCCTCCTTTATCCACTTATCCATTTCCCACGCTCTTTCCTCTATCGTCTGTCCCATCTGCTTTAACTTTCCTGTTACGTCACCGTGCCTCTGCTTACACTCTTTCTCTATTGAAATTATTCCCCCCTTTGTTCCTTTTTGAGCTTTAACTCCTCTATTGCTCCCACCTCGACCGCGTAGCCCCCACCCCACCCCGTGCCAACCCAACTACTCTTCCTTTCAACCCATTTATCTGCCCTTCTAACTTAGCCTGACCGGTCGCCATCTCGCTCCGTACACTCACCACATCCAGTTTCACCTCACCCAGCTCTTCTCTACCAGTGTCAATTCTTCCACCAAGATCAGCTCCCAGCTTGCCCAACCCTTCCTTTTCCTCTGCCTGCCATGCCCACATGTCATTGCCCACAGCCCTAATCTCAGCCTGCGCCACATCTATTTTTGCCTCCATGCCATTGCCCAAAGCCCTTGTGTCATTATTCAGCCTTTCCCCGTCAGCGCTCATCATTTGGCTGAACACGAGCATCAGTCGGCCCATGTCGGATGGTGCTGACGATGCTGACCCACTGCCGCCAAGCAGTGGGGACGACTCCACTATGGCCCCTTACTGGCTATTCTAGGGAAACGTCCAGCAGCGAATCAGGCACGTACACCCAGTTAGCACATTCCCAGTTCTGTCCATTCTGATCTGACATCATCATCATCATTTTATTGGGAAGGTCAACATTGGAGTTTATTGGGAACATCAACATTAGACAAGGCAGTCCAAAGACTGAAATTTGTCAAGATTATAATTACTAGTACGTGCCCGTAAAAAATTAAAAAAAATAAAAAATAAAAAAAGAATAAATAAATATTCCAACCGCGAGCAAAGAACAACAACCACACAGGCCGTTTCTTCGCTCTCGCGTGCCCGGGTACGTGCGTGGCCCGGAAGTTCGCATATCACAGTTACGATTATTGGCAATTTAGGTTTTAATGGCCCATTATTCAATTAGCGCCAACATATTTTACCTTTTCGCAATGTCGTGGCAAGGAAAAACAAAAAGAGAAGAGAGAAAAATGTACTTCCTGGTTCGGAGTACACCAGCACTCTGATGTTACCGAAATTTATGCACCGTCTAATATGAAAACGATCATAACTTGGGGCATTGTGTTTATCTATAAATGCGCATAAGAAATCGAGAAATTATTAGAATACACAAAGTCATCACTCTCCGGAAGCCCGTACGTTGTAACCCGTAATGTGGAACGTGGCTGAGCTTCCCTTCCCCCATCGGCCACGCCCACGCAATAACGTGTCTTGTCATTGGTTTGGTAAATAAATGGCCATAACTTCGGAAGCACTTGTCCGATTAATATCAAACCTTGAAAAGGCACATCCTCAGGTCCCCAGCAATATATCTGGCAAGTTTCAATTAGATCGGACCAGTGGTTGTCGAGAAACAGCGGTCACAGACACACAACACACACACACACACACACACACACAGATTGCTGGAATTATAGATAGATAAAACAGTGTTTCGTAAAGTTTACATATAAATATATATATATATATGATAATCATATAAAATAAAGTGAATATTGTCATGTTTGTGGGTAGATGAAGGGATTTCGTCGGAGAGATAGGATTGTGTGGAGTTGCTTGGTCCGTGGACATGTAGGAGACATCTCGATGTAAATTAAGTTGGGAAACTGTGAACTTAAGCGTTACGTGTCACCACACCGGGGGGGGGGGGGGGGTGATGCGGTGTCAATTAGATAGGGATTAAGGATAATTTTCCCCAGTTTGTAATTGCCCCCTGTGACCTTTTCCTTATGTTTTTGTATTTCAAGACCAGCGATAAAAGGGGGATCACGTCCTTAAAACAACGATAAGCGAGCTGCACGTCCAGGCGGGCAGACAGCCCCGCCTCGAGGGGACGTGAAACCATGCCCGGAGTGATGATTAATGGGCATGACGTTGGCAAGAGGAAGAAGAGTGCATGTCTGGAGAAGAATGGGGGAAGCTGCTCGTGGCAGGAGCAGAGTGAGTGAGGCAGAGTCTCGCGTGGAAGACAAGAAGGGGTCGAGACGAAGGCTCGGAGCGGAATAGAAGCAAGAGAGGCAGGGTCGGTGGTCAAAAGAGAAGGGCATTACTGCTGCCTTCCCCTCGACGCAGTGAAGAAGACCGCATGATTCTTGTGGAGGTGAATTGACTCGCGTGGAGAAGCAAGACGCCGGCCATCGCCTGTTTGGCTGAATCATGTGGGACCAGCGCCAAAGCCTCGTGTCGAGCCATCGGGGGAAAGAGACGGCGCCATTCTGCAAAGTCGCGGCATCGGTGAGGACGATCGATGCAAGAACTAACGGCGGTCTCTGAGCCACGGCATTGAATGCCGCCTCACGAATTACCTCACGTACATTTTCCTGCCCAGAGAGTGGCAAGGCACCATTTTGGGTGCATCTTTCCGTGCAGTAACAAAGCGGTTTAGTGACCTTCAAGCAACTGAAACTCACTCCTGGACCCGAAGCAAAGTGCCGAAATAAAGGAGGGATTATTTTTCTTTGTTTTATTCTGTCCCCTTGTTTGTATTTGAGTCTGTGTGGAGGTGCCTCAAATTTAGATTTAGGTTACCTCATTGATTTATTTCCATCATAAATGTTGATTTTCTGTTTATGAAATCATTATTTATTCAATTTGCTGGTGTCCTGTATCTGTCTTGGGTTCGAGAATAAAACGCCTGTGCTGCGCTACCGTCCTGGTGAAGCACCGAGCTGTTTCTTTCCTGCGCGTGCCATAATCTCTGAGAATCTCGGCTATAAGCCTCCAAGGGAGAACTGTTTGGTCATCCATCGTAGGGAAAGGTTAAAACCCCTGGACATGACAATATGTATTATTATGCATCAAAACAAATGTGTGGAATAAAAATGCAAATTAGCCAAAAGAAGGAAACATTTTAGATTACACCGAAAAGTGTCCAGCTTGGAGTTCCCATGGCTCAAGGCTCACTCAGCAAGGGCACACGGAGTGTCATCATCAGTGACAAGATCGCCTGCGATGTGTCCGCAAACGTCGAGCAGTCTCTGTGAAAGCCCGGGGCGATGGAGTGCAGAGCAAGCAGCACAGCTGTGGTTCATGCGCCCAGGCTTTGTAACGGGCCATGGAAACGGACCTGGAGATGCAGAGCAGCAGGAGCTGCCGGCTCAGAGCCTGGGACCATGTGCTCCTGCACATCAACATGAGACCGTGCACGTCCCGCTCCAGCAGCCAGAGCACTTCGTTTGTCCCGATGGCGAGCTCACTCCGAGCACTGCGTGAGCTCCACTTCGTCTTGGGCCACAGTCGTCGTTCCGGCATCCTCCTTCCGCGACCAAACTTGATTCCGCTATTCTTGCAGGTCAGCGATACCGTGGTCAGGGCAACATTTAACAAATCGGTCACAATCTCACCGATGGACTTAGAGAGATTCAGGCCATGTGGCTTGGAATGGCTCGTCAAGCGAGATACGTGCTTGGCACTGCCATCCAGCACACTACGTCCTCAAGTGGAGGCCATGGCAAAGTCTCCCATGCGGTGATGATGGAACAAACCCGGAAGTGGAAACGACAAACCCGGAAGGACGACATAGCTGCTTTAAAAAAAAAAATCCGAGGGTGCTCACAAATTATCTTGAGGTGCGATTTCTCGCAACTTGAGTCCAATCTAACTCCTTGGCACCAGTGTGACGGCCACCGGATTTCGATCCTGACATCAGTGTGACAGACGTCGCTTCTGGATAACTCCGAGAGTATGGCGTGTCTTTAAAAGACCACGATCATCAGTCGCCCACTGGGCCCCAGGCCAATGTTGTGTTATCATACAAAGAAGACCGGAAACAAGCGAGTCCCGTGTCAACAATTGCGTCACTAATCTTAATTAGTATACCGAGCAGGACCACACATATTACCTAACCGTTTCTAGCGTTGACTAAGCCCAATTTAACTTTACCGACTATGTTCAGTTGCCATATGCCACAATCAAAACTGACAGAATAACTCAAGACAGTTTCTTAAGAAAAGGGCTTTTAGTGCAAAATAATCAGTCAGGTATTTACAATGGGAGAAACAATGGCAGGTATATTCACAAGTATGTACAGCACGTACACATCCCCATTATCCACTATGTGACACCCTCGGAAACTTAACAGTGACTTCGCAGTTTTATGATCACTTGCGCCGCATGCATCCGGAGAAAAGAGAGATAGGGAGAGGGTCAAGAGAGAGAAAGAGAAAGTTGGGGTCTCGCTTTTTATTGGAATCTGTCTCCTCCCCCCCCCCCCCCCTTCGCTCACGCTCCCACCTTCAGTCCTGTGGTTGACCCTTAGAGTCCTGGCATGCTGTCTTCCTTGAGATGACTGATTGGTCTCTGGTGTTCACCAACTGGTCTGGGGCAATACTGTGAATAGTGTTTAGGCTGGGGGGTTTCTGAACGGTGGACTGGGCGAGCAATGACGCTTTAGCGGAGGGATTGTAGCTCGTGAGTGTAATGTGGGAAAAGATGCAGAAGAGTATGTGAACAGGAAAAAGCACACATGGGATCTCAAATAAACACTTGCAACACATATCTGCTGACATGAATGCAGTACGTACTTAAAAGCTAACAGAATACCATGACATGCAGTGCCTTCAGAAAGTACTCACACCCGTCGACTTTTGTCGCATTTTGTTGTGTTCCAGCCTGAATTTAAAATGGATTAATTTAAATTTTTTTTATCACCAATCAACACAAAATACCCCATAGTGACAAAGTGAAAACATGTTTTGAGAAATTTTTCCAAATAATTAGAAATGAAAAGCTGAGATGTCTTGCATCAAAAAGTAATCAACCCCCTGAGTCAATACTTTGTCGGTTTGCAGCACGGACCACGACACTCTTGATACGCCGCACCTTGCACTCAGAGTCCCTTGGGCCAGCACGGTTTCCAAAATAACTTTCTCACACTCGGGAGGCTCACCCCTCCATCAGCCACACGAACGGCTACCTCCGTCTGAGTCGATGCCTGACTGACATGCTCGCACTCACCATTCCTTTCCATTTCCACGCACTCACGTGCACTTGTCCCAATGTCCCCGGCACATACTCCGTTATACTCCCACTCCGCACCTTGGGCACTCCAAGAAACCCGGGTCTTTTACCACCCCAAGCTCGCCAAACACCCGTTTCGCACCATGCATGTACTCGAGCTCACCATAACTCACCTTCACTGGAGTTGCCTTTTCCTGGTTCCCCTCGAGGACCCGGATCCTCTTCCTTGGTCCTGAGCATCGAATCACGCTGTGAACATAACATTTGCATGCATTCCAAGATCTCCTCCTTTACTCTACCCTCCATCTCTACTTGTTCTCCTTAATTTTGCTACCTCATTCTTAACGTCTTCTACCTCCTCTTTCACCCCGATCTCCCAGTGTGCCCCTTCCACTTCTTCTCTCTTAACGCTACTTTACCATCTCCATTTTACGTTCTACCTTGTCTATGTGTTCCTTCTTGGCCCGTTCTTTGGCCTCCATTACCTCATCCATTTCCCTAATAGTCTTTGTCACCTTGTCATGACACGTTTTACATTCCCTCTTTACAGCTACGAGTTCCCCTTTCGTTTCCTCTGAGCCTTTAAAGAAAAATTTATTGCGTCGGTATTTTCCTTAATCTGTTCTTTTGATTGATTTTGTCCAACCGTAAGTCCTTCTACCTTCTGTCTGAGTCCTTCTACTTCAGCCCATATGTTCCCATCTCCCCCGTCAGTCTGGCCTCACTCTCCTTCATCTCTCCCAGACACCACTCACACATTCCCGTACCTCCTACCGCACCGCAAGCAATTCCCTGCCCATCACTTCGCCCATCTCATGTCTCATCACACCCTTCATCCCGTCCATTCTGCTGCTCATCACGTCCACACTGCCGTCCGTTCATCACTTGCAATCACCCTTCATCGCGTCCAGTCGTTGCTGATTCCATTGCCATCATTTGTATAATCGGACTTATTGTTTCCGTTCATCGCTTGTATTAACATTCCTGTTGTTTTCACTCATCATATCCATTCTGCTGCTCAAATTTGCATCCAATTTTTCACCTAACAAATCCATTTGCGCTTTGAACTGGGCCATTAAAAGCACCATATCAAACGGTGGTGACGATGCTGGCCTTCTACCCCGCAGCATTAGTTCAACAGGTGCCACATTTTCTGGTGGCTGAGGGTGGGGGTTGTGTCACACCTCCTTAACCGCCTCCTCAATGCCCTCTATCATTGCGTCATTCGGGTCCTGGGTCGTTAATTCATCATTTACATTATGTACATTATTTACATCTGCCCACGTTGTCCACCATTGTCCATAGCAATATGTAGTTAAATTAAATTTTGACTAATGGCTCGTAATTTTGATTTGCGTCAAGTGCACATCACGTCCAATCCCACTCCTGACACCAAACTGTTGGGGACCTGGGTTCGCGGGGGTACTATAAGGGTGGGGGTATCCCCGTTCTCCCCGACTCACGGGAATTGAGGCCGTCGCACACAAATAAGTTCTTGTCGCAGCGGGTCGCTTATCGACCGTGAACACCAACAATTTAACCACGTGACCCAGTGTCCTCCATCTGACTACTGTTTAACTGTAGTACGGGCCCTGTCACACCTTGACGTTTAAGCCAGCAATGCAACGTAAAAAATTGATCTAAAACGTTGACGTACGCTGAAATTTTGATGTTTTTTTTTTAGTTTTTGGCGTATTCAAAACGTGTTGTCGTTTGCATAACATATTAGTAACGGGCACAGAACGTTTCGTTGTGTTATACATAACTTTACCAACGAATGCTTACCTTGTGATCGGCGTTCAAAACCTAGACAAACGATAGTTCAACTTACCCTTTGCGCGCTATACGTATCGCGGCGAACTCGTTGGCGTAGCCAGTTAAGAACTTGCCGGACGCCGATTGAAATCAAAACTGCCCGAGATTTTGAATTGTCAACATTGCAGTCCACCTTGACGATTTTGCCAGCGTATGCCATTCTAATGAAAAATGGGTTTTACAACGCTAGGCACACGTCAAATACGCTATAAGGAAGTTGGAGTATACGTTAAGGATTAATGCTCGAATCATTGAAGTACGCTGGCATATTACCTAGTCCGTTTCGATACGTCGTGAAATTTCAAGCATGCTGAAATTTTAAGACGTACTCGACGTAAGGCCACACGTTTGCATGCGTTGGCATCTGTTCTTGCACGTTCCGCGATCGTTTAAACACGGCGAACACACGTTACTTGTGGTTACTCATAAGTCGAAGCACGTCAAGTTAAGGCAACCATACTTGAAACCCAATTTATAACCGTTGAGTAACGTGCTTTGAACAAATGAGTAAGGTCAGCTTTAGCCTATGTTTAACGTGCTTGGAAAGTATGAGTAACGTGCATTGAAACTATGTATAACTGGCCTTGAACCAATGGCTACGTGCTATGAACGTAAGAGTAACGTGCGTTAACCTATGTGTAGCATGTTTTGAACCTAAGTAAAACGTGCATCTAACATTGAATAACATGCTATGAACCTATTTGTAACGTATGTATAACGCACATTGTCGTATGTAGACGAATTAAATGACGTCTTCCGGACATCCACAGAACTTACTGAAAGTGGTTTCTAACTTACATCTACGTTGTACTGACGTATTGGCAGCGTTTAGGGGAATTGGTACATACAAATGGGCTTTCACAAGAGGAACCATCATTGTTCCAGACTCCATGTTGGTAGATGTAATGCCAGTTAGTATCAGTAGTATAATAACTATTAGCAGTAGTGTGGTGTGCATGACAGTAGTAATAGTATAGTAGTTGTTAGTAGTAGCATTGGTAGTAGTAGAATGTCTACATAGTAGTAGTAGTGGTAAATGTCTATGGTCAGTTAGTAGTAGTAGTATGTTATGTCAGTAGTAGTATAGTAGTAGTAGTAGTTGTCTAAGCAGTAGTAGTAGTAGTAGTATGTCTATGCCAGTAGTAGTAGTAGTAGTTGTAGTAGTAGTATTGGTAGTAGTAAGTAGGTCCATGTCAGTAGTAGTATGTCTATGTCAGTAGTAGTAGTAGTAGTAAGTAGTATGTTATGTAGTAGTAGTGGTAGTTAGTTGTAGTAGTAGTAGTATTGGTAGTAGTAGTAGGTCCATGTCAGTGGTAGTATGTGAGCGTGATGGGGAGGGTGTGGGTGAATGGATCCTCTTATCGTCCACCGAATAGGAGACTACTTTGCACCATTGTTCGATGTTCTTTTCGGCTAATTTTTTTCCTCATTCCCACGATGAAATATTTTCTTTGTTTTACTTTTTAAAGTATTAAAACGACTTTGACAAATGCATAATGTATAGTAATGAACACAGAACGCTTCGATAACTATACATAAGTTTATACCAACGATTGTGTTATCGTGTTTTTTAGGCATCCACCACCTATGCCCAACGATAGTCCAGCGTATGCATAGCGTAATAATTCCCAAGCAACGTTATTCATAGGTTATAAATAAGTCACGGGTACCCTAACATTACTTTGATGTGTTTCGACATATGAGGGAACTTTCAAGTAGCGTGTTGCGAAGTGTGAACAACGTTCGTGTAGCGTGCTTACAAAACGTTACTCATAGGTTAGAAATAAGTTTCGGGTACGCGAAATGTTTACTCTCGTGTTTGACTTAATGAGTACATAACAATTGAACGTGTGTCAACAGATCGCATAACGTGCCTAAACTTATGGCCGGCGTAGCGGAACGTGTGAACAGCAAACGCGGCTACGTCGTAAAATTTTAAGCATTAGAAAAGAGAGAACAAGCACAAAGTCACGATTAAAGCCAGCGTACAACGACTTATGCAGTGTTTTTCAAGTATTCCTAACGATAAAAACTTACCAATAAGTATTCGACGTGTGCCAGCGTATTCCGG
>CM068961.1:113085292-113103098 GCA_035128595.1 Eptatretus atami | reverse complement strand
CAGGATGAAATTTGCGTGGCAGGTTGGTTGTTTGACAAGGACGAACTGATTAGATTTCGGTGAAGATCTGGATCCGAGAACTGGAATTTTAAAGTGATTCTTCACCTTTGAGAGATAGGGCCAAAAATGATATTGTTGCGAATTGGCGCCGCGCCGGCGTGCGATCTGGCACGTGACTCGAATCGCGACCGCTCGCCCACCGGACGGACAATTAGTCGCGGCGCCTCTCGGATCAACGCCGGGAGCTAGTCGCGGGTGGGCTTCTGGGCCTCACCACGATGTGCCAACCGGCCACCACGCGGGATAGGGTTGTTCGCCAAACTCGACCTACCTAAGTACCCACGTGAATGGTAGACCGGGCTGATCGCACCTCGCCGCAGGTCGACTTCGGACACGGCCGCGCTTAAGCGATCCGTTCCGTGCTATCGGGATAACGAGCGGTGTTATCGTCGGCCTCGACGGTTCCTGATTACTTATCGGGCGTATTAGCCCATTACGTACCGCGTTACGTGGTTCAAGATGGAAACCCACAAAGAAGGACGCAGCGAGATGGGGAACAATTTAATAGCACGTTTAATTTATACGCAATAGCACACATAAGACAGCAAATAAAACACAAAAAGCAAATTCCAACAACAACAATTCAAACGCAGAGCTACCACCGAATACGCGACACACGGACCACTTACACAATACTACTTGCCGGACTGGCGCCCACACACACACATTTACACAAAACCCCAAAAGAAGTGGAAGCGCGACCTCCCTTTTTGTGCTGAGTCCTCGGCGCCCGTTTGCCATGCTCGTGCCCCGACCGAGCGTGGTTGGCGGGGCCCTCTCCGCGCGCCTCGCGCCTGCCGGCGTACCGGCCTCATCGAGCCTCGGACTCTGCACCGACCCACGGATAGCAGGACCAGAGCAGCCGCAGAGCAGCAGGACAGCAGGAAGAGACAGCAACCAGCGGGGGCGAAGCACACGAAGTAAAAAACTCTCTCTTTCCTTCCCTTCGTTTCCTCCTGCTGTCGCCGCGCCTTATACTGCCGGCGCCCCGCCCTGTTTCTTCCCCCCTTTTTTGGCTCCGCCCCCTTCGAGGCGCGCCATCGAAAGGCACTCGAAGCGGGGCGTGTCCTCTCGTTCCCTCCCTCCTCTGTCTTTCGGGGGGGCGAGGAATGCCCGCCTTGGCGCCCTTCCAATAAAAAATGAAAATGAATAGAACGCGGTAGCCTCTTCAACGGCGGGGGAGATGCGGGGAGGGGGGCCTCTGGCAGGCGGAGTCTGCGGTGGAGCTCAAAATAACGAGAGATAAAAGAAAAACGGCTATACTGAAGAGATCGCAGCCCGAATGATCACATTAATTCCCTCTAACAGCGGGTTTGGGGCTAACTACACATGCACTTCAGAAATATATCTCACCTACGGGACCTGAATGGTGTAATGCGAATTTCCACAGCCGTAACACTACCCCCTCCCCCTTTTTTACAGACTCGTCCCGAGTCGTCAAATTATCGTGTGCCATCATGTGTAGTTCTCCCCTAGTACGTTTTAACCTTCGATCCCTGAGTGCGACATTCATGGTATTCGTGTCCCCAAATAAATAACCTGAGGGCTGAGTAACTAACTAAACAAACTCACTCATACGGACGACTTAATAAAATTGCCGGCACTGAGGACAGACATGCCGGGGGCGCACTCAAATTTACAATAATAACAACTAACACCTTACTTACAAATTTACACTACTCATGGCCCAGGATCAATGGACTCTGCAGGAAAAAGGTAAAGAGTCACAAGAAAACCGGTGCACGGGCCGCCACTGCAGCCCGTGTTGCAGCTGCCAACAGGACAGTTCCTGCAGCTTGCAAACTGTTGCTTGATCCTGGCGCACATGGCAATGAACAAGGGGGGGCAAAGCAAAATTGAACAGAACGGGGGGCAAAATGAACGGGCAGTGGGCATGGATGGCAAAAGCAGGCAGGCAAGGCATGGCATGACAAGGCCGTAGGCAAACACAGCCGCAGAACGAGGCCGTGGCAGGCAAACACAGCCGGCAGACGAAGTGGCCGGCACAGGCCTTGCAGAAAAACACAGCAGACGATCCGGCCGGCACAGGCCTTGCAGTAAAACAGCCGTCGGACGATCGGCCGGCACAGGCCTTGCAGCAAACAGCCAGCCGATGAAGTTGCCGGCCTCTTGCCGTGCAGTGCAGGTTGGTGGAGGGAGTACGGTGGTGCTGGCCACTCGCAGAAGCGGCCTCGACCTACCCTACGGTCTCCCTCCACCTATCGCCTTTGCCTGTCACTGTTCAACCCACTCCCTTAATTTGTAAAACCAATTTAGCCCCAACTAATTTTTTTGTTTGTTTTTATTTTACTCTTACTTCCCCACTATAAATCGTCCCTAACCCCCTTTATCGTCCTTGTTCGGCTAACCTATCGTCACCTTAGCTACTCCCAACCCTACGTTCCCTTCCCGAGGGGAATAAGGGAGAGCTAGCGTCTTGTGTCGAGGCCCAACGAAGCCTCAGGATGGCCTCCCCAGACTTCAGGCGATCTTTAACCAAAGTGGGTCCAGCGGCCCACAACGAGAGCGAAGGGATGGATGGTGCGGAGGGGTACATCTCCTAATCTACCCTAACCATTAACCTTTAAACTACCCCGGGGCTTTCAACAAGCGCCTGCGCGCTTAAACTATTGGTCCTAACAACCCAGATTCCCGTCGCCTGTGTTGGTGTCTTACAATTTCGGCCTCGCCCGCGAATTTTCCCTCGTGCCTCGCAACGGTTTCGTGGCTGGGACGCGTGGCTCCCTTTGGCAGGCCGACCTCTCCGAATCCCCAACGATGGCAACCCCGGCACTACACTGCCTCCGAGCCTACAGCCTCCCTAAACACCGGGAGTGCCCCATGCAACTCCCCTGAAACGCACACGTGGCAGGCTGGCGCCCCGGGCCCCTTTCCGAGGGTCACCCGTGCCCACGACACTGCCCACGCGGCTAACGGGCGCTCCGGGCCCCGCACCAAGCGGGCGCAGCCGTGCCCACTACGCTAACCCGGCCCCCCCATGGGCCTTGGCCTACCACGGCCCGACTAGCCCGGTGCCCGGGGTACCCACTCAGCGATACTCCACCGTTCGCAGCACGCACGCTCCCAGCCCGTAAAGGCTCCTGCACCCTCCAGCAGGTTTCGAGCCTACACTCCCACCAACAGCAAAACGACCTCCATTTTGTCAATTTAACTAACCACTAACTCACTTTACACCGACCCGGGGTCCCTTGGGCGGGAGTCACTCCTCCCCCAATCAACTCATCGCACATGCATTCCACATTTGCTCCACTCACACAGACCCGCTGGCCTCACTCACTCATCAAGCACATGCCTCCACTCAACTCACCAACTCACACATCGCTGAATCCTGCCATCCTTCTAACTACCTCCCCTAACTAACTCGTGCTCCCACGTCGCCCTTACACTACAGCACGTTCCATTTAACACTACGTAGCTAAGCTACGTCCCCTCTACACACTCAAAGTCTGTCACTGTCCTCAATATCCTCCAAATCATTTCCACACTAAATCTGCCTAACATCCCTCTACCTCATCCATTCCACGGGCCCCATGAGGACTTACCCCTGCCCCATGGAGCCGGTCTACCTGAGCTAACCCTTCCCCCTAACTAGTTGTCATCCTGTGCCCAGGCAGGGGGTCTTCCACCCTTACCCGGGAATCCTGTTCACTCCGAAAGCGAGGCTGCTTGTTTAAATTTTGTTTTCTGCCATTATGCGCAGCACCAGCGCGCAACTCACAGCTCGCGCACTTTGCACCTTGCCCGTGACGTCATGCAGCTGCACGCGTACCTCGTCCCTCTTGGACGGTACCATCCGGCAGGGATTCACCCCTCCTGCCGGATTCCAACCCCACGTGCGCCATGACGTCACCCGCTGCGCACCCCAAAGCAAACCTCGCACTCCGAGGGGCTTCCCACGCGAACACATGTGCTCTGCCCGTTGGAGCCCAACACAAGCTCGCGTGGAGAACCCGTCCGGTCCAAATTCGTCTACCTGCCTAGACTTTGTCCGTCCGCGGGATCGGCAAATCCACCGCTGGCGTTTCCGGACCGGGCTTCACTCTCCGCCAAGCGAGCCACGTGGGGCCTCGTGCGTTGCACAGCACGGACCTCGCGCTCGCTGCTGGGTGAACCGGCACGGTCCCCAAAACAGCTACGGCCGCTACCCCGGCCTCGTCTCTCTGTCGCCGTCGTCTCCGTTCCACCACGCACACCTGCGTGTCACAAACGCACAGACTCCACTCCAACACACTCACACCGGGAGAACGCGGCTGCGTGGCTCCCGCATGCCCGACATCTCCCTTAACAACAGCGACCTTACACACGCTGTCCCTCCTTACACTCGCCGCTCACTCACGTCGTGCCATTTCCCTCACACAAACATACCACCACAGACGCGGGGGCACTCGCCCGGGTGGCTCATCCACACGGGGGGGTCACACACGCGTGCTTTTTCCCTCGCACATGTGGCCTCTTCACCTGCGTGCCCTGAACACACGGCGTGCTGGGAAGCATGCCCTCCGGCACACTCGCAACACACCACTCACACACAGGGTCTCTTCCATACACGGGGGCTCATCCATACACGGGGTCGCACTCACCCCTTGCACCACACACCCCGGGACAACCACAACGGGGATTTGTGCCACCACAAGGGGTTCCGGGGCCTCTATACCCCCAAGCTGCAGGTGCCCTATCCACAGCACTCGTCCCTCAACTCCGCTTGGCACGACCCGAACCCACCTGGTCGTGATTCGCCTCAAGGGGGCATACTCCCTCCCCTCGTTCCTGGAGGCGGCCATCCAGCTGCTCACACCGGGTCTCTACCCAGTCGCCAGCTTCCCTCATGGTCCTCCACTAACTCTGTGTTGTGTGTGTTCTGTTCCTTTAACCCCGTCTTTATCGTGCAGTCTCTCCTCTACTTTTTCTGTCTCCCGCGTCTCTATACATTATTATGTTTCTGTTTCTTCTGGAGTTTTTCCATCTCTCTGGATTTCAATTTTACTCTCTCCTTCAGTTCATTAATTTCAAACTCGTATCGTTTTTTTGTTTTCTCTCCACAGTTTCTCCTGCTCTTCATTTTCCAATCTCATCGTTTCTTTCAATTGGCTCATTTCCTTCCTGTGTTTTCATTCGCTGTTCTCTCATTACCCTTCCTCGTTTCCTCTCTGTCCTGCCTTCCTTCTCCAGTTTCATGGTTTGCTTCATTTGGTTAATCTCCTTCTTGTGTTTCAGTTGCTGCTGGTCTCATCATTCTCCTTGTTCCTCTCCTGTCTTTCCTTCTGCAGTTTCATGGTTTTCTTCCTGTGGTTAATTTTCCTTTGTGTTTCATTCGCTGTTCTTTGTCTATCTCCTCGCACTCCAGCCTCGCCTTTTCTTTCAATTGGTCAACCTTGGCTTCATGTTCCTTCGTTTTCTATCCCAGTTGTTCTTCTCGCTCTTCCCTCTCCAATCTCGTTGTGTCCTTCAATCTCCTGATTCTCTCCTTCCTGCTTCATTCTTGCTCCTCAACTTCTCCTCGTACTTCAACCTATTTTTTTCTTTTGACGTTTAATTTCAAATTCATATCTTTCAGTTTTTTATTCACACTGTCTTTCTTGTTCCTCGTTCTGGCAATCTCATTATTCTTTAACTGACTGATTTCTTTCTCCTGTCTCATTCCTTGTTCTTCCAGTACTCTTTCTTGTTCCTCATTCTGCAATCTCTCGTGTTTCCTTCCATTGATCGCGATTCCTTCTTCTGTCTCATTCGTTCTTGCATCATTACTCTTTCTTGCATCTCATTCTTTAATCTGGCCTTCGCTCCAGCTGTTCATCTGTACGCGTGGTTCCTTAACGTTTCATTCTCCGTTCTCGTTCTTTCCTCTCTCAACATCCTCAGCTCGTTTTGTAAATCCTCTTTCTTTGTTTTCGTGTTTCTGTAACTCAGTTTTCTTCTCTAATTCTTTTCTCATCTCCGCACCCCCACTTGCTTTGCTTCTAACCGTTCTCCGGCTTTGGCCCTGTGGTTGTTCTAGCGTCTTCCAGTTCCTCTGTCTCCGTTTTACCTCCCGTCCCAGTTTATCAACTCTTTCGTCATGTCTTGAAGTCTTTTTCTCACACTCCCCAATTTTATTTCCTTCATGCACGTCCTCCGTCACCCCCTTAATTTTTCCCTCTCGGTTACCCGTCACTTTTCCGTCACCTCCACGCTTCCGCCCAACACGTCTCCCGTATTATTTTTTTCCTCACCCGCCTTCCCGCGGGCCTGACAACCGTTGCACCGCTCCCAGCTCGTTTCGCTCCCACACGTGGCGTCGCCATTTACGCACTTCGCTGTTTGCTTCATGCCCGCCTGCAGGCTCCGCCCATTTGCTGCGTTTCACCCCACATTTTCTTTTATTTCTCCTTCATATTCCTTGCGCATCTTGTTTCCCATAATTCGTTTTCATTTCGTTTGTGTTTGTATCCATCTTTTCGTTCATGCCTTTTATTTCGTTTTTCATTCGAGTGCTTGTTGCGTATTTCCATCCATTTTCCCGTTCATCCCTTTATTTCGTTTTCATTTCGAGTGCGTTTCCATTCCATTTTGTTGTTTATATCCGCATTCATTTTTGCCAGCATGGCGAATAGCTGGGCCATGTCTGGGTGCACTCGGCTGAGCCGATTCGGCCAGGATCGGGGGGCTTTTTGTGGAGAGGGGAAGGGTAGGTGTCATACACGCGGCGCTGCCGCAGCCATTGGGGCTCTGGGTTCATTGGGGAGTTCGTACCTGCACAACAAGGCATTTCCTGCATGGGGATTCCATCCTGGGCATGGATTCTAAAAATTCTTATCATCCATCCTATTACCCCCGGCTCCCGCTCGCGCTTGAGACGCGCATCTTATTCCCACGGCAAGGGTTAATTTTACTCGCGTCTAATATAGAGGGAATCGGGGGTCGCTCCTCTCACCCCTGGACCGATTCCCTGTGAATTTAGGCTTGGAGACGGGAGGGATTAGAACCCACTCCTGACACAGTGTTGCGAATTCGCACCCGCCGGCGTGCGATCGGCCACGTGACTCGAAATCGCGACTGCCTCGCCCACCGGACGGACAATTCAGTCGCGACCCCTCTCGGATCAACGCGCGGAGCTAGTCGCGGGTGTGGCCTTTTGGGCCTCACCACGATCGTGCCAACCGGCCACCACTGCGGGATAGGGTTGTTCGCCAAACTCGACCTACCTAGTACCCACGTGAATGGTAGAACCGGGCGATCGCACTCGCCGCAGGTCGACTTCGGACACGGGCCGCTAAGCGATCCGTTCCGTGCTATCTGGGATAACCGAGCGGTGTTTACTGTCGGCCTCGACGGTTCCTGATTAACTTATCGGCGTAGATACGCATTACGTACCCGTTACGTGGTTCACAAGATGGAACCCAAACGGAAGGACGCAGCGAGACGGAACAATTCAATAAGCACGTTTAATTTATACCAAATAGCACACATAAGACAGCAAGGTATTCACAGCAATAAAACACAAAAAGCAAATTCCAACAACAACAATTAAACGCAGAGCTACCACCGAATACGCGACACACGACCACTTACACAATACCTTGCCGGACTGGCGCCACACACAACATTTACACAAAACCCCCCAAATGAAATGGAAGTGCGACCTCCCCTTTTTGTGCTGAGTCCTCGGCGCCCGTTCCGTGCTCGTGCCCCCTCACGGCCGACCGAGCGTGGTTGGCGGGGCCTCTCCGGCGCGCCTCGCGCTCTCGGCGTACCATCCGTCCACAACTTTTTGAGATATCCTGCACACAGACAGACAAACAAACAGGCAGAGGGGGGTGAAAACATAACCTCCGTCACTTTCGGTGGTGGAGGTAATGAAAATAAATAAATGAAAATAAAATAAACCATTACCCACTACCGAGCATCTGCTTCCATGATACAAATCATGAAATGGAGATCCTTAATTATCCAAGTCCTTAGGGTCCAGCAGACACACGACCTGAGATAGATAATGGCGGGAACGACAAGACGGAAAGAGTTTTGGGGCATAACCAACAAAGTCTGCAGGATGGGTTGCTGTTCACTCCATGGCAGGAGGCTGTGGCGACCATCCCATATCGCAGAGAGTGGAGGTGGAGAAGGGTGTGCCTCCGGCTTTGGGAGTGACTCTGGCATTCGGCACATCTGGCGCCAGCCTTCCGTGTGCAGCTCCGGGAGGTCTCCCACGGCTTCTGCTGTCGCTCTGCCCTTTATGCCCCTGGGCTTGTTTGTCATTGATGACTCACCACGCTTCTCCCCCCTCTCACCACTGGGGGTGGAATGCCCCATTAGTCACAGCCGCATTACATCAGGGCAAAGGCACCTATTCCATCCTCCCGCCAATAATAGCACTGCTTGCCAAGCGAAACGCTAAAAGAGACATTTAGGACTGACTACTGAGGGTAAAAAAGTAAAAATGGGTTCTAATGGGTTAATAATTTTCAATAGACACTGGGAGAAGGAGATGTTATCTTAATTATTACCTGAGCGACCCAATTGTAATATCACAATTAATTACATCACGCTTATGCTATTACATTCAGTAAGGAAGCCTGGAAGCCGTTTCCACAACTATATATGTGTGCATTAATATAAATATCTCTTTCTAATGACTGACTCACTGACTGATATGAAAGATCGGAACCTTCCGGGTGACGTAGAAAGCTGAAATTTTGTGTGCCGATGGACATTGAAGCCAGTACACTAGAAAAAAAAATCTCAGAATCGTCAGACAGCATCCATAAATGAAAATATAGATGTAAAAAATGCAGGTGAGCGACCCGAGACAATTGGAGGAGGAGGAGATTGGGACCATACTTCTGTGCAGAGCGTTGGTGCTGCTTAAGCAGTCTCCTTGGCTATTGGACACAATCCTGAATGGGTCGCCACTCCGACACAGTATACCAGCATGCTGGCACTCGTTTTGCCGACCTCGGACGGATGACAGGCCGAGTTAACCCCACCTGGTATTAATTCAACAGCTGAGCGGGATTTGAACTCGGGACCCTAGGATTCCAAGCCCGCCACCGTAACCATTAAGCCAACACAAGGCATACTGACTGACTGACTGATATTAGTGACTGAATAAGTCTATCCACCGGGAAAAAATCACAGAACCATCGGAATGCATCCATAAATGAAAATGTAAATATATGAAAAATAAATGAAAAAAACAAATGCAGGTGAGTGACCCGAGACAATGGGGAAGCATGGTTCGTTATTGCTTACAATGTGTAAGCATACATTTGCTTCAAAAACAAAAAAAAACTACAAAACCAAATCCAATCAAATTTTGCACATTTCCTGAGGGTACCCAAAGTATGGTTTCTGCCAGAGTAACACATTTGGGGGAGCATGGGGGCAAGACCCAAATTCTCTCTCTGTAAATGTATATTGTATAGCTCCACCCAGTGGTATCCGGAAATACAAATCGTCGTCTTGTATGGAGAATGTTGAAGCAACTTGATAATATGCATTACGGTGATATTGAAATGTGAGAATAATTAGAGATTTTCAAAATGTTTCATTTCACTTATGTTGAGCGGAGGTTTAAACCAAAGGACTCCAACACTGACATTTGCAGCAGAGCAGAAGTGATTTTTCTTTTCTTTTTTTCTTTCTAGCGCCATATGTACAGTGCCTACAGAAAATGTACAGCCCCTTTCAAATTTTTCATCTTTTCTTGCCTTGTATCCTGCAATTAAATTGCATTAAATCAGACTTTTTCCACCTTTATTTACATATCGTAACCCACAAATTCTACAAATTTCAGAAAATTAATTTTAAAAAAGAAAACTAGAATATCGTTGTTTGGTGAAGTGTCCACCCCCTTAGAGTAGCAATAGTTAATTATCTCAGGTGTAACCAATCACCTTCACAATCGCACACCATGTTAATTGGCCTCCACCAGTGTTAAATTGTTGTGATTCTGATTATTTCACAATAAAATCAGCTGTTCCTGTAGGTTTCCTCTGCTGGGTAGTGCCCATTTACAGCAAAGCTCAACCATGAGCACCAAGGAGCTTTCAAAAGACCTCTGGGATAAAGTTGTGGAAAGGCACAGATCAGGGGATGGGTATAAAAATATTTCGAAGGCCTTGAATATCCCTCAAGACAATCATTAAGAAGTGAAGGCAGATGGAAAAGCCTAGATCAGGCTGTCCCTCCAAACTGGATGACCAAGCAAGAGGAGACTGATCAGAGAGGCCACCAAGAGGCCAATGGCAACTTTGAAAGAGCTACATGCCTTTATGGCAAAGACTGGTCACTGTGTGCATGTGACAACAATATCCCAAGCACTCCACAAGTCTGGCAGTAGGGTGTACAGTCGGGTGGCAAGATGGAAGCCGTTACTCAAAAAAGCCCACCTTGAGTTCCATTTGAGGGATGCAAAAAACCACTCCAGAGATTATTAAAGCCATGTGGCCAAAACGTTTTGTGGTCTGAGGAAACCAAGATGGACCTTTTTTGCCGAAATGCAAAATGTTACCTTTGGCGCAAACCCAACACAGCACATCACCCAAAGAACACCATCCCTACTGCGAAGCATGGTGGTGGCAGCATCATGTTATAGGGATGTTTCTCATTAGCAGGGATTGGGGCACTTGTCAGGATAGAAGGTAAAATCCATCCATCCATCCATTGGGACCATATTCTGTACAGAGCGTCAGTGCTGCTGAAGCAGTCTTCTGGGCTATTGGGCACAATCCTGGATGGGTCGCCACTCTGACACAGGATACTCGAATGGCTCAATCATCCCAGTAAGGTAGTACTCATTTTACTGACCTCGGAAGGATGACAGGCTGAGTCAACCCCACCTGGTGTTAATTCAACGGCCGTGCGGGATTTGAATTCAGGACCTTAGGATCCAAAGTCTGTCACCCTAACTATTAAGCCAACACCAGGCATAAGGGAAGATGGATGGAGCAAAATAGAGAAAAAAAATCCAAGAGGAAAACCTGCTGCCCTCTGCAGGAAAGCTGAAATCAGGGTGGAAGTTCACATTTCAGCATGACAACGACCCGAAGCACACAGCCAAAGCTACACTGGAGTGGGTAAGAAACAAAAAGATAAATGCCCTTGAGTGGCCCAGTCAGAGCCTTTCAAAAAGACCTCCGGGATAAAGTTGGCTTTGAATATCCCTCGGGGTATCCAACCGAGATATTCTAGTTTTGTATTTTTCATTAATTTTCTGAAATTTGTAGAATTTGTTTTCCAGTTGGAAGTTGTGGGTTACGATGTGTCAATAAAGGTGGAAAAAGTCTGCTTTAATGCAATGTCATACCAGGCTGTAAGGAAACAAAAGGTGAAAATTTTGAAAGGGGGTGTCGACTTTCTATCGGCACTGTATGTTATGTCGGTATCAGTGGCGGAGAAGCAGGAATTTAGGGATCTACTAAAGAGGATGATGGGAATAGTTGAGTTGTACGTGATGCTGTGCGTTGCAGGGGACTTTTAATGCACACTTGAGAGTAGCAGAGTTGGGGGAAGAGGAATGTTTGGCTAAATTTGGTTGGGGAACGAGGAATAGAGTGAGTCAGAGCTGGTGGAGCTGGTGGTGAGGAATTGGCTCACCATAGCTGGTTCATTCTTTCAAAAGCGAGAAAGCCACAAGATTACAAGGGGTTGAGGGTGGTGGTGGTTTAAGAGTGGTTTAATGGGTGTAGAAAATGTCATGGTTTTGGATGGGGGATGATTTGAGATTGTGATGAACAGCTGTTTTGAAGACCTGGAGGGAAGAATGAGAGTGAAGAGTGTGTGGAGGTTTGTTCCACAGGTGGGGGAAAAAGAGGAACAAATGAATTGAGGTTAGCAGTGATTCTGGATTTAGGCAGTTTCACTATGAGGGGGTTGCTTGTGGACCTGGTGCATCCCGCAGATACCTGGGGGGATAAAACATGGAGAGAACAGAGGGTGCAAGACCAGAAAGGAGGCGGAAGAAGACAGAGAGACCACCAACCTGTCGTCAGTGGTGAAGTGATAGGCCCATAGACTCAGCTTGATTGTGAGAAATTCAAAGATTTGGTTTTCACACATCAAGCTGAGCAATATATGAGGCAGGTTAGCCAGTCCAGAGAGGAAAGCAATACTCCATCAAGCTGCGGATGAAAGCCTTGTTGGTGGATAGGAGCTGAGGTGTGCCAAGGAAGGACTTCGCACGACGGAGCAACTGCTTCACCACAGGAGTCAGAGTACCAAGGGCGGGAGGATGGGCAAGCTAATTGAAGATGAGATGTGACGAATATCTGCATAAGAGAGAGCAGGTTTCTGTGGAAGAATTCCCAGGCTGAATTAATATCAGGGGTGGTATATAGGGTGTCCCAAAAAAATATACAACTTTTAAAATGCTTCGTTTGATCTAAAATGCAGTATTTTGTCATATGCTTCATTTCTTGTTGCAAGACCTGAAGTTTTTTTGATAACAATCACGCGCAGAAAAAGCCAAGACTGACGTACAACAACGGACGAAAATTGTTGAACTTTGGCACCAGACGAAAAGTGTCATACAGGTGCAACTTTTACTCGAGACATTTCGGTATCCACTTGCGCATGCACCAAACTTTCGGACAATAAAGTGCACCAAAGATCGATGCAAAATTGTTTACAATGTGGGAACCACTGTGAATTCACAAGGTCACAGTGGTCGGAAGAGACAGGTCGTAGTGAAGAAAATGTGGAAATGTGAGACAGGCGGTCGTTGGAGTCCAAAAAAATCGATTAGACGACTTTCTGGCCGAGACAAACATTCATAAGAGCACCGTTCAGAGATTCGCCAAGAGTTATCATGCCTTTCCAAACAAAATTCAAACGGAAACGGTGCTACTGATCAACAGAAACAGCAAACGACTAGACTTTGCAAATTGGTTCTCGGAAAGTTCGGAGAAAGATGCAGACTTCCTCAAAAACTTCACATGAGGAGAAATGCCATGCTCACTTGTCGGGGAGGTAACAACGCAACTTTCGGTACTGGGAACTGAAATCCTGGTAATGCATCAACTGAACTGGTGCCTTGATCTGTTCTCAAAGTCACATGTGGGTGGCGGTTGTGTGGTATGGACTAATTGGTCCATGCTCTTTGAAGATGACAGCGGATGCACTTGCCGGTAAACAGAGGAACTATTCGGAAATGATCAGGATTCTATCATTGCCTGAGCCTACGTACTCGGCCCGTATAGGAAGAAAACCTGATCCAGATGAGAACCCAGTGGTTCACAGGATGGGGCACCGCCCCATAAGCCAGGGAAACAAGGCGTTTTCCTCAACCAACATTTTGAGGGCCGCTTACCTCCTACGAAGACGTTGAGTGGCCACCAGTATTCCCCTGACTACTCCTCCAGACTTCTTCTTGTGGGGGTATCTACGGACAGGATCTATGGAACCCTAGGCCTCAGACTCTTGATCAGCTGAAGGAAAACATCCACAGAGAAATCCAGAACATTCCTCAGGAAACGTTTCCCCAAGTGGATGGAAAACATGACAACGCGTTGCAGGAGTGTCGGAAACGTGGAGCCTACGTCGAATCAGTGGTATAAAGAAAACGACGATTCTATACCAAAATTTTAATTTTGGTGGCAATTTGACATTGGTACAAAACTTCAACCTTTCAGCTTTTTATCCAGCCATATATCTTTTTAAAATATATGTTATGACCATCCTCTTTGCAGATGAAAAGTTGTATATTTTTTTGGGACACCCTGTATATCGGAGACCAGTCCTTTGGAACTTGTTAGACTCCTGAGACCCTGCAGACCCCGTTAGAACCCTTTCATGAACTCAGGGGCATGTGACGCTGGTTGATATCTTCAATCCACATTGAAAGCAAGGAGTCTCTCCATATTTTCCATCACCTCAGTGCGACTTTGAGCAACGTCATTGATGCTCCGTCGTATACCATGTAATGTCATTTCATGCAACTCAAACGTGCTTCGAGTGAAATACGCCAAACTTTCACGATTTACATATATCGCACAAAAGGTGCTAATTGATCAACGATGTTCAACAGCAATGACATACAGCAGGGACTCACTGTACATACTTTCGGAATGTAAGTATGCCCATTAATTACGTGCCAATGCAATGTGAGTACCACCTTTATTCATTGCGTACTGTTTTCAATTCAATTCCATTTCGGTTTTATTCAATTGAAACAAACACATAACAGAAGTCCGAAGACTTAAAAGTCAAGTTTACAATGTTAAAAAAAAATACAGATATATGCTATTGATATAAAATACACTCGACAAGTTATTTAAAAAAAACAAACACTCAATTGAAATCATTACGTGTAAATTAATACGATTCAAAGAAGTACTGTCGAGTATAATTGCTAACACTGAAGCATAATTGGTACAACAACAAAAAAACCAGGAACAATGGCAATTTTTGAACCAAGGAAATGTTTACAGTACCACCATAAATATACATCAATAAAAATAAAACCGCACAAGAAAGAGAAAGGAGAGGAAAGCGAGAAAGGTGTATAATATGTAAAAAACATATTTATCTTTAAAAAAATATTAATAATACTCAAACAAAGTACCAGGGACAAATCATTAATATTTACACAACATTGCTAACACTGAAGCATAATTGGTACAACAACAAAAAAACCAGGAACAATGGCAATGTGAACAAGGAAATGTTTACAGTACCACCAATAAAATATGCATCAATAAAAATAAAACCGCACAAAAAGAGAAAGGGAGAGGAAAAGCGAGAAAGGTGAATAATATGTAAAAACATATTTATCTTTAAAAAAAATATTAATAATACTCAAGTACCAGGAACAAATCATTAATATTTACACAAAATTGCTAACACTGAAGCATAATTGTACAACAACAAAAAAACCAGGAACAATGGCAATTTGAACAAGGAAATGTTTACAGTACCACCAATAAATATGCATCAATAAAAATAAAACCGCACAAGAAAGAGAAAAGGGGAAGGAAAAGCGAGAAAGGTGTATAATATGTAAAAACATATTTATCTTTAAAAAAAATTAATAATACTCAAAGTACCAGGGACAAATCATTAATATTTACACAAACTTGCTAAACTTAATTTGGTACAACAACAAAAAAACCAGGAACAATGGCAATTTGAACAAGGAAATGTTTACAGTACCACCAATAAATATGCATCAATAAAAATAAAACCGCACAAGAAAGAGAAAGGAGAGGAAAAAGCGAGAAAGGTGTATAATATGTAAAACATATTTATCTTTAAAAAAATATTAATAATACTCAAACAAAGTACCAGGAAAATCATTAATATTTACACAAACTTTGCTAACACTGAAGCATAATTGGTACAACAACAAAAAACCAGGAACAATGGCAATGTGAACAAGGAAATGTTTACAGTACCACCAATAAATATGCATCAATAAAAATAACCGCACAGAAGAGAAAGGGAGAGGAAAAGCGAGAAAGTGTGTATAATATGTAAAAACATATTTATCTTTAAAAAAAATATTAATAATACTCAAACAAAGTACCAGGGACAAATCATTAATATTTACACAAATTTGCTAACATCGAAGCATAATTGTACAACAACAAAAAAAACCAGGAACAATGGCAATGTGAACAAGAAATGTTCAGTATCCGCCAATAAATATGCATCAATAAAAATAAAACCGCACAAGAAAGAGAAAGGAGAGGAAAAGCGAGAAAGGTGTATAATATGTAAAAACATATTTATCTTAAAAAAAATAATTAATAATACTCAAACAACAGTACCAGGGACAAATCATTAATATTTACACAAATTTGCTAACACTGAAGCATAATTGGTACAACAACAAAAAAAACCAGGAACAATGGCAATGTGAACAAGGAAATGTTTGCAGTACCGCCAATAAATATGCATCAATAAAAATAAAACCGCACAAGAAAGAGAAAGGGAGAGGAAAAGCGAGAAAGGAGAGAGAGATAAAAAAAATTATAACAGATATATGCTATTGATATAAAATACACTCGACAAGTTATTAAAAAACAACAAAGCCTCAATTGAAATCATTACGTGTAAATTAATACGATTCAAAGAAGTATGTCGATATAATTGCTAACACTGAAGCATAATTGATACAACAACAAAAAAACCAGGAACAATGGCAATTGACACAAGGAAATGTTTACAGTACCCAATAAATATGACATCAATAAAAATAAACCGCACAAGAAAGAGAAAGAGAGGAAAGCGAGAAAGGTGTATAATATGTAAAACATATTTATCTTTAAAAAAAATATTAATAATACTCAAACAAAGTACCAGGGACAAATCATTAATATTTACACAAACTTGCTAACACTGAAGCATAATTGGTACAACAACAAAAAAACCAGGACAATGGCAATGTGAACAAGGAAATGTTTAACAGTACCACCAATAAATATGCATCAATAAAAATAAAACCGCACAAGAAAGAGAAAGGGAGAGGAAAAGCGAGAAAGGTGAATAATATGTAAAAACATATTTATCTTTAAAAAAAAATATTAATAATACTCAAAGTACCAGGACAAATCATTAATATTTACAACAAATTTGCTAACACTGAAGCGCATAATTGCGTTACAACAACACAAAAAACCAGGAACAATGAGCATTTGAACAAGGAAGATGTTTACAGTACCACCATAAATATGCATCAATAAAATAAAACCGCACAAGAAAGAGAAAAGGGAGAGGAAAAGCGAGAAAGGTGTATAATATGTAAAAACATATTTATCTTTAAAAAAAAATATAATAATACTCAAAGTACCAGGGACAAATCATTAATATTTACACAAACTTGCTAACTACTGAAGCATAATTGGTACAACAACAAAAAAAAACCAGGAACAATGGCAATTTGAACAAGGAAATGTTTACAGACCACCAATAAATATGCATCAATAAAAATAAAACGCACAAGAAAGAGAAAGGAGAGGAAAAGCGAGAAAGGTGTATAATATGTAAAAACATATTTATCTTTAAAAAAAATATTAATAATACTCAAACAAAGTAATGGGACAAATCATAATATTTACACAAACTTGCTAACACTGAAGCATAATTGGTACAACAACAAAAAACCAGGAACAATGGCAATGTGAACAAGGAAATGTTTACAGTACGCCACCAATAAATATGCATCAATAAATAAAACCGCACAAGAAAGAGAAGGAGAGGAAAAGCGAGAAGGTGTATAATATGTAAAAACATATTTATCTTAAAAAAAATATTAATAATACTCAAACAAAGTACCAGGGACAAATCATTAATATTTACACAAATTTGCTAACACTGAATGCATAATTGTAAACAACAAAAAAAACCAGGAACAATGGCAATGTGACAAGGAAATGTTTTGCAGTACCGCCATAAATATGCATCAATATAAAACCGCACAAGAAAGAGAAAGGAGAGGAAAAGCGAGAAAGGTGTATAATATGTAAAAACATATTTATCTTATAAAAAAATTAATAATACTCAAACAACAAGTACCAGGGACAAATCATTAATATTTACACAAACTTGCTAACACTGAAGCATAATTGGTACAACAACAAAAAAACCTAGGAACAATGGCAATTTGAACAAGGAAATGTTTACAGTACTGCCAATAAATAATGCTCAATAAAAATAAAACCGCACAAGAAAGAGAAAGGGAGAGGAAAAGCGAGAAAAGGTGTATAATATGTAAAAACATATTTATCTTAAAAAAAAAATATAATAATACTCA
>CM068961.1:113056084-113066546 GCA_035128595.1 Eptatretus atami | reverse complement strand
CATGTTGGAAGGATTTGCTTTCCCACAGATTGAAGACCTGCAACCCGAAATCATTTTCCAACAGGACGGCGCTCCCCCTCATGGGGCCTTAGTCGTTCGAGCCGTCCTGAATGAAAAATTTTCCAGGTCGCTGGATGGCGGAGACGGACAAACCGCCTGGCCCCCATGAACACCAGACATAACATGACCTAATTGTTTTTTTCTGTGGTGGTTTCTCAAAGATGTCTACATCACCAAGGTAGCAAACCCATAGGATTTTCGTTCTTGGAGGATCACAGCTGCATGTACATTGGTGGATGAAAACATGCTGAGCCGACCATGGCAAGAACTCATGTACCGCCTTGATGTCCTGCACTATGACAAACGGAGCTCACAATGAAGTGTCTTGATGGTGTGCAAAAAACTTTGAGTTTCTGTATCATATATGTTGCCGATATTCGCGCCCGTCGGCGTGCGATCGGCCACGCGACTCGAACCGCGACCGCCTCGCCCACCGGACGGACAATTCAGTCGTGACCCTCCGGCTAACGCCGGGATCCAGTCACGGGTGGGCCTTTCGACCTCACCACAATCGTGCCAATCGGCCACCCGCGTAGGATAGGGTTGTTCGCCAAACTCGACCTACCTAAGTACCCACGCGGATGGTAAACCGGGCGATCGTACCTCGCCGCAGGTCGACTCCGGACACGAGCCGCTTGGGCGGGCCGTTCCGTACTATCGGGATAACCGAGCGGTGTTATCGTCGACCTCGACGGTTCAGATTATTTACCGGGCGTTTTGCACCCACTACGAACCCTTTACGCGAAGCAGGATGGAGGGTCAATGAAGAAAAGACGAAGCGAAACGGGAAAACAGTTCACACAATGCACATTTATTCCGTGGCACACGGAGCACACCTATAGCACGTATTTACAGCCACAATTAGCGATTGCACATATATCACATAGAACAAAAGAAATGCACATATAAAAGGAGTTAAAACCGACTACACGACACACGGACCACTTATACAGTTACTACCTTACAAGACACGGCGCCACAACACGCATTCACACCGAAGCAAAGAAAAGACCCCCTCAAAGGCAAGGGAGTCAGACTGGGCCCGTGGGCCTAATGCGCGTGGAACCTGGATGAGCGGCCAGGTCCACGAGACCGAAGGGTCCTACCCGCGCCCTCGTGGCGAGCCGCAGAATGTCGCTGCACGGCGGTGCCCAGTTCCGTTGGCACCTGCTTGGAGTAAAGTGGGAACGGGGCCCTTGTCGCACTCTCTCAGCGCGGGGGAAAAGGGGAATTGTTGATGCTCTGGGGAGGGAGTATGGCTGGCTTGCTCGAGTCCCGCGACGCGCGACTCAACGCGACCTCGTCGTCCCGGACCCGAGCCTCCAGGTCCTCCTCAGCCGATCGCCCTCCGCTGCCGTTCGCCTCCGCAGCCGTCTGCCCCACCTCTGCTTCGAGCTCCGTCTCCCGACTTTGCCCCACCGATCTCTTCGAGCTCCGTCTCCCGAATCTGCCCCACCGATCTGCTAACTCGACTCACTGCGCTCGTTTTTTATCGGCTTCAGGAAACCACCATATGCAAATTCTCGGATCCAAACGACCTCAGGGGCGGAGCCACGCTCGCCGATTGGACGGAGAAAAGGGGGCGTGTATCATTCCTGATCCTCAAATTTGCATATGCCGATTTTCGTCAGGCGCGTCTGGAGGCGGGCCAAGCCGCCCCGCGCTTCCTGATTGGGTGGATCAGATGTGGCGTGTAGCATTCCTGATCCGAATTCTCCTCAGAAAACCCGCCATCTGCACTCGCGTCTCGCATGTATCGCTGAAGACAGCCCGACGCTCGGCGTCCACAGGTGGTGCGGGAATGGCCGTAGGAGAAGGTGGTGGAGGGTTTTCGGCGGTGTCCGATGGCCATGGAGCTGCTTGGAATGGCGGTGATGTGAGGTTTGCGGTAGCGAGTGGTGAAGGTAGGTGTTGCTGCTGGCGTTGTTGTTGTTGTGTATCAAAACAAAGGTAGAACAGAAAAACGCCTAACTCAAAGGATCGCAGCCCGAATGAATCACATTAATTCCCTCTATACAATGGTTTGGGCTAACTACACATGTACTTAAGAAATATATCTCACCTACGGGACCTTTATGGTGTTTGCGAATTTCCAGAGCCGTAACACTACCCCCTCCCCTTTTTACAGACTCGTCCCGAGTCGTCAAATTATCGTGTGCCATCATGTGTAGTTCTCCCCTAGTACGTTTTACCTACGGATCCCTGAGTGCGACATTCATGGTATTCGTGTCCCCAAAATAAATAACCTGAGGGCTGAGTAACTAACTAAACAAACTCACTCACACGGACGACTTAAATAAAATTGCCGGCGCTAACACATACATGCCGGGGGCGCACTCATATTTACAATACAACTTAACACCTTAACCTTATAATTTACACTACTCCATGGCCCAGGATCAATGGACTCTGCAGAAAAGGAGAGTCAAAAGGAAACCGGTGCACGGGCCGCCACTGCAGGCCCGTGTTGCAGCTGCCAACAGGACAGTTCCTGCAGCTTGCAAACTGTTGCTTGCGGATCCTGGCGCGCATGGAAATGAACAGGGGGTGCAAAGCAAAATTGAACGGGGCTGGTGAACAGGGCAGTGGGCATGACATGGCAAAGGTAAAGGCAACATAGCCTGCAGAAAAGGCCGTTGCAGGCAAACACAGCCGGCAGACGAACTGGCCGGCACAGGCCTTGCAGCACAGCAGCTGCAGACGATCCGGCCGGCACAGGCCTTGCAGCAAAAACAGCCGTCGGACGAAGTTGGCCGGCCTCTTGCCGTGCCGTGGAGGTTGGTGGAGGGAGTGCGGTGGTGCTGGCCACACAGAAGGCGGGCTCGGACCTACCTACCTGTCTCCCTCCCACCTATCGCCTCTGCCTGTCACTGTCCATACCCACCCCCTTAATTTGTAAAACCCAATTTAGCCCCCAACTTATTTTTTGTTGTTTTTTATTTCACTTCCCTACTTCCCCACTATATTTCGTCCCCTAACCCCCTTTATCGTCCTTGTTCGGCTAACCTATCGTCCCCTAGCCTACTCCCAACCCCTACGTTCCCTTCCCGGAGGGGAATAAGGGAGAGCTAGCGTCCTGTGTCGAGGCCCAACGAAGCCTCAGGATGGCCTCCCCAGATCTCAGCGATCTAACCCAAAGTGGGTCCAGCGGCCCACAACGAGAGCGAAGGGATGGATGGTGCGGAGGGGTACACTTCCTAATCTACCCTATCCATTAACCTTTAAACTACCCGGGGCTTCCAACAAGCGCCTCGCGCTTACACTATTGGTTCTAACAACCCAGATTCCCGTCGCCTGTGTTGGTGTCCACACAATGTCGGGCCTCCCCCTCGAATTTTCCTCCCGTGCCCTCACACGGCTTCGTGGCTGGGACGCGTGGCTCCCTTTGGCAGGCACGACCCTCTGCCGATTCCCCAACGATGGCACCCCCGGGCACTACACTGCCTCCGAGCCTACCAGCTCCCTAAACACCGGGGAGTGCCCCCATGGCAACTCCCTGAAACGCACACGTGGCAGGCTGGCGCCCCGGGCCCCTTCCGAGGGTCACCCGTGCCCACGACACTGCCCACGCGGCTAACGGCGCTCCGGGCCCCGCACCAAGCGGGCGCACCCGTGCCCACTACGCTAACCCGGCCCCCCATGGGCCCTTGGCCTACCACGCCGACTAGCCCGGTGCCCGGGGTACCCACTCAGCATACTCACCGTTCGCAGCCACGCTCCCAGCCCGTCAACAGGGCTCCTGCACCCCTCCAAATGGTATCGAGCCTACATTCCACCAACAGCAAAACGACCTCCATTTTGTCAATTTAACTAACCCAGCTAACTCACTCTACACTGACCCCGGGGTCCGTTGAGCGGGAGTCACTCCTCCCCCAATCACTCATCGCACCATGCATTCCACGTTCGCTCCACACACACAGACCCGCTGGCCTCACTCACTCAACACGTTTCCACACAACTCACCAACACTTCAACACACACACCGCTGAACTCTGCCATCCTTCTCACTAAATCCCCTACCTAACTCGTGCTCCCACGTCGTCCCTTAAACTAATAGCACGTTCCATTTAACCCTACGTAGCTAAGCTACGTCCCTCTACACATCCACAGTCTGTCACTGTCTCCAAAATGTCATTTCCCATCCTAAAGCTCACTACAATCCCTCTAACTAATCCATTCCACGGACTCCATGAGGACTTACCCCTGCCCCATGAAGTCGGTCTAGCTAAGCTAACCCTTCCCCCTAACTAGTGTCATCCTGTGCCCTGGCCAAGGGGGTTTCCACCCCTTGCCCAGGGAATCCTGTTCACCCGAAAGCGAGGCCTGCTTTTGTTAATTTTGTATTGCCAAATACGCGCAGCACCAGCGCGGCAACTCACAGCTCGCGCACTTTGCACCTTACCCGTGACGTCATGCAGCTGCACGTGTACCTCGTCCCTCTTGGACGGTACCATCCGGCAGGGATTCACCCTCCTGCCGGATTCCAACCTACGTGCAGCCATGACGTCACCCTGCGCACCCCCAAAAACAAACCTCGCACTCCGAGGGGCTCCCCACGCGAACACATGTGCTCTGCCCGTGGAGCCTAACACAAGCTCGCGTGGAGAACCCATCCGGTCCAAATCCGTTATCCTGCCTAACCTTTGTCCGTCCGCGGGATCGGCAAATCCACCGCTGGCGTTTCCGGACCGGGCTTCACTCCCGCAAGCGAGCACGTGGGGGCCTCGTGCGTTGCACAGCACGGACCGCGCGCTCGCTGCTGGGTGAACCCGGCACGGTGCCCAAAACAGCTACGGCCGCTACCCGGCCTCTGTCCCTCTGTCGCCGTCGTCTCCGTTCCACCCACGCACACCTGCGTGTTACGACGCACAGACTCCACTCCAACACACTCACATTCACACCGGGAGACGCGGCTGCATGCTCACGCATGCCGACCGACATCTCCCTCACATACAGGGTCTCCCTCACACGGACCCTCTCACTCACACCCAACCTTTCACCTGCCCAGGGGGTCTCACTCACACCATGCGTGCCGGAAAGCACGCATCTCCGCACACTCGCAAACACACAGCCCTGCACAACCACACTGGGGATTCGTGTCCCCACAAGGGTTCCCGGGGCCTCTATACCCCCAAGCTACACGTGCACCTATCCACAGCACTCGTCCTTCAACTCCGCTTGGCACGACCGAACCACCTGGTCGTGATTCGCCTCAAGGGGCATACTCTCCCCTCGTTCCTGGAGGCGGCCATCCAGCTGCTCACACCGGGTCTCTACCCAGTCCGCGAGCTCACCCCCATTATCCTCCACTACCTCTGTGTGTGTGTGTTCTGTTCTTTAACCCCGTCATTATCATGCAGTCTCTCCTCTATTTTCTCTATCTCCCTGGTCTCTATACATCTATTAGTTTCTGTTTCTTTCTGGAGTTTTTCCATCTCTCTGGATTTCAATTTTACTCTCTCCTTCAGTTCATTAATTTCAAAGTCGTATAGTTTTTGTTTCTCTCCCACTCTTCCTCATGCTTCTCACTTTCCAATCTCATCGTTTCTTTCAATTGGCCCATTTCCTTCCTGTGCTTCATTCGCTGTTCTCTCATTACCCTTCCTTGCTTCCTCTCCTGTCCTTCCTTCTCCAGTTTCATGGTTTGCTTCATTTGTTAATCTCCTTCTTGTGTTTCAGTTGCTGCTGTCTCATTACTCTTCCTTGTTTCTTCTCCTGTCTTTCCTTCTGCAGTTTCATAGTTTTCTTCATGTGGTTAATTTCCCTTTTGTGTTTCATTCGCTGTTCTTTGTCTACCTCTTCGCACTCCAGCCTTGCCTTTTCTTTCAATTGGTCAACCTCAGCTTCATGTTCCTTTTGTTTTCTATCCCACCGTTCCCTCTCCAATCTCGTTGTGTCCTTCAATCTCCTCATTTCTCCTTCCTGCTTCATTCGTTGCTCCTTCAACTTCTCCTCGTATTCCAACCTATTTTTTTCCTTTTGTCGTTCAGTTCCATTCATACTCTTTCAGTTTTTTATTCCACTGTCTTTCTTGTTTCTCGTTCTGCAATCTCATATTTCTTTCAACTGACTGATTTCTTTCTCCTGTCTCATTCCTTGTTCTTTGTATTTCCTATTCCACTGTCTTTCTTGTTCCTCTTCTGCAATCTCGTGGTTTCCTTCCATTGATCGATTTCCTTCTCTGTCTCATTCGTTCTCCATCATTACTCTTTCTTGCATCTCATTCCCCAATCTGGCCTTGCTTCCAGCTGTTCGATCTGTACAGCGTGGTTCCTTAACGTCTCATTCTCCGTTCTCGTTCTTTCCTCTCTCAACATCCTCAGCTCGTTTTGTAACTCAAGAAGCTTTCTTTTCCAATTCCTTTCTCATCTCCGCACACTCCAACTTTGCTTTGGCTTCTAATTGTTCAATCTGCTCAGTGTGGCTCCTTAACGTTTCATTCTCTGTTCTCTTCCTTTCCTCTTTTAACATTCTTTTTCAGTTTCGTTCTTGTTATTCCGTCTCTGTTCTGTGTTTCTGTAACTCATTTCTTCTCCAATCTTTTCTCATCTCCGCACACTCCGACCTTGCTTTGGCTTCTAACTGTTCTTCCATCTTGCCCTTGTGTTTGTCTATCAGTCTTCCCAGTTCCTCTGTCTCCGTTTTTACCTCCCGTCCCAGCTTATCAACTCTCTTCGTCATGTCTTGAAGTCTTTTCTCACACTCCACTATTTTATTTCCTTCGTGCACGACTCCGTCACCCCAATTAATTTTTCCCTCTCGGTTACCGTCACTTTTTCCGTCACCTCCACACTTCTCGCCAACAGTCTCCCGAATTATTTTTTTTCACCCGCCTTCACCGCGGGCCTGACAACCGTTGCACCCCTCCCAGCTCGTTTGCTCCCACACGTGGCGTCGCCATTACGCACTTCGCTGTTGTTGCCTTCATGCCCGCCTGCAGGCTCCGGCCCATTTGCTGCGTTTCACCCCGCATTTCTTTTATTTCTTCCTTCATTTCGTTTTTGTTTGTTTCCATTTTGAGTGCCTTTCCATCCATTTTTTCGTTCATTCCATCCATTTTGCCGTTCATTTCGTTATTCATTCCTTCCATTTTGTTTGTGTTTGTTTCCATCTGCTTGTTCACTCCTTCTATTTTGCGTGCGTTTCCATCCATTTTTTCGTTCATTTCGTTTTTCATTTGTTGCATCATCCGCATCAACATTTCCCCACTCTGTTGATTTCAGCCGACTCCGACGAAGCCGAATCGCCTCGGTCGGTTGGTTTCACTGGGGCCGGGAGGGAACTTGACGGAGGTGGGGAGGGGGGTGTCATACACCGCGGCCGCTGCCGCGCCCATTTCGGGCTCTGGGTTCAGTTGGGGGGAAACTGTTCCTGCACACCAATGTCCTGCATGGGGATTCCATCCTGGGCCATGGATTCTACATCACTACACATAAACATTCCTAATACCCCGGCTCCCGCTCGCCTTGAGACGCCATCTTATTCCACGTAAGGGGTTAATTTTACTCGCTCGGAATTTAGAGGAATCGGGGGTCGCTCCCCTCACCCCTGGACCGATTCCCGTGAATTTAGCTGGGAGACAGGAGGTTTGTTTTCCCGCTCTCTGACACCAGTGTTGCGAATTCGCGCCCGTCGGCGTGCGATCGGCACGCGACTCGAACCGCGACCGCCTCGCCCACCGGACGGACAATTCAGTCTGACCCTCCCGGCTAACGCCGGGATCCAGTCACGGGTGGGCCTTTCGACCTCACCACAATCGTGCCAATCGGCCACCCGCGTAGGATAGGTTGTTCACCAAACTCGACCTACCTAAGTACCCACGCGGATGGTAAACCGGGCGATCGTACCTCGCCGCAGGTCGACTCCGGACACGAGCCGCTTGGGCGGGCCGTTCCGTACTATCGGGATAACCGAGCGGTGTTATCGTCGACCTCGACGGTTCAGATTATTTACCGGGCGTTTTGCACCCACTACGAACCCTTTACGCGAAGCAGGATGGAGGGTCAATGAAGAAAAGAGAAGCGAAACGGGAAAACAGTTCACACAATGCACATTTATTCCGTGGCACACGGAGCACACTATAGCACGTATTTACAGCCACAATTAGCGATTGCACATATATCACATAGAACAAAAGAAATGCACATATAAAAGGAGTTAAAACCGACTACACGACACACGGACCACTTATACAGTTACTACCTTACAAGACACGGCGCCACACACGCATTCACACCGAAGCAAAGAAAAGACCCCCTCAAAGCAAGGGAGTCAGACTGGGCCCGTGGGCCTAATGCGCGTGGAACCTGGATGAGCGGCCAGGTCCACGAGACCGAAGGGTCCTACCCGCGCCCTCGTGGCGAGCCGCAGAATGTCGCTGCACGGCGGTGCCCCAGTTCCGTTGGCACCTGCTTGGAGTAAAGTGGGAACGGGGCCCCTTGTCGCACTCTCTCAGCGCGGGGGAAAAGGGGAATTGTTGATGCTCTGGGAGGGAGTATGGCTGGCTTGCTCGAGTCCCGCGACGCGCGACTCAACGCGACCTCGTCGTCCCGGACCCGAGCCTCCAGGTCCTCCTCAGCCGATCGCCCTCCGCTGCCGTTCGCCTCCGCAGCCGTCTGCCCCACCTCTGCTTCGAGCTCCGTCTCCCGACTTTGCCCCACCGATCTCTTCGAGCTCCGTCTCCCGAATCTGCCCCACCGATCTGCTAACTCGACTCACTGCGCTCGTCTTTTTATCGGCTTCAGGAAACCACCATATGCAAATTCTCGGATCCAAACGACCTCAGGGGCGGAGCCACGCTCGCCGATTGGACGGAGAAAAAGGGGCGTGTATCATTCCTGATCCTCAAATTTGCATATGCCGATTTTCGTCAGGCGCGTCTGGAGGCGGGCCAAGCCGCCCCGCGCTTCCTGATTGGGTGGATCAGATGTGGGCGTGTAGCATTCCTGATCCGAATTTCCTCAGAAAACCCGCCACTTGCACTCGCGTCTCGCGTATCGCTGAAGACAGCCCGACGCTCGGCGTCCACAGGTGGTGCGGGAATGGCCGGAGGAGAAGTGGTGGAGGGTTTTCGGCGGTGTCCGATGGCCATGGAGCTGCTTGAATGGCGGTGATGTGAGGTTTGCGGTAGCGAGTGTGGAAGGTAGGTGTTTGCTGCTGGCGTTGTTTTGTTGTTGTATCAAAACAAAGGTAGAACAGAAAAACGCCTAACTCAAAGGATCGCAGCCCGAATGAATCACATTAATTCCCTCTATAGTCTATACAATGGGTTTGGGCTAACTACACATGTACTTTAAGAAATATATCTCACCTACGGGACCTTTATGGTGTTTGCGAATTTCCAGAGCCGTAACAATATAAACCAAAGGGTATCGTATCATTTATGGTTCCAAAAATATTAAAAACCAAAGTTGTCCGGGTCTTTTTAGAACACCCTGTATGAAACCTGTACTAACCTGTTTCGTGATTGGGTTGTCGGCGACTAAACCGTCTCCCCCACCAGGTTTTCTGGAGAGGAGGGTGTAAGGATATGGACACCCATTAGGATTAAAAACAAAACCTGTCAAGGGTGGAGGAGCTCCTTGTGAGCCAACAGCCATCCATTTCAAGTGCCCAACTGTGGTTGCAGATCTATGTCATCCTCAGTTGGGTTACCTTTTTTATGAGGGTGGTGTCAGGATTTGCACTCCGGCCACCATAAAACACTTCATTCCGCAAAACCCAACAAATGCAAAGAAAACTGAAAACCCACTCCGTGGGAGTACCTCTTGTGCTGCTGCCAGTGTTTTCCATCCATAGGGCTCACTTGGGCGGCCGCCTAAGTCAATTTCTGGCCGCCCTACGTGCTTTAATGAAAAAAAAAAATAAAAAGATTTTAAATATTTATGGTGAAGATACATACATGCTAAATATAAGATATGTTGTAAGTGAGAATTTTTTTACAAAATTGATGATGCCAAGATACTAATTTGTGTCTCTACTTGCATGCTCAGAATGCCCAGAATGCACCTACGAGCATCTAAAATTGCTAATTTCCTGGGGGAGAAGCCCCAGACCCTCGACAGCGAAAGGGGGGAGACCCCCCTCTCCCACTCCCCCCCCCCCCCCGCGCCCACTAAATCGTGGCCGCCCGCGGGCCGCAAAGTTATACATGTTGGCAGTTTTACCCAAGTCATTTTAAAACCCAGGGAAAACCCTGTGCTGCCCTTCACAGGGCAGCTCACCAGATGATGGGATTGGTGCAAAACCTTCAGGACCCCCATTCCTTCATGATAGGAGGGAAAGCATGGGGTAAACTTCCTGGGTCAGATTGCAGTAGTGTGTGGCGGAGTGGTGCTGAGGTGTTGTCCACCAGACAGCGGTCTCCTTGGGTTAACCTGAGGCGGTCCCTTCGGGTGGGTGC
>CM068961.1:113023019-113041724 GCA_035128595.1 Eptatretus atami | reverse complement strand
CACGATATTGACTTGGCGAGTATAAAATCTTCTACTTTTTTCCCCCCTAATGAACTCCTTGGTTGCGTTGGCAGTGTTTTGGGTCATTGTCTTGCTGCATGGTGAAGCGTCACCCATTGGGTTTGGAGGCATTTTCTTGTACATAAGCAGACCAAATGTTTTCTGTGAACATCTGAATTCATTCTGTTGCTGCCACCATTAGTTACATCATCAATAAAGATGAGTGAGCTAGTTCTACAGGCAGCCAGGCCTTAGGGTTGGGGTGAGGACTTGACTTGGGGTTGAGAGAGGGAAGCAAACAAGGGAGAGAGTTGTGAAGGGGAGGTTGAGGACTTGCTGTATGTGTATGTGGGGGGGGGAGTTAATGTCTTTTTTGGGAGGGTTGGAGTTTGAAGGCTTGGAGTGGGTAGAGGATTGATGCCTTCGGGTTGGGAGGCAGAGGTTGAGGACTTGGGGTTTGGGGGGTGGAAGGGTTGATGACTCGGGATTTGTGAGGGGGCAGGGAGAGATGAGGACTTGGTCACAGTTTACACTGCACGGATGTTCCACCGGTCCGTGCTTGTATATGTTATATGAGCATGTTATTCTGTGGACACGAATCGTGAGGATTATGATCTTGGTATGATGTAGGTTTTCTGGTTGGATTGAAAACGTTTTGGAAGTCGACATGCTAAGCATGTCTATTTTTACCTCTGCCACTGAAGGTGGATGGAGGTTATGTTTTCACCCCTCTGTCTATCTGTGAGCAGGATTTCTCAAAAAAGTTGTGCACAGATCCGGATGAAATTTAATGACAGGTTGGGTGTGTGAAAAGAACGAATTGAAAAGATTTTGGTGAAGATCCGGATCCGGATCCGATAATTTCTTAAAGTGATTCTTCACCATTGAGAGATAGGGCCAAAAACAAAAACACGATATCTCAAACAGTTGTGGACGGATTTGGACGAAACTTGGTGAACTCATTGGGTGTCTGACAAGGACGAATTGATTACATCTTGGTGACGATCTGGATCTGGATCCGGAACCGAGAATTTTTAAAATAAGTGATTCTTCACCGTTGAAAGATGGGATCAAAAACTTTACATAGCATGACATTTCAAAAAGTTGGAGGTCGATTACGACAAAACTTGGGCAGGTGACAAGAACAAGCCGATTAGATTTTGGTTGAGGTCTGGATGTAGATCCGGCCCATCAGTGGGATACAAAATGTGAACCGTTCAGCCTGGCAGAGGTATGTGCTCTAACGAGTGCCGTTCGACTTTCTCTTGTGTTTTTGGGACATGCAAAATAACTAGGTTAGCCAAAACTGTGGCCAGCTTGCGGATCTAATAACCTGTTAACGCAGACGGCCAGTGGCAAACAATGGAAAATCATAGCCTGCAAGAATCAAATTATTAAAGCACAATTTTTTTAAATGTCTCTTGTTTACATTTGTACATGTGACAGAACCTGTCCAGGAGGCAACAGAACCAGGTGGGTTTTGAAGCATTTCCTCTGAAGTTGTACCGAATAAAGATCAGTTTTTCGGCATCCAAACATCTACCTTCGAAGCCCTGCCATCCAACATTTTCTGGCAAGAAGCAAAGTGTAAATGTATGGGACTTTCAAAACGAGCTATCCATCGACCTACTAGTGATGGCGACAATGCCGGTGGTAAGCAGGTCTTAGCGAAAAATCTCCGATGTACAAATTACTTACTGCTGGCAAGGTTTTCCAGGCAGGGTTTCCCATCGGCACTTCTGAGTTGGACTCGCACTCGCCCACGGAACTGCATGTCACGGTTCCACTCACGTGGATACATCTTGTTCTGTGTGAACGATGAAGCAAAGTTCACGTTTCGCTCTCGAGTCATAATTTAAAACATTGCTCTGCACAGCAGAATTTGAACATCAACTACCAACATCTTTATTGAACGACTTACCTCGACAACAACATTCATTCCTGCTGCATGCAGCACATCTCGTATCTCAGCAAATGTTGGATTTTCCACAGCCTGCAAACAGCCATGATTGAGGGGGTTTAAGGAGAAAGCAACTTTGTGGATACGTTGTGAAAAAAACACATGGCTGTCAAAATACAAAACAATAATATCCATTAACATTTGCAGACTGCAACACCAGCAGAGATAAGAAATATTAGAAAGCAGGAGGAATAAGGGAAAGAGAGGAAACAAGTGGGACTACTTTGTATGTCACACGTTAGGTATTCCTATAGAATACCAGTCTTCGTCGACGCTCATGTTGCTTTATGTTGACGGACAAATCAAACAATCGGTTTTATCGACTGAAAGCCAATCATGTGACGTATAATTAGAGCATCGACGACGTCGGTGGGTTTGTCTGGATGTGTTCTTAAAACCGCCGGACGGAATGAGTTTAAAACTCGTGGTTGTACTCTGGTCTTGGGATGTACACGAGAAGGTTTTAGGAGATAAATAAATCATAGTCTCGGGTTCAGGGTGGGCAGCACAAGGTTAAAATCTGTAGCATCAATAGCACGAGGTTAAAACCTTGCCCACATTCTGAAAAGTATCGACCCCCAAATTTTGGGGCCTCGAGGTGCAATGGTTCGGCTGTGAAAGAATAACGTACAAACGAACAAAGAAACACACAAACACTTATGTGAAACTGTGATTATAGCTTTAGTTTCATTCGTATCAATGTATTTGAAAAGCGATTTAGATGCTCAAATAAGGCCCACGTTTCATGGGTGCACCACAGCTATGCAGTTGAAGGCAGTCTTGTTCATACTGATTGTTCTAGTTTACTCCTTACCAGGTTCAATAATGGTAAGAATAATTTATCAATTTTTTAATTTATACAAGTAAGACTAGAAAGCGAAAAAATTTTTGGTGGCATTCTGGCTTGTGGGTCTGGAGAAGAACATTTTTCAAGGAATTTATGCGATTTTACCAATAATTGACACACTGTCGGTCACGTGATCGGCATGACCTCCACAAGTTAACATCCCTACCCTGGCCTAATGCTGGAACCCAAATTTGGTAGCATTTTGACTGGTGGGTCTGGAGAAATTTTTTGAAGGAATTTAATAAATCCACCATTTTGACCTACAAGTCATGTGAGCAGAACGAGCTTTGCAATCCCCGTTACCAGTCCAGGAGCAGAACCTTGCTTCCAAATTTCAGCCGGATCGGCCCAGCGGTTTGGCCAGAGAAGTCGAAATGTGTAATTCCGTTACCAAAAAAAAAAAAGGAAAAAGTTTAGCTGTGTTGTATTAAAAATGCTCAAGTCTTATTCCATGCATAACCTCTGACTACAATAAATCTAAGAGGCATCAACAAAAAACCCCTTTCAAATTTTCTCACCAAGTTTTCGGAGCCAAAACATTCATAATAATTCGGGTACCTCTCGGTAAGTGAATTACATTGACTTGCTGGTAAAAAAGGCTAACCAGTGATGTCATGCATCAATCAAAGTCCAGACATCGATGGCAGCATCTGTAGGTGCTTTGGTACTTCCAATTCAACACACTAGACGTTAAGCAGTCTGACAGGAATTAAATCAACAATGGCATGGTATTGATGGCATAAAAATATCCAACAAGTGCACAAAGTTTGTATGGGTGGTGGTGGTGGCGGCAGCACCAGCAACAAACATTGTTGACATACAGCCACATGCCGAATCTTTGATCTCCCATCATCACTTCTTCAGGAAAGATGCAGCTAATAAGCCCACTCCTCCAAATGCTCCCTCAACAATATCAGCTCAAGAGCCAACCCCTGGTGCCTGTGCAACCACCAGCATCAGTGACACAAGAAAGACATGAACTACAAATCACTCCTGGAAAATGGGCAGTTATCACTTATTCTGTGAAAAAAAACAAACAACAAAAAAAAACTTTAAAACCGTTTATTGGCCAGGTAATGTCAGCAGATGCCAGTCAAATCACAGTCAAGCCAAAAGGAAGTAAATTTGTGTGTGCCCTGACCCTGAAGATACAGACACTGGGCAGGACTTCAGTGGCTGCTGTTCTGCCAAAGCCCCAAACGGGCAGACGTGGAAGTTTGACTTCCCCCATGGATTTGGCTATTTACAAGCTCTAACCAGGATGAAAGGCCTGGTGTTGGCTTAATGGTTAAGGTAGCTGGCTTGAGATCCTAGGGTGATGACCCAAACACGTTGGGCTGTTGAATTAACACCAGGTGGGGTAGACTCAACCTGTCATCCTTCCGAGGTCGGCAAAATGAGCACCAGCGTGCTGGTAGCAGGGGCATTGCATCAGCGGTACAGCTATGCCCCCAGAAAAAAAATGATGCAGCCAAGAAGCCACAGGCTCCGTACAAATAAAAATAAACCATGCTTACCAGCCAAATTATGTTTTCTTACATTCCACATGATTTAAAAATTGGTACATTTTTAAAATAGTAGCTGCAATATAAAAATTTTACTTGAACTACTGTGACTACAGAAATGCACATTAAATACTGTCAGACCCCGACATTTGCGGGGGATATGTTCCTGAAAAATGCCGCAAATGTCGGGGCATTTTTTTTTTTTTTGAAGCATGCTGGTCTAGGCTCGTGGAAGAGCGTTGACACAGAACAAACAAGAAAAAGAGCAATCAGAGATTGCAGACTCGCCAGGACTTCTTCTAAGTGGTGTATTTTTTTATTTATAGGTTTTGGTAATATGGCTGCCAACAATGTGACCTATGATATATATGTGAAGCTTTTTTTCCTCATGGACAGGCAGTCATACGTGTAAAGTTTCACCTCGATCTGTTCAGCCACTTCAGAGAAGATTTTGAAGGTTTTTTTTTTTTTTTTAAACAACATGGCTGCGGAATCACGTGACCGATGACGTAATGAAATGTTTTCTGTGGACCATTTTATCCCTAGATGACCCTCAAAAATTTTCATACTGATCGGATGTGGCGTTCTACACATGCAATTATGACGTCACACCGAAGGCACCTATGACCTCATAAAATAAAAATCACACTAATTCCCCATGAGGAGTACTTGCTGTGTGCCAAGTTTCAATTCTTTCTTGGTGCGGTTTCAGAGATAGAGATCCAAAGTTTTTCCGTTTTCCAATATGGCTGCCACACTACGTGACCTATGACGTCATAATTATCAGTAAAACATTCTACATGAGTCGTCGCTCCGATGGTGAAAATTTCGTCTCAATCCGACAAGCGGTTGCGGAGAGAAACATGAAAGTTCTGTGCGGACAAACAGACAAACGGACCCAAATGCAATACACATAACAAAGGGAAAAGCAGCAGAAAGGGTAAAACCAACAGCAAGGTGGAGGGAGAAATTAGACGGAGATGGACAAATAAGGGATGCAGGTAATGATGAGGGGTGAGGGAAAACACAAAGGGTGGACAATGTGGATACATAAGCAAAATTGTGTTTGACCAGTTTGTGATATTGTCAAGGTTTGAAGAGAGGCGAGATTCGGCTGATGCCGATCGGTCAGAAGGATGAGGTGTCACGGCAGAGTGTGGAGTCATCAGCAAACAGATAAAGAGGATTTTTCAGAGAGTCAGTGAGATCATTGATGAAGATTAGGAATAATATGGGGCCTAGAACACTGCCTCGGGGTACTCCAGCCTTGACGGGGAGAATACACCAGAGACTGACTTGACAAGGTGCCACCAGGTTTTAGAGGAGGGGAGACAAGCTTGAAAGCTCATTCTTGAGACTGGACAGATGTTGTTTTCTGGCTCTCCTGAAGGCAGACACACACACTTGTTGCAGGCTTTGTGGAATGATCTGAGGTTGCTTTCAGTTGGATTTGCTTTGCAGGATGAGAATGCAAGTTGTTTTAAAGCAACTGTAGATATAGGTGACCAGTCCTGAAGTGTTAAAAAAACAACAAAAAAACACGCGAGTACATGAAGCTCGAATGGAGAAGCAGGTCACACTTCATGACCCACTAATATGCAGGGTCCACGAATAGCGGGACAACAAATGTCAGTTTCCGACGGTACCTGGTTGCATTTACCATTGAGGTGTGTTCCGAAGACATATCATTGTAGTCTAAGAACTGCAAATGTATCCAGATTGCTGGATCATTATTTTTGTGTTTATGAGAAAATAAGTCAGTAAAAACCAACTTTAACGGAGATTAATCTTTCCATTCCAGAGGTAATATCATCGATGTAATTCCGTTACCAACATTTATTGTTACACGGCAAAGCAATTAAAAGAGTGTTTCTTAAAGCATTGTCTTCTTACTATTCACAAGGACCGAGTGGCACCCAAGCGCTATGATGGGTCCGATTGGCAACGTTGGTTTTGTAAAGCATGTTGTTTGTGTGTATGGATGCACTGTAAAGATGTGTGACGAAGGAGAGGGAGAGATTAAGAGGGATGGCAAGAGAGATAAGAAGAGATAACAAGAAGAGAGGGGATCGTGAAAAAGAATATAGTTTCAAAGGGAATTTGAACGTGATACACAAACACAACACATTTCCCTGTCCACTGATACAGGGGGAGAGGTAATCTAACTAAATCAAAATCCCACGAATATATCGAAACTCAAGGATTCCTTTATTTGTTAGATGCAACTCCCCGGGTTCTTCCAAAATTGTAACAGTACAAAAGTATGTGGGTATACCAGTATATATGTATGTATGTATGTTGCCGAAATAGCATGTCCTGGTGGTGTGCTTGTGCTAGCCCAGAAATTTTTGTGTAACTAAAGCTGGTATTCAATTGCAAAGGTACATGTGCACACAAAATAGTTTAATTGTAAACAAATTCAAAAATAATGCAACTATCACAGTACATGGTTACACGAACTGTTTGAGAAGAATAGTACTGAAGTGCCCATCTATGATGGGCACTTCAGCAAGTAATGACAATGAGATGGAAATCTTGCTGGCAGAAACAGTTCCAAAATATCACACCTTCTCTTTACATATTCGTCTTCCTTCTGCGACAGTCTTTTTGCTGTTGATGTAAGCAGGGTATACACAAATAAACCTGAAACAAAAGTACACAAATGACTTGTTGATGTCAAATCCTGAAATACAGAATAGCAAAGCCCGAACATTGGAGTTATTCCGAAGTAAAAGAAAGAGAAGTTTCCCGATACTGCGAGTGTAACAAACATTAATACAGTATAACATGGATGTACCAACAAACAGTAATACAGTACAACGTGGATGTACCAACAAACAGTAATACAGTATATAACATGGATGTACCAACAAACAGTAATACAGTATACGCTGGATGTACCAACAAACAGTAATACAGTATAACATGGATGTAACACACAAACAGAATACAGATAAACATGGATGTACCAACAAACAGTAATACAGTATAACATGGATACCAAACAAACAGTAATACAGAACTGGATTACCAACAAACAGTAATACAGTATAACGTGGATGTACCAACAAACCGTAATACAGTATAACATGGATGTACCAACAAACAGTAATACAGTATAACATGGATGTACCAACCAACAGTAAACAGTATAACATGGATGTCACACAAACAGTAATACAGTATAACATGGATGTCCAACAAACAGTAATACAGTACAACATGGATGTACCAACAAACAGTAATACAGTACAACATGGATGTACAACAAACAGTAATACAGTAAACTGGATGTACCAACAAACAGTAATACAGTATAACTGGATGTACCAACAAACAGTAATACAGTATAACATGGATGTACCAACAAACAGTAATACAGTACAACATGGATGTACCAACAAACAGTAATACAGTCAACATGGAATTGTACCAACAACAGTAATACAGATAAACATGGATGTACCAACAAACAGTAATACAGTACAACATGGATGTAACACAAACAGTATAATACAGTACAACATGGATGTACCACAAACAGTAATACAGTATAACATGGATGTACCAACAAACAGTAATACAGTATAACATGGATGTACCAACAAACCGTAATACAGTATACATGGATGTACCAAACAAACAGTAATACAGTACAACGTGGATGTACAACAAACAGTAATACAGTATAACGGATGTACCAACAAACAGTAATACAGTATAACGTGGATGTACCAACAAACATAATACAGTATAACATGGGTGTACCAACAAACAGTAATACAGTATAACGAGATGTACCAACAAACAGTAATACAGTATAACTGGATGTACCAACAACAGTAATACAGTATCACATGGATGTACCAACACAACAGTATACAGTATAACGTGATGTACCAACAACAGTAATACAGACAACATGGATGTACCAAACAACAGTATACAGTAAACATGGATGTACCAACAAACAGTAATACACGTACAACAGGATGTACCAACAAACAGCAATACAGTATACCATGGATGTACCAACAAACCGTATACAGTATACATGGATGTACCAACAAACAGTAATACACATATAACACGGATGTACCAACAAACAGTAATACAGTATACCATGGATGTACCAACAAACCGTAATACAGTATACATGGATGTACCAACAACAGTAATACAGTATAACATGGATGTACCAACAAACAGTAATACAGTATACATGGATGTACCACAAACGTAATACAGTATAACATGGATGTACCAACAAACATAATACAGCATATAACATGGATGTACAACAAACGTAATCTATAACACGGATGTACCAACAAACAGTAACAGTACAAACTGGATGTCACAACAAACAGTAATACAGTATAATGGATTAGTCACAACAAACCGTAATACAGTATAACATGGATGTACCAACAAACCGTAATACAGTATAACATGGATGTACGATACAGTAACACGATACAAAACAGTAATACAGTATAACACGGATTGTACCACAACAAACAGTACTAAACATGGATGTACCAACAAACAGTAATACAGTATAACATGGATGTACCAACAAAACGTAATACAGTATAACATATGTACCAACAAACAGTATACAGTATAACATGGATGTACCACAAACAGATAATACAGTAAACATGGATGTACCAACAAACAGTAATATATAACGTGGATGTACCAACAAACAGTAATCAGTAAACTGGATGACCAACAAACAGTAATACAGATAACGTGGATGTACCAACAAACACGTAATACAGTATAACATGTGTACCAACAAACAGTAATACATATAACACGGATGTCACAACAAACAGTACAACATGGATGTACAACAAACGTAATACAGTATAACATGGTGTACCCAACACAGTAATACAGTATAACATGGATGTACCAACAAACAGTTATACAGTATACAGAATGTACCAACAAACAGTAATACAGTATAACTGGATGTACCAACCAACAGTAAAACATGGATGTAACAAAAACAGTATACAGTATAACTGGATGTCAACAAACAGTAATACAGTTAACTGGATGTACCAACAAACCGTAATACGTAAAACATGATGTACCAAACAAAACCGTAATACAGTATAACATGGATGTATCCAACAAACAGTAATACAGTATAACATGGATGTACACAACAAACAGTAATACAGTATAACACGGATGTACCCACAAACAGCATAACATGGATTACAAAAACAGTAATACAGTATAACATGGATGTACCAACAAACAGCTAATACAGTATAACCGGATGTACCAACAAACAGTACAAACATGGATGTACCAACAAAACAGTAATACAGTATAACTGGATGTACCAACAAACAGTTATACAGTTAACGGATGTCCAACAAACAGTAATACAGTATAACATGGATGTACCCTCATCAAATAATTCTCTGCTCTGGTGTGAGGCAGTATAATTCAGACTGTTGTAACTGCCTTGAATCAGTTGAGTGCCATGTTTGTATGTGTGTGTTATGTGTATGGTGTGTGTGTTGTGTGTACTATACTCATCTACTATATATGTGTGTGTCTGTGTGTGTATAGTGGTGTGTATATATATGCTGTCCTGTGTGTTTGTATGTTGTGTGTGTGTATATATGTATCCTGCTCGTGTGTGTGTGTATGTGTGTGGTAATGTGTGTGTAATGTATGTGTGTGTGTATGTGTGTATGTCATGTCCGTGTTGTATGCGTTGTGTGTGCTACTATATATATGGCTGTGTGTATCGCGTCGTGTGTGTTTTATTTATATATATTAGATCTCGTGCACTGCTGTATGTGTATTGCGTGTGTGGTGCTATATATATATATCATATATATATATATACCTATATATATTATATTATCTCATGTGTCTGCCCCACTGTGTGTATGCTCTAGTATATGTGGTGTGCATGCCGTCGTGTGCGTACTAATATGTATCTGTGTGTGTATGTGTGTGTATGTCGTTGTGTGATTGATGTAAGTGTAGTGTCTCGTGTGTGTGGTATCGCGTGTGTGGATATATGTGTTCTGTTGAGCCTGTTGTATTGTGCTGTGTATGTACGTGTGTGTTATATGTGTGTATGATAGTGTGTGATGTGTATCGTGTGATGTGTGTGTCTGTATGCCGTGTGTGTATATATATGTGGTCATGTGTGTGCTGATGGTCTGTGTTAGTATGTTTGGCCGTGTGTGTGTGGTATTGTGTGTATGTATATGTTGTGTAGCTGTAGTTGGGATGTGTTATCGACCCCTCTGTGTGTGTGTGTCCGTGTTGTGTATATTTGTGTGTATATGTGTGTATGGTACGTGTGTGTGTGTGTGTGTGATGTTATGCCGTGTGTGTGTATAATGTTGTGTAGGTGGTGTACGTGTGTGTATATGTATCTGTCCCCTACCAAGGTCCCTGTCGTGTGTGTGTGTGTATATAGTATATAGTGTGTTGTGTACCTATATCTGGTCTGTCATGGTCGTGTGTGTGTATATGGTGCATCCTGTGTATTGTGTAATGATAGTGCTCGTGTGTGTCCTGTGTGTTCGTGTGTGTGTAATATAGGGTCTGTTGTGTGGTGTGTATGATAATGTGCGCTGTGTGTGTAGTATTATTATTTGTGTGTACGTGTGTGTGTGTGTGTATGATCATGTTCTGTCATGTGTGAGTGTGTCATATTGTGGCCCGTCCTGTGTGTGTGTGCTGTGTGCTATAAAGTGTCCTCGTGCTTTATACATGGTGGTGTATATAGTGTGTACGTGGTGTGTGTCTGTGTGTGGTGTGTGTGTGCTGTGTATATATGTCTCTCGCTGACCCGTGTGTGTGTTGTGTGTGGTGTTGCTCTCTGCTACTACATAACTGTCTGCACCTCCCTGTGTGTGTGCTCTCTTGTGTATGTGATATATTGTCCGTGTATATATGTGTCTCTGTATATGTGTGCTTGGTGTGTTTATATGTGTTCATGTTGTGTGTGTGTGCTGTGTATATATGTGTCTGTGTGTGTAGTGTGCTGTATCATTATGATGCTTGTGTGGTTGCTCGTATATATGTGCGTCTGGTGTGTGTGGTGTGTGTGTGTGTTGTGTGTGTGTCTATATGTGTCCTGTTGTATACATGTGTCCTGAGTGTGGTTGTGTGTGTGTGGTGTATAATATGCGTGTCTGTCCTGTGCCTCCGTGCTCGTGTGTGCGTGTTGCTATATACTGTGTGTGTCTGTGTGTCGAGCCCTGGCAAGTATATATCGTCCCTGTGGCTCGTGTCCTGTGTGTGTGCTCTGTCGAGTGTGTGTGGTCTATATGCGTGTGTGTGTATATATCCTTATAATATATGTGTCCTGTGGTGTGCTATGTTGTGTATATGTGTGTGTGTATGCCGTGTTGTGTCTATCATTACTATCTGTACCCCTTGGTACCCCCCTGTGTGCTCTCTCTGTGTGGTGATGTGTGTGTCTCCTGGTGTGTATGCGTGTTTGCTGTATAGTGCTGTGTATGTACCGTCCCACCCGCCCCCACCCCCCCCTGCTCCTCTCTGTGTATGTACGCATGCGTGTGCTCGTGTGGTGTTGTTCTGCTTGTTCTTGTTATGCGTGCGTGCTGTACTATATGTGTCTGTGCGTGTGGTGCTATATATGTATCTGTCGTGTTGTGCTCGTGTCTGTATGTATATGTGCTGTATGGTACGTGTGTCTATGTGTATGCGTTGTCGTGCTGTGTGTCTGCTGTTCGTGTATATGTCGGTGTATATTGTGTACTGATACGTGTGTCCCACCCCTCCTGTGTGTCGTATGTGTGTGTATATGCTAGTGCGTATATGTGATGCTCATGTCGTGCTGTGTATGTGTACTCGCGTTGTTGGTGTGCTATATGTGCTCGTATATCGTGTGTACTGTACGTGCGAATCCCTGTCTGTGCTATATGTGTGACTATATGCCCCCCGTGTATGCTCACGTGTGTGTGTGTTCTGTGGTATGCGTGCCTCGTGTGTATCAATCTTTGTGTGTGGTGTGTATGCGTGTGTGTGTGTGTATATATGTATCCCTGCTTGTGTACGTGTGTGTGTGTTGTGTGTCATGCGTACCCGCCCGGTGTCTGTATATATATGTTATTCTGTGTGTGTACTGTGGTGCCCCTGTGCCCCACAACCCCCATTTGTGTGTGTGTGTGTGTGAGTGCCCCTATCTATATATATCTATCATGTGTGTGTGTGTGTCTCCCCCCACCCCCCCCCCCCCATGTGTGTGTGTACGTATTATATAGTATACTATATGTGTCGACGTGTGACTTGTGCCTGTGCTGTGTGTGTGCCTGATATATATGTGACTGAGCTGTTTGTGTGTGTGTGCTTTGAAGACAATGAGTTCCCGTGTCTGTGCTATATATATGTGGGTGCCTGTGTGCATTTGTGTGTGTATATATGTGTCTGTGTATATATGTGTCTGTGTGTGTGTGTGTGTGTGTTTTATGTGTCTGTGTGGTGTGTCGATGTGTATATATGTCTGTCTGTGAGTCGTGTGTGTGTTGTCGTGTTGTATATATATGTGGTCTGTGTGTGTGTGTATATATGTATGTCGTTGTGCGTTGTGTGTGTGTGTTATATATGTGTTTGCTATATATGTGTCTGTGTGTGTGATGTCGTGTGTGCTGTACTATATGTGTCTGTCTGTGTGTGTGTGTGTGTGTATATATGTGCTTGTCTGTGTTGTGTGTGTGTGTATATATGTGTCGTGTGTGTGTGTGTGGTGTGTGTGTATATGCGTGTATATGCGTATGTGTGTGTGTGTATTGTGTTGTATGTGTGTATATATGTCTGTGTGTGTTGTGTGTGTGTGTTGTATATATGTGTCTGTGTGTGTGTGTGTGTGTGTATATATGTGTGCTGTGTGTGTGTGTGTGTGTGTCGTATATATGTGTCTGTGTATATAGTAGTGTCTGTGTGTGTGTGCTGTGTTTGTGTTTATATGTGTCTGTATGGTGCGTGTGCTGTGTATATATGTGTCTGTGTGTGGTGTGTGTGTGTGTGTGGTATATGATGTGTCTGTGTGTGTGTGTATATATCGTCGTCTGTGTGTGTGTGTGTGTGTGTGGTGTGTATAAATGTGTCTATCTGGTGTGCTGTGTGTGTTGTATATATGTGTGTGTCTTGTGTGTGTGTTGTGTGTATCATATGCTGTCTGGTGTTGTGCGTGTGTGGTGTGTATATGCGTGTATAGGCGTATGTTGTGTGTGTGCTGCATGTGTGTGTGTGTGCTGTATATGTCCCTGTGGTGCCTATGTGTGTGTGTGGTGTGTATATATGTCTGTGCTGTGTGTGTGTGTGCCTCCTCCTCATGTGCTCCTGTGTTGTGTTGTAGCCCCCTGTGTGTGCTATATGATCTGTCTGTGTGTCTTGTTGTCTGGCTCGTGTATATATTGTCTGTGGTTCGCCTGTCCACCCCCATCCCTCTGTGTGCTATGTATGCGTGTGTATGTGTTAAAGTAACACAGTACCATGAAGAACACCTTTCATGTTTCCGTGAGCGTCACCTTGTCGCAGATCGGAAGGAGGGTGGGAAATCACATTTCCACGGTCGGTAAAACAGCGTGAAGGTAAAACCGATCGGTAACGGATACAACGAACTTTCATCACATCTTAGAGAGAGTCTAACCATCCCCAGGCACGATGAAGCAGAACGATCAAAGTTTAACAAGATGTAATAAAAAAAAACCCCACACACACTACAGGCCTATCAGCGTCACGTGATTTAAATGTGTACAAGCGATATAAGGACACCTACCTCTCTTTATCATCGAAGGCCTTTCCTAAATGCGTCATTTCGTGAAGCGGTTTAAAAAAAACAAACAAAAAAATGTGTCGGTTCAAGAAAACAAAAGACAAACGAGACAAGTCCACGGAACAGGAAACCTGCGGTGGAATCCCTTTGACACGTATTTCAATAATGTTATGGTTACTATCAATTTCTATGAAACATTAATATTTGTAAGTAGTTCGCTCAGTTACAAGGTTCCATAAATATACAATTCACCGTTTTATTTTGGGATTTTACTTAAATAATTCTGTTAATATCAGTACTGCGGGAATGGCAGCCGAGCTAACGTAAACACTGTATATACATCCTAAATAAAAACCGAGTGATTGCGCATCTGGGAAGAATATTAATTAATATTCCGTATTCACACGCCGATACAAAGGTGTTACAAGAAGCGTTTCCAAAAATACGCTTCTCTAAATATTGCGAATTTAATTTTGGCTCGTTCTGCTGTGTAAACGCCACGATAAGTGGCAAATAGTTCCAATTTCCGAATGATAGTCGTGGAGCTCAAAAATTTGAAAAACGAAACATTGTATTATTATCAATATTATTACTAGTGGCGTGGCGTAGCGTGGCAAAAAAATAAAAATATAAAAAAACAATAATGTGACGTCAATTGTGACGTCATAGCACCGTGTCCTGTCTGGTTTGGTAAATAAATGGCCGTAACTTGGGAACCCCTTGTCCGATTAATATCAAACCTTGAAAAGGCACATCCACAGGCCCCAGCAATATACCTGGCAAGTTTCAATTAGATCGGACCAGGGTTGTCGAGAAACAGCGGTCACACACAGACAGACACACAGACAAGAACACACACAAGATTGCTGGAATTATAGATAGATTATTATATTATAAAAGCAAAGGTATCCGGCGTTGTCAGGCAACGCTGGGTTCCTCCTCCAATACCTTCAGTCCCTCCTTCATCCCACCTCACACTTCCCTCCCTCCTCCCACCTTTCCCTCCATCATCCCACCTCCCCTGCCTCCTCTCCCTTCTCCCACCCAACCCTTGCCCTCCTTCCTCTGCCTCCGCCACCCCACCCTCCTGCCTCCTCACCCACCTCCTCCCTCCCCTGCCTCCCCTCCCTGCCCCCCCACCCACTCACCTCCCTCCGGACTGCCCACGCCGCTTCCCCACGACAGCTATGATATTTGATAGCCCACTGGGTGAGTCGAGTTTGCACATTACTTGCTGAAAAAAGCATAGTCTGTGTTTTGCAAGAAGACTGACGATAGGTCGTTGTGTGGTGTGCGCTTAAAAGGTTATAGATAGATGGTCTAAAGGTCTTAAAGGGTACGTTCCAATAGGAGTAAGTGTCTAAGCTCGAAGGGGTCAAAAGGGTCAAATCTTTCAAGTATGTAAAAAGGGTCTAAAGCTTTCAATGGTCAAGGGTCCAAGCTGTCTAATCTGTCTGAAGTGTGTGAGGGGTCTGAAGGGACTAAAGGGGTGTCAAGTTTTAAAGGTTTTACTGGTCTAACTCTAAGGGGTATAAAAGGTCTAAAGAGTGAAGGGATCCGTAGGTGTCTAAAGTGTCAAAAGGGTCTAAAGGGTCTTGGGGGGGTCTTAAGAGTCTTTGGGGCATAAAGGGTCTTTGGGGTCTTGGGAGTCTCTTTAAGGTCTTAGGGGTCTTAACCCTAGAACACTAACGTGTCTCACGAGTAACGTTATCCGTAACGTGGGGTATGACATACCTGAAAAAGGGAAAAAAAGAAAAATTTCCAATTACTATTTAAGTAAATTTTTGTTATTAATATATTGATTATTGATTGAAGGCACATTCCAAGATAGACACACGTCACACTCTTCTTCGACATCTTGTGTTATTTTCAGGTTCTGGGTCTCTGCACAAGTTGTTATGTGAAGAAATATATCACAACCTGAAAAAATAAGGAAATCACAAATTGTAAACCCCCGGATATAAAGTGCGTCACTATATTCCATGATCTGGGCATCTTATACCCCACATTAGTGTTCTCTGGTTAAGGGTCTTACGGGTCATTGGGGTTTTACAGGTCTTGAAGGGTCTAAGGGGTCTTTTAGGTTATTGAAGGGTTTTGGCGTTCTTAAGGGTCTCAGTGTCTTTAGGGTGTTGGGGGGGCCTTAAGAGTCTTTAGGGTTCTTAAAAGTATTTGGGGTCTTAAAGGGTCTTTAAAGGTCTAAGGGGTCTCAGCAGTTGAAAGGGTCGAAAGGTTTAAAAGGTACATTCCAATAGTACGTAATTAATAGACGTATGTGTAGTCAGGGTGCATACTGACGTTCAAACAGTACGTAATTAATAGACACATAGTCACACGGATTCACGGCTTCATGGCTTCACGGACGGCTTCACGGACGGACCTTGCTTTTCGTTTTTATATACAGGATATAGATATACCTAGATAGCATGTGAATTGTTTCAAAATTGATTTTTAATGTGAACTTGACCTTCTGACCTATTGACCTCGAAAACAATGGTCTTCCAGCTTGTCACTGTCACTACCTCTCCCAAGTGATGAAGTTTCATGAAGATCAGAGTCAAAAATGTGACCTCTAGGCGACTGACATGCAAACAGACACAGATAGACCAGACCAACCAATATACTTGCGAATCTTTGATTTCACAAGTAACGAGCAGACAAATGGACCCAAATGCAATACCCTCTCCTCCGGCGAGGGTAATAAGTGTATTCGAGCTTACTTTTACACAATAAACAAACTTATAAGTACTAGTACACATCAGTATCAACATACAATATATCGTTACAGAAATGATTCAACTAACTAGTTAACGAAGGAATTTATAATTTGTTCATGGTGGCGGCGATAGTTCACACACTTCACGAAGGACACCGTGGGATCTTTAACGTCCATCAGCTAATGTCGGCAGACGGGACATCCAGTTTGACGTCCATCTGAGGGACTGTACACGCATCGATGAATCAACGGGTCTATGGAACACCGGGATGACAATTTATACCCGGGTCGAGATTCAAACCCAGACTAGACAGCTTCGAGGTGAGTGTGCGTAGTGCGTACCTCTCGCTCATCCTGCCAAACGCAGCATTATATTGTAGATATCAATTTTTTATGGGGGTAATAAGTTTGGTTTTAAAGGTGTCCAATGATGGGGGGCAAAGCTTTGAGGCAGGAACAGACAAACATTCATTTTGTCATCATCAAAACTGAACAAATTGCAAAGTGGAGAACCCCAAAACACCAGATGGACTCTGGTAGTTAATCTTTCCATCGAGCCAGATAACAGTGTTGTGGGAATGGCTCATAGGGGTTAATGAATGCTTTATATAGCATAGTTATTTCCTTAATGACTGTTTTAGTACAAGCGTAAAAGGAATTAAATGTGATAGTAGATATGCATCGCTTTTCGCTATGTATAGTTAGACCCCGTTCACCCCTTTTATGTACGTTTGACTGAAAGTATCATCCCTTTTGACCTTTTATTTGATGTTTTTCCCTTTGGAATTTGTCTTGAATGTGTCTTTTCGGTGCTCGCAAGGCTGCAAAGTTTCGGACACAAAACCATCATCATCGTCGCCTTGAAGCTGTGATGCCTCGGAAGATTGGGTGAAAGGACGGTGAAGGGGTTCGCCCCAGTCCCCACCCACCGGCTAAGGTACGTGAAAAGGGAGGGGCATAAGGCATCATCGGTGACGTGCACGGCAGACCTTATAAAAGGTGTGAGCAAGAAGGATCGTGGCGGAGTTTGTCACGAGTCCGTGGAGCGGAAGTACAAGCGGAGTTGGGATGGGCTCGATGGCAACATAAGAGTCGTGGTCGATGTCTCCGGGAATCACCATTTCAATTTAGTACCGGCCCCAGCTGTGGGGCCACCAGCAGGAGTGACGGTCGGAATCAGGAAGAAACTTACACTTACTTAGGAGATGCTCAAATTGTGTCGACTGGTCGGCTTGCACAGTGGACACAACTTGCCAAGCACGGCTGAAGGTCCTCAAAAGCCAGCCCAGTGGACGACTTGTTGAAATCACTGCTGATTGAACACGTGACTCTGGAATCCTCGGATGTAAGAATTTCTGAAAGGGAGATCTCTGGTTTAATAGATGGGCAAGGTGTGTGACGTAGCTCTGTTCCATATAACGTGCCTTTCACAATGGAATTTCTGGAGATGAGGGACAAATCGCAGAGAGAGCAGGGGTGGGGGGGGGGGGGCGAGGGCTGGAGAGGAGACGGTAGAAGACAGAAAGACCACCGACCTGGCTGCGTGAGAGAGTGAGAGGGCCAAAGACGCAGCCTTCATCCCGGGATGATGCCAATATCCAAAATGCCTTGGTTTCCACAGCGAGGAAGCAAAAGGTTGGGAGGCAGGAAGCCACCAGCCCAGAGGGGAGAGGAGTACTCCATCAGGCTAGCGGACGGAAGCTTTGTAAGTGGTCAGGAGCTCAGGTGGGCCGAGGAAGGACTTCGCACGACGGAGGAAGGACTTTTGTCACCAATTCTCAAAATATGTGATTATTGTTTCATGCCTTGTGGGGCTCTCTTGCTTAGGAGTATGATGTGCCGCCATCTGGGAGTGCTTAGTTCCCTGACAGTTCAGAGAGA
>CM068961.1:113006563-113023009 GCA_035128595.1 Eptatretus atami | reverse complement strand
GAGAGAGCAGAAATAGTCCTCCACACCGAGTGAAAGTCACAGGTTCAGACGACGCTGTTACCATGCCAACAGGGAAGAGGATCAGACAGGAACACCAACGAGGTCTTGTAGCACAAGCAAAGTTTATAGCATGCATGAGGTCTGGTCAAACCCACAGTCAAGTAGGCCAGAACACGATGACGAAGCAAAACCACACCCACAGCGACACCTAGTGGGGCAAACACCCAAACTGACATACAATGGCACCAACAGAAAGACAAAGCATACCAGGCACAACAATGGATGCGTAGACCGTATTAGTTGTAATTGTGTGCCAACAATGCCTGATGTGGTGCACTTACCCTTAAGTTGCCTCGTCTGGGTTCGGTTTCTGAAGGTATCTTTAATGAAGAGAAGTGTTGTCACCGACAAATGACAAATTCCTGCTCCAACATCCAGGGGGTACCACATCAAACTGCACAGTGGTGTCCCCAAGAAATGATGCAAACCCACAGACTACGTGCTCCACACGAGCGGAAGAAGACACGTCGTATCGGTGTTTAATAAACTTTAACAAATTTTCACATTGCTACTTCCCACTTCGTGTTATTTAATATATCATTATATTCCTCACTGTACTTCATGGACCGCTGTTTGTGTGTTTTGTTTTCGCTCTGTCCTAACAGTTCTTGGATGATTACATCTAGACTTGCTACATAGGATCAGCATGACCCAATTAATGTCTCGGGGTGTTTTTATCTTTCCATGGTGGTCTCAGGGGGTGAGAAGGTTGAGGGGGGGGGGGGGGAGGAGGGAGATGTCTCTATGTACTGTACATGTGCATTGTGACGCGCCGCCTACAGGTGGGAGAGGGTATTACAAGTCTTCTCCATTTACAGTGCAGTGTTGGTGTCCCACGTTTTACAGTGCAGTGTTGGTGTCCCCAGTTTTAAGTGCGCTGTTTGGTGTCCCACGTTTTACAGTGCAGTGTTGGTGTCCCACGTTTTAAATGCGGTGTTGTGTCCCCACGTTTTACAGTGCGGTGTTCGTAGTCCACACGTTTACACGTGCAGTGTTGGTGTCCCCACGTTTTACAGTGCGGTGTTGGTGTCCCACGTTTTACAGTGCGTGTTGGTGGCCCACGTTTTACAAGTGCGGTGTTGGTGTCCCCACGTTTTACAGTGCATGTTTGGTGCCCACGTTTTACAGTGCGGTGTTGGTGTCCCCACGTTTTACAGTGCGGTGTTGGTGCCCCACGTTTTACAGTGCGGTGGTGGTGTCCCCACGTTTTAACAGTGCGTGTTGGTGTCCCCACGTTTTACAGTGCGGTTGTGTCCCCACGTTTACAGTGCGGTGTTGGTGTCCCCACGTTTTAAGTGCGGTGTTGGTGTCCCCACGTTTTACAGTGCTGGTAGTTGGTGTCCCCACGTTTTACAGTGCGGTGTTGGTGTCCCCACGTTTTACAGTGGCGTGTTGTGTCCCACGTTTTAATGCGGTGTTGGTGTCCCACGTTTTACAGTGCGGTGTTGGTGTCCCCACGTTTTACAGTGCGGTGTTGGTGTCCCCACGTTTTACAGTGCGGTGTTGGTGTCCCAGTTTTACAGTGCGGTGTTGGTGTCCCCACGTTTTACAGTGCGGTGGTTGGTGTTTCCCCACGTTTTACAGTGCGGTGTTGGTGTCCCCACGTTTTACAGTGCGGTGTTGGTGTCCCACGTTTTACAGTGCGGTGTTGGTGTCCCCACGTTTTACAGTGCGGTGTTGGTGTCCCCACGTTTTACGGTGCGGTGTTGGTGTCCCCAGTTTTACAGTGCGGTGTTGGTGTCCCCACGTTTTACATGCGGTGTTCGTGTCCGCCACGTTTTTACAATGCGGTGTTCGTGTCCCACGTTTTACGGTGCGGAGTTGTGTGTCCCCGTTTTACGTGCGGGTTGGTGTCCCACGTTTTGACGGTGCGGTGTTGGTGTCCCCACGTTTTACGGTGCGTGGCTGTTGGTGTCCCCACGTTTTACTGTGCGCGTGTTTGGTGTCCCCACGTTTTACAATGGGGTGTTCGTGTCCCCACGTTTTACGGTGCGGTGTTGGTGTCCCCACGTTTTTACGGTGCGGTGTTTGGTGTCCCCACTGTTTTACGGTGCGGTGTTGGTGTCCCCACGTTTTACGGGTGCGGTGTGTTGGTGTCCCCACGTTTTACGGTGCGGTGTTGGTGTCCCCACGTTTTACGGTGCGGTGTTGGTGTCCCCACGTTTTACGGTCGGTGTTGGTGTCCCCACGTTTACGTGCGGGTGTTGGTGTCCCCACGTTTTACGGTGCGGTGTTGGTGTCCCCACGTTTTACGGTGCGGTGTTGTGTCCCCACGTTTTACGTGCGGTGTGGTGTCCCCACGTTTTACGGTGCGGTGTTCGTGTCCCCACGTTTTACGGTGCGGTGTTGTGTGTCCCCACGTTTTACGGTGCGGTGTTGGTGTCCCAGTTTTACGGTGCGGTGTTGGTGTCCCCACGTTTTACAGGGCTGTGTTGGTGTCCCCACGTTTTCCAGTGCTGTGTGGTGTCCCCACGTTTTACAGTGCGGTGTTGGTGTCCCCACGTTTTACAGTGCGGTGTTGGTGTCCCCACGTTTTACAGTGCGCGTTTGGTGTCCCACGTTTTACAGTGCGGTGTTGGTGTCCCCACGTTTTTACAGTGCGGTGTTGGTGTACCCACGTTTTACAGTGGCGGTGTTGGTGTCCCCACGTTTTACGGTGCGGTGTTGTGTCCCCACGTTTTACAGTGCGGGTGTTGGTGTTCCCCACGTTTTCCGTGCTGTGTTGGTGTCCCACGTTTTACAGTGCAGTGTTGGTGTACCCACGTTTTACAGTGCCGTGTTGGTGTACCCACGTTTTACAGTGCGGTGTTGGTGTCCCCACGTTTTACAGTGCAGGTGTTGGTGTCCCCACGTTTTACAGTGCGGTGTTGGTGTCCCCACGTTTTACAGTGCAGTGTTGGTGTCCCCACGTTTTACAGTGCGGTGTTGGTGTCCCCACGTTTACAATGCGGTGTTCGTGTCCCCACGTTTTACAGTGCGGTGTTGGTGTCCCACGTTTTACAGTGCGGTGTTGTTGTCCCCACGTTTTACAGTGCGGTGTTGGTGTTTCCCCACGTTTTACAGTGCGGTGTTGGTGTCCCCACGTTTTACAGTGCGGTGTTCGTGTCCCCACGTTTTACAGTGCGGTTGTTGGTGTCCCCACGTTTAAAGTGCGGTGTTCGGTGTCCCACGTTTTACAGTGCGGTGTTCGTGTCCCCACGTTTTACAGTGCGGTATTGGTGTCCCCACGTTTTACAGTGCGGTGTTGGTGTCCCCACGTTTTACAGTGCGGTGTTTGGTGTCACCAAGTTTTACAGTGCGGTGTTGGTGTCCCACGTTTTACAGTGCGGGTGTTGGTGTCCCCACGTTTTACAGTGCGGTGTTGGTGTCCCACGTTACAGTGCGGTGTTGGTGTCCCACGTTTTACAGTGCGGTGTTGGTGCCCCACGTTTTACAGTGCGGTGTTGGTGTCCCCACGTTTTACAGTGCGGTGTGTGTCCCACGTTTTACAATGCGGTGTTCGTGTCCCCACGTTTTACGGTGCGGAGTTGGTGTCCCACGTTTTACAATGCGGTGTTCGTGTCCCCACGTTTTACAATGCGGTGTTCGTGTCCCCACGTTTACGGTGCGGAGTTTGGTGTCCCACGTTTTACGGTGCGGTTGTGGTGTCCCACGTTTTACGGTGCGGTGTTGGTGTCCCCACGTTTTACGGTGCGGTGTTGGTGTCCCCACGTTTTACTGTGCGGTGTTGGTGTCCCCACGTTTTACAATGCGGTGTTCGTGTCCCCACGTTTTACAGTGCGGTGTTGGTGTCCCACGTTTTACAGTGCCGTGTGGTGTACCCACGTTTTTACAGTGCGTGTTGGTGTCCCCACGTTTTACAGTTGCCGTGTTGGTGTCCCCACGTTTTACAGTGCGGTGTTGGTGTCCCCACGTTTTACGGTGCGGTGTTGGTGTCCCCACGTTTTACGGTGCGGTTGTTGTGTCCCCACGTTTTACTGTGCGGGTGTTGGTGTCCCCACGTTTTACAATGCGGTGTTCGTGTCCCCACGTTTTACAGTGCGGTGTTGGTGTACCCACGTTTTACAGTGCCGTGTTGGTGTACCCACGTTTTACAGTGCGGTGTGGTGTTCCCCACGTTTACAGTGCGGTGTGGTGTTCCCCACGTTTTACAGTGCGGTGTTGGTGTCCCCACGTTTTACAGTGCGTGTTGTGTCCCACGTTTTACAGTGCGGTGTTGGTGTCCCCACGTTTTACAATGCGGTTTGTTCCCCACGTTTTACAGTGCGGTGTTGGTGTCCCCACGTTTTACAGGCGGTGTGTTGTGTCCCCACGTTTTACAGTGCGGTGTTGGTGTCCCCAGTTTTACAGTGCGGTGTTGGTGTCCCCACGTTTTACATTGCGGTGTTGGTGTCCCCACGTTTTACAGTGCGGTGTTGGTGTCCCCGCATCGTGTGTGTCCCACGTTTTAAGTGCGGTGTGGTGTCCCCACGTTTTACAGTGCGGTGTTCGTGTCCCCACGTTTTACAGTGCGGTGTTTGGTGTCCCCACGTTTTTTACAGTGCGGTGTTGGTGTCCCCACGTTTTTACAGTGCGGTGTTGGTGTCCCCACGTTTTACAGTGCGGTGTTGGTGTACCCACTTTTACAGTGCGTGTTGGTGCCCCACGTTTTACGGTGCGGTGTTGGTGTTCCCCACGTTTTACGGTGCGGTGTTGGTGTCCCCACGTTTTCCAGTGCTGTGTTGGTGTCCCCACGTTTTACAGTTGCAGTGGTTGGTGTACCCACGTTTTACAGTGCAGTGTTGGTGTACCACGTTTTACAGTGCGGTGTTGGTGTCCCCACGTTTTACAGTGCAGTGTTGGTGTCCCCACGTTTTAACAGTGCGGTGTTGGTGTCCCCACGTTTTACAGTGCAGTGTTTGGTGTCCCACGTTTTACAGTGCGGTGTTGGTGCCCACGTTTTACATGCGGTGTTCGTGTCCCCACGTTTTTACAGATGCGGTGTTGGTGTCCCACGTTTTACAGTGCGGTGTTGGTGTCCCCACGTTTTACAGTGCGGTGTTGGTGTCCCCACGTTTTACAGTGCGGTGTTGGTGTCCCACGTTTTACAGTGCGGTGTCGTGTCCCCACGTTTTACAGTGCGGGTGTGGTGTCCCCACGTTTTAAAGTGCGGTGTTCGTGTCCCCACGTTTTACAGTGCGGTATTGGTGTTCCCACGTTTTACAGTCGGTGTTGTGTCCCCACGTTTTACAGTGCGGTTTGGTGTTCCCCACGTTTTACTGCGGTGTTTGTCCCCACGTTTTACAGTGCGGTGTTGGTGTCCCCACGTTTTACAGTGCGGTGTTGTGTGTCCCCACGTTTTACAGTGCGGTGTTTGGTGTCCCACATTTTACAGTGCGGTTGGTTGGTCCCCACGTTTTACAGTGCGGTGTTTGGTGTCCCACGTTTTACAGTGCGGTGTTGGTGTCCCCACGTTTTACAGTGCGTGTTGTGCCCACGTTTTACAGTGCGGTGTGGTCCCACGTTTTACAGTGCGTGTTGGTGTCCCCACGTTTTACGGTCGGGTGTTGGTGTCCCACGTTTTCAGTGCGTGTTGGTGTCCCCACGTTTTACAATGCGGTGTTCGTGTCCCCACGTTTTACAATGCGTGGTTTCGTGTCCCCACGTTTTATGGTGCGGAGTTTGGTGTCCCCACATTTTACGGTGCGGTGTTGGTGTCCCCACGGTTTACGGTGCGGTGTTGGTGTCCCCACGTTTTTACGGTGCGGGTGTTGGTGTCCCACGTTTTACTGTGCGGTGTTGGTGTCCCACGTTTTACAATGCGGTGTTCGTGTCCCCACGTTTACAGGCGTGTTGTGTCCCCACGTTTTACAGTGCGGTGTTGGTGTCCCCACGTTTTACGGTGCGGTGGGTGTCCCCACGTTTTACGGTGCGGTGTTGGTGTCCCACGTTTTAAAGTGCGGTGTTCGTGTCCCCACGTTTTTACAGTGCGGTGTTCGTGTCCCCACGTTTTACAGTGCGGTATTGGGTGTCCCACGTTTTACAGTGCGGGGTTTGGTCCCCACGTTTTACAGTGCGTTGTTGTGTCCCACGTTTTACAGTGCGGTGTTGGTGTTACCCACGTTTTACAGTGCGGTGTTGGTGTCCCCACGTTTTACGGTGCGGTGTTGGTGTCCCCACGTTTTACGGTGCGGGTTGTTGGTGTCCCCACGTTTTCCGGTGCTGTGTTGGGTGTCCCCACGTTTTACAGTGCAGTGTGGTGTCACCCACGTTTTACAGTGCAGTGTTGGTGTACCCACGTTTTACAGTGCGGTGTTGGGTCCCACGTTTTACAGTGCGTGTTGGTTCCCCACGTTTTACAGTGCCTGGTGTTGGTGTCCCCACGTTTTTTACAGTGCGGTGTTGTGTCCCCACGTTTTACGGTGCGGTGTTTGGTGTCCCCACGTTTAAAGTGCGGTGTTCGTGTCCCCACGTTTTACAGTGCGGTGTTCGTGTTCCCACGTTTTTACAGTGCGGTATTGGTGTCCCCACGTTTTACAGTGCGCGTGTTGGTGTCCCCACGTTTTACAGTGCGGTGTTGGTGTCCCCCGTTTTACAGTGCGGTGTTGTGTACCCACGTTTTACAGTGCGGTGTTGGTGTCCCCACGTTTTACGGTGCGGTGTTGGTGTCCCCACGTTTTACGGTGCGGTGTTGGTGTCCCCACGTTTTACGGTGCGGTGTTGGTGTTCCCACGTTTTACGGTGCGGTGTTGGTTCCCCACGTTTTACGGGTGCGGGTTGGTGTCCCACGTTTTACGGTGCGTGTTGGTGTCCCCACGTTTTACGTGCGGTGTTCGTGTCCCCACGTTTTACGGTGCGGTGTTGGTGTCCCCACGTTTTACGGTGCGGTGTTGGTGTCCCCACGTTTTACGGGTGCGCGTGTTTGGTGTCCCCACGTTTTACAATGCGGTGTTCGTGTCCCCACGTTTTCCAGTGCTGTGTTGGTGTCCCCACGTTTTACAGTGCAGTGTTGGTGTACCCACGTTTTTACAGTGCGTGTGTGGTGTCCCCACGTTTACAGTGCAGTGTTGGTGTCCCACGTTTTACAGTGCGGTGTTGGTGTCCCACGTTTTACAGTGCGTGTTGTGTCCCCACGTTTTACAGTGCGGTGTTGGTGTCCCCACGTTTTACAATGCGGTGTTTGTGTCCCCACGTTTTACAGTGCGGTGTTGGTGTCCCCACGTTTACAGTGCGTGTTGGTTCCCACTTTTACAGTGCGGTGTTGGTGTCCCACGTTTTACAGTGCGGTGTTGGTGTCCCCACGTTTTACAGTGCGTGTTGGTGTCCCACGTTTTACAGTGCGGTGTTCGTGTCCCACGTTTACAGTGCGGTTGTTGGTGTCCCCACGTTTTAAAGTGCGGTGTTCGTGTCCCCACGTTTTACAGTGCGGTATTGGTGTCCCCACGTTTTACAGTGCGGTGTTGGTGTCCCCACGTTTACAGTGCGGTGTTGGTGTCCCCACGTTTTACAATGCGGTGTTGGTGTCCCCACGTTTTACAGTGCGGTGTTGGTGTCCCCACGTTTTACAGTGCGGTGTTGGTGTCCCCACGTTTTACAGTGCGGTGTTGGTGTCACCAAGTTTTACAGTGCGGTGTTGGTGCCCCACGTTTTACAGTGCGGTGTTGTGTCCCACGTTTTACAGTGCCGTTGGTGTCCCCACGTTTTACAGTGCGGTGTTGGTGTCCCCACGTTTTACAGTGCGGTGTGGTGTCCCCACGTTTTACAGTGCGGTGTTGGTGTCCCCACGTTTACGGTGCGGTGTTGGTGTCCCACGTTTTACAGTGCGGTGTTGGTGTCCCCACGTTTTACAATGCGGTTTCGTGTCCCCACGTTTTACAATGCGGTGTTCGTGTCCCCACGTTTTACGGTGCGGAGTTGGTGTCCCCACATTTTACGGTGCGGTGTTGGTGTCCCCACGTTTTACGGTGCGGTGTTGGTGTCCCCACGTTTTACGGTGCGGTGTTGGTGTCCCCACGTTTACTGTGCGGTCTTGGTGTCCCCCACGTTTTACAATGCGGTGTTCGTGTCCCCACGTTTTACAGTGCGGGTGTTGGTGTCCCCACGTTTTACAGTGCGGTGTTGGTGTCCCCACGTTTTACGGTGCGGTGTTGGTGTCCCACGTTTACGGCGGTGTTGTGTTCCCCACGTTTTAAAGTGCGGTGTTCGTGTCCCCACGTTTTACAGTGCGGTGTTCGTGTCCCACGTTTTACCAGTGCGGTTTTGTGTCCCCACGTTTTACAGTGCGGTGTTGGTGTCCCCACGTTTTACAGTGCGGGTTTGGTGTCCCACGTTTTACAGTGCGGTGTTGGTGTACCCACGTTTTACAGGTGCGGTGTTGGTGTCCCCACGTTTTACGGTGCGGTGTTGGTGTCCCCACGTTTTCCGGTGCTGTGTGGTGTCCCCACGTTTTACAGTGCAGTGTTGGTGTACCCACGTTTTACAGTGCGGTGTTGGTGTCCCCACGTTTTACAGTGCAGTGTTGGTGTCCCCACGTTTTTACAGTGCGGTGTGGTTGTCCCACGTTTTACAGTGCGGTGTTGGTGTCCCCACGTTTTACGGTGCGTGTTGGGTGTCCCCACGTTTTAAAGTGCGGTGTTCGTTTCCCCACGTTTTACAGTGCGGTGTGTGTCCCACGTTTTACAGTGCCGGTTTGGTGTCCCCACGTTTTACAGTGCGGTGTTGGGTGTCCCCACGTTTTACAGTGCGGTGTTGGTGTCCCCACGTTTTACAGTGCGTGTTGGTGTCCCCACGTTTTTACAGTGCGGTGTTGGTGTCCCCACGTTTTACAGTGCGGTGTTCGTGTCCCCACGTTTTACAATGCGGTGTTCGTGTCCCCACGTTTTACAGTTGCGGTGTTCGTGTCCCCACGTTTTACAGTGCGGTGTGGTGTCCCCACGTTTTACAGTGCGGTGTTGGTGTCCCCACGTTTTTACAGTGCGGTGTTGGTGTCCCCACGTTTTACAGTGCGGTGTTCGTGTCCCCACGTTTTACAGTGCGGTGTTGGTGTCCCCACGTTTTAAAGTGCGGTGTCGTGTCCCCACGTTTTACAGTGCGGTTTGGTCCCCACGTTTTACAGTGCGGTGTTGGTGTCCCCACGTTTTACAGTGCGGTGTTGGTGTCCCACGTTTTACAATGCGGTGTTGGTGTCCACGTTTTACAGTGCGGTGTGGTGTCCCCACGTTTTACAGTGCGGTGTTGGTGTCCCCACGTTTACAGTGCGGTGTTGGTGTCCCCACGTTTTACAGTGCGGTGTGTGTCCCCACGTTTTACAGTGCGGTGTTGGTGTCCCCACGTTTTTACAGTTGCGGTGTTGGTGTCCCCACGTTTTACAGTGCGGTGTTGGTGTCCCCACGTTTTACAGTGCGGTGTTGGTGTCCCCACGTTTTACAGTGCGGGTGTTGGTGCCCACGTTTTACGGTGCTGTTGTTGGTGTCCCCACGTTTTGTTTTTGCTTCATGCACGTAACTGGGTTATTTTTGCCTTAGTACAGAGCTGCCCGTTACCTATACACCGCTCAAATAAAGGTATGCATCAGATGAATGTATTGCAAGCTTGGAACAAGATCTGCTCGGATACATAATACGTACACAAGTCGAAATTTATCGTTTTTGTTTTTAAACTTTCTTTGTCTTGTTGTTTTCCTTTCCCCGTTTGTACCAGGGGTGTGAAGTTTGTTCCGACACCAGTAAGCCAGCCGTCGCTTGCCAAGTCAGACGTTCCTTATCAACCGTTTCAATGGAGTGCTTAAGCCACTCGGCGAGCGTTCTGCAAGCTGATTGGTCATCGAAGTGCGGAACACGCCGTTGCGAGTCATTTCTGCCCACAGTGCAGTTGCAGCTTGCAAGTGTAATTGCGAGCGGTGTATAGAGTAATATACCGTTCAGTGTAGCTGGTCCCTAATCCTCTCCGTGGCGATTTTTTCTGTCTCAGTATAAATATATAATGTCTTGAGCGCAAAAGATTGCGTGATACCAATGGTTGTACTTTGAAGAGAAGACGCTGTAAAAAACCGAGCTGATAAATATTTCGAACTGGTCGGGTTCTTCAACGTAATGGCGCGCTTCCGGTCCAGGTGGGTGGTTTTTGTTTTTGTTGTTTTTACTTCACTTTTTCCAGTCTATAATGTTGGTTTCTCCGGCCTGTGAACAGCGATACCATCGTCTTGTGGCGACGGGTGGCAGCTCGAGCGTCCAGCCGACTCTTTAAAAAAATAGAAAAACAAAACAATTATTGATTATTCCACGTACAGTTTACGTGCGAATATTTTACATCTGAATGTGTTTAATATCCATGGAATTAAGTTTATAATTTTACTTTACGACCTGCGAAGCAGGATGTGAAGGTAATGGTGTTGGTCGAGGAATGGAGGAAATTTCGAAGATGTTTGATTGTCAGATTATTTTTTTGAGGTGATTTATCAATAAAATAATTAAGCTTTTTATATTTTTTCTCCTTGTTTTTTTTTAAAGTTTGCTTTAGTCAGAAAAGTATGATACTAAAAATTAAATTGAACCTGAGGTGATGCTTCTTTACAACAAGCTCAAATGAGCTAAGATCCTCGTCCTCTTAATGATGACGTCATAAAAACGAATATGACGTCATTGTGATGTATCAGGTTTGCGATAAATTATCTGTGCTAATGCCCGCTTGATTCCCGCAAACAAAATTCAAACAGCTTGCCAAGTTTCGGAGATAATGTATAGGCGATTTCCATTAGCGGCGATATTATGACGTCAACTTTTTTTTTAGGAAGAATTCCAAAATCGGAGATGGTTAATGCCTGCGCGTGGGCTTTCTGCATATACGTGGCAAGTTTCATGAAGATCCGATTGAAAACTCTGGGTTGTGAAACAAAAATGTCAAAAAATAGGAATGACGTCATAAAAATTGATATGACGTCATGGTGATGTATCATATGTGCGGTAATTCATCTCTGCTAATGCCCTGTTCGATTCCCGCAAACAGAATTCAAAAAGCTGCCTAGTTTTGGAGAATTTTTTTAGGCAATTTCCATTAGCGGAGATATTTTGACGTCATAACTTTTTTCTCGGAGGGATTTTCAAAATCGGAGATGGTTACTGTCTGCGCAGGTTATTTTTACATATATACGCCAAGTTTCAGGGAGTTTCGATGAAAACTGTAGGCTGTGAAACAAAAAAGTCCACAAGAAGAAGATGAACAACAACATGAGTAAGACATGGAGATCCTCCACGAGGATCTAAAAATCCGAAACCGTCTTGTTTCAATCCACTGGAGAACTAAGACGTTCCTCATATGACTCGTGTCGAGTGCTGGTTGGCACAGGTCAATGGTCGGCAACCGAAATAACAAGAGCCATTTTTTCAAATTTGGTCAAAAAGATTCGTAATGCATGTAAATCCTATTTCAATAACTGAATAACAGGACAAAGACAGACACACATTGATTTGTAAGGAAATGCATGTTTATTGAGTTGGTATCGATGAAAGGGGCCATGACATTTTCATCAGTGCATTGTACAACAGCTTACTCTATTTACCTCTGCCACCGAAGGTGGAAGGAGGTTATGTTTTCACCACTTGTGTTGTACTTACGAAATCTAAAGATTTCGTAAGTATATTGATGACTTCCGTCCTCTGTTTGTGTGTGTTTGTGTTTGTTTGTAGGCACGATAACTCGAGAACGGAAGAAGCTACCAATGTACAATTACACCACGTGATTCAGGAGGGTGATGGCTAGCGCTGATTAGATTTTGGTCAAAATCGGTCAAAGGTCAAGGTCACAGTGAGGTCAAACATAATTCCGTAAATTCATGTGGAGAAATGGAGTATTTTTGCTTCGATCGACGTTACGAGTTCGTTTTAACTTCGATTTTAATTTTGTTTCGGTTTTTGCGATCGCTTAGGACGCTTAAAACTCGGTTGTCGAAATTCTGGTAAAAATCGGATGTTTTGAGACGTTTTAAGATTGCATAAAAAATATTTCACTCGCCGCGTCACGGGTCGTCATGTGGTGCAGCGCCTCTAGCAGAGGCGTCGTTGATCACGTAAAGGTTTTCCGTGTGCGCCTGACGGTGTTTTCGATAAAGATGGTGTTAAAAGTCATTTTTTATCCCAATAAAGGTTATCGCATGCCTGACTCGCAAGCCGTCGGATTATGTAAAGATTGTTGGTGGATGGCCGAATATTACGGTTTTGTGACTTTGATAACATAATATTAAATAATTGCGTCGAGAAATGGAGATTTTTGCTTCAGTCGACGTTACGATTTTTGATGGTTTGGTACAGAATCATCGTAGAAACTTCTGGTTTGCGTCGCTACCTTCTCTAGAGACAGCTTTTATTAGACAAGGTGAGAGGTCAAGTTGACGATTTCGTTAGTACCAGTCTATGACTGCTTGTTTGTGTGTTTGTTTGTCCACAGGATATCTCAAAAAGTTATGGACGGATTCCGCAGAAACTTGGTGGACATGTTGGGTGTGTGACAAGGAGGAATTGATTTTGTTTTGGTGAAGATCCGGATCCATATCCAGATAACAGAATCCATTTTTAGAGTGAATCTTCACCATTGAGGAGATGGGCCAAAAAATGATATATATATTGTTACGGAAATGGCCCTCATTGGACTACTAAATATAGGATTAGCTCAGATCCCCATTAAATGCATGTATAGATAGGTTGTTTGGTAAAAATGGTCGTTATATGTGTGTCGGGAGATGTAAAAGGCTGTTTTATGTTTGTACAGTGGTGGTGTGCCAAGGGCTCCCTCTTCTTCCTCTCCTCTACGGACGATAGGCCCCGCCCAGTCGGCTGAGGGGGTGTGGCCTGGAGAGGGTGTGGCTAGAGGGAGAAGTGATGCGAAGGGGAGCAGCTTTGTCGGTTTTCGCCGAGAGAGGCATGCTCGTGGAACGAGCGAAGGAGAAACGAAAGGAAAAAGGAGTCTCAGTTTGGAAAACGGAGTCGCTGAGAGGAAGGCGTCCTCGGTGTGTGAAGGAGCTCGTGTGTTGAAGCAAGCGAACGAAGGCTTCGTAAAGATAATTGTGTGTGGAAAACAACAGTCAGGTTTTCGAGGGTGCTCGGAGTGGCATCGAAGCGAGAGAAACGAAGGCTTCGTGAAAAGGTTGAGTTTGGAAAAACTGCAGTCGGTTGAGAGGGTGCTCGTGTTTTGAAGCGAGCGAGTGTAAAGAGGCTGCCTGCACATCGAGCCGGCGATCGACTCTTGTGGGGAGGTGATCGGCAGGTTCGGCCTGCGTCTGGCCGCTGGAGCCTCCGTCCTTACTCACCTCACGGCTGGACACGTCGATCCGCCTGGGGAGCTCGGCACCCTTATATTGGGCCTTGTCTGGTGCACAGGCCAGGCCTGGATTTGTGTGCTGGACCTAGAGAGAGATCGGCTGAGGCCCATCGTTGATCTGGCGGACTTGTGCCTCGACATTGCGCGGGGCCGGAACGTGCTGAGGAGAGCGTGCGCACGCGCGTGCCTTGAGGGAGCAAGAGATGACGCCTCCATTTCGCCACACTGCACGTTCGAGCGGGAGTTCGAATCCATGGACATTCGCCTGTTGCGAGTGACATTCGTGCTTTTGACACTGTCCTCTCGTCCATGAGACATCACCAAGTACTCTCTGTCTTGCATGCCATGCTGTTTGTCTGTCTGTCTTTGTCTGCACGTTGTCTAAGGCATATTCGGTAGCCACCCCCTCGAAACCTTTAGTCCGTGTTCCCTAGTTAAGAACGGGTTGAGGATTGTTAATAAAACCATTGTCGTGAATTTTACTTGTGTTGTGATCCCGATGTTCCCCAATAAATCTGGTTAATTCGTATGAAGTTGCCGCTATGGATTAATTTGTGGCGCTTCGAGGAACGATCCGTTCGATTGGCATATAAAACCAAAATGGTTACAGACTGGCAGAAACGCTCGGCATCTGACAAAACCAGTCTGTAACCAGGGTTCTATTTCCCTAACGGCAAGGTACAAGGATTACGTTGGTATCGCGATTGAAGGCGCGTGACCGCAGCCTGTGCTGAGGCTGGCTGGCGTTATAAACCACGGAGACGGTGGTGGTGAGGGTGGCGCCTCGGACCGGGTGAGAATCCCGCCACCCCGGATCCGCAACATATATATAATATATATATATATATATACATATATATATATATATATATATAAAATTATATAATATATATATAGATATAGATATTGTATGGCTGTGGAAATTCGCAATACACCATAAAGGGTCCTTAGATCAGTTATGACGATAAGTAATTGTTGTAGTTAGATTTCCCCACCATTGTTTTAGAGGGAATTTCCGTGTTCACAGGCTGCGATCCTTTGAGATAGCCGTTTTTCTTTTCTCTATCATTATTTTGGACCAATCATCCCCCAACAACAAATCGCCACCACCAACAACGCCCCCCAAACAACTACAAAACACACAACAACCACCTTAACTACAACACGAACCAACACGCTCAAACCCTCACCACAACAACCACCACTATCCGCGTTTTACCAACGCCGTCCTCCACGGACCACGCGGCGACGATATTCCGCGGTAAAAACCGTCCAAGAAACGCACGCAGGATTGCCAGAATAAAAGCTCTTGCGGAGCCTGCACAGACTTTTCCCGCCTGTTTCTCCGCCTAAATTCTCCGCGCTCAGTGTGGTGGAAGTGCGATCCGAGCGGGGGTCAAAGGTGAGAAAGGTGGGGGCCTCTTTTTGGGGGAATAATTCCCTGGCCCTGAGCCAAAACTGACTCTCCGGCCCCCCACGGGGCGGGGTGGAGGGAGAGCGAGAGGCACGCCCCCCTTCGAGAGGCTTCTCCAAAGAAGCTCGAGGGAGGCGGGGCCGAAAACGGGGCGGAGCGAAGGGCGGAGCCCTCAGCGCTTACAAAAGGCGGACAGCCGGACATTGAGTAGTCTTCCTGTCTCTTTGTCTTCGAGAGTTCCTGTGTTTCTTCTGGTTTTTTGAGCTTCTGGGCTGGTCGTCGTCTTCTTTCTTGGGCTGGTTGTCTTGTCGGTGGAAGAGGTCCTGCGCTCGCGCTTGGCGAGCGGCCTGTCAACGGAGGCACGGACGGGAGACTCGGCAGCGCCGGTTGTGTGGTGGACTGCGTGTCCGGACGAGGAGTGCCGGAGAGGGTTCGCGGCCACGAGAGAGGTCGGGGCCAGGCGCGACCACGCTGACGGTCGTGGGAGGGGACTCACCGGCCACAAAAGGAAGTTCCTTTTCTCTCCACTTTATTTCTTTGGGTTTTTGTATGCATGCTGTGGCGCCGTGTTCCAACAAGTATAGAACTGCCTAAGTGACTGTGCATGTATGTACATTGCTTTAGTCAGTAGTAATTCTTTCTTTGCATTTCTATTGTGTGCTTGTACATACGTGCATGATTGTTATTCATTGCTTGCCTTGTCTGAGTGTTGGATAAATGTACTTGTCGAACTGTTCCCCGTTTCGTTGCGTCCTTTCCTTTGTTTGAAAGTTCCATGTTGCATCACGGAGGAATTGGTAGAAGGGTGTAAGCACCCGGTAAATAATCACGTCCATCGGGGCCGGCGATAACACCGCTCAGTTATTCACTGAAGCACGGAACGGACCGCTTTAAGCGCGTTCGTGTCCATAGGCCGGCCAAGCGGCGAGGGACGATCGCCCGGTTAACTACCGCGCAGGTACTTAGGTAGGGTCGAGTTTGGCGAACAACCCTATCCTGCGCGGGTGGCCGATTGGCACGATTGTGGAGGGGTCGAAAGACCCACCCGTGAGCTAGCTCCTGGCGATAGTTCCAAGGAGGGTTCCGATCGAATTGTCCGTTCTGGTGGGCGATGCGGTCACGATTTGAGTTACGTGGCGATCGCATTGCCGGGCGGACCGAAATTCGTAACTATATTATATATATACATACATATACATATGTTACGGATTTCAGAATCCGGTCTGAATGAATGCATCACACATCCAGGTCCTCAGACAGTTATTTCCTTAAATGCATGTTCAGATTAGCCCCATCCCCAGTCTAATGGGATCTAAATGTGATGCTGTGAGAAGGTAAAGGATAGATCCCCTCTCTTATGGGAAGCTTTTTTTTTCTTTATGACAGACACGTTTACACACATTTCTTTCACGAGCTCTGACAGCCGCCCTCATTTTTCCCAGCAATATAAAGAAGAAAAAAAATAAAGAAAGAAAAAGCTTCCATAAAGAGGGGATCTATCCTTTACCCTTCTCAACGCATCACATTTAAAATCCCATTAGACATGGGGATTGGGCTAATCTGAACAGCATTTTAAGGAAATAACTGTCTGAGGACCTGGATGTGTGGATGCATTCATCAGGACCGGATTTCTCGAAGTGCGTAACAATATATTTATTCTAATATATGTATATCTCTCTCTT
>CM068961.1:112972623-112986389 GCA_035128595.1 Eptatretus atami | reverse complement strand
TAGCTTTATGACGAAGTCGCCTGCAACATTGTCACAATGGAGAAGGGTAACACGATCCTTAACTACGTTACCTTGAACCACGATCTTCGCTGCTTGGAGAGCAAGGTACGAAATGGCATCTTCTTACAGAATAATCCCGTCTTGTCGGTGTTTAAACCTGCTCCATCATAAATCCCTTTGTCTCTATTTGTTTCATGATGCAGTGGAGAATGTATGTTTGAGAACAGGGGTCGAGTAAGGGTGTCTGAAAATGAAGGTTTGGGAATGAGGTTCAAGTATGGGTGTTGGAAAATAATGGCTTGGGAATAAGGTTCGAATACGGAGTTGGAAAATATCGGTTTGGGAATGAGGTTTGAAGGAAAATGAAGGTTTAGGAATGGGGAAGGTTCAACCGACAATCATTCACCCCATAATGGCGGCCAACAGATGCTGCGTTTTCCCCACGAGCCAACCGATCTAATAACTTGATCTTTTGGCACAACTGACATTGTCCAAAGCTTTACATTTGGCTCATTAAAAGCAGTGCACGAGAAACAACACAAGGCTCGTAATGGGAGGTAATCATTCATGCACGGGATGCAAACGATGACTCGTCTCGGCTCAAAAACTGTAATTGGTCGAAATGAAATCTCGTGATAGCGAAATCAGAACACAATAGGTTGCCCAGAATTGGTCGAAACCCACGATATTAGAACCCGTGATATTTGAGGGTGTACTGCATATCATTTTTTCCCCATCTCTCAATGGTGAAGAATCACTTAAAAAATTTCTCGTATCTGGAGCCAGATCTTCACCAAAATATAATCAATTTGTCCTTGTCACACACCCATCCTGCCCATCAAATTTCATCTGAATCCATGCATAACTTTTTGAGAAATCCTGCTCACAGACAGACAAACAGAAACAAGACTCATAGTAAATGTCATTATTTTAAACTTACCCACGACAAGCCTCAGGGGCATCGACATGCCCCAGGTATGACCTCATCGCTGTTTCGACACAGGTTTGGTTATATCACACCATCGACAAACCTTCAGCCTTTCGCTGTCCCACATTGTTGAGAATTTTTGCAATACGGACTGCAACATGTCAACTTTTTGGATGAGTTGATCAGGAACTTCTCTAACTGTTTCATTGTGCAGAGGCTTCGTTTTGCAACCTCCCTTCTCACAGTTATGCTTACAAGTATGTTTAGCATCTTTAAAAGGTTTTTTTTATTCGTTTCATTCGACACTCCTTTTCTATCAGCCATGAAATATAGTGCCTTCAGAAAGTATTCACACCTTTTGACTTTTGTCACATTTTGTTGTTCCACAGCCTGAATTAAAAATGGATTAAATATAAATTTTTTGTCACCGATCTACACAAAACAAAGTTTTTACAAAGTGAAAACATGTTTTTAGAATTTTTTTTTTACAAACAATTAAAAATGAAAAGCTGAAACGTCTTGCATCGATAAGTGTTCAACCACTTTGTTATGACACTCCAAACTGAGATCCGATGCATCCAATTTCCTTTGATCATCCTCGAGATGTCTATACAACTTGATTGCAGTCCACCTGTGGCCAATTCAATTTATTGGACATGATCTAGAAAGAAAGCAGAAACTCTACCATGAAGTCTAAGGAACTCTCCACAAAATGCCGAGATGGAATTGTGAGGAGGCAAAGACCTGTGGAAGGGTATAAAACAATTTCTGGAGTGTTGAAACTTCCCAAGATCACAGTGAGCTCCATCATTAGGAAATAGAAAGAATAGGGAACTACCCAGACTTTTCCTAGAGCTGGCCATCCGACCAAACTGAGTAACTGGGCAAGAAGGACCTCAATCAGGGAGGTGACCAAGAACCCAATGACCACTCTGACAGAACTAAAGAGCTCCTTGGCTGAGATGGTACAACCTGCCGGAAGGACAACAGTCTATGTGGTACTTCACAAATCTAGGCTTTATGAGAGAGTGGCCAGATAGAAGCCACTCCTGAGAAAAAGGCACATGATGACACGCCTGGAGTTTGCAAAAAGGCATGTGAGAGACTGAGAGCATGAGGCAAAATATTCTGTGGTCTGATTAGATGGAAATTTAGCTCTTTGGCTTGAATGCAAAGCACTACCTATGTCTGGTGGAAACCGAGCACAGTTCATCACCCATCTAACGCCATCTCCACTGTGAAGCATGGTGGCGGCAGCATCATGCTATGGGGATGCTTTTCAGCGGCAGGGACTGGGAGATTTGTAACAATAGAGGGAACAAGGAATGGAGCCAAATGCAGGAAAATACTTGAAGAGAACCTACTTCACAATGCAAAATACATTAAAATGCGGCAAAGGTTTACATTCCTACAGGACAATGACCCCAGGCATACGGCCAAAGCAACACTGGAATGGCTTCAGAACAAGAACATGAAAGTCCTTGAGTGACCCAGCCAAGGCGCAGACTTGAATCCTATTGAGAATCTGTGGAAAGACTTGAAGATTGCTGGTCACCGACGCTCCCCATCCAACTACACAGAGCTTGGGCAAATCTGCAAGGAAGAAAGGGAGAAAATCCCCAAATCCAGATGTGCAAAGATGATACAGACATACCCAAGAAGACTTGAAGCTGTAATCTCTGCCAAAGGCACTACAACAAAGCATTGTTGCAGTTCTGTAAAACCGCATGCCTCCAAGGCAATGGTTCACAACATACAGCATTCCCAAGGCAGTTATTTCAATAGTATGTGTATTAGTTAGTCCCTTCCATATATCTAGTGGGTAAAGGGGAAAGATGCGTTGCGTGGGACTCTTTCAGTTAGACCTCTTTAACCTTTAACCCTCGCAGTTCTTTCACTCTTTTTCTTCCACCCCCTTTCTCTCACATGAAACACATAAGTAAGCACGCACACCAATCAATAGAAACTAAGCAGACTCGCTGTGAGCGTCTCCCATGCGTTCGCACTGCGAGCGCCTCCCGTGTATTTGCATACCAATTTCTCATTCGAATTGTGCGCCAATTCTCAACCACCATTTCACCTCAGACCTTCATTTCGCTCACCGAACTACACCATGCTCACCTCAACCACTTCATATGACTAATAATAATCCCTGAAACAACCCACACTTTCATTTTCCATTACAAATGTGACCTTTATTCACAATTTCATTTCAAGGAACTTCAATCCCTTCTCCACAATGCCACGTTACAATACTCCCTCACTACAAATACCACAACATGTTCCCACTACTCTGTTACCGCCGCAACTGCCATATGTTCATCAAACTCTCACCATAGCCTCGAAGGAACGGAGGAGACATGGGTCGGATTATTTTGGGGCATAACTCGAAGCGCAAACATGCGCTGGAGCTCGCTTAAGGACCTGCGGGTGGCACAGGGATTTCCCTAAAATCCCATGTTTGAATGGAGGCCATCACACGTTCAGGGCGAGAGAGCGCCTCCAAAAACCACAGCCCCATGTTAAAATCTGAGCTCCGATGCATGACCAGGTCAGCGAGCAACTGAACCATTTTTCACGTTTGGGGCCTGGCAGGGTGTGACTGCGACCGCCACAAACCAATGAGAAAGTTTGATTTCACCAAGAGCCCTGTTTGATCCGATTTTTGGCTCCTCCCCTCATTCGGAGCTCACAAAACAAGCGAACGTGGCTCATTCTGGGCAGATTGCCGGGGACAAAAGACGACGGAATGAGCCGGGAGCAGAACTCTATAGACCTCACCTGACATCGGATCTTGCCAGGGAGACAGGAGAACAAGCGTCGGCGCTGAGCGAGGGGCGCCGTGAGTCCGCGTGACCAAGCATGGGGTCACGCATTGTTGCTGCAAGCCGGGACTGTTCCATTTCAACGTCACTCATTCAATTACAATGACACTTACACATACAGACTCGTACACAATTACATTAGGGTCTTTTCTCTCACACATCTTTCTTCTGCCATCTATCTCTTGTCTACTGTGGTCGCAAAAGAGCAATCAACATGGGCAAGCCCGACCAACTGTTCTTTTTAAGAGCAAAACATAAGAGCAAATCAAACTGACCTGCACCTCACATTTTTCTTCTTTCACTACGCCACATTCATGCCGCATTACACTTGCACCTGTCAAACACGCATCCTAGACACCCTCAGTATTTTTCCCTCCTCCCCTTTCCTATGCGTTCTGGGCTACGCAGGTCTGCTGGCCACGCCAGGTATTGAGAGGTCGTTAACCCTCAACTGTTTCTATCTTTCTGAGCTATCTCCAATTGTGTGTGTGTGTGTGTGTGTGTGTGTGTGATGGCATCTGTCATAACATAAGTTAAGACCGCATAAGAACTTTCGGGATAACTCTGCAGTCTTCTTTTGTAATATTGTTTGCCTTTTGCCACACCCCACAAATTCCTTGCTTTCCCTGCTGTACATTCACAATAAATCCATTTACTCTGCCACATAACTTTCCTCGCATCCTGGTTTAAATACATGTGTGGTTAGGAATGTTCCCAGCTCGTTTTTGTCTTTTACTCCATTGGTCCAGCATGGCCCGCACCCGAGCTTAGCTGGGACGTTATTCCCCACTAATCTGTTCAATAGCCAGTACATACTTGGCAGCTCCGCTCAGCTGCACCTGATCCGGTAGGTAATCTGAATAACGCAAGTACATACCAAGGGTGCAATCCTCAATAAGGAGGTCACGTGTCCTTTGGTAAACGGTTGTTAGATGGAGGACCCTAAGTCATGTGGTCATGTTATTGGCGTTCGCGGTCAATTAGCGATCCGCCGCAACATTGCAAAGTTATTCGTGTGTGATGGCCTGCAATTCCCGGTGAGTCTGGAGAGGAACCCGAGGCGGCCCCTTCCTCGTGGTTCCCCCACGACACCGGGTCTGCCACATTATTGACTCAAGGGGTTGAATACTTATTGACGTAAGACATTTCAGCTTTTCATTTTTCATTAATTTGTAAAAATTTCGAAAAACATGTTTTCACTTTGTCATTATGGGGTACTTTCTGTAGATCGGTGAAATTTTTTTTAATTTAATCCATTTTAAATTCAGGCTGTAATACAATAAAATGTGACAAAAGTCAAGGGGTGCGAATATTTTCTGAAGGCACTGTATGTCCAGGCCGCTCCAATTGGCTTCATTACTTGGGGTCTCTGTGCTTGCACGCTGACCAATTTGGGGTGGATTACGTCACTTTGAAAGTGCCGTATTGGTTTTGAATTGTCACTTACTTTCTACAAACAAGCAAGAACATGAAACAGCAAGAGGTAGTTTAACATAAATTTATTTTGAAATTAACGTTGCATTGATGAGCATTTTTTTTTCACGTGTACAACTACATATTTTATATATTTTCTTGCACATCTGTCCATGAAACTTGACTTGTGCGTCTAAAAAAATGTTTATTTTAAAATCAGACGAAGTAATTCTTGCTTTTTGAACTTTTGTTTTTGTTTTTGTTTAAGCAGTGAATCCATCTTCATTAGGCATTACTGCATCTGTCATTTGCCTTTTGTGTCCCAGCTTTATCTGAAAGAGAAGAAGAAGTTTGAAATGGCTGATGCAGATGGTGTGGAAGGTCTCAATCCTACGGAGTTTGTGGCATTTGAACACCCTGAAGAGACAGACTACATGTTGGTGCGGTGTGAATAGAGTATAATTGCCAAAATGAAACTCTTTTGTAGGACAGTACTTGCTTCAACGAGAAACAGCTGCTACATACGAGAGCAGTCATAGGGGTCACGTTATTATCCTCATTAGTCCCCTACCCGTCCGGAGGGAATTATAGGTTTGCTCTCCACCTGTCTGTCCGTCTGTCCCAACTGTGTTTTTTCAGACTTTTTTTTCCCCATATCCTTTAACATATTCAACTGAAACTTGGTGCATTGGCTTTATTATAATAAGTTACAGAAAAAGTTTGAGTTTCAGTGCGTTTCATCAATTTTTCAGTTATACCCTTTTTAAACTTAGAAAATATCATATTATACATGGGTCAGTGTTCAGCTGCCCTGACTCCACCCCGATGCTTTACACACATTTCCTGGACAGCTGGCCTGACTCCACCCCAAAAAAATCATGTGCCGCCATTGCATGAAGCAGCACAGATCAGCAGGCCTCAGGCCTAAGGCCTGGGTGTTTGTGCATGGCCCAGTGCAATTGGAATTATCCCAGTTATATAACCACGATGTATTGTATTTATGGGCATAAGCCGTATGTATGTTTTTGCTTCATGTATGTACATCGAGTTATTTTTAATCTGAAATAGGCAAAGCTTCGGAACAAATGAAACATGGTGGGTTAGAAAGGTTCTTCTTCTCCATTTTGTTTCCTGTATCAGCTTGAGCATGCAAACTAATTTTTATCTCCAGTTTTTATCCTCATCTTTACTGATTTATAATCTACAAAAGATATCGGTAAAATGAAATTGCTTTTCCTTTTATTTTTCCGAATAGATCCAAACATGTGGGGTGTAAGGGGTTCTTCTTCTTCATTGGGACCAGTTGGGAACATGCATTGCAAAGCAATTCTCGCTCTTGTTTCTGTTATTATGCTTTTATTGTTGTTTTTTATTATTATTAGAAGTGGCCATTGAAAAATGCTCCTGATAACGTGCAACAACGCTCAAGCTCCTATGTATACACCTTAACATGGAATTTTTCTGAGACGGAAAAGGCAATAAAACGTGGGGAATTCCTCCAGATTCCTTGCAGTTGAGTTGAAAGCAACATCTTCTGAGCGACTGCAAAAATAAGACGAAGGCCTCTTACTCATGATGCAATTAAAGCTTGAAGCATCACTCGCAAAACTCTTTCCCACCACCCCGACTCTCCCAACAATGGATGGAGGCCCTCATTGTCAGATGTGAGATCAGGGCCAACTCTCCAGACATATCTCGAGCTTTCGATAAGCAGGCATTCCGCCTGGCTCTCCAAACTCTCTGCCGATGGCATCCAAGGCCAACTCCACTCTTGGGTTACTGACTTTCTCTATTGTCGTTGCAAAAATATGGCTCTCAACGGAATCCTTTAATCATCTCTCCCTGTTTCGGCTGCAGTTCCACAAGGCAGTGTTCTGGGCCCAGTCCTATTCCTAATATTCATTAATGATATCTCTGACTCTGGAAAATCCACTTTTATCCAATTGCTGATGACCTCACCCTCACCCTCATTCAGATAGGCAGACAACTACCTCTTCTCCACTCAGACCTTTACAAAATCACCAGCCTGGTAAAATACATGGAATATGTGTCTATAACCTGACAAACCTCACATTCTCCCTCTCTATCTCTCTCCCAAAAAGGACTATGGCACCCCCCCCTCCCCCCATCCATTCATCATTGGGACCAGACTGTGCAGAGCGTTGGCGCTGCTTCAGCAGTCTCCTTGGCTATTTGGTACAATCCTGGATACCAGCACTCTGACACTCCGACACAGGATACCAGCAAGCTGGTACTCATTTTGCCGACCTCAGAAGGATGACAGGCAGAGTCAACCCCACCTGGTATTAATTCACAGCCAAGTGAGATTTGAAATCAGGATCCTAGGATCCCAAGCTCAACACCTAACCATTAAGCCAACACCCTCCCCCACGCCCCCCCCCCCCGCCGAATATTACTCCATCGAACAATCTCCTTGAGGAATGTCAGCCACGATCTTTCTTGGGCAAATCGCATCTAAATTATGGCCTCCAAATCCAGCCGCCAACTGGGTATTCTGTGTCATGCAAAGTCCTTACTTGGCACACCTCAATTCCAATCTACCTACAAGTCCTTCATCCGCAACTTGATAGAGTACTGCACACCCCTCTCCGCTGGCATCCTGCCTTATGTCTTGCTTTGCATGACGCAGTGGAAACCAAGGCCTTCAAGCTTATTGGAATCTCCCGTGATGAAAGTGAGTCCATGGGCCTATCAATTTCCTATCGCAGACAGGTTGGTGGTCTCTCTCTCCTCAACCGCCTCCTGCACTCTCTGCATTTCCATGCTTTGTCCCTACTTCCCCCAGATTTCTTCAGTGCACACATGGTCCACCATTACACCCTTCTGGTGTAACTCCCAAAATCCAGAATCACTGCTCACCTCATTCTTTTCTTCCTTTTTAGGTCATCTCTTCGAGCATGACCTAATAATATTGGTGTTGAGAGGAGAGGTGACGATCCGTCCGTCCGTCCGTCCGTCCGTTCACAATGAAGTTGAAGTGGGAGATCTGGTCATTGTGATCCTGATAGAGGTCGATGAGACGTACACGATGGTATGACTTTCAAGGTCACCGAAGGTCAAGGTCAAGGTCACGAGGCCTTATGAAGTTGCGAAAATGACGATTTTCAAAATCTATCTCCTCCTACATTTCTCAAGCGATCTGAATTTTATTGTGGCATATGAATCTATGGGACAATATCTAAATTTTCGGGCCGGATTTTCGATATTCGCTTTCGTTTTCGTGTCACGTGACTTCAAAGTTGGCAAAAATGCGAAATGGATATCGAAATCGATTTTCAAAATCTATTCTCCTACATTTCTCAAGCATCTTGAATTTTATTGTGGCATATAAATCTAGGGACAATATCTAAATTTTGTCGGCCGATTTTCGATATTCGCTTTCGTTTTCGGTCACGTGACTTCAAAGTTTGCAAAAACTGCCCTACCTTCAGGAGGCTATATATTTTCTCGCAGAGATGACCGTCACTCCCGCACGGGGGTAATTTTTTTTTTTCCTCGCCTGTGGAACCAACTTCCACCATCCTCTTCAAGACTGCTGTTTCACACAATCTCAGATCACCCCCCCCCCTTCCAATCCAAAACTATATTATATTTTCTACCCATGTGAACACCTCCATCCCCCGTCAGGTCAGTTATAGGAGCATGTGCCGGACACTTCTCGACATGTCAACTTTTCGCCGATACCCAGGGCCCTCCTCCAAGCCATCCCCCAGGATGATGCCTGGCTTATCCAGCTCCTCGAGATACTGATCAACCTACTGCCATCACAACGCATGTGTCAGCCCAATTGGCCTTATCCACTCATGTGGTCCTTCGCTGAGAGAATCTGGTGAGTAGGATCAGTGTCAGGAAAACAAGCCACATATCCATACAGCCACAGCTGATGCTCGCAGACTATACAGGTAACAATTCTCATCTGAGTCTCTCAGCAAACGCTCGTTGAACACAAAGTCCAACCAGCGATAGCCAAGGATTCTCCGAAGCAACCTGGTACAGAAGGAGACTCAAACTTTAACCTTCCTACAGAGGTGCCAACAGTGCTGCACCCCATCTTCCAGTGAATCCATGACTCCCCAGGTCTGACCCATACATCTATCGACTTCTCGCTCACATCATGTGGAGACATGACTATCACTGCCAAGGTAAGTGAATCTCTCTGTGACCTCAACATCCTCACCACAGACAAGATAGTAGCATCCAATATGTTATTGAAAGTCTGGATCTTAGTCTTGACCTTGGAGACCTGTAATCCCAGTGTTTCCTACTCCTCATTCATTGCCTCGAAAGCTCCTGTAAGGATGTCCAGCATCTCCATAAATATGACTGCATCATCTGAGAAATCGAGGTCAAAGATCTTGACATTCTCAAAAGATGCACCGCAACTGGATTGCTCCGACATCCCCCTTAATCCTCACTCTTGTTTTAGTCCATACTTGTAATCTAGTCCATACAAGTGCTGAAAAGTTTTGTGTCCAGAAAAGTTTTGTACAAGTGCTGAAGAACTCCAGTAACAATTGGAAATAAGTCAGATATGGAACCACCATACCTTACCCCACCCTACCTCCTTTCAAATTTCCAGATTTTCCATCGTGAGAATTTGCTTCTGTATCCATCTTGTCCACCCCATGCATCCTCCCCAACACCTCATTCCTTCCCACACCCACTATTTGCCCGTCTTCCTCTATTTTGTCCTTCAACCCTGCTGTTGGTGTTTCCCCCCCTCTCTACTCTTCTTTTAGTTATGTTGTCCTGCTCCACTCAGTGTTCAAGCTTGTCCACGAGCCTTGACTTCATACACAAAATAAAGCTACAACCTTTTGTTTTATGACCATTAGTCCCCCCCCCCCCCTCTGCACCGGCACATTTGGTTGAGATTGGATAAGTAATGATTGAATGCATTGGCCACAGACAGATAGCACCAAGTTGTATATTTTAGAATGATGGCATCATGCTTGTAATTCATACTGTTTGTCTTGTTGTTCTGGTCACCACATATCCCTTCAGTAAATTAATCAATCCCATCTTTGTTTTCTTTTTCCTAGGAGTACGTTCTGGATGAAGCAATGTTGGAACATGATCACAACAGTGATGGCTCTGTCAGTCTTAATGAGTTTATTGGTGATTATCAGCCAGATCCTGGTGGGTAACAGCCATGGAATATTTATTGTACATGGAATTTAGCTGTCTGGGAGCCCTGGCAGGATACCGTAGATGTAATGTGCACCTACCTCTGCGCTGTCCAGCCTGGATTTGAATCTTGACCCAGCTGTCAAATGTCATCCTGGTGTTTTGCATGCAAAGTCAAGTATTGATGTACTGTATGTGCTGTCCCTCCGATGGGCGTTCAACTGGGCATCCCATCTGCTAACATTCGGTGATGGACCATGAAGATCCCACAATGTCCTTCGTGAAGAGTGGGAGAGTTATCGCTGGGACCATTAACAAATTCCAAATTCCTGCTATCACCTACAGGGGGCATTGTATCGGCGGCATAGCCGTGACCCTCAGCAAATGATGCTACCTGCAGCCATGTACTGCATACAAAAAAATAACAATAAGGAGGAAGCTGGCAGGGAAATGTTGAAGAGTCAAGAGTGGATGATAAAGTGGAGACATTGTAGCACATCGTTGGATGAGTTGTAGTTGTAGAGAGTGCCAATCTTCAGATCTTCCTCTGGAATCTTTAAAGTAGGTATTCCTTTGAGAAAGTAGTAGGTTGAGATTAAACAACTTGTTTAAAGTAGTAGGTTGAGATTGTATTCCTTTGGCTGTGAATCCTGGATTTCCAAGGAATGACTGAGGACACCCAATCTGTGGCTCATTTTGGATGCCAGCTTTGCTATATCGTTAGCCCAGGAGAGGTTGTGGCTGATTTTAACGCCTAATGGTTCTTGAGACTGAATCTCTTCCAGTGGCTGACTTGGGAAATAGTTGTGTGTTCATTGGACAATCCTTCTGGAGTGACAGGGTGATGACTGAGATTTGCCAGGGTTGAAAGACCTGTTCCATTTTTCATACCAGCCTCTAATCTTGGCAACCACAGCAGGATGTCATACTGTGCCAGATTCCCAATATATATCCAGGGAAACTGTCCTCAGAAAAGAGTGCTGGCCTCTTTCTCAAATGTTCAGCACGGAGCTGCTGGTTGAATGAGTTTTGGGGGTGTGGCTCTGCCACCGATGCTCTACCCTCCTTTCGTACAAGTATAGCCAGAATACCAACACACTATTTCTTACTCTTTTCATAAGATGTCATGGGATCTATAATTTCCACCAGTGCATTTTTGCAGAAGGACCCATGCCCTTTAATGCATCATCCTGCCTGTTGAGCATCAGCATGACAGTTTCAGGTCAGGTCAAAAATTGAACCCAAATTAGACAGCTCAAAGGTGAGTAGGATAATCTCTGAGCAATCACGTCAACGTACAGAAGAGCTAAATTAAAATAAAGACGAGGATGATTTTGAGACGGTGGACCCTTTGGAAATAAGGAAGCATACTCGTCAACTTGACACCCAATGTTTCACAACAATTCATGCATCATACATCGGCACTGTTGACAAAATTGTAGCAACAACTTCAATGATTGAGCCAATTTTTTTGCATTGCATTATTAAAAATACAGTAAACCCTCAAATATCGTGGGTTCTAATATCACGGGTTTTAACCAATCGCGGGCAACCTATTGTGTTCCGATTTAGTTATCGCGGCATTTCATTTTGAGCTGAGATGAGTCATTATTTGCATCAGTGTTTATGATTACCGCCCATTACGTGCCTTTTGTTGTTTCTCGCGCACCGTTAATTGTAGTAATCAGACCAGCAAACAGGAACAAAGCCAAGTTTAATAATTAATTGTCATCATGCAAGAAATGATGTATGGAGATCATGTAATACTAGATTGGCAAAATCTAGTAGACACACAACAGTTAATAATGGTGCCCAAATGTATAACAATGAACAAAATTAGTTGTGCCAAAAGGCAGAAAACGGTTAAGACATTGTGCAAAAAATCGAGTTGTTAGATAGGTTGGCAAGAGGTCGAAGTGAGGCATCTGTGGGCCACCATAAAGGGATTAATGAATCGACTGTGCGGTGAACATGGATCAAATGCGGGAGAAACCATCGTGGATTTACCCATTTGAATGGACCGGTAATGAGGGAGAAACCGGTGCGGATTTACCAACGTTTCCACGAGGCACCCGAGGCCGAAGGCTCCAGTTCAACCATCGCAGACGCCGAAGAGACGGGATTATTTTGGAAGAGGATGCCATCTTATACCTTTCTCGCCAAGCACGAAAGATCTGTCCCAGGTCAAGGTGGCTGAGGATCATTTTACCTTTCTTCTATGTGGCAATGCAGCAGGTGACTTCATCGTGCTCCTGATGATCGACCAGCCATTGCAAGTTCTACATCCACATTTTTCGAACAAACACCCCCCCCCCCACCTCCAACAGCATAATCATCCCAAACTAAGTCTTGTCTTTTCTATTCATGGCAAAGGATAGAGAACTTGGTTCAGAAAAGAGAGTCTTACTCCATAAAATTTCATCCTTGTACTCGAGTGAGAGATTGAGAGGTGCTGAGAAATGATTTGGCCAATACTGTCATTGCTTTGAGAAACCACATTGGTACTGTGCTTTGACTAAAGCAGGATATACCTGATTATGAGGGTTCATTTACCGAACTGCACACTTGCTTCCTGTCCAGAACTTTTTACTTGCGATGTTTGGCATCATTGTGTGCACATTGTTTGAAACTCTTTTCTTTCAACATTTAACTATGATGCAAACATTCATATTCTTTCATTAATTCCACTCACTGTGTGATACCCTCAATTCTGGAAATTGCTTTGCAGATCATTTAGATAACTAAAGTGTTTGTTTTGTCTTTTATGTATGGATTCTAACCTCAACAAACGTTCTTGTTTTTTGTATGCTGTAGGTGCATTGAATGAACCTGAATGGGTAATAATCGAGAGGGAGAAATTCTCAAATGATCTCGACAAAGATCATGATGGGAAGTTGAACCGGAAGGAGCTGCTACCCTGGGTCATCCCTAATAACATGGATGCCGCTGAGGATGAGGTACCTTGGAACAGTTTTATTAATTAATTATCTTCTGCTTTTTTTTGTCTTTGTCTTTGTGCTGATGTCTATCCTCCAGGACATTCCCCAAAGTTCATGCTCAGTTTAAGGTTGAGTGGCAATTAATTAATTAAGTGGCAATTGGGGTTCTGCATGTTGTACAGTTAAGAAAATGCTGGCTGACATCTGAACTACCCCAAAATCTTTTGATGCTGCTCAAATGTTGACACAACGCTTTTGAAAATACAATGTAAATTAGGTCACAAGGCAATCTGTTGACATGTTATCATGATGTATCTGTGGTTGTTCTTGTTTTTGGAAGGAGTTACGGATCTGGCCTCTGTTGTAAAATAGGGCATAGCTTGGAATAGTTATTTCATCGTACGTGTTTAGCGTAAGTGGGTTGCAATTCATGAGATGGCATTGAGTACGTGTTCAGAAGCTCTTGTCCTCCCCTGCCGGAGTGTCTGTGTGTAAGCCCTATCTCTACCCACC
>CM068961.1:112961756-112971894 GCA_035128595.1 Eptatretus atami | reverse complement strand
AACAGTCTCCTCCTTGCTTGGTCATCCAGTTTGGCCTGATCTAGACAGAGTCCTGGTGGTACCATATGCCTTCCACTTCTTAATGATCATCTTGACTGTGCTACAAGGGATATTCAAGGCCTTTGAAATATTTTTATACCCATCCCCTGACCTGTGCCTTCCCACAACTTTATCCCGGAGGTCTTTTAAAAGCTCCTTGGTTCTCATGGTTGAGTCTTTGCTGTGAAATGCACTAACCAGCAAAGGAAACCTACAGGAACAGCTGATTTTATTCTGAAATAATCACAATCACTACAATTTAACACAGGTGGAAGCCAATTAACTTGGTGTGTGATTTTGAAGGTGATTGGTTACACCTGAGATAATTTACAATTGCTATTATAAGGAGGGGGGGGGGTGGGTGGGCACTTATCCAACCAAGATATTCTACTTTAGTATTTTTAATAAATTTTCTGAAATTTGTAGAATTTGTTTTTCACTTGGAAGTTGTGGGTTTCGATGTGTAAATAAAGGTGGAAAAAGTCTGATTTAATGCAATTTAATTGCAGGCTATAAGGCACCAAAATGTGAAAAATTTGAAAGGGGGTGTAGACTTTGTGTAGGTACTGTACATAGTCGAGACTTGTGGCAGAGCTATTGCACTGAATGGATCAGGACGTAACGGACAAAAACAGGACGCAAAACATGTATTCATGGGGTGGACAAGATGGATACAGAAGGAAACTCCAAAAAGGGAAAATTGGAATGAGGGTGGATTTGGGTCGGGTTAACAAAGGGAGAAAAAAAAATCATGGTTTTTGGATTGCAGACAATCTGAGATGGTGGTGAACAGCTGAAGTTCAGTCATTCAAACTCCTGGGTCCCACTATATATGAAAGAAATATTGCATCAACAACAGGAACATCAGACTTCTCCGGAGCGGTACTATCAACCAGCAAGCCCTGAAATTTGTGCATCATCTTTGATTTGTCTGTTTTATTTATACTGCCATCATTATGTGCCAAGGATAATGGTACCGGTGTGAGTGGAGATTCGAAAACTTTCTCCAGATCGATATTCTCCATTGTGCTGATGAGCATGAGTCGACCAAAGAGGTTTCTGGTTCCTTGACAGTCTTTCTTCAGTTTGGATTGAACTTTGGCTTTCATTGAAGCTGATCCAAAGTTTTCGACCTTACTTCTAGGGATTGGCCTCCTAAAATTTGCTTGGATCTGCAAAAGAGGCTTTTCAGAAGTCACACCATGTTTGGCCTTTCTCAGAGTAGTTCAACATCTTTTATCAGATCAGCAACCTTCTTCCCAGAAGTGACAGTACAAATTATCATCAGCATATTGAGTGAATGGATTAATGGTTTATTTAAGACCAGAAATCACTTTGGTGAGATCCTTGTTGTCCTTCTGAACCCTGTAAGCCTTTAGCTATTTTGTGGTGTCTTCTAATGAGCTCATGCTGCCTTGAAGAGTAGTGTACCAACTATGGAGCTGCACACTGCTCTTGTCACCATCCAGCACTTCCTTGCCATTTCAGACTTTGTAAATGACCCTATACTTGCCAGCTGAGATGCAGCATCAGCATTCACTATCTGTTCTATTGTCATGTCTGTTGGTGTGCATGAGAAGGTCTTGTCGGTTTGTTTCATTTGGGGCTTGCACTTCTAACATGTGACGCACACCAGGATTTATGTTGACCATATTGAGAAGTCATCAGTGGTAGCGAACAATCCATATGACATAATTGGGCTTATTACAGTCTGGAATCCTGCCCTGCTCTCAAAATAGTCTGCCTATGGCATCCAAGGCCAACTCCACTCTTGGATTACTCACTTCCTCCACTCTCGTAGCCAATGTGTGGCTCTCAATGGAACCCTTTCAATCTCCTCTCCCTGTTAAGGCTAGAATATCACAAGGTAGTGTTCTAGGCCCCATATTATTCCTAATCTTCATCAATGATCTCAGTGACTCTGGACAATCCTCTTTATTTATTTGCTGATGACTCCACTCTCTGCTGTGACATCCTCATCTCTCCAACAGACAGGCAGCAGCCTCTTCCCTCTCCTCAGACCTTGACGAAATCACAAACTTGTCAAACACTTAGAACATGTCTTTCAATCCTGAGAAATCACTCACACTCACTCTCTCTACAAAAGGACCGTGCCATAAACCCTTCTCAACAACCCTCTCGAAGAGGTTCGGTCACTCGAACTCTTTGCCTCCCAAGCCAGATGCTGACTGGGCATCCTTTGTCATGGAAAGTCCTTCCTTGGTACACCTGAGCTCCTATCCACCTACAAGGCTTTCATCCGCAGCTCGATGGAGTACTGCTATCCTCTCTGGGCTGGCTTCCTGCCTCACATCTTGCGCAACTTGATGCCATGGAAACCAAGGCCTTCAATATCATTGGAATCTCTTGTGATGAAGCTGAGTCTATGGGCCTATCACTTTGCCATTGCCAACAGGTTGGTGTTCTCTCTCTCTCTCTCTCTCTCTCCTCTCTCTCTCTCTCTCTCTCTCTCTCTCTCTCTCTCTCTCTCTCTCTCTCTCTCTCTCTCTCTCTCTCTCTCTCTCTTCTTCCACCTCATTTCTGTACTTGCACCCTCTGCCCTCTCCTTGTTTTGTCCCCACCCCCCAGGTATTTGCAGGACTCATGTGGTCCACCAGTGACCCACTCCTCATGAAACTGCCGAAATCCAGAATCACTTCACCTCCACTCATTTATTCCTCTTTTTTTCCCACCTGTGGAACGACCTTCCATACTCTCTTCAATGTCATTCTCCTCTTCCCGTCTTCAAGACAGCTGTTCACCACCATCTCAAGTCATCCCCCATCCAAAACCATGATCTTTTCTATACCTGCTAAACCACCCCCAAACCCTCCCAAAATTTTTCTTATGTATCCATATTGTCCACCTTTTGCGTTCTCCATTACCCCTCGTCATTACCTGTGTCCTTTGTTTGTCCGTCTCCATCTACTTTGTCCCTCTGCCCTACTGTTGGTGTTTCCCCTTTCTCCTGCTGTTCCCTTTGTTGTGTTGTGTCCTTATTTTGTTCTGTGTCAGCTCTTCCATGAGCCTAGAGCATGTCAAAAGAAGCCAAAAAAACCAATTACTAGTATCATCTGCCCAAGAGCATAGATGAACAGGTCCCTATTTGACTGACATGCCTGACTTGATACTATGAATATATTTCAATATAGACATAAACAGAGACATTTGAAGGACATTTCCAAAAAACAATTAAAATAACTATTAACCCACAAAGCTTTTCGTTGTGCACTCAGGTGAAATTCACACAAAGTGAATGAGACGACGAAGAAGAACCGATATAGGCCACCTATGGACAAGACCAATTCCGGTCAGATGCTCTCTACTGACACCATCGCCTCCCAATGCTCGAAGCGAGAGGAGCCTGTTCAGTGTTCAGCACTCCAATTGGAGGTTGCAGAAGCTGGGGCGGGGCCACAAGGGCCACTACAAAATACTCTTCATCAACATCTATGACTGGGAGACATATTTGTGTTACTCTTCTTCTTTGCACAAATTAGCAAAGTGAATGGACAAACTAATGTTTCCGACATAACATAGGATCCATGGAATAGATAAATGTCGCTTCGAGTATTCTAGTATTCGGAGATGTGTTATACTTCATCCTCTACTCAATATCTTGAATGTATCCACACCATATTGTTGAGCACAGTTTCCATTCTCGATCAAATGCCATCCGATAGTAGATGCACACGACGTTGAGATCGATGTTGGGACCTTCATACAAGCACGTACTGGCTGTATTCTCGTATCGCTAGTGTTCCTCCTGATGCACAAAGGGATGTGCTGCTTGATTATTTCAGTCAAGGTCTGGGTAGTTCTGCCTACATACCGAGCATCACACCGGCACTTGAACTCGTAAATAATATTGCTAAGTTTGAGGCTGGAAAACCATCAGTCTTGACTGCAGGAATTGTACGTCGAGAGGTAAAAAAAATCACTCTTGGATGGACATATAGATACGTGTTTGAGACACGTATTTTGATTTGTTCCTCATATCTTTGCGACATTTTCCATTTCTAACGAATCTTGATGTAGACCGGGCATTTTTAAGGAACCATATTCCTTTCATCTGTAGCAGTGCGGAATTGTTCATGAACCTCCTGGTGATATGCCCAGGGTATCCATTCTTACAAAGGATGCCAACAGTCTTGTCCACCTCAGTCTGAAGCTTGGAGTTAGAACATATCCTCTTCGCTCAACTCACGAGTACATTGATCAAACCAATCTTGTATTTCATTGAGCCAAAGGAGTCCCAATGAGTATACTGGCCAAGGAAGTGGGCTTCCTGTAGATGGACATAGTAAACAATAATGCAGATCTCTCTCCCATGACGTCCAAAAAGGGTAAGCAACCAGAGCATTCCAATTCCTTCGTGAACCTGAGGGCAGGATGAAGATGATTCGATTCATTCAAGGAGTTGTCACAGACTCCACGAGATTCAAATAAGCAAAATATGTCATCCACTCATCTGAAATATAAGATGGGAGATTGAGATACCTGCCACTTGGTCAGCGTCTCCAATTATTGATGACCAAGATAAATGTTTGCTACCATTGGGCTCACGTGAGAGCCTATGGCCACACCATCAATTTGGACAAACATAATGTTGTTAAAGCTAAACCCGACATCTCTTTTAGCCATGTTCATAAATTCCACGAAGACGGATTCACCAATAGGTGGATGCTCAAGTTCCGTGTGGTATCTCAGATGTGCGCTTGCATACATCAATGGTCTCTGTCAAAGGGACGTTTGTGAACAGGTTATCAATGTCTCTGGCTATGTAAAAGTACACTAACATCTACTAATGCCTTTACAGCTTATGTAAAAGTACACCAACATTTGCTATCGTCTTTGTCCTGCATGAAATTTGTGTACAAGCTCTTTCATGAGCCTTCGGTCATTATAATTGGTTCGAAACTAATACCTACTTCCACTCCTCTTTTCCCCAGGCTGACCATTTGTTAGAACACATGGACAGCGATGGAGATGGTTTGCTCTCAGAGGCTGAGGTTCTCGGTAACAGTGATGTTTTTCTGGGCAGCGAGGTCACCGACTATGGCCGCCAGCTTGGTGACGCTCACATATTCCATGAAGAGTTATAGGAAGATGTTTCCTGATTTGGTATTCTTTTTGCTGTGGTCTTTGTTTACAGCATTTAGCTCTAAAACCTAGGTTGGCTGATGTCACTCGTTATTTGATTGGCAGTGAAAGACACTACTTGGCAGTGAAAAAGATGTATACACTAACTCTGATATGGTTTTTGGGGGTTTTTTTATTTCTTTCTTACGATTTAGATTCCCTAATGTTATGTTTTTAGTCGTAATAAAGACTTTTTCATTTAAATTCTTAATATTAATTTAAACCTGGGCTTGAAATACAAAGCTCGATGCCATTTCCGTCTGTTAGATGGGACACCTGTAAAGGAAAGTCTTTCTCTTCGACACCTCCATATTGTTTTCCTAAGAGGTAGAAATTATCTGTATTATGATTGTCCAACAACACCTTTTATCTTTTAATTGCTAATCATGATGCATACATCTTTCTTGAAAGCAGTGCCTGAACTTTGTCTTTGCCAAAAAGCCTCAAGTCACATATAAGCACGGATTCTCAATACCTCTGCATTTGTTCTGTCGACTCTGGCTCTGTTTTTTTACAGTCCCTTTTCTAACAAAGGTCGACCTGCCGACATCATGGATATGTATTCTACTATCACCCATATTCACAAGAAGTGTTCAAAGACATTATTCTTCTTTCATATTCGACACATGATTGTGAATTTGCATCAATTTATTTTTGCTGTGGGTGTCGCTGTGCCACTGATGCAGTGTCCCCCATAGGTTAGAGCAGGGGTTTGTAATTTGTTCAGGGTGCTGGCGATAGCTCACCTACTCCTCACAATCAACACTGGGATCTTTAACATCAACCAACTAATGCTCCAAGACAGATTCTCGACGACCGATCAGCCTTCTTCCCATCAGAAGCAAAGGAATTTAGTCTATTAACACTGCATACCTGAAGTCTTACCTTTCTCGAACTATGATTTCATATCACCAGCTTGGTTTGGGGGCTGCTCATTCTGCATTAGGAAGGTTCGATCCTTATATTATCTCAACAATTGATTTCTACCTTCTGAACATCAAACATTTGGGTGATTACAGTGCCTTCAAAAAGTATTCACACCCCTTGACTTTTTCACATTTTGTGGTGTTACAGCCTCAATTTAAAATGGATTAAATCAAGAATTTTTTTGGTCACTGATCTACACATAATACCCCATAATGTAAAAGTGGGAAAAAAAATTTTCATAAATTTTTACAAATTGATTAAAAATGAAAAGCTGAAATGTCATGAATCGATAAGCATTCAACCCCTTTGCTATGACACTCCAAATATAGTTCAGGTACATCCAATTTCCTTTGTTGATCCTTGAGATGTCTCTACAACTCGATTGGAGTCCATCTGTGGCCAATTCAATTGATTGGACATGGTTTAGAAAGCAATACACCTTTCTATATGAGGTCCCACAGTTGACAGTGCACGTCAGAGCAAAAACTCGACCATGAACTCCATAATGACTGAGATAGAATTGGGAGGAGGCATAGATCTGGGGAAGGGTATAAAACAATTTCTGGAGCATTGAAAGTTCCCAAGAGCACAGTAATTCCCATCATTAGGAAATGGAGAGAATATGGAACTACCCAGACTCTTCCTAGAGCTGGTCGTCCGACCGAACTGAGCAACTGGCAAGAAGGACCTTGGTCAGGGAGGTGACCAAGAAACCAATGATCACTCTGACAGAACGACAGAGTTCCTTGGCTGAGATGGGAGAACCTGCCAGAAGGACAACAATCTCTGTAGCACTTCACAAATCTAGGCTTTATGGGAGAATGGCCAGATGGAAGCCACTCTTGAGAAAAAGGCACATGCCAGCATGCCTAGAGTTTGCAAAAAGGCACATGAAAGACTCTGAGAGAGAAATTGAGGCAAAATATTCTGTGGTCCGATGAGATGTAAATTGAACTCTTTGGCCTGAATGCAAAGCGCTACTCTGGCGGAAACCGAGCACAGCTCATCACCCATCTAGCATCATCCCTACCATGAAGCATGGTGGTGGCAGCATCATGCTCTGGGGATGCTCTTCAGCAGCAAGGACCGGGAGTCTTGTAAGGATAAAAGGAACGATGAATGGAGCCAAATACAGGCAAATCCTTAAGGAGAACCTGCTTCAGATTGCAAACAATCTTAGACTGTGGTAAATATTTACGTTTCAATAGGACAATGACCCAAGCATACGGAAAAGCAACACTGGAATGGCTTCAGAAGAAGAATATGAAAGTCCTTGAGTGGCCCAGCCAAAGCCCAGACTTGAATCCCATTGAAAATCTATGGAAAGACTTGAAGATTACTGTTCACCGACACTCACCATCCAATTCGACAGAGCTTGAGCAAATCTGCGAGAAAGAATGGGAGAAAATCCCCAAATTCAGTTGTGCAAAGCTGATGCAGACATACCCAAGAAGACTCGAAGCTGTAATCGCTGCCAAATGCACTTCTATAAAGTATTGACTCAGGGGGCTGAATACTTACTGAAGGTAAATTAGATATTTCTGAAGTTCATTTTTAATAATTTTGTAAAAATCTCTAAAAACATATTTTCACTTGGTCATTATGGGATATTTTGTGTAGATCGGTGACAATTTTTTTTTAATTGAACCCATTTTTGAATTCACGCTGTAACACAACAAAATGTGTCAAAAGTTAAGGAGTGTGAATACTTTCTGAAGGCACTGTATATAAAAAATACCTTAAATGGTGTTTATTTATTTATTCGTATGCAGTCTGTGGTTGCTTGGCTAGATCATTTGCTGGGGTGAGGCTGAGCCACTGATGTAATGCCAACTTTAACAGTCAGCTGGTACTCATTTTGCTGATCTCAGAAGGATGACAGGCTGAGTCAACCCACCTGGTGTTAATTCAACGGCATTGGACAGGGGCTTGGACTCAAGACCCAAGGATCTTAAGCCAGCCACCTTAACCGTTAAGCCAACACCATGTTTAAATGATTGTTGATCCACCTTGAATAACAGGAAAAACTGACGTTTCAGGCGTTGCTCTTCGTTGGAGCAGAAGAGAGAACAAAGGTTGGGGATTTTTTTTTTCCTACAGTTGAGGCTCATGGAGTTGCTGAATTGCCAAGTAAGTGTAGGTGTCACAGACTGCCACTGGGACGAAGTGGCTCCAAATGGATGAGGAAGAGCTTGACACATCATAGTCGAGGTTGCAATTCAACACGTGATTCTGAGGGAGATAATGGAATGGGAGTGAACATTATGCTCTGACTTGGAGAAGTCAGCAAGTTGCGTTTGTGGAGGAGCATATACATTCTTGAGGGGAACTAGATGCATGGAGGAGAGAAAGTGAGCAATATAGGAAGGGAGACCCTAAATGACTGTGGCCACTAACCTGCTGCAATAGGAAATATGGAAGTAGTGTGACACACTACAGCGGCTTCATGTCAGATTTTATTTTCACATGTTCAAGGCTTTTACTGTGTACAGGAGTGTAAGGTGGGATGCTGGAACCACATTTGGTAGACATACTTCATTTCACTGTAAATGAGAACCTTTTACATTGTGAAGAGCTTCGGCTTGACAAGGAAAGACTTGGCCTGATGAAGTATGCTGTGCTTGTGGTCGGCCTTTGAGGCCAGATTAGAGATTTTCTACCCACGACAGGACATATCTGGTACTAAGGGCCATGGTCTCAACCGAATGCATCTTGGCAAGAAACAAGATGAAGAAAGTATTTGCAAGATTGCAAGAGATAGCAAATTTCAGATTGACTATTCAGCCCAGTTGACCTCCCAGACCCTTCAGAAGTTGGGTGACTTTCTTTGAATATCCAGTGAGATGGAGACTCACTCGTATACATTTGGTGCAGGAGATGTTGGCAGGATTACAGGACATGACCGGATCTAGTAGTGAAGACTATTCAGATGAAGATATCCAAATCGAAAGCTGACTGATTGTAAGAGACTTATCTCACAGAAAGACTGGTTATATGCTTTCGCAGATTGTTTGTGTGCTGACTCTTTGCTTGCAGCTGGCATGGAGGTAATTGAAGTAGTATAGAGAAAGACTGAGTTCAGGTAGGACTTTAACAGACAATAAATGTTACCTGAGAGCAAGTTGTAGAGTTTCAGGACCAAGTACAGGAAGTTGGGGAGGAGGTGCAGAGTCAAAGATATTCTGGGACTTTTGGGGTTAGTTAAGTGATTGGATGGTGGAGGAGGGAGCTGTGAATTACGAAAGTGACACTGCCACCATCTCACAAATTTCTCGTGTCATAACTAAAGAGGGAAATTTCACTTGATCTCCCAGGAGTTTCATCCTGTCTTGTACCCACCCATCCCTGATCACCATGCTGTCTGCCCTTGACACTGAGTGTCTTTTTCTCAACTGTTCAGCAGATTTCCTCCATTTATGAAAGGTGGTGTGTTCCTTTGGATGGCAACATTTCTTCAGCACTCTTGTTGACTGGAAATCTTCAAGGCAATATTCTGCTTTGAGTCTATCATTAATAATGCCACATTACAGAAAATTCCGTCTTGTGCTCGATCCATTCTCACCCCTGTTGCTGGCAGGCTGATGCAGACTTTTGCTAACCTTGCCCATTTTGTCTACACATAATATTTGTTGCTAACACCGTTGTTTGTATATCCAGTGTGTGCCTGTTCAATTTCCTGTATTGTCAGTTTGTCAACCTCTCACCCTTTGCAATCCAGCTTATTTGCAAGCCTTTATCTCTGTGTATAAAAAGAAGGTTTACCCTCGACATTATTTGTACATTTTTTTTCAGACTGTTTTTGTAAAAGTATCAACTACATATTTTATATGGAAAGGCATGTGTGAAGATAGGGAAAAAAGGAAGGGAATATAGTTTGGCGTTATGGTGGAGAAAAGGATGATAATGAAGTTGGTTATAAAACTTATAATTAATCAAATGGACAACCACGAAGGAACCCAAAGAAGTAAAGAGCAAAGATGGAGTCAGGAGGAACCCGGATAGGATTTGGGTTTCAGCCGCTACTCCACAA
>CM068961.1:112917559-112937396 GCA_035128595.1 Eptatretus atami | reverse complement strand
GGAATGATATTAATTGTGGAATGACTCAGATGGGAAGTTTAATCTTGGAATGATTTTCATCTTTGAATGACAGCATCATGCCTTGTGCTCAGATGGGAATGCCAAATCGGCCAAACCAATATGGGTTTTGTTTATGTTCAGGCAAGATTTCCGTTTAATACTTCACATTCTGAGAGAAGCAACGTGTACCCACATCTACATCTACATGTTATTGTCCACAAGAGCAGACAAAAGATGGAGGAGAGACAAAGGAAGAATAAGTAAAATTATTTTGCTCTGCTAAGTAACGGCTGACAGCAGTTTCTATTCTCGCCTTCTAGCATGACAATTTGCAATGACGTCACGGGGATTTCCATTTTAAATTTACGTTATTTATATACTGTTACCACCTCCCCTCTCCAATTGTGCTCCAAATGTGACGCAATCATGAATATGGATTTTTATTGCAGTATTTTATATCAAAATTCCTTGAATTTTTTTTTTTATTATTAATTTTCCACCATTATAGGAAAACGAAACGTTCGGCTCTTAATTCACCATTTCACATGGGACATTTATTTATTATGTACATTCCTCTTCCATTCCCCTCCCTGTAGCGCTGTCCGCAGTGCTGACGCTATACAGTTTCATACGAGTATGTATTACATGCTCGTTTGGTCGCATGAGGATCGTTGCTTCAGAAGCAAAAGGCAATTTTTTTTTTTTAAAGCAGAGCTGCATCATAGTCCAGGTCGAGTTCGCTCACGCATGTACCCGAAGCGTGAACGTCACTCGGCGGAATGTTTGCCTCTTCAGGTGCATGAGCATCGCTGTGTGCGTCACGGATGCACGTTTGGTTGGGGAGGATACCAGGGATAGGAAGGGGGTGAGTGTGGGCATGGGAGAGGGGGTGTGATTACGCCCTCAGTGCGTATAACTGATGAGGGCATTTATACTCGAAGGCCAGGGCCATTGAGACATCGAGCAAAGAAAGGAAAGATATCCGGTAGAATAAGCAAAATGAGGAGATGCTCGAATGAATAATAAAATGTCTTGATGATGGACTATTGGTGAGCTCCACAAGGTGCGAAGAAGGGACTTTAATTCAACAATGATGCATTATCATGAAAACGCAAGAAAGCATTTGATAAGGATGAATGGGTAGCGGGTGTGAGATGAGGAGCAAGTATGTTTCAATGAATGGAAGAGGAGGATTAGGAAAGGCGGGATATGGGTCAAGTGGGGCGGAATTCTATCTGATTGTGGGAGCGGTTCTGGTCACGCTCTCGCTCTCACGACTAGGAATGGACGTCCTCCCACACCACCTCAACCCCCTTTATAAACCAGCCCAACTCCTCCCTTCGGGTTGTGATATACCCGGTATTCTCCGCGTCCGGGGTCCATCTATTCTTTGCTTCTGAGGGTCCATACAGCCACTCCGATGGCTCCACGCATGGCTCTCATCCTCATTATGCTCCTTGTAAGTGCAGTGGGCAATGCAAGGCAGTACTTGAACCAGTGGGCTATTGAGGTGCCAGGAGGACTCACCGAGGCGAGGATGCTGGCTATGGAGCTTGGTTACGATCTCATCGGACAGGTGGGCTTATTCTCTCTTCGGTCTTATCTTCAGTGATTTTAAAACATCTGTTCATTAAAGATGATCAACATCAGAGTTTGTGGTGCTGATAAAAATAATCCACCAATGAATGTAAAGGGTTTGTTGAAAACTTTCTTTCGGAATTGTCGCATTACATTTTCAAAGGGTTTTTCATTTTGGAAAATCCGAAACCCAAGTACTAAGATCACACCTGTTGGACAGAATTGTCCTTGGTGCTGAAATACCTTTCATTGTCCTTGGTGCTGAAATACCTTTCATGCAAAACTGAAATGCCTTAACAAATATCCAATGCCTTGCATAACAATCCCAATAAAATGTATTTCCACACAGAACAATCCCAATAAATGTATTTGTATACAGTATACCTGGTGTTGCCTTAATGGTTAGGGTGGTGGGGTTGTCATCCTTGGGTCCTGAGTTCAAATCCCACCCTCATTCAATTAATACCAGGTGGGGTTGATTCAGTCTGTGATCCTTCTGAGGATGGCAAAATGAGTACCAGCTTGCTGGGATGATTGAGCCATTTAAGTATCCTGTGTAGGAGTGGCGACCTGTCCAGGATTGTGCCCAATAGCCCAGGAGACTGCTTCAACAGCACTGACGCTCTGTACAGAGTATGGTCCCAATGGATGGATATCCAGATTAATCCCAATAAATGTATTTGTATACAGAGTAATCCAAATGAATGTATTTGTATACAGAGTAATCCAAATGAATGTATTTGTATACAGAGTAATCCCAATAAATGTATTTGTATACAGACTAATCCCAGTAAATGTATTTGTATACAGAGTAATCCCAATAAATATAATTGCGTACAGAGCAATCCCAATAAATGTATTTTGATGCAGAGCAATCCCAATAAATGTATTTCTATACAGAGTAATCCCAATAAATGTATTTGTTTTCAGACTAATCCCAATTAATGTATTTGCATACAGATTTATCCCAATAAATGTATGTGTATGCAGACTAATCCCAATAAATGTATTTGTATACATAGTAATCCCAATAAATGTATTTATATACAGAGCAATCCCAATAAATGTATTTGTTTTCAGTCATCCCAATAAATGTATTTGTTTTCAGAGTAACCACAATAAATGTATTTGTTTTCAGAGTAATCCCAGTTAATGTATTTGTTTGCAGAGTAATCCCAATAAATGTATTTGTTTCCAGAGTAATCCCCAAAAATGTGTTTATTTTCAGAGTAATCCCAATAAATGTATTTGGACACAGAGTAATCCCAATAAATATAATTGTATGCAGAGCAATACCAATAAATGTATTTGGATACAGAGTAATCCCAATAAATGTATTTGGATACAGAGTAATCCCAATAAATGTATTTCTTTCCAGAGTAATCCCAATAAATGTATTTGTATGCAGAGCAATCCCAATAAATGTATTTTGATGCAGACTAATCCCAATAAATATAATTGTATACAGAGCAATCCCAATAAATTGCTATACAGAGTAATCTATACAGAGTAATCCCAATAAATGTATTTGTTTTCAGACTAATCCCAATTAATGTATTTATATACAGAGTAATCCCAATAAATGTATTTGTACATAGAGTAATCCCAATAAATGTATTTGTTTTCAGACTAATCCCAATTAATGTATTTATGTACAGAGTAATCCCAGTAAATGTATTTGTATACACAGCAATCCCAATAAATGTATTTGTATGCAGACTAATCCCAATAAATGTATTTCTATACAGAGTAATCCCAATAAATGTATTTGTATACAGACTAATCCCAATAAATGTATTTGTATGCAGACTAATCCCAATAAATGTATTTGTTTTCAGTCATCCCAATAAATGTATTTGTTTTCAGAGTAATTCCAATAAATGTATTTGCATACAGAGTAATCCTAATAAATGTATTTGCATACAGAGTAATCCCAATAAATGTATTTGCATTCAGAGTAATCCCAATAAATGTATTTGTTTTCAGAGTAATCCCAATAAATGTATTTGCATACAGAGTAATCCCAATAAATGTATTTGTTTTCAGAGTAATCCGCCCAATAAATGTATTTTGTTTATAGAGAGTAATCCCAATAATGTATTTGTTTTAAGAGTAATCCAATAAATGTTATTGTTTTAAGAGTAATCCCAATAAATGTATTTGTTTTTAAGAGTAATCCCAATAAATGTATTTGTTTCAGTCATCCCAATAAATGCATTTGTTTTCAGAGTAATCCCAATAAATGTATTTGTTTTCAGAGTAATCCAATAATGTATTTGCATACGAGTAACCCCAATAAATGTATTTGCATACAGAGTAATCCCAATAAATGTATTTGTTTTAAGAGTAATCCCAATAAATGTATTTGCATACAGAGTAATCCCAATAAATGTATTTGTTTTCAGAGTAATCCCAATAAATGTATTGTTTTAAGAGTAATCCCAATAAATCTATTTGTTTTCAGTCATCCAATAAATGTATTTGTTTTCAGAGTAATCCCAATAAATGTATTTGTTTTAAGAGTAATCCCAATAAATCTATTTGTTTTCAGTCATTGTCAGAGTAATCCCAATAAATGTATTTGTTTTAAGAGTATCCAAATAATGTATTTGTTTTAAGAGTAATCCCAATAAATGTATTTGTTTTCAGAGTAATCCCAATAAATGTATTTGTTTTAAGAGTAATCCCAATAAATGTATTTGTTTTCAGTCATCCAATAAATGTATTTGTTTCAGAGTAATCCAATAAATGTATTTGTTTTAAGTAATCCCAATAAATGTATTTGTTTTCAGAGTAATCCAAATTAATGTATTTGTTTTAAGAGTAATCCCAATAAATGTATTTGTTTTCAGTCATCCATAAATGTATTTGTTTTCATATTCCAATAAATGTATTGTTTTAAGAGTAATCCCAATAAATGTATTTGCATACAGAGTAATCCAATAAATGTATTTGTTTTCAGAGTAATCCCAATAAATGTATTTGTTTTCAGAGTAATCCAATAAATGTATTTGTTTTAAGAGTAATCCCAATAAATGTATTTGTTTTCAAAGTCATCCCAATAAATGTATTTGTTTTCAGAGTAATCCCAATAAATGTATTTGTTTTCAGAGTAATCCCAATAAATGTATTGTTTTCAGAGTATCCCAATAATGTATTTTCAGAGTAATCCCAATAAATGTATTTGTTTGCAGACTAACCCAATAAATGTATTTGTTTGCAGACTAATCCCAATAAATGTATTTCTACACAGACTAATCCCAATAAATGTATTTTTTTCAGAGTAATTCCAATAAATGTATTTGTATGCAGACTAATCCCAATAAATGTATTTGTTTTCAGAGTCCCAATAAATGTATTTGTGTCATGTTTTCGGGCTCATGAATATTCACACTTGGTGTTGATGCCATCTTTAGAGTTATTTGATTGTCATTTGTAGTTTGTTTCATCCCGAAAAACACACACTGAACCGAGTAAGACTGTTTACGAGACGGTTGTGCTGGACTTTTCTCTGCTATGGAAACATTCCAGGAGATGCATGTTCGGTTACTCGCAGTCACCACAATGAACAGTAAACACAATTGTTGTCTTACCTGTAATGCTAGACAGTACAAAGAAAATACTGATGTTTGTTTATTCAAATTATTGATAAAGTATGTGACAACTTGAGCATAAGCTTCAACCTAGAAACGATTCAAACAACTATTGAACTAAATAAAAAACATTTCTCAAGTGCCTATAAGCTCATGAGAATCTTATAAAATACTGAAGAAAAAAAACTTTTAATGAACATTTTGAAAGATGTCGTTTCACATGAAGTATCCCCACAATCAATCAACACTGAAATTCAATTATTCTGTAGTGTATACTATAGTTTTGGCCTACAATTAAATATGGAGCATAAGTCAAATTCGCTGATGTCCCCATTTTTCTTTCCTTGATTCATAGACAAGTCGATTTGGAGTATAAGACGAAGCTACGTATATCAACTACGGTAGATAGCAAAAACGTTCTTCAGTCAGGACAGTAGAGTTGATAACTCCTCTTCGAATCACAACGCATTGTGCTGCCCTCATCGCTGCTGCCTTTAAAACAAGCTACACAATCATGATCAGCACTGGTATCAGCACATCACATTTTGTTGCAGTTCACTACTCCTTAGTCAACATAAACACCTGACATTTAGTGTAATAACTATCTTCAACGTTTGTCCACCCAGCTTTAGAGCCGCCATTAGCATTCTTGGTTTTCTTGGAAGCCCGTATCACTTCACTTTCCGCCAGTCCCAAACATATTTCTCACTGACACCGTATTTCATGAGTGCAGCCACATTGCCGCCATTTTCCTCAGCGAACTTTAATTGCTCACCCAATTGGAAAATGTTCTGGACAATGATTTCTGCACAGTACAGTGTACAACATTTTAGAGTTGAAATTTTTGAGTACTTTTTTTTTTGGATTCACAGTCAAGGCTCGTGGAAAAGCTAGAACATAGAATGGATCAGGATATAACATAACAAATGGAACAGCAGGAGAAAGGGGAAATGCAACGGCAGGGCGGAGGGAGAAAATAGACAGAGACTGACAACAAGGGATGCGGGTAACAATGTGGGGAATGCAAGGGGTGGATAAGATGAATGCAGAAGCAACATTTTGGCAAGGGTGGGGGATGGTTTAATGGGTGTAGAAAAGATCATGGTTTGGATTGGGGACGATCTGAGATGGTGGTGAGGTGTCTTGAAGACTGGACGGAGGACTGAGATTGAGGATAGTGTGGAAGTGGTTCCACAGGTGGGGAAAGAGGAAAAATGAATAGAGGTGAGAAGTGATCTTGGATTTAAGCAGTTTCACTAGGAGGGGGGTTGCTGGTGGACCGCGTGTGTCCTGCAGACACCTGGGGTTGACAAAGCACGAAGAGGGCAGAGGGTGCAAGACCAGAATGGAGATGGAAGGACAGATAGACCGCCGACCTATTGACAATCGTGATAGATCCATAAATAAACAAAACAAAATACAGTGCCTTCAGAATGTATTCACACCCTTGACTTTTTCACATTTGTTTTGTTACAGCCTGAATTTAAAATGGATTAAATTTCAATTTTTTCTCACCGATCTACACAAAATACCCACATAATAACGTGAAAATATGTTTTTAGAATTTTTTACAAATTAATTAAAATGAAAAGCTGAACTGTCTTGCGTCAATCAGTATTCAACACCTTTGCTTTTGACACTCCAATTGGCTCAGGTGCATCTATTTCCTTTGATCATCCTTGAGATGTCTCCACAACTTGATTGGAGTCCACCTGTGGAAAATTCAATTGATTGAACATGATTTAGAAAGAAACACACCTTTCTATGTGAGGTCTCACAGTTGGCAGTGTATGTCAGAGCAGAAACTCTACCATGAAGTCCAAGGAACTGGCCGTGGAACTGCGAGATAGAACTTTGAGGAGGCATAGATCTGGGGAGGGGAATAAAACAATTTCTCGAGTATTGAAAGTTCCCAAGAGCACAATGAGCCCCATCATTAGGAAATGGAAATAATATGGAACTACCAGACTCTTCCTCCAGCTGGCCATCTGACTTAACTGAGCAACTGTGCAAGGACATTGGTCAGGGAGGTGACCAAGAACCCAATGACCACTCTGACATAACTACAGAGTTCTTTAGCTGAGATGGGAGATCCTACCAGAAGGACAACAGTCTCTGCAGCACTTCACACACCTAGGCTTTATGGGAGGGTGGCCAAATGGAAACCACTCCTGAGATAAAGGCACATGACAGCATGTGGCTAAAGCTTCTGTGGTCTGAAGAGACAAAATTAAACTTTTTGGCCTGAATGCAAAGCGGTTTGTCTGGCAAAAACCGAGCACAGCTCATCACCCATCTAACACCATCCCTACTGTGAAGCATTGTTGTGGCAGCATCATGCTATGGGGATGCTTTTCAGTGGCAGGGACTGTGAGACTTGTGAGGATAGAGTGAACAATGAATGGAGCCAAATACAGGTAAATCCTTGAGGAGAACCTGCTTCAGAGTGTAAAAGACTTTAGACTGTGGTGAAGATTTGCATTCAAAGAGGACAATGACCCCGAGCATATATCCAAAGCAACACTGGGATGGCTTAAGAACAAGAATGTGAGAGGCCCAGCCAAAGCCAGATTTGAATCACATTAAGAATCTGTGGAAAGATTTGAAGATTGATGTTTACCGACGCTCCCATCCAACTTGACAAAGCTTGAGCAAATTTGCAAGGAAGAATGGGAGAAAATCCCCAAATCTAGATGTGCAAAGCTGATACAGACATACCCAAGAAGACAAAGCTGTAATCACTGCCAAGGGCTCTCGACAAAGTATTGACTGAAGGCACTGCATATCTTCTCAACAAAAGATTAGTCTTTGTAGAAATATTTGTATTTCCACGGAGCTCTAATCGCACCATCTCCCATCGAGGCTGGAATGGCCCAAGACAGTGTTCTGGGCTCAGTTCTATTCCTGATCTTCATAAAGCACTCTGGAAAATCCTCCTTATCTTTTTGCTGATGACTCCACCCTCTGCCATGACTTCCCTCATCCTTCAGATAGGCAGGCTGCAGCTCTTCCCTCTCTTCAGACCTTGAAAAAAAAATCACAAACTAGTCAAACATTTGGAATATGTCTCTCAATCCTGACATATCTCACACTCTCACTATCTTTCTCCAAAAGGACCGTCTGAGAACCCCACCCATCTCGTTTCTTAACAACCCTCTTGAGAATGTCATCATTCAACTCACTACTGCATAGCCATGATCCTTTTTGGCAAACCACATTTCAAAGTTGGCCTCCAAAGCCAGCTGCTAACTAGGCATCTTCCATCATACAAAGTCCTTCCTTGGCACACCTGAAATCCTATCCACCAACAAGGCTTCATCCGCAACTTGATGGAGTTGAGAACCTTTATTTATCTCAAAATTATTCAAATGGTTCCCTGTCCATTCCTCAATTAACGTCTCCAACACTTTCCCTCAACTGAAGGCAAACTTGTAGCCGTTGTAGTTCCCAAATTCATCTCTGGATCCTTCATTTAATAACGATGTTACATTTGCTACTCTCCAATTTTGTTACCTGTCCTGACTCCATTGAGCTGTAAAAGCATATCCTCTAAGTATAATATCTCGCTTATCTGCTCTGCTACCTCCATCAATATTCTTGGATGCATAACCGACCCTGAAGCTTTATCTCGAGCTGATGTTGAGGAGGATAAGGTTTTTTTTATTTATGGCTTGAATACTGCATCATACATTATGCAGCGATAAATAATTAAATGACAACATATGAGCAAGCGTCATAAATGTTTTGTCTTGTATGCTGTCAGCACAAACAATTCGGTTTTGTCCGATTCATTACCTGATTTGTTCCTGGCCTGCAGATTGGTCCGTTGGATGGACATTATTTGTTACTCAAGAATGGACATCTCAGACGCTCAAGGAGATCTGCATGGAACCACACCGAGGTGCTTGCACAGCCGGTCGGGTGAGTTAGAAAGCCATTCTCTCCAAACATTACTGAAATTTGACAATTTAATTTCTTTCCATGTTGTTTATTATCATTCTGGCAGCAGAGATCTTGCACCCACATAACTCAAGTCACATGGTGCCTCGTTTGTTTGCCATTATGGATGGTTTGTTGACAGAAATGTTACAGGCTGCTGCAGATAAACAAGCATCGCCAAGTGCACTGTCCCTTGGGTGGACATTAAGCTGGCTGTTCAATCTGCTGGACTTCTGGTGTCCAGTGTCGGTTGTGGTTGGTGGATTCGTTGCTCCTTAAGGCAGAAGTGATGTTGTTTATTGTTGTTGTTTTTAAGTATTTGGTGTTGTGATTTTGTGCATGGGGTGGTGTATTCCATATTGCTTAAGCTTGCAGCAGTGTTAGTAGTAGATTAGCAGGTAATTGTATTGGTTTGACTTCGTATGTGTTCTAAGGCATGGTCGTTTTAGTGGGAACTCGAGCACTCGGTTTGAATTATCTAATCCAGGATAGTAAGATAAAGAATTAAGTGGGCAGTGCACGTAAAGATAGATCGTGAAAAGGGTTGGAACGTGTCAATGGAGAGCGAGTCAATCGGGGACAAGGAGATAGAGGGGATATAAACGGTGTGATAAATGGTTGAAGGCCAAGTGAGTGTACAAGCTGTTTGAGGAAGTCAGGCACAGGTCCATCTGAGGAAGGACATGGCAACCATAGAGAGGGTTCAGTGTGGAGCAACGATATTGATTCCAAGGCTAGCTAGACTTAGCTATGAGGAGCAGCTGAAGTTACCAGGCTGTTGCAGCAGAAACACTCAGAGTAGTAAATGCATGTCATGTCTCGTTACACAGGTGACAAGTACAGGGGTCACAGCCTCACGGTGAGGAAGAGGAGAGTTGGTGATGATGAGAGTGAGGCTTTCACTCGGAGTAGTAAATGCATGGAATGGTTCCCCTGGACAGGTATGCAGCAGAAACGGAAGAGAAGGCTGTGATTAGATAGCAATGTGGAAGCATTGGGATATCGGGGTACATAGATATTTGTAAGAATGGTAGGTAGCTAGGGTATGGATGGGTGATTGTATATCTGTCATGATTGTGATATCAGGTCTCGTAAAAAAGGTGAATGTGCTGTCGGTGTTTGTTCATTCCTCACCCTATAATTGTCTTTTCTCCCACTCTTGCACCTCTGCCCCCGAGCAGCCAAATTTTTTGCAAACCCCCCCCAAAAAACAATGAAAAATGTCCATTTACTCTTTTATTTCTTTAGTTGCCAAATAATTTTTAAATATGTATCGTCATAATGATGTCTCTTTCCCTGCCCACTGTTCTTTTGACCACTCTTCCTCATCCCGCATCCCACCACCCTTAACCCCAGGAATCAATAAACTAATCGATTGGATTGGAACGTTTTTGGTCCAGTTTATCACGAAGCATTTAGCCACACCTGACGTTCAGTCGATTGAAGGTGGTTTAGGCTGGAATTTGTAAGTTGTCCGGGGTGCCGGCGATAACTCACCTATCTTCGCTAAAGACACAGTGGGATAAAAGCCAATAGCTAATACTAGCAAATGGGACACCCAGCTTAATGTCCATCCGAGGGATGATGCACTTCATGATGCAGGTCTGATTGCCATCCCCTGAGGAGGATAATGCTATCAAGGTAGCTTCTTGGGTAATAAAAATACACTGGTGGTTTGGTATTGCCTTCCCAACCGTGCCCGGATTTTGAACCTGCAAGCGTCAGGTTGTCAGAAGATATGAAATATAGATTGAGACAATTCCGGTGAGTGCGAGAATATGTAGATCTAGACTAAACGGTTTGGCATATTGAAAGAATGGATGAGGAAAGACAAGTTAAAATAATATACAAAGCAGGATGAACAGTAGAAGGCCAGTGGTAAATGAAGAAGCAGATGGAAGCAAACCTTGAAGAAGGATCTCATGGAAGCTGGAATTACTATTGAAGAAGCATATGTACCCCAAGATCGGAAAGTATCGAGAGCTTGGTCCAAGCCTTATGCTGTACTAGACGATCCGTGAACCCATTGGATCCGTGTGACAGTGGTTGATGAAAAAAAATCATTTCAAGAAAGAAAAAAAGATAGCTCCAGCGAACTATACCGTTGAGGTGTTTGGCATTGATCAAATTCTCCCGAAGAGTACTTGACTGAATCGGGAATTGATTTTTTAATAAGTTTTTTCGTTGCCCGATTTGAACGAAACTTGATACAGCCACCGCAGGAGAATGGTGAGTAAGGTGGCCCTAAAATTTTTACGTCTATCGTACCATTTTGGCTGTATTTCGGAACATACATACTACAGCTCTGGAAAAAAATTAAGAGTACTGCAAAATTATCAGTTTTTCTGGTTTATATTTTATAGGTACTAGTGCGGGCCCGTAGGTGCGGCCGTAGGTGCGTGCAGTATGTGCAGCTCTCTCGCCCCCCTCTCTCTCGTCCCTCTCTCTCGCCCCCCCCCCCACTCTCATCCCCCCTCTCTCGCCCCCTCTCTCTCTCCCCTCTTGCCCCCTCTCTCCCCCCTAGTCTCGCCTTCCTCTCTCCCCCTCCTCTCTCGCCCCTCTCTCTCGCCCCCACTTCTCATCCCCCTCTCCCGTCCCCCTCTCTCGCAGATATTGGTCGACAGATAAATGGCGTAACTTGGGAACCACTCATCGATTAATATCAAACCTCGAAAGGCACATCCGCGGTCCCCAGCAATATCCTGGCAAGTTTCAATCAGATCGGATCGTCAATCGTGCAAAAAAATAAATAAATAAATAAAACATTAATTGTGACGTCATTCGTGATGTCATAGCACCGTGTCCTGTCATTGGTCGACAGATAAATGGCGTAACTTGGGAACCGCTTTCCGTTAATATCAAACCTTGAAAAGGCACATCCACGGGTCCCCAGCAATATTCCTGGCAAATTTCAATCAGATCGGACTGTCAATCGTGCAAAATTTTTTAATAATAAATAAATAAATGAACATTGATTGTGACGTCATTCGTGATGTCATAGCACGTGTCTTGTCATTGGTTGACAGATAAATGGCCGTATTGGGAACCGCTCGTCCGATTGACATCAACCTCGAAAAGGCACATTCGTGCGGGGCCCGGCAATATTCCTGGCAAGTTTCAATCAGATCGGACTGGCGGTCGTCGAGAAACGGCGGTCGCAGACAATCAGACAACCAGACACACACCACACACACCCAACCACACACACACACACACACCACACACAACACACACACACACACACACAACACACACACACACACACAGATTGCTGGAATTATAGATAGATGTGTTTGAGTAAAATGAACATTTTTGTTTGATTCGATAAACTACTGACAACATTTCTCCCAAATTCCGAATAAAAATATTGTATTTCGAGCATTTATTTGCAGAAAATGACAACTGGTCAAAATAACAACAAAGATTCAGTGTTTTCAGACCTCAAATAATACAAACAAAACAAGTTCATATTCATTTTTAACAACACAATACTAATGTTTTAACTTAGGAAGAGTTCAGAAATCAATATTTTGTGGAATATCCCTGATTTTCAATCACAGCTTTCATGCGTCTTGGCATGCTCTCCACCAGTCTTTCACATTGCTGTTGCTGACTTTATGCCACTCCTGGTGCAAAAATTCAAGCAGCTCGGCTTTGTTTGATGGCTTGTGACCATCCATCTTCCTCTTGATCACATTCCAGAGGTTTTCAATGGGTTCAGGTCTGTAGATTGGGCTGGCCATGACAGGGTCTTGATCTGATGGTCCTCCATCCACACCTTGATTGACCTGGCTGTGTGGCATGGAGCATTGTCCTGCTGGAAAAACCAATCCCTCAGAGTTGGGGAACATTGTCAGAGCAGAAGGAAGCAAGTGTTCTTCCAGGACAACCTTGTACGTGGCTTGATTCATGAGTCCTTCAAAAAGACAAATCTGCCTGATTCCAGTCTTGCTGAAGCACCCCAGATCATCACCGATCCTCCACAATTTCACAGTGGGTGCGAGACACTGTGGCTTGTAGGCCTCTCGGTCTCCGTCTAACCATTAGATGACCAGGTGTTGGGCAAAGTGAAAATTGGACTCATCAGAGAAGATGACCCTACTCCAGTCCTCTACGGTCCAATCCTTATGGTCTTTTTCAAACCTCAGCCTGGCTCTTCTTTGCTTCTCATTGATGAAGGCTTTTTTCTAGCTTTGCATGACTTCAGCCCTGCCCTATAGTGGGGCAACTTAGCTAAAATAGCATAACAATTGTGCATTTTGTGAGGAAAGCACCAAATTTGGCACACTAGTAGCCTATCATATTATGAACAGATTTGGATATTGGGCCATCTCAAATTCAGCCGCTGATGGCTGGGCAGCCATTTTCCACTGCATCAAAAATTTGAGATGGCCCAATATCCAAATCTGTTCATAATATGATAGGCTACTAGTGTGCCAAATTGGTGCTTTCCTCACAAAATGCACAATTGTTATGCTAAGTTGCCCCACTACTAGGAGCCTGTTTCGAACCATCCTCGCCGTGCACTTCACCCCAGCTGCCTTTTGCCATTCTTTTGTAGGTCACTTGATGTCATCCTATGGTTGTTGTGACATTCGAACGAGTTGGCGGTCATCCCGGTCAGTGGAAAGTCGTTTTCGCCTTCTGCCAGTCTGTAGCTTTGTTGTCCCAATGTCTGCTGCTTGACTTGTTCTATGAACCGCCGTTTTGAAATTTTAAGGATGGAAGCAACGTGACGCTCACTGTATCCCTCTGCAGTAAAGCCAGAATTGAACCCTTCTTTTCCTCACTCAAAACTTTTCTTTAAACTCTTCTGGCATGGTCAATAGTTATTTTTTGATTCCAATTACTTTTGAGGTACTACCAGCACTGTTTTTGCCATCCAGCTGATCCTATTGCAGAGGATAGTGATGACCACAGCAGTGTTTTTATACTTTTCCTTGTTAATAAGATTCGGTTCAGGTACACTAATCAGTACCTCACTAAGTAGAATGAGGTGTGCCTGTGTTGGAATTCAACAGACACTGGAATGGAATGGCTGCCATACATGTAGAGATGCTGATTTAAATTATTTTTGGAGTGGTCTCTTATTTTTTTCTAGAGCTGTATATATGTAATATATCTTCTTCTTCTTTTTTCGGCTGCTCCCGTTAGGGGTTGCCACAGCGGATCATCGTTATGATCCGCATACTGATTTGGCATAGGTTTTACGCCAGATGCCCTTCCGACGCAACCCTGGTCGCCTCTTACGACACAGGGATAATAAATACATATATATAATATATATATATATATATATATATATATTATATATACACAGTGGGGAGAACAAGTATTTGATACACTGCCGATTTTGCAGGTTTTCCCACTTACAAAGCACGTAGAGGTCTGTAATTTTTATCATAGGTACACTTCAACTGTGAAGACGGAATCTAAAACAAAAATCCTGAAAATCACATTGTATGATATTTAAATAATTAATTTGCATTTTATTGCATGAAATAAGTATTGATACATCAGAAAAACAGAACTTAATATTGGTAAAGAAACTTTGTTTGCAATTACAAGATCAGACGTTTCCTGTAGTTCTTAACCAGGTTTACACAGACTGCAGCAGGGATTTTGGCCCACTCCTCCATACAGATCTTCTCCAGATCCTTTCAGGTTTCGGGGCTGTCGCTGGGCAACACAGACTTCACTGAACAACAAATTTCCAAAAATTTTTTTACTGGAGATGTGTAAAGTGATTAAGACTAATTTGGGTACGCTGATTTCAAAATCATAACCGTTTTGCTGTATCACGTCAGGATTTTCAGGAACAGAATATATCCCCATTGCCTAGAAGTCAGGATTCAATGAAATTTACATATGTCTTTAACATGTCTATTTCGTACAATTGTTGTTAACTTGTTTATATTTCTTTCTTTCAGATAAAGATGAGTAGGCGTTCCTGTACCATCATCCTGACAACTTCTGTTATGTCTGGTGTCGGTATACCAAAAAAGATCAACAGCGAAGTATATCTACAGCAGTGAAAATGAAGGCCGCCTACTTTCACTACTTCGGGTGTAAGGTGGGGGACCAAGAAACGAGCTGGCACCACACATTCTGCTGACACGCTGTCACACAACCTTGACTCAGTGGTTGGTGGGCAACGCGCGAGCATGCCATTTGCGGTGCCATGATATGGCGTGAGCCGCAGAATCATCATGATGATTTTTTTCTGCTGCACAAGCATCGCCGGCTTCAACAAGAAGAATAAAGGTCACATAAGTACGCTGACTGCGTCTCTGCCGTAAACCTGTGCCTCATGATGACGAGAACCCCGTTCCAACACCTCACAGCTGATCAGAACATAGCTGTAAGCAGTGGTGAAGAGGATGGTGATGATGAACCTTTTGAACCGACACTCAAGAATCACACCTTCTGACCAGGGAGACTTAAATGATCTTGTAAGAGATCTCTCGCTGTCAAAGGCGAAGGCAGAGCTGCTTGGATCAAGGCTGCAGCAGTGGAATCTACTTGAACCTAACACCAGATATCCTTGTTCAGAGCACTCACAGAGACATGGCTGAGTTCTTTGAGATGGAAGACACGATGACATTCTGCAGTGACATCAACGGTCTGTTGAAGAACTTGGTGTGATCACGATCCTGCAGACTGGCGCCTCTTCATCGACTCGGGGAAGAACAGCTTGAAGGCTGTTTTGCTCCACAATGGCAACGAGAAACCATCAGTCCCACTGGCTCACGCGTTCGGCATGACAGAGACCTATGAGACTATGCGGCAGCTGCTTGATTCCATCAAGTACAATGACTTCAACTGGCACATCTGCGAGACTTGAAAGTGGTGGCGCTGTTGTTAGGGCTGCAGTCAGGCTACACGAAATACATGTGCTTCCTTTGTCTCTGGATAGCAGAGACGACAAAATCACTGGACGAAGAAAGATTGGGAAGAGCGAAAAGAGCATGTACCTGGTCGACACAACGTGAAGCATGTCGCCCTTGTCGACCCAGCCAAGGTTTCCTTCCACCACTCCACATAAAGCTCGCTTGATGAAAGTTTTGTACGGCAATGGATCTGAATGGCGTGGGTTTTATACCTCAAGGAAAAGTTTGGCAACACCTTGTCGGAGGCCAAGATCAGGCTGGTGTCTTTGTTGGACCGCAAATCCGACAGATTGAAGGACGAAACTTTTCCGACAACTCTAAACCCAAAGAGCTGGCTAGCGTGGAGGAGCTTCAAGCTGTGACGGACAACTTCTTGGGGAACGAGCGCGCGGACAACTATGAAGAAATAGTGCAGCAGCTGCTGGAGTCCTTTCAGGAAACTTGGCTCCAGGATGTCCCTGAAAATCCATTTCCTACACCGCATTGAACTCTTCCCTGACAACTTGGGAGCAGTCTCGGACGAGCACGGCGAGCGATTCCACCAAGAGATTTTCACTCATGGAGACTCGTTACAAGGGCGGCACAACCCGAACATGATGGGCGATTTCTTCTGCTGGTTCCTGCATCGTGAAAACTGACACACGAGCAGCACAAACGCAAAGCCAAATGCCTAAAGCATTTTTAATTACATTCTAGTGGAGTTTTTCTGTAATTTCTATAATTTTGAAGCATTCATGATGAAATAAATGAATAAATGAATTTTTGTAAATTTCATTGAAACCTGATTCTAGGCAATGGGAATATTTCTGTTACTGAAAATCCTGACGTGATACAGCAAAACGGTTATGATTTTTGAAATCAGCGTACCCCAAATTAGTCTAAATCACTTTACACATCTCCAGTAAAAAATTTTTGTTGTTCAGTGCTTTCAGCTCCCTCCAAAGATTTTCTATTGGGTTCAGGTCTGGAGACTGGCTAGGCCACTCCAGGACCTTGAGATGCTTCCTACGGAGCCACTCCTTAGTTGCCCTGGCTGTGGTTTCGGGTCGTTGTCATGCTGGAAGACCAGCCACGTCCCATCTTCAATGCTCTTGTTGAGGGAAGGAGGTTGTTGGCCAGGGTCTCGCGATACATGGCCCATCCACCTCCCTCAATCGGTGCAGTCGTCCTGTCCCTTTGCAGAAAACATCCCAAAGATGATGTTTCCACCTCCATGCTTCACGGTTGGATGGTGTTCTTGGGGTTGTACTCATCCTTCTTCTTCCTCCAAACACGGCAGAGTGGAGTTGAAACCAAAAAGCTCTATTTTGGTCTCACCAGACCACATGACCTTCCCCATTCCTCCTCTGGACATCCAGATGGTCATTGGCAAACTTCAGACGGGCCTGGACATGCGCTGGCTTGAGCAGAGGACCTTGCGTGCGCTGCAGGATTTTAATCATGACGGCGTAGTGTGTTACTTATGGTTTTCTTTGATACTGTGGTCCCAGCTCTCTTCAGGTCATTGACCAGGTCTGTCGTGTAGTTCTGGGCTGATCCCTCACCTTTCTCATGATCATTGAGGCTCCACGGAGTGAGATCTTGCATGGAGCCCCAGACCGAGGGAGATTGACTGTTATCTTGAACTTCTCCATTTTCTAATAATTGCGCCAACAGTTGTTGCCTTCTCACCAGCTGCTTGCTATTGTCCTGTAGCCCATCCCAGCCTTGTGCAAGTCTACAATTTTGTCCTGATGTCCTTAGACAGCTCTCTGGTCTTGCCCATTGTGAGAGGTTGGAGTCTGATTGATTGAGTGTGGACAGCTGTCTTTTATGCAGATAACGAGTTCAAACAGGTGCAGTTAATACAGGTAATGAGTGGAGATGGAGGGCTTCTTAAAGACAAAACTAACAGGTCTGTGAGAGCCAGAATTCTTACTGGTTAGTAGGTGATCAAATACTTATTTCATGCAATAAAATGCAATTTAATTATTTAAAAATCATACAATGTGATTTTCAGGATATTGTTTTAGATTCCGTCTTTTCAGTTGAAGTGTACCTATGATAAAAATTACAGACCTCTACGTGCTTGTAAGTGGGAAAACCTGCAAAATCGGCAGTGTATCAAATACTTGTTCTCCCACTGTTATATATATATTATATATATATATATATATATATATATTATAATATATATATATACACAAGATGAGAGTTTTAGTAAATATAGATAGATGAACACGGAATATTAGATCAAATGACTGTTTATTTTATGCTTAAAAATAAATCGTTCTTTGTCTATATAAATGTCTGAGATTTAAAAATAAATCATTTCAAGAAAAAAAAAGATAGTCCAGCGAACTATACCCGCTGAGGTTGTTTCCCATTGATCAAATTCTCCGAAGAGTACTTGACTGAATCGGGATTGATTTTTAAATAATTTTTTCGTTGCTCAATTTGAAACGAAACTTGATACTGCACACCGCAGGAGAATGGTGAGTAAGGTGGCCGAATTTTTTTGCGCTATCATGTACGTTTGGCTGTATTTCGGGAACATACATACATACAAGATGAGTTTTAGTAATATATGGATTGCAGGGGAGATGAAGATTGAAATGGTCAAATTAAAAACCAAAATCTCAGCCAATTGAGCCCATTCCACAACTCCAGTGATGGTGTTTTGAAACAGATTAAACATGGCCTCACAATCGAAAGAATCACACATGATACTTTAACATTTCTACAGTGAACTAAGAATCTTGGAGGAGCTTGTAAATATTAGATTTTTGTGTGAAAGGACATTGGGCAAAACCAGTGTACTTTTACATGAAATACAAGGACATTTGAAGACATCGGACAATCGGCTCGGTATCCCAGCACCACAAGCCACGTGCTCAAATGGGGAATATCAAACAAGCCACTCTCAAACGTCTCTGAGCCAACAAGCATGTGGAGACTGATTTATATGGTGATGGTAAATTTATTCGATCTATCCATCCATTGCGGGCCATACTCTGTACACAGCGTCGATGCTGCGGAAGCAGTCTCCTGGCTATTGGGTACAATCCTGAACGGTCACCACTCCGACGCAGTATCTCAAAATGGCTCAATCATCCCGGCAAGCTGGTACTCATTTGCCAACCTACGAAAGATGACAGGCTTAGTCAAACCACACCTGGTATTAATTCAACGGCAGAGTGGGATTTGAACTCAGGACCTGAGGATCCCAAGCCAACCACCCGAACCATTAAGCCAACACCAGGCATAATTATTTGATCGTGATTTACAAGTTGGAGTTCCGCCAGACCACTTGGATCGTTCATTTATTCGATGCTGGTGTGTCGAGAGCAGGTCAAGTGGGTGGAGCAACAATACGAAAAGAGGAGGGTAAGCGAGGCATTCCATTGTGCTCGAACTGTCCCATCTCCACCTCTTTTAACGACCCACCTGTGGGAAAACAGTGGTACTGGTATGAGTCGTCACAATGCGTTTCACTCCACAGAACCCGAGTCTACGTAATTATTGACATTCTGTGCACATAGATTCACATCCATGCTCGTAAAGAGTTTCAGTCTTCTGAGTGTTTAATTCTCTTTTTGCTGATGATACAATATTTATGTGGGAGAATTTAAGAGAGTGACCTTTGGGAATATGGACCCCAAGGAAATTTTTTATCCATTGAAAAATACTTTAGATGATGGCTTTGGTTGTTCTTCATGAAACAGCATTTTGGGGTTAGTTAGTTTTGGGTTGATGGCATAGCTTACTGAGACGATGACAGATAAAGAGCATTCATCACAGAGTTTTTGAAGAACTATATATTGCTTTTGGGAATATTTTGAGATTTTTAATTAATAT
>CM068961.1:112894743-112917534 GCA_035128595.1 Eptatretus atami | reverse complement strand
TCCCAATAAATGTATTTGTTTTAAGAGTAATCCCAATAAATGTATTTGTTTTCAGTCATCCCAATAAATGCATTTGTTTTCAGAGTAATCCCAATAAATGTATTTGTTTTCAGAGTAATCCCAATAAATGTATTTGCATACAGAGTAACCCCAATAAATGTATTTGCATACAGAGTAATCCCAATAAATGTATTTGTTTTAAGAGTAATCCCAATAAATGTATTTGCATACAGAGTAATCCCCAATAAATGTATTTGTTTTCAGAGTAATCCCAATAAATGTAATTGTTTTAAGAGTAATCCAATAAATCTATTTGTTTTCAGTCATCCAATAAATGTATTTGTTTTCAGAGTAATCCCAATAAATGTATTTGTTTTAAGAGTAATCCCAATAAATCTATTTGTTTTCAGTCATTGTCAGAGTAATCCCAATAAATGTATTTGTTTTAAGAGTAATCCCAATAAATGTATTTGTTTTAAGAGTAATCCCAATAAATGTATTTGTTTCAGAGTAATCCCAATAAATGTATTTGTTTTAAGAGTAATCCCAATAAATGTATTTGTTTTCAGTCATCCCAATAAATGTATTGTTTTTCAGAGTAATCCCAATAAATGTATTTGTTTTAAGAGTAATCCCAATAAATGTATTTGTTTTCAGAGTAATCCAAATTAATGTATTTGTTTTAAGAGTAATCCCAATAAATGTATTTGTTTTCAGTCATCCCAATAAATGTATTTGTTTTTCAGAGTAATCCCATAAATGTATTTGTTTTAAGAGTAACCCAATAAATGTATTTGCATACAGAGTAATCCAATAAATGTATTTGTTTTCAGAGTAATCCCAATAAATGTATTTGTTTTCAGAGTAATCCCAATAAATGTATTTGTTTTAAGAGTAATCCCATAAATGTATTTGTTTTCAGTCAATCCCAATAATGTATTTGTTTTCAGAGTAATCCCAATAAATGTATTTGTTTTCAGAGTAATCCCAATAAATGTATTTGTTTGCAGACTAATCCCAATAAATGTATTTGTTTGCAGACTAATCCCAATAAATGTATTTCTACACAGACTAATCCCAATAAATGTATTTTTTTTCAGAGTAATTCCAATAAATGTATTTGTATGCAGACTAATCCCAATAAATGTATTTGTTTTCAGAGTAATCCCAATAAATGTATTTGTGTCATGTTTTCGGGCTCATGAATATTCACACTTGGTGTTGATGCCATCTTTAGAGTTATTTGATTGTCATTTGTAGTTTGTTTCATCCCGAAAAACACACACTGAACCGAGTAAGACTGTTTACGAGACGGTTGTGCTGGACTTTTCTCTGCTATGGAAACATTCCAGGAGATGCATGTTCGGTTACCTGCAGTCACCACAAATGAACAGTAAACACAATTGTTGTCTTACCTGTAATGCTAGACAGTACAAAGAAAATACTGATGTTTGTTTATTCAAATTATTGATAAAGTATGTGACAACTTGAGCATAAGCTTCAACCTGAGAACGATTCAAACAACTATTGAACTAAATAAAAAACATTTTCTACAAGTGCCTATAAGCTCATGAGAATCTTATAAAATACTGAAGAAAAAAAAACTTTTAATGAACATTTTGAAAGATGTCGTTTCACATGAAGTATCCCCACAATCAATCAACACTGAAATTCAATTATTCTGTAGTGTATACTATAGTTTTGGCCTACAATTAAATATGGAGCATAAGTCAAATTCGCTGATGTCCCCATTTTTCTTTCCTTGATTCATAGACAAGTCGATTTGGAGTATAAGACGAAGCTACGTATATCAACTACGGTAGATAGCAAAAACTGTTCTTCAGTCAGGACAGTAGAGTTGATAACTCCTCTCTTGACATTCACAACGCATTGCTGCTGCCCTCATCGCTGCTGCCTTTAAAACAAGCTACACAATCATGATCAGCACTGGTTCATAGCACATCACATTTTGTTGCAGTTCACTACTCCTTAGTCAACATAAACACCTGACATTTAGTGTAATAACTTATCTTCAACGTTTGTCCACCCAGCTTTAGAGCCGCCATTAGCATTCTTGGTTTTCTTGGAAGCCCGTAACGTATCCTTCACTTTACGCCAGTCCCAAACATATTTCTCACTGACACCGTATTTCATGAGTGCAGCCACATTGCCGCCATTTTCCTCAGCGAACTTTAATTGCTCACCCAATTGGAAAATGTTCTGGACAATGATTTCTGCACAGTACAGTGTACAACATTTTAGAGTTGAAATTTTTGAGTACTTTTTTTTTTGGATTCACAGTCAAGGCTCGTGGAAAAGCTAGAACATAGAATGGATCAGGATATAACATAACAAATGGAACAGCAGGAGAAAGGGGAAATGCCAACGGCAGGGCGGAGGGAGAAAATAGACAGAGACTGACAAACAAGGGATGCGGGTAACAATGTGGGGAATGCAAGGGGTGGATAAGATGGATGCAGAAGCAACATTTTGGCAAGGGTGGGGGATGGTTTAATGGGTGTAGAAAAGATCATGGTTTTGGATTGGGGACGATCTGAGATGGTGGTGAACAGGTGTCTTGAAGACCTGGACGGAGGACTGAGATTGAGGATAGTGTGGAAGTTGGTTCCACAGGTGGGGAAAAAGAGGAAAAATGAATAGAGGTGAGAAGTGATCTTGGATTTAAGCAGTTTCACTAGGAGGGGGGGTTGCTGGTGGACCGCGTGTGTCCTGCAGACACCTGGGGTTGACAAAGCACGAAGAGGGCAGAGGGTGCAAGACCAGAATGGAGATGGAAAAAGACAGATAGACCGCCGACCTATTGACAATGGCAAACTGATAGATCCATAAATAAACAAAACAAAATACAGTGCCTTCAGAATGTATTCACACCCCTTGACTTTTTCACATTTTGTTTTGTTACAGCCTGAATTTAAAATGGATTAAATTTCAATTTTTTCTCACCGATCTACACAAAATACCCCACAATAATAACGTGAAAATATGTTTTTAGAATTTTTTACAAATTAATTAAAAATGAAAAGCTGAACTGTCTTGCGTCAATCAGTATTCAACACCTTTGCTTTGACACTCCAAATTGAGCTCAGGTGCATCTAATTTCCTTTGATCATCCTTGAGATGTCTCCACAACTTGATTGGAGTCCACCTGTGGAAAATTCAATTGATTGAACATGATTTAGAAAGAAACACACCTTTCTATGTGAGGTCTCACAGTTGGCAGTGTATGTCAGAGCAGAAACTCTACCATGAAGTCCAAGGAACTGGCCGTGGAACTGCGAGATAGAACTTTGAGGAGGCATAGATCTGGGGAGGGGAATAAAACAATTTCTCGAGTATTGAAAGTTCCCAAGAGCACAATGAGCCCCATCATTAGGAAATGGAAATAATATGGAACTACCCAGACTCTTCCTCCAGCTGGCCATCTGACTTAACTGAGCAACTGTGCAAGGACATTGGTCAGGGAGGTGACCAAGAACCCAATGACCACTCTGACATAACTACAGAGTTCTTTAGCTGAGATGGGAGATCCTACCAGAAGGACAACAGTCTCTGCAGCACTTCACACACCTAGGCTTTATGGGAGGGTGGCCAAATGGAAACCACTCCTGAGATAAAGGCACATGACAGCATGTGGCTAAAGCTTCTGTGGTCTGAAGAGACAAAAATTAAACTTTTTGGCCTGAATGCAAAGCGGTTTGTCTGGCAAAAACCGAGCACAGCTCATCACCCATCTAACACCATCCCTACTGTGAAGCATTGTTGTGGCAGCATCATGCTATGGGGATGCTTTTCAGTGGCAGGGACTGTGAGACTTGTGAGGATAGAGTGAACAATGAATGGAGCCAAATACAGGTAAATCCTTGAGGAGAACCTGCTTCAGAGTGTAAAAGACTTTAGACTGTGGTGAAGATTTGCATTCAAAGAGGACAATGACCCCGAGCATATATCCAAAGCAACACTGGGATGGCTTAAGAACAAGAATGTGAGAGGCCCAGCCAAAGCCCAGATTTGAATCACATTAAGAATCTGTGGAAAGATTTGAAGATTGATGTTTACCGACGCTCCCCATCCAACTTGACAAAGCTTGAGCAAATTTGCAAGGAAGAATGGGAGAAAATCCCCAAATCTAGATGTGCAAAGCTGATACAGACATACCCAAGAAGACAAAGCTGTAATCACTGCCAAGGGTGCTTCGACAAAGTATTGACTGAAGGCACTGCATATCTTCTCAACAAAAGATTAGTCTTTGTAGAAATATTTGTATTTCCACGGAGCTCTAATCGCACCATCTCCCCATCGAGGCTGGAATGGCCCAAGACAGTGTTCTGGGCTCAGTTCTATTCCTGATCTTCATAAAGCACTCTGGAAAATCCTCCTTATCTTTTTGCTGATGACTCCACCCTCTGCCATGACTTCCCTCATCCTTCAGATAGGCAGGCTGCAGCTCTTCCCTCTCTTCAGACCTTGAAAAAAAAAATCACAAACTAGTCAAACATTTGGAATATGTCTCTCAATCCTGACATATCTCACACTCTCACTATCTTTCTCCAAAAGGACCGTCTGAGAACCCCACCCCATCTCGTTTCTTAACAACCCTCTTGAGGAAGTTCAGTCATTCAAACTCCTGGGTCTCATTACCAGCCATGATCCTTTTTTGGCAAACCACATTTCAAAGTTGGCCTCCAAAGCCAGCTGCTAACTAGGCATCTTCCATCATACAAAGTCCTTCCTTGGCACACCTGAAATCCTATCCACCAACAAGGCCTTCATCCGCAACTTGATGGAGTTGAGAACCTTTATTTATCTCAAAATTATTCAAATGGTTCCCTGTCCATTCCTCAATTAACGTCTCCAACACTTTCCCCTCAACTGAAGGCAAACTTGTAGGCCGTTGTAGTTCCCAAATTCATCTCTGGATCCTTCATTTAATAACGATGTTACATTTGCTACTCTCCAATCTTTTGTTACCTGTCCTGACTCCATTGAGCTGTAAAAGCATATCCTCTAAGTATAATATCTCGCTTATCTGCTCTGCTACCTCCATCAATATTCTTGGATGCATAACCGACCCTGAAGCTTTATCTCGAGCTGATGTTGATGGAGGATAAGGTTTTTTTTATTTAATGGCTTGAATACTGCATCATACATTATGCAGCGATAAATAATTACATGACAAACATATGAGCAAGCGTCATAAATGTTTTGTCTTGTATGCTGTCAGCACAAACAATTCGGTTTTGTCCGATTCATTAACTGATTTGTTCCTGGCCTGCAGATTGGTCCGTTGGATGGACATTATTTGTTACTCAAGAATGGACATCTCAGACGCTCAAGGAGATCTGCATGGAACCACACCGAGGTGCTTGCACAGGACGGTCGGGTGAGTTAGAAAGCCATTCTCTCCAAACATTACTGAAATTTGACAATTTAATTTCTTTCCATGTTGTTTATTATCATTCTGGCAGCAGAGATCTTGCACCCACATAACTCAAGTCACATGGTGCCTCGTTTGTTTGCCATTATGGATGGTTTGTTGACAGAAATGTTACCAGGCTGCTGCAGATAAACAAGCATCGCCAAGTGCACTGTCCCTTGGGTGGACATTAAGCTGGCTGTTCAATCTGCTGGACTTCTGGTGTCCAGTGTCGGTTGTGGTTGGTGGATTCGTTGCTCCTTAAGGCAGAAGTGATGTTGTTTATTGTTGTTGTTTTTAAGTATTTGGTGTTGTGATTTTGTGCATGGGGTGGTGTATTCCATATTGCTTAAGCTTGCAGCAGTGTTAGTAGTAGATTAGCAGGTAATTGTATTGGTTTGACTTCGTATGTGTTCTAAGGCATGGTCGTTTTAGTGGGAACTCGAGCACTCGGTTTGAATTATCTAATCCCAGGATAGTAAGATAAAGAATTAAGTGGGCAGTGCACGTAAAGATAGATCGTGAAAAGGTGGTTGGAAACGTGTCAATGGAGAGCGAGTCAATCGGGGAACAAGGAGAATAGAGGAAGGATATAAACGGTGTGATAAATGGTTGAAGGCCAAGTGAGTGTACCAAGCTGTTTGAGGAAGTCAGGACAGGTCCATCTGAGGAAGGACATGGCAACCATAGAGAGGGTTCAGTGTGGAGCAACGATATTGATTCCAAGGCTAGCTAGACTTAGCTATGAGGAGCAGCTGAAGTTACCAGGCTGTTGCAGCAGAAACACTCAGAGTAGTAAATGCATGTCATGTCTCGTTACACAGTGACAAGTACAGGGGTCACAGCCTCACGGTGAGGAAGAGGAGAGTTGGTGATGATGAGAGTGAGGCTTTCACTCGGAGTAGTAAATGCATGGAATGGTCTCCCCTGGACAGGTCATGGCAGCAGAAACGGAAGAGAAGGCTGTGATTAGATAGCAATGTGGAAGCATTGGGGATATCGGGGTACATAGATATTTGTAAGAATGGTAGGTAGCTAGGGTATGGATGGGTGATTGTATATCTGTCATGATTGTGATATCAGGTCTCGTTAAAAAAGGTGAATGTGCTGTCGGTGTTTGTTCATTCCTCACCCTATAATTGTCTTTTCTCCCACTCTTGCACCTCTGCCCCCCGAGCAGCCAAATTTTTTGCAAACCCCCCCCCAAAAAACAATGAAAAAATGTCCATTTACTCTTTTATTTCTTTAGTTGTCAAAATAATTTTTAAATATGTATCGTCATAATGATGTCTCTTTACCTGCCCCACTGTTCTTTTGACCACTCTTCCTCATCCCGCATCCCCACCACCCTTAACCCCCAGGAATCAATAAACTAATCGATTGGATTGGAACGTTTTTGGTCCAAGTTTATCACGAAGCATTTAGCCACACCTGACGTTCAGTCGATTGAAGGTGGTTTAGGCTGGAATTTGTAAGTTGTCCGGGGTGCCGGCGATAACTCACCTATCTTCGCTAAAGACACAGTGGGATAAAAGCCAATAGCTAATACTAGCAAATGGGACACCCAGCTTAATGTCCATCCGAGGGATGATGCACTTCATGATGCAGGTCTGATTGCCATCCCCTGAGGAGGATAATGCTATCAAGGTAGCTTCTTGGGTAATAAAAATACACTGGGTGGTTTGGTATTGCCTTCCCAACCGTGCCCGGATTTTGAACCTGCAAGCGTCAGGTTGTCAGAAGATATGAAATATAGACTTGAGACAATTCCGGTGAGTGCGAGAATATGTAGATCTAGACTAAAACGGTTTGGGCATATTGAAAGAATGGATGAGGAAAGACAAGTTAAAATAATATACCAAAGCAGGATGAACAGTAGAAGGCCAGTGGGTAAATGAAGAAGCAGATGGAAGCAAACCTTGAAGAAGGATCTCATGGAAGCTGGAATTACTATTGAAGAAGCATATGTACCCCAAGATCGGAAAGTATCGAGAGCTGTGGTCCAAGCCTTATGCTGTACTAGACGATCCGTGAACCCATTGGGATCCCGTTGTGACAGTGGTTGATGAAAAAAAATCATTTCAAGAAAAGAAAAAAAGATAGTCCAAGCGAATATACCGGTTGAGTTGTTTGCATTGATCAATTTCTCCGAAGAGTACTTGACTGAATCGGGAATTGATTTTTTAATAAGTTTTTTCGTTGCCGATTTGAACGAAACTTGATACAGCACACCGCAGGAGAATGGTGAGTAAGGTGGCCCTAAATTTTTTACGCTATCGTGTACCATTTTGGCTGTATTTCGGGAACATACATACATACAGCTCTGGAAAAAATTAAGAGTACTGCAAAATTATCAGTTTTTCTGGTTTTACTATTTATAGGTACTAGTGCGGGCCCGTAGGTGCGGGCCCGTAGGTGGCGTGCCAGTATGTGCAGCTCTCTCGCCCCTCTCTCTCGTCCCCTCTCTGCCCCCCACCCTCTCATCCCCTCTCTCGCCCCTCTCTCTCCCCCTCTTGCCCCCTCTCTCCCCCCCTAGTCTCGCCCTTCCTCTCTCCCCCCTCCTCTCTCGCCCCTCTCTCTCGCCCCACTCTCATCCCCCTCTCCGTCCCCTCTCTCGCAGATATTGGTCGACAGATAAATGGCCGTAACTTGGGAACCACTCATCCGATTAATATCAAACCTCGAAAAGGCACATCCGCGCGTCCCCAGCAATATTCCTGGCAAGTTTCAATCAGATCGGATCGTCAATCGTGCAAAAATAAATAAATAAATAAATAAATTAATTGTGACGTCATTCGTGATGTCATAGCACGTGTCCTGTCATTGGTCGACAGATAAATGGCCGTAACTTGGGAACCGCTTATCCGATTAATATCAAACCTTGAAAAGGCACATCACGGGTCCCAGCAATATTCCTGGCAATTTCAATCAGATCGGACTGTCAATCGTGCAAATTTTTTTAATAATAAATAAATAAATGAACATTGATTGTGACGTCATTCGTGATGTCATAGCACCGTGTCTTGTCATTGGTTGACAGATAAATGGCCGTAACTTGGGAACCGCTCGTCCGATTGACATCAAACCTCGAAAAGGCACATCTGCGGGCCCCGGCAATATTCCTGGCAAGTTTCAATCAGATCGGACTGGCGGTCGTCGAGAACGGCGGTCGCAGACAATCAGACAACCAGAACACACACAACACACACACACACACACCCACAAACACACACACACACACACACACACACACACACACCACACACACAACACAGATTGCTGGAATTATAGATAGATGTGTTTGAGTAAATGAACATTTTTGTTTGATTCGATAAACTACTGACAACATTTCTCCCAAATTCCGAATAAAAATATTGTCATTTCGAGCATTTATTTGCAGAAAATGACAACTGGTCAAAATAACAACAAAGATTCAGTGTTTTCAGACCTCAAATAATACAAAACAAACAAGTTCATATTCATTTTTAAACAACACAATACTAATGTTTTAACTTAGGAAGAGTTCAGAAATCAATATTTTGTGGAATATCCCTGATTTTCATCACAGCTTTCATGCGTCTTGGCATGCTCTCCACCAGTCTTTCACATTGCTGTTGGCTGACTTTATGCCACTCTGGTGCAAAAATTCAAGCAGCTCGCTTTGTTTGATGGCTTGTGACCATCCATCTCCTCTTGATCACATTCCAGAGGTTTTCAATGGGGTTCAGGTCTGTAGATTGGGCTGGCCATGACAGGGTCTTGATCTGATGGTCCTCCATCACACCTTGATTGACCTGGCTGTGTGGCATGGAGCATTGTCCTGCTGGAAACCAATCCTCAGAGTTGGGGAACATTGTCAGAGCAGAAGGAAGCAAGTGTTTTCCAGGACAACCTTGTACGTGGCTTGATTCATGAGTCCTTCAAAAGACAAATCTGCCTGATTCAGTCTTGCTGAAGCACCCCCAGATCATCACCGATCCTCACCAAATTTCACAGTGGGTGCGAGACACTGTGGCTTGTAGGCCTCTCGGTCTCCGTCTAACATTAGATGACCAGGTGTTGGGCAAAGCTGAAAATTGGACTCATCAGAGAAGATGACCTACTCCAGTCCTCTACGGTCCAATCCTTATGGTCTTTTTCAAACCTCAGCCTGGTCTTCTTTGCTTCTCATTGATGAAGGGTTTTTTCTAGCTTTGCATGACTTCAGCCCTGCCCTATAGTGGGGCAACTTAGCTAAATATAGCATAACAATTGTGCATTTTGTGAGGAAAGCACCAATTTGCAACCTAGTAGCCTATCATATTATGAACAGATTTGGATATTGGCCATCTCAAATTCAGCCGCTGATGGCTGTGGCAGCATTTTCCACTGCATCAAAAATTTTGAGATGGCCCAATATCCAAATCTGTTCATAATATATAGGCTACTAGTGTGCCAAATTTGTGCTTTCTCACAAAATGCACAATTGTTATGCTAAGTTGCCCCACTACTAGGAGCCTGTTTCGAACCATCCTCGCCGTGCACTTCCCCAGCTGCCGTTTGCCATTCTTTTTGTAGGTCACTTGATGTCATCCTATGGTTGTTAAGTGACATTCGAACGAGTTGGCGGTCATCCCGGTCAGTGGAAAGTCGTTTTCGCCTTCTGCCAGTCTGTAGCTTTGTTGTCCCAATGTCTGCTGCTTGACCTTGTTCTTATGAACGCCGTCTTTGAAATTTTAAGGATGGAAGCAACGTGACGCTCACTGTATCCCTCTGCAGTAAAGCCAGAATTGAACCCTTCTTTTCCTCACTCAAAACTTTTCTTTTCAACTCTTCTGGCATGGTCAATAGTTATTTTTTTGATTCCAATTACTTTTAGGTACTACCAGCACTGTTTTTGCCATCCAGCTGATCCTATTGCAAGAGGATAGTGATGACCACAGCAGTGGTTTTTATACTTTCCTTGTTAAATAAGATTCGGTTCAGGTGATCACTAATCAGTACTCACTAAGTAGAATGAGGTGTGCCTGTGTTGGAATTCAACAGACACTGGAATGGAATGGCTGCCATACATGTAGAGATGCTGATTTAAATTATTTTTGGAGTGGTCTCTTATTTTTTCTAGAGCTGTATTATGTATATATATTTCTTCTTCTTTTTTCGGCTGCTCCCGTTAGGGGTTGCACCGCGGATCATCCGTTATGATCCGCATACTGATTTGGCATAGGTTTTACGCAGATGCCCTTCCGACGCAACCCTGGTCGCTCTTACGACACAGGGATAATAAATACATATTTATATATATATATATATATAATATATATATTATATATATACACAGTGGGGAGAACAAGTTTTGATACACTGCCGATTTTGCAGGTTTTCCCTTACAAAGCACGTAGAGGTCTGTAATTTTTATCATAGGTACACTTCAACTGTGAAAGACGGAATCTAAAACAAAAATCCTGAAAATCACATTGTATGATATTTAAATAATTAATTTGCATTTTATTGCATGAAATAAGTATTTGATACATCAGAAAAACAGAACTTAATATTGGTAAAGAAACTTTGTTTGCAATTACGAGATCAGACGTTTCCTGTAGTTCTTAACCAGGTTTACACAGACTGCAGCAGGGATTTTGGCCACTCCTCCATACAGATCTTCTCCAGATCCTTCAGGTTTCGGGGCTGTCGCTGGGCAACACAGACTTCACTGAACAACAAATTTCCAAAAATTTTTTTTACTGGAGATGTGTAAGTGATTAAGACTTTTTGGGTACGCTGATTTCAAAATCATAACCGTTTTGCTGTATCACGTCAGGATTTTCAGGAACAGAAATATCCCATTGCCTAGAAGTCAGGATTTCAATGAAATTTACATATGTCTTTAACATGTCTATTTCGTACAATTGTTGTTAACTTGTGTTATATTTCTTTCTTTCAGATAAAGATGAGTAGGCGTTCCTGTACCAATCATCTGACAATTCGTTATGTCTGTGGTCGGTATACCAAAAAGATCAACAGCGAAGTATATCTACAGCAGTGAAATGAAGGCCGCCTACTTCACTACTTCGGGTGTAAGGTGGGGGACCAAGAACAGGAGCTGGGCACCACACATCTGCTGCACAAGCTGTCACACAACCTTGACTCAGTGGTTGGTGGGCAAGCGCGCGAGCATGCCATTTGCGGTGCCCATGATATGGCGTGAGCCGCAGAATCATCATGATGATTGTTATTTCTGCTGCACAAGCATCGCCGGCTTCAACAAGAAGAATAAAGGTCACATCAAGTACGCTGACTGCGTCTCTGCTCGTAAACCTGTGCCTCATGATGACGAGAACCCGTTCCAACACCTCCAGCTGATCAGAAAGCTGTAAGCAGTGGTGAAGAGGATGGTGATGATGAACCTTTTGAACCGACACTCAGAAAATCACACCTTCTGAACCAGGGAGACTTAAATGATCTTGTAAGAGATCTCTCGCTGTCAAAGGCGAAGGCAGAGCTGCTTGGATCAAGGCTGCAGCAGTGGAATCTACTTGAACCTAACACCAAGATATCCTTGTTCAGAGAGCACGTCACAGAGACATGGCTGAGTTCTTTGAGATGGAAGACACGATGACATTCTGCAGTGACATCAACGGTCTGTTGAAAGAACTTGGGTGTGATCACGATCCTGCAGACTGGCGCCTCTTCATCGACTCGGGGAAGAACAGCTTGAAGGCTGTTTTGCTCCACAATGGCAACGAGAAACCATCAGTCCACTGGCTCACGCGTTCGGCATGACAGAGACCTATGAGACTATGCGGCAGCTGCTTGATTACCATCAAGTACAATGACTTCAACTGGCACATCTGCGGAGACTTGAAAGTGGTGGCGCTGTTGTTAGGGCTGCAGTCAGGCTACACGAAATACATGTGCTTCCTTTGTCTCTGGATAGCAGAGACGACAAGAATCACTGGACGAAGAAAGATTGGGAAGAGCGAAAAGAGCATGTACCTGGTCGACACAACGTGAAGCAGTCGCCCTTGTCGACCCAGCAAAGGTTTTCCTTCCACCACTCCACATAAAGCTCGGCTTGATGAAAGTTTTGTACGGGCAATGGATCTGAATGGCGTGGGTTTTTATACCTCAAGGAAAAGTTTGGCAACACCTTGTCGGAGGCCAAGATCAAGGCGGTGTCTTTGTTGGACCGCAAATCCGACAGATTATGAAGGACGAAACTTTTCCGACAACTCTAAACCCCAAAGAGCTGGCAGCGTGGAGGAGCTTCAAAGCTGTGACGGACAACTTCTTGGGGAACGAGCGCGCGGACACTATGAAGAATAGTGCAGCAGCTGCTGGAGTCCTTCAGGAAACTTGGCTCCAGGATGTCCCTGAAAATCCATTTCCTACACCAGCACTTGAACTTCTTCCCTGACAACTTGGGAGCAGTCTCGGACGAGCACGGCGAGCGATTCCACCAAGAGATTTCACTCATGGAGACTCGTTACAAGGCGGCACAACCCGAACATGATGGGCGATTTCTGCTGGTTCCTGCATCGTGAAACTGACACAGAGCAGCAAAACGCAAAGCCAAATGCCTAAAGCATTTTTAATTACATTCTAGTGGTTTTTCTGTATTTTCTATAATTTTGAAGCATTCATGATGAAATAAATGAATAAATGAATTTTTGTAAATTTCATTGAAATCCTGACTTCTAGGCAATGGGAATATTTCTGTTACTGAAAATCCTGACGTGATACAGCAAAACGGTTATGATTTTTGAAATCAGCGTACCCAAATTAGTCTAAATCACTTTACACATCTCCAGTAAAAAATTTTGTTGTTCAGTGCTTTCAGCTCCCTCCAAAGATTTTCTATTGGGTTCAGGTCTGGGACTGGCTAGCCACTCCAGGACTTGAGATGCTTCCTACGGAGCCACTCCTTAGTTGCCCTGGCTGTGTTTTTCGGGTCGTTGTCATGCTGGAAGACCCAGCCACGTCCCATCTTCAATGCTCTTGTTGAGGGAAGGAGGTTGTTGGCCAGGGTCTCGCGATACATGGCCATCCATCCTCCCCTCAATACGGTGCAGTCGTCCTGTCCCTTTGCAGAAAAGCATCCCCAAGAATGATGTTTCCACCTCCATGCTTCACGGTTGGGATGGTGTTCTTGGGGTTGTACTCATCCTTCTTCTTCCTCCAAACACGGCAAGTGGAGTTGAAAACAAAAGCTCTATTTTGGTCTCACCAGACCACATGACCTTCTCCATTCCTCCTCTGGATCATCCAGATGGTCATTGGCAAACTTCAGACGGGCCTGGACATGCGCTGGCTTGAGCAGAGGGACCTTGCGTGCGCTGCAGGATTTTAATCCATGACGGCGTAGTGTGTTACTTATGGTTTTCTTTGATACTGTGGTCCCAGTCTCTTCAGGTCATTGACCAGGTCCTGTCGTGTAGTTCTGGGCTGATCCCTCACCTTTCTCATGATCATTGAGGCTCCACGAGGTGAGATCTTGCATGGAGCCCAGACCGAGGGAGATTGACTGTTATCTTGAACTTCTTCCATTTCTAATAATTGCGCAACAGTTGTTGCCTTCTCACCAAGCTGCTTGCCTATTGTCCTGTAGCCCATCCCAGCCTTGTGCAAGTCTACAATTTTGTCCTGATGTCCTTAACAGCTCTCTGGTCTTGCCCATTGTGGAGAGGTTGGAGTCTGATTGATTGAGTGTGGACAGCTGTCTTTTATGCAGATAACGAGTTCAAACAGGTGCAGTTAATACAGGTAATGAGTGGAGAATGGAGGGCTTCTTAAAGACAAAACTAACAGGTCTGTGAGAGCCAGAATTCTTACTGGTTAGTAGGTGATCAAATACTTATTTCATGCAATAAAATGCAAATTATTATTTAAAATCATACAATGTGATTTTCAGGATATTTGTTTTAGATTCCGTCTTTCACAGTTGAAGTGTACCTATGATAAAATTACGACCTCTACGTGCTTTGTAAGTGGGAAAACCTGCAAAATCGGCAGTGTATCAAATACTTGTTCTCCCCACTGTATATATATATATATATATATATATATATATATATATATATATATATATATATACCAAGATGAGAGTTTTAGTAATATATAGATAGATGAACACGGAAGTATTAGATCAAAATGACTGTTTATTTTATGCTTAAAAATAAATCGTTCTTTGTCTATACTAAATGTCTGAGATTTTAAAATAAATCATTTCAAGAAAAAAAAAAGATAGCTCCAGCGAACTATACGTGAGTTTGTTTCCATTGATCAAATTCTCCCGAAGAGTACTTGACTGAATCGGGAATTGATTTTTAAATAATTTTTTCGTTGCTCAATTTGAACGAAACTTGATACTGCACACCGCAGGAGAATGGTGAGTAAGGTGGGCCGAAATTTTTTGCGCTATCATGTACCGTTTTGGCTGTATTTCGGGAACATACATACATACAAGATGAGAGTTTTAGTAATATATGGATTGCAGGGGGAGATGAAGATTGAAGAATGGTCAAATTAAAAACCAAAATCTCAGCCAATTGAGCCCATTCACAACTCCAGTGATGGTGTTTGAAACAGATTAAACATGGCCTCACAATCGAAAGAATCACACATGATACTTTAACATTTCTACAGTGAACTAAGAATCTTGGAGGAGCTTGTAAATATTAGATTTTTGTGTGAAAAGGACATTGGGCAACACCAGTGTACTTTTACATGAAATACAAGGACATTTGAAGACATCGGACAATCGGCTCGGTATCCCAGCACCACAAGCCACGTGCTCAAATGGGGAATATCAAACAAGCCACTCTCAAACGTCTCTGAGCCAACACAAGCATGTGGAGACTGATTTATATGGTGATGGTAAATTATTCGATCTATCCATCCATTGCGGGCCATACTCTGTACACAGCGTCGATGCTGCCGAAGCAGTCTCCTGGGCTATTGGGTACAATCCTGAACGGGTCACCACTCCGACGCAGTATACTCAAAATGGCTCAATCATCCCGGCAAGCTGGTACTCATTTTGCCAACCTCAGAAGGATGACAGGCTTAGTCAACCCCACCTGGTATTAATTCAACGGCAGAGTGGGATTTGAACTCAGGACCTGAGGATCCCAAGCCAACCACCCGAACCATTAAGCCAACACCAGGCATAATTATTTGATCGTGATTTACAAGTTGGAGTTCCGCCAGACCACTTGGATCGTTCATTTATTCGGATGCTGGTGTGTCGAGAGCAGGTCAAGTGGGTGGAGCAACAATACGAAAAGAGGAGGAGTAAGCGAGGCATTCCATTGTGCTCGAACTGTCCCATCTCCACCCTCTTTAACGACCCACTGTGGGAAAAGCAGTGGTACCTGGTATGAGTCGTCACATGCGTTTCACTCCACAGAACCCGAGTCCTACGTAATTATTGACATACTGTGCACATAGATTCACATCCATGCTCGTGAAAGAGTTCACGTCTTCTGAGTGTTTAATTTCTCTTTTGCTGATGATACAATATTTATGTGGGAGAATTATGAGAGGTGACCCTTGGGGAATATGGACCCCAAGGAATTTTTTATCCATTGAAAAATACTTTAGATGATGGCTTTGGTTGTTCTTCATGAAACAGCATTTTGGGGTTAGTTAGTTTTGGGTTTGATGGCATAGCTTACTGAGACGATGACAGATAAAGAGCATTCATCACAGAGATTTTGAAGAACTATATCATTTGCTTTTGGGAATATTTTGAGATTTTTATTAATACCAAAACATTTCTTTGAATGCATATGATATTGGGGAATGTATACAACTATATATATATGTGTAAGCATGCCCCACTAGTTCGACTATGTTGCAGGTTTAATTGTTGTTGATAAAAAATGAATGCACATCAGAGATACTGTAGAGGGAAAGTTACAATATGCAATTCATACCTTCACAATGAAACTCCATTCCACCCACAGCAAGACACACGAACCTCATCAGTACTCCCAAAGTTGGACCTGCATGTCCTCCCAGTGTGGATGCGTGGCTTGACCGGTCGAGGCGTGGTCCTCACTGTGCTCGATGATGGACTTGAGTGGAACCACACAGACATCGTTGGCAACTATGTGAGGATTGGGATATCCAGAAACCACATTACACATAATGCTCCAGGCCTCTTGAGGTCAGAGTCTTGGTATAAAACTTCAGTCTCATCTATTTCCAGGACTCTGAAGCAAGCTATGACTTCAATGGAAATGACCCAGACCCATTCCCCAGATATGATCCAACCAATGAGAACAAGTAGGTTCCTTTCTGCAAATTTACATTGATTAATTTATAGAGATAGTTCGAGGATAATGAAACTGCTTGTCTCATATACTGCACACGCATTTGTACAAATACAGAGCAGAAGCACAAGAGTGGGACATTTGCATAACTACTACGAGTTATATATTTTTATCTCTTTAACAACACCAATTATTCCCAAATTCTCGTGGAGATGGCCTGGGAATGTATTTTGGCCAAGTTTTTACGAAACAGCTGGTCAGGCCTGATATTTGTCTGAAGGTGGCAGGAATTTGTACTTTGTTCATGGTGCAGATGGTGATTCGCTTACTCTTCGCAAAAGACCCAATAGAATCTTTAATGTCCACCAACGACCAATGCTGGTAGATGGGTTCTCTGGCTTTACATCCTTCTGAGGGATGGCTCACACATTGATGGATCGCCCTGCACGTGAAACACCAGAGTGACGGTTTATAACTGGTCACAGATTCAAACACAGGATAGACAACTCAAAGGGGAGTGCGCCTACCTCTGAGCTCTCCTACCGACGCAAAGTGCATGCAATTAAAATATAGAAGCAAAAACAATTTTTTGCAAAAAAACACAAAATTGGTTGTATTTGGAAAGATCCATATCCAAAAATTAAGGCACCAACAACTAGTACATCTGCCCAGTAGACAAGGCGACGATGTTTCAACCACAGAGTTTCATTCGAGACTATGCTATATTTGTCCTTGATTGTTGAATACCCTCCTCAGGGGTTGGGGCATCATGTGACTACAAAGTCTATATTAGCAGATGGTACGACCTAACTAACATCGTTTTCACCTTTGAGTGCGACTGCATCTGTCTGGTGGTGTGCACGGGTGGACTTATCTACCAGATTTGAGAAATAAAGCACTTTGACATTCTGCTTCGATATAAAAAGTGCAAATAAGAAAAAGATTAATTATAACATATATTGTTTAATGCTCAAATTGATTGTTCATTTTGAAATGTTTTGAAAATTAGAGTTATGGTTTGCCTTTTCTCTCCCAATTTTCCCTCTAAGGCTTCAATTAGGCTGTGTACTGTCATCTTGTATCATGGCTATCCTTACCGTCAATATTCTTTACCCCATTAACCTTCCTTTGCCTAACCCTCTGAGTTGCAGGATGCTGTGCCTTCCTCCTCCTTGTCCTCCTCCCTCCTTTTTTTTCCCTGTTCGTTCATTAATTTGCTTGTTGTGTCCAAGAGTTACCTCTGCCCCTCTATCAGTTCATACTCTCCATCAACTAGCTCTTCCATGAGCCTCAATCTTGTTAAGAAAGTTGGGTTTTTTTGTTTATTTTGTTGATATTTTGATGTATCTTTTTTTTTTCGAATTAATTTTTTTTATTTCACGCTAAAGATGTTTTTATTTTTTAAGTCTTTGTTTTATGAATTAGGATTTACTCTATACATATATATAGTATTTTTTTATGCCAATGCTGATGAATTGCGGCACCATGTTTTCGAGTTGTCCATACGTACTCCTATGTCCATCAGTGCTAATTTTCTCTGTTTTCTCTGCAACCGCTTATCTGATTGACACAAAATTTTCACCATAGGTGCAACTACTCATGTAGAATGTTTTAATGATAATTGTGACATAATAGTCACATGGCGAGGCACCATGTTGGAAAAAAGTAAAAATTTGACCTCTATCTCCGAACCACCAAAACCACTCCATGGAAAAAATGTCAAGTACTCCCATGGGAAATAAGTGTTTTTTTTTGTTTTTTGTTTTTTTGTTATTATGTCATAATTGCAAACTTCGAACGCTTTATCTGATTAGTATGAAAAAATTTTGATGGTCATCTTGGACTAAATTGTATCGGGGGAAATTTTTGACGACGTCATCGGTCATATGGTTCGGCAGCCATGTATTTTTTTTAACGTAAAAACCATAAAAAATCTTCTTGTCCAAAACAGCTGAACAGATCGAAGCAAAACTTTACAGGTATGATCTATCCGTTAGGAATAAGAAGTTCTCCACCTATGACGTGTTCACGAATAATTAGTAGGTCATATGGTCTAGCAGCCATTTTGGATTGATCGAAAATCTTAAAATTATTTCTCTTTAACCACTTCATCAATCGATGTCAAACTTCAAAATTATGATCGAGTAGTCATATAGAATATATGTTTTATATTTCAACCTGATCAGACACATGGTCTGGCAGCCAGAATTATTTAATATTTTGAATCTGGGTTCAGGGATTCAAATCAAACTTGGTACAAGTATTATAATGATATCGTGGTGTGGGCGGAGGCATATCTGGCGACATTGCAACGTCGAAGAATGCCCTTCTAGTTTATTTTTAAATTCAATAATCTTTACTTTTTATCTTATTACTTGGTGTGCCTCCCATTGCTTTGCTGACTGGTTTAATCAAAAGACAGGATGGAGTACTTCACAAACATATTTCATGACTATCTGTGAGTGTTAATGATGATATATGTGAAAAGGGATCTTTTATAACACGTAATTGTTCTTGTCATGGTTGTGGTTGTTGTTTGTTGTGCTCCTTCCGTGTACTTTTGGATATTTTTCTCGTGCTTCGAGAAGTATTACTATATATAACTTTGTGTGCTCCTCCCGTGTCCTTGTATAAGATTCCTGCTGTCTTACAAATAATAAACATTTCCATTGGAACGACTACATTTAAGCACGAGGTACTCTTCTTTCTCCATCCCGGAAACATAGACTCTTAAAACGGGAAAGTTTGTGATTAAACAAACGACTTTTGTTCCAAGTAAATCGATTACCTTTCCAACATTACTATTTGTATTACTCTATGACAGCAGAAACTCTGCTGTCATAGAGTAATAGAATATAGCATTCCAAATGCAGAAACTCGTATCCTTTTGTGAAGATTTTTTTGTACTTTTTGAAGAAGATTATTCGAAGAAGAAGAAAGGCAGTGGGCCGGGGGGGGGTGAGAACCAGATCGGAGATGGTAGAAGACAGAAAGACCACCGACCTGCCTGTGGTGAAGGAGTGAGAGACTCAAAGACTCAGCTCGTTGCGGGAGATACCAATGATCCTAAATGCCTTGGTTTCCACAGCCTGAAGCTGAGAAAGGTGAGAGGAGGGACCATCAGGCCCAGGGGGAGAGCAGTACTTCATCAGGCTGTGGATGAAAGCTTTGTATGTGGTCAGGAGCTCAGGTGTGCCAAGGAAGGACTTTGTATGACGTAGGATGCCCAGTTGGCAACTGGCTTTGGAGGCCAGCTTGGAAATGCGGCTTTCCCAGGAAAGATCATGGCAGGTAGTGAGTGTGAGATTTGTCAGGATTGAAAGACATGTACCATGTGTTGGACCAGCTTGTGATTTTACCCAGATCTTCAAAGAGTGAAGGGGTTGCTACTTGCCGATCTGAGGGATGACAGATGGTACGGCAGAGGAGGGAGTCATCAGAAAAAAAATAAAGAGGATTTTCCAGAGAGTTGGATAGATCATTGATGAAAACTACAAAAAGAACAGGGCCAGAACACTGCCTTGAGGAACTCTAGCCTGGAGAGGAAGAGGGATGAGAAAATTCCATTAAGGGCCACACGTTGCTGCGATCGGAGAGGAAGTCTGCGAGCCATGAGTGGAGATGGCCTTGGATACCACAGGAAGAGAGTTTGGTGAGCAGGCAGGGTGCCAGGCCATATTGAAAGCACGTGATATGTCTAGCTCTAGGGAAATGGCTCGGATTTCATGTCTGGCATTGAGTACCTCCATCCATGGTTGGGTGAGCAGAAGCAGCATATCCAGTGTAGAGTGACCTGGTCTGAATCCAAATTGATGATTGAATCAAGTCATTGGAGAAGAGAAGGATTTAATGTCTGAAGCGATGATGGATTCCATAACCTTGCTGAGGATTGGGAAAAGGCTGATTGATCTGGAGTTGCAGGGATCTGCTTTCACACATTTTGTGCAGGGCAGTAATGTTTGCTGATTTCCAAGCAATGGCAGATGACCTTGAGCAAATGAGAGGGTGATAGAACAGAGAGACGGTGAGCAAGAGCAGCAGAGCAGGTATTTAGACACGAGGGTTGTCTGGACCGAGTTGCAGAATCTAGTCGAGGTTTTACAGCAAACTCTCTACTTTTTCAGAGAAAGGACACATCCAGGAACAGCTGGGTGCGACTGGGTAAGTGGGTACAGAAAGCGATGGGTTTGGACACAAGATTTAGAAGCAAACACCGAGTTTAGGCATTCAGCCTTTTCATGTCAGTGTCAGCACTGCGCCTTTGGTATGGAGGGGATGGAGGGGGAACATACACCAGAAACGGATTTAACGAGATGCCACCAAGATTTGGAGGAGGAGACAGGTTAGAGTTCAGACGAGATGAGAAAGATGTTGTTTTCTGCCTTCCTGAGGTAGACACACACTTGTTCCAAGCTTTGTGGAATGCTGGATTTGCTTCAGTTGGATTTGCCTTCCATGACGAAGCAAGTGTTTCAGACAACTGCTTCGCTTTAAGCTTCAGTTACCCTGAGTGGAGGAAGGGTAGGACAACTAAAGACAAAGGGGATAAATCTGTGCATGAGAGAGAGCAAGTTTCTTTGAAAGAATTCCAGGACGAGTTTATGTCGGAGAAAGTGGAGATGGGAGACCAGTCTCGAAGTTTGATGAGTGGATCAGAGGGAGCCAAAGCCAGAGGTATTCCGGGGTGTGGAGGAGTGAGGACAGTGCACGGAGAGTGAGGATGGAGTTTTGATAAAGAGAGCAACTCTACTGCCAGAGAGGCTCAGGTCTATCATACCAGAGGAGGGAGTAACCAGGTAGAGAAACTAAGGAATCAGAGATATCTTGAAGGAGAAAGTTTCTGTTAAGCAGATTATGTCTGGTTGTCAGTAGCAACCTGTTTGGAAAGATCTGTCGGTTTGATGAAGGCCCTGGATGGTTGAGGTCCACACTGTAAAGGAAGAGGGAGGAGAGCTTTGGGTGCAGTGGAGGGAGGGAGTTTAGGATGAGGGAGGTGGGGGAGTAAGGAGAGTTGTTGAAAGAGTGTGGGATTGCCTCAGAGCTAGGGAGAGGCCGAATGAGGAGGAGGATAAAGGGCTCGGTGGTGAAGGATGAGTCGCAGTGGGAGTAATAAAAGAGGGGCAGAGGTGTTAAGTTGAAGATTGGAGGAGGTGGATGATAGATAAATTCCAGTGAAGATTGGAGGACGGTTGAGATTGGGCCAAAAATGATATGGAGCATGATATTTCAAAAATATATCAGGCCCGATTATGGTCTCGTGGATCAAGCATTGCGTGGCAGAGGTATGCACTCTACTGAGCATCCTTCGAGCTTTACACTGTTATTTAAAAATATTTAATTTAAATTAAACTTTTCAAGTATTCATTTTTTCCCCATTGTAATTGTTTCTTTCCAATCCTTTTAATGTGTTAAATTTTTTGCATTTTCTATTTTTAAAATCAATTATATTTTTGTTTTTCCTTTAGTTTATCGAAATATGTATGTTCCAAATTTCATGCTATGTATATCAGAAATCTGAGAGATAAATCTATGGTGCTGGATGATGAGCCCTCGAGGTTTGAAAGTATCCATATGGCTACTGGGGAAGAGCAATACAAGGAAATCAGACACAGGTGGAGGCCATTCAGCCCATCATGCCTGCGTGAACACCATACTAATTTATCAACACAAGATCCAAAGAAAAAAGTGCAAATTATTATTATTATTTTTTTTAAAATCTATTTATTTTAAGTTTTTGTAGTTTTTGTGTTTTATTTTTATATATTTTTTTTCTTCTTCCCCTCAAAGATGGGGGCATGGGCTTGGTTAAAACACACACAACATCAACCACACAACACCCCTTGACAAGACCCCCACTAACAGCACTCCGTACACACGCACGCAATCACCCATCAATGCTCAAACTACTTAAAAGTCCCATCAACATCCCTATACCCCTCTATCTCCATAACTTCCAGGTACCTATGTAATTCTAACTTATCTACTGTTTCTGCTGCCACTGCCTTTCCAAGGAGGCCATTCTATGCATTAACTATTCTCTGAGTAAAAGACCCCTGCCTGACTACCATCTTAACTCTCCTCTTCTTTACTCTCAGGCTA
>CM068961.1:112880786-112892455 GCA_035128595.1 Eptatretus atami | reverse complement strand
GTCATTGTGCATGTATCAGGTTTGAGTAAATTATCTGTGCTAATGCCGGCTTTGATTCCCCATATTCGTTTTTATGACGTCATCATTAAGAGGACGAGGATCTTAGCTCATTCGAGCTTGTTTTCTTCACTTGCCTGTTTACTCCGATAGTGATATAAATCTAACTCCAGTCCTGTTATTTTAACCTAATAAATGCATTCTGTTTCTCCTTAACCCTTAACAGAATCTTTGCACACACAATGTTATGGTCACTTGCTCCTAAATGCTCCCCTATCTCCACCTCCTCCACCATATTGGGACATCACCCCTTACTTAAAAGGAGCTAACACTGCACTCACCCTCGTGGGCTTATCTACAAACTGGGGTTAAAAAGCAATTCCTGTTACAAAAAGTCGGAAATCCTCATCGCTCATGCCCCTTTCCCCTTCCTCGAACCCAAATTCTATCCCTGGCAATAAAATCCCCCATAATCAAATACTCTTCCCTTACCACATCCCTTTTGAATTCTTCGATGTCCTCCTCCTTCCTCCTCCTCCTTCACACCCGCACCTTATAAAACATCCTCCAGTATTCTACTGTTTGTAACAATCCTCTAATCTCTTCCCACACAGAATCCTCAACATTTATTTTCCTCCTTAATGTCACCCCTTTCTTTGATTACAATGCGGCCTTTACCCAGTGCATACTTCTCCTTCCTATTCTTCCTTCCTATCACACCGATATACCTAAGTAGTCTTCTAATCCTGTCCTCATTACTCTCCTCCTTAAACCATGTCTCACTCACTGCAACTATATCAAACTCCTCGCTAATCTACTTTGGTTCAATTCCATTGTATTATTTAAACTTCTTGGCTTGTAATAGAATATATTTTAACTTTTCCCTTTCTCAAATTCCTTCCTCATCAAAAAAGAAAAATATCCTTCATTTTATTGCCTGGCCTTTACTCATAACAATTATATCATCCGTTCCTTCCAATACCTTCCCCACTTCCACTGACCTAAAAAAGCCTGAATTCCTTCCTCAATTCCCACTGCAAAACCTTTGCTGCCCCCTTCTATTTAACATACGCTTCATAGTTCTAAACACTCCCTTGTCCGCAAATTATTCCCACTGCTTGTTAAATGTAAAACCTTCCTACCCTCCAACATTCTTCCACCATTGGTTGACATCTATTGCTCATCTTTCATAATTGCCATATCGTTCCTTCATTCTTAGAGTAATCCCAGAAAAACATGACCTCACAACCCTTTGCTTTCAGCCGCTTACCCAATATCCTGTATCTATTTTCAAACCTCGAGATACTTCCCTACATCAATCGCACTTCGCGTGTACCACAACCAACTCTTTCTTACCATGACCGATACAATATCGTTTACCCTTCCTTCAACTGTCCCTAACCCCACTCCCTTCAAAACTACACAGAATTTCGTTGTCTACCAATCCTTCAATCCAGAATGAAGAATTAACATATTTTATAATCTCATCACCCACAAAAACTGTCTCCCATACCCCAGTTCTACCAATTGTATATTGGCTGCACAACCACCCCACTCCCTACACCCACTGTACCACACTGCCTGCCAAAAACCCACTGCCACACAATGTGTTTTGATGAAAAAGACTGGCCGTAGCTGGACTGGAACAAACCTGCAAAAGAAAATGTAGTTGCTAGGTTATTCAGAATGAAAAGTTGAACTCTGAGCTCTCAAATGTTCACAAAATTGGACATTAGTCAAACGTCACAAAAATTGGTAATGTAAGGTTCAGTGATCATGGGAAAATGGGTTTAATAAAGAGGGGGATGGATGAGACAAGAACTGAAATTTTGGGACAAGTGAACTAGAGGACTAGTTTGAGGCAGTTTAAAATCTAGACGATTACGAAGTTTTATTTCTGGCCCCAAAATCTGTAAAAGAAATGGAGAGTGCGTGATTTTCAATAAGAATGGAAGACATATCAGTTACTGGATACAACACAGTCAATGATAGGTTAATATCAGCGAGGTGAAGGGCATCCATGTGAAACACTACCACTCATTCGAGATACAATGCTCCAACATCTGCAGCAGAGAATAAAATGTGAGGTTATTTTATGGAAATTCAGGGGGAAATGGAGAAGCGAGATGCCATAGAGATGTTAAATTATTATTGGAGACTGGAATGCAAAATTGGGAGAAAAAGCAGGTATCCCAAATAGTCAGGGGACGAATGCTGAGTTCCGGTGCGCAAGAATCTTAATTGCAAATACAGGTTCACACACCCAATCGCAGACTGCACACATGAACTTAACTTTGCATGGGTACATAGAAATCAGATGATTACATTCTAATCAAAAGAAGAGAGAATTGCTGTGTAATCTCCAAGCACATTGCAAGGGACCAGGACCTGTGGGACAGATATGAACTCCTTGTGGCAAAATGAAGCGTCTAAAAAGGTGAAATTTTTTTATTCAAACTCCCCGATCATATATGACCTTCAAAATATCTAGACCAAAATATGCAATAAAGGTTAAAAAAAAAAATACAACGTTTTGTGCAATAGAGAAGAGAAGCAGGCCAAAAAACAACATCCCCAAAAAAACAGAAGAAGAAGCTAATGCTGTCAGAAAGACCAATAACTATTGCAGACAGAAGAAGCGAGATGAAACTAAAAGGACAAAAATCACGAAGGACATTTAGCGAGAAATGCCGACTTTTCCCTTCACTTTGGTGATTCGAGGTTTGCGGCTCTCTCCATCTATCCATACCAACCCCTCACCCCTTCCTGGTTTTCCCCTACTCTCATCATCCCCACATCCTTTATCTTTGAAGTCTTCCCTTTAATTTTGTCTCTCTACCCGGATGTTGGTGTGTTCTTCTCCCCCCACCATCTTCCCTTTGTCTTTTCATTCCCGATTATGTCCTGCGTCTACTCTATGTTCCACTCCTCCACGGAACATCGGACTCTAACACTAAAATAATAAAAACAAGGTCGCCAGTATTGTTTACAACTCAGTGGTTTTTTTTTTTGTTTTTAACTTAACAATATATGTTCTCAACATTGTTCAGTTGATTGTTGCATTTGGGGTTTCAGATGTTCTGTTCTGTTATGTTTATGCAAATGCAGGTATGGAACACCTGTGCTGTGAATTTCATGCAGGCCAACAATCACATGACGGGGCGAGGTGGCCGCGAGAAGAGTTGTTGTGTGGGGAATGTGCAATTCAACGCCAAAGTAGAGGATGCTTTCTCGTCAGCAAAAAAAAAGATTGTGCTTCGTTTTAAAACATAAACTCAATAACTCAATTTTGTTCAAAACCAGCTATACCTTTGTGTGTACATGCTTGATGTTCGTGGAAGGCTAGAATACAGAATGGATAAGAACATTAAAAGAACTAGAAGGCACATCCGGTTAGGTAGCGGCCTACCCCCTGCCATGTAATGCCTGATCCTACTGAGAGCAGTATCGGGTTCCAATACATTTTTGAAAATATCATGCTATATATCATAATATAGAGATGTGGCTAACTCCAAATCCCTCAATTAAAGCAAATCACTTTAAAACTAAAAAAATTCTCGATTCTGGATTCTGGATTTGGATCTTCACCAAAATCGAATCAATCATCCATGTCACATACCCAACCTGTTCCACCAGGTGTCGTCCTAAATGCCCGTCTGGCAACTTTTTAGATATCCTGCACACAAACCAAAACGACAGACAGGGGTCATCAAACATAACCTCTTCCACCTTGCCAGGTAGAGGTAATAAGAGAACAGTGGTAAAGTTGGGCACACATTAAACAGCTGGGAAGATGACACAACTATCGGAGTTTTGGAGAAAGAATGAGAGCATGGGAGAACGAGATCAATAGGGAGGGGGAGGAAACACTCATGGTGCACCAAACTCAAAACACAGCAAGAAATGGAAGGAAAAACCAGGGATGAAACAGGATAGAACAAAACCATGAAAAGATAGGTGAGGGAGAGGAGAGAAAAACAACAATAACCTGCAAAGAAGGCATTAGCTTGGGAGGTTAATGAGGATAGAAACTAACATCAGTATGGAATTGAGGGACCTAGGTTGTGACGAACAGCCATATTTAAGACCAGGTGGAAGAGGAGAGAACAGACTGAGATGTTAGTTTAAACAGGAGAGAAAAGCATAACAAGATGAGTGGAGCGAACAATTGATCCAAGTTTGCGGATTTCAACCAGCAGAAGTTACTGGCAACCTGTGGATCCTGTAAAACATGGAGGGCGTGTGAGGGGTGGGGACAGAGCAAGGAAGGTGGGCAGAGGTTCAAGAACCAAGAAAAGTCGTGATAGAAGACAGTCAGGCCAGGTGGGAGCATGCGCCGGACAGTGCCGTCCGCTGCATCCCACTTTTCCGCCGCGTTACTCCAGGCCTCTGTTACTGGCCATCCCCGGCAGATGCCTGCCCATCCCCATCTCTTGAGATGCTGATCAAATCCTGTTGCAACCACGAGCCTGTGGATCGGGTCCATTGGCCTTCCTCCACTCATGAGGCCCCATCGCTGAGAAAGAATCTGGTGACAGATCAACGTCAGAAAAACAGCCACATGTCCATACAACCGCGCTGATGCTCACGGACTAGTGCAGGACAACCAAATCTTTCATTTGAGTCTCTCGTCAGCAACCGCTCGTTGCACACAAAGCTCAGAACCAGCGAAGCCAAGATTCTTGAAAGAGACCTGGGTACCAAAGAAATTAATTCTCCATCTCAGTATTGCCTGGTTCAAGTCCAAGTCTCACATTCCGTAGAGGCAAGACTGGAAGCACCAAGGACCTGAAGACTCGGACTTTCGTCCCTTCCGAGGACAGATAAAAGACAGATAAGGCACACTACACCTTTCTGTATTGCGAGAACAGTAACAGCCCAGTGACTCATTTTCATACAGAAGAAGATTCCAATGATATTGACGGGTGCTTAGTTTCCATTAAATCAATAAGTAAATGTTGACCAAGAGTTGTTGCCCAAAGGGAACAGCAGGTTAACTCCTTCGATGAAGCCTTTTGGAAGTTGATAAAAGCCCATCAAAAATTTGAAGAAAAACACTGCCAACAATGGAGAATGTCCAAGCTGTCTTGGAGATGGCTTGATAATGTTTACCCAAGAAAGATTCATGGCTATGTTAGCGCTCAGAGTTGAAGGGAAGTAGAGAGAGACTTCTCCAGTATGGTCCTTTCTGAAGAGACAGGGTGAGAGTATGGGGTGTCAGGTTTGCAAGACACCTATTCATAAGTTTAGATTAGTTCTGGATTCTTATCAATGTCTGCAGAGAGGAAGAGGACTGATGTCTGCCTATCGAAGACGGAGATGCTCGGCAGAGGGTGATCTCAGCAAAGAGATCAGGGGAATTTTACATATAATCAGAAAGATCAACAATGATGATGAGGAAATTGGCAGCTGGCGCCCAAGATATTTCACGATCTGGGTACTCCAAGCCTCAATAGGAGAGAGATAGAGGATCCCGTTAAGAGCCTCATGCGTCTATGAGCATGGAATAAGTCATTAGCATGAAAGGAGCGGCCTCAGACGCCAATAGCAGAGAGTTTGGAGAGCAACCAGTGCCAGACCATGAATATTCAAGATATGCCACCAGATAGACGTCCCTGATCTTAAGTCCGAACTTGAGCAGTTCACCATTCAATTTTTGAGAGTAGCAATAAAGCACATGTCCAGGGCAGAGTGACTGGGGTCTGAATCTGAAACTGATGGAACAATATGAGGATCAAGTCATTGAGAAAAGATTTGATGTCAATCTATTGATATGATCCATGACTTTGCTGTATAATTGGAAGTAAACAAATAGGCATGTAGGTAAAAGATCTGTGTTTTCTCATGTTGTGTTTTATTGCGGTGAGTTGGCTAATTTCCAAGTCGAGTGGAATTGCGTGTGAGAAAATGGCAAGTAAACAAAGCAGAGAAGAGTAGTGAGCAAGAGCAGCAGATAGGGTTTTAGAGATGTTTTGATGATACTCTGACCTGTGGCAGAATTGGACTTGAAGGTTAGCAGGAAACTTTCTTCACATTCTCGGGTGAGAAAGACAGTGTTGAACAAACAGTTGGGCGACAGGTAAGGGACGGCAGAACCTAGGGAGTTGAGAATATGCAATTTGCAAGGCAAACACTCAATAATTTTTTGGTCTCCCTGCCTGCTCCCATACTTCACAACACCACGACTCAGTCTCAATCTCCCTTTCTCCCCACCTCTCCCTCTCCATTCTCCCCTTGCCTTGGCCTGTTCTCATCGTCTCCCCTCTCCCTCAAAGCTTCCCTTTCACGCCCCTCCCTCTCAAATCCACACGTCCTTCCCTCTCCAAAGCAAAACTTGTCTCTCTCGCCTCCAAGCTTTCCCCTCAATTCTCCCCCTGCCCCTCCTCCTTCAAATCTCCCCCTTCCCCTCTCAAAGCGCCCCCCCCCATATCCACAAAACTTGCCTCTTTCCCCACCTCTCTCTTCAAACTCATTCCCCCACCTCCTCCAATCTCCTACTTCCCTTTTCCCCTCTTTTATTACTCCCCACTGCGAACTCATCCCTTTCAGCACCCAGCCCTTTATCCCTCCTCCCCATCTGAACCTCTCCCCTAGCTCTTCTGCCAATCTCCTACACACTGTCAACAATTTCCCAACCTCCACCTCTCCTCCCTTGGCCATCCTCCCCCTCCCCACCCAGTCACCCAAAGCCTCCTTTGTGTTCCTCTTCCTTTGTGTGTACCTCAAACATCCTGAGCCTTCGCTCATACCTAACATCTCTCCATACAGTTGCCAAATGACCAAACCAGACATAATCTGCTTAACAAGAAACTTTCCTCGCTTCAAGACATCGCTGACCCGTGTTTATCTCCCTGTACTCCCTCTCCGGTATGATTGGACCTGAGCCTGTCTGTGGCGTGAGTTTGCTCTCTTTATCAAAAGCTCTATCTCTCACTCTCCCTACACTGCCATCACTCCTAAAACACCACCAGGAATACCTCTGGCTGCGGGCTTCTTTTCCTTTGCTCCCACCTATTGTTATCTGGTGTTCTACCATCCACCAAACAGTGATGACTCCTTTTTACATCTCTTCTCTCTGAAAACATGGACCAACTTCTATTCATTTCAATCCCAACTCTCTCTTCTCATAATGTGGCGACTTAATTCCATGCATACAGTTGGCCGAGTTGCGACCTCCTCTCACGCTGCCATGGCACTTCAGCAAAGTATTTCTGCCGACTCATTGGACTGACACAATCCATCAACTTCCGACCCGTTCTCAGCTCATGTACACCATCTCTATGGATTATTTTGACCATTTCCCAGAAAATGTCTGCCATTCTTCTTCTTCCTCCAACAGTCCATCTGACATATTGCTTGTTAAAGTGGACATCTCTCTGGCCGTTATTAAGAACCACCTCAGGCACGACGAGTCTGCAATTTCACTCAGGCCAACTGCAGGGACCTCAAGCAAGCATAAATTCGAGACTGTTCTCCATCTCTACTTATTCGACATCAACTCATCCTAGGAATTCTTTCAAAGAAATTTTGTTCTCTCATGCACCAGATTTATCCATCTTGTCTTCAGTTTATCCACTACCCTTCCTCCCGCCCATGTACACAGAAGTGTGCAAGCAGTTGTCCTGAAACAACTCCTCACTTAATGGAATGCAAATCCACTGAAGGCAAATCTCATCTCGCTTCCAAAGAAAAGCTCAAAACAAGTAATGTGTCACCATCAGCGAACCAGAAACAAACACTATTTCTAATCTCAAGTCTGAAACTCTCAAACTTCTCCCTCCTCCAAATCCTGGTGTGACACCTCGTTAAGTTCCGTTTCTGTTGTATTTCCCCCTCCATCCTTTCCCTACCTCAAAGATGGCCGCACAACTGACACTGCACGCGAAAAGGCTGAATGCCTAAACTCTGTTTTGCTTCTAAATATTGTGCCAAACTCATCGCTTCGTACCCACCATACCCAGCACACCTAGCTGTTCCTGACTCTTGTGTCCTTTTCTTCCTGAACAAGTGGAGAGCTTGCTTTCAAACTGACTCAGATTGCTGCAACCGGTCCAGACGGCATCAGTCCTCGTGTTCTAAAAAACCTGCTCTGCTGCCTGCTCAACCTCTTATTTTCACAAGGTCATCTGCCATCTGCTTGGAAATTAGCAAACATATGCTCGCATAGAAACAGTTCAAAAAACAGATCCGCTGCAAGTATCAGGCCAATCAGACTTCTGCCAAGCATCAGCAAGGTCATGGATCCATTCATCGTTTCAACATCAAAAATCCTTCCTCTTCTGCACAATGGCTTTATTTCCGATCCATCAATTGGATTCAGACCAGGACACTGGTACCCTGAAACATGCTGCTTCTGCGTTTCCCAACAATGTGGAAGTCCTGCGATTGCCAGACAGGAGATCAGAGCCATCTCCGCTCGACCTATCGCGTGCCTTTCAGTGTATCTGCACCCCGCCTGCTCCACCAAACTCTCTTCCTATTGGTATCCAAGCAGATCTTCCACTCATAGCTCGCCAGACTTCCTCTCCTGTGCAGTCAATGTGTGGCCCTTAAATGGAATTCTCTCATCCCCTCTTCCTTCGAGCTGAGCATCCTCAATGAAACTGTCTGCGGCCCTTATGCTTTTTCTGGTTTCTCATCACATGATCTCTCCGACTCTCTGAAAATCCTCTTTATCTCTTTGCTGATGATCTCCACCTCGCCGTACCATCCGTCATCCCTCGTGCAAGCAGCAGCCTCTTCACCTCTCAGATCTGGGTAAAATTCACAAAACTGGTCCCAACCACTTGGAACATGTCTTTCAAATTCTGACAAATCTCACACTCCGATTGTCTCTCCGTAAAAGGATCCATCTGGAAACCACCCCACTACTTTCTCAACAATCTTCTTGAAGTAGTTCCTTTCATTCAAGCTTTGGTCTCACGATCTTGCCATATCTTTCCTGGGAAAAACCACAATTCCAAAGATGGCCTTCAAAGCCAGTCGCCGCAACGATCTGGCATCCTCCATCATACCAAAGTCCTTCCTTGCACACCTGAGCTCGCTGACCACATACAAAGTTTTCGATCTGCAGCCTGAAGGAATACGCTCTCCCCTCTGGCTGGTCTCCTGCCTCACACCTTTCTCGGCGTCATGCTGTGAAACCAGGCCATTTACTGGGCATCCTCCGGTTGCATGCAAAGTCCCTTCGCTTGACACACCAAGCTCCTGACCACAACAAAACTTTATCCGCAGCTTGTATGTGGGCATTTTACTGCTCTCCCCTCTGGCTGGTTCACATCGCAAAGATGAGTCCAGCATGCTGGTTACACCTGTGTCGAGGGCGACCCGTTCCAGGATTGTTGCCCAATAGGCAAGGGACTGCTTAGCAGCAGCCAACGCTCTGCACAGAGTATGCTGTCCCAATCTCCTCTCCTCTGGTGCTGTGCTCCCTCCTCAACACTTTTCTCGGCTCAACACTGTGACCACCAAGGCATTTAGGATCATTAGTATCCCACGATGAAGCCGAGTCTTGGATCTCTCACTGCCCTCACTGCCTCACTGCAGGCAAGTTCGCTGTTCTTATCAGTCTTCTACCGTTTCTTCTCTGCCCCCCCTCCTGCTCGGCTGCAGACATTGCCCTCCCCATGTTCCGCACGGGCGCTTCACGCCCCTCAACCACTCCCTTCTGTAAAACTACCAAAATCACGACATCACTGCTCACCTTCACTCTTTCATCTCTGTATTCCCACCTTTGGAATAACACTTCCCCACTCTGTTCAATCCCAGTCTTCCTCCAGGCCTTCAAAACAGGGCGTTCACCACCACTCTTATTCTTCCCCCATCCAAAAACTTACGAATCTTTCACCGCCCGTTAATCCACCCCAAACCCACCTCCTTCAATCTTTACTTTTCCTTCCTGAAACTGCCTTGTAATATCCATCTTGTTTGCCCCGTGTACCCCACCCCCATCCCTCTCCCTTACACAGATCTCCTAATGCCTCTGTTCCCCACTGCTTTTGCTCTTCATTTCCCGAAGAATTTTCTAAGTGGCATTAAAATGCAAGGGAGGTGGAGATAGATAGTCTAAGTCCTGATGTGAGGGGCAGTATGTAGTTCCTGCCAGTTGGCTTGAACGTGAACTGCCAGGTTATCCGTTGCTGAGACAAGCCCTCTCGACAAAAGTCAGAGTTTGACTCTCACAATGTGAGGATCAGATGACAAATGTCAGTGTAGTAGCAGATCTATTAACAGCAAAAATTGGTCATTACCAATTTCAAGAATGGAGATTCCATGGCAAAATTCAGGTCAGAACGTCACCAGATGGAATCTGGCACATTAAGTACAGGAGTCCTTTGTTGTATGCTTTCGCAGAGTTGCGGGGGGCGAGAGTAGAAAAGGAGGGGGGCTGGTTGAGCAAGGAGGGTGGGTGTGAAAACGCCAATGGAACGCGGGACATGCTGTGTGGAGGGGATAAAGATAATGTTGGAGGAACAAAGAGCAGGTTTGGAGGTGGGTGGCCCAAATGTGCTGGGCGTACCCGGCGATGAAGGAGTTGATTTGGGAAGGGTTACGACGTTGAATGGTTTCCTACCATAATCCACGTGCATGCAATTGGCTTGATTTGAAAATTCCAAGAGCAGAAAGAATGTAAGACTGATGTCAGGAGTTGGATGGCTTGCAAGCTGTGAATTAAGAGGAACGAAGAAAGACAGTATGTATATCACGAATGAAGATGGGGGCGGGTTGCGATCTGATCAGGAAGTGATAACAGAAAAGGAAGTGAAGAATAGGAAGCAAACGAAGAGACATTTTAAAATCAGACGAGTAAGAGTAAACCATTTAAATTTTTTTAAAAAACTAAATACCCTTATGACTTTGCTCAATTCTATCTGCAAGCATCCTTACCATAACTATTCAACGATAAACATCCAAATTCAGGCTGCTATGCTGCATGTTTGACCTTCATTGTGTAAGGTTTAAAAAAGACACGAATTACATTTGCGAAGGGAGACATCTTCGGAGATTATTCATCATTAACTATAAGTATTCGACATGGCTACCGAGCAGCTCAAAGAGAATTGCATTCACCTTTGAGCTGTACAACCATGGGTGTGAATTAGTTCAACTCCCAACTGCATTGCAGGCGATCCCATCAACGGGTTACAACATCCATCGGAAGGACAACAAATTGGCAGGACCCCTCTGCCAACAGTGGTCATTTGGTGGTTAAAAGATCCCACTGTCTTAGTGAAGGTGGAGGAGTTATTGTCAGCACCTTGACCAAATAACATAATCCTGCCCGAACTCACTGACTTCTGGAAAAAACCCTCAACATGCGTAACCTTTTCTCAGGAAACTGCTTTGGCTACACCGATGACTCTGTCAGAGACTCTGGTTACATGAAGAGTTAGTTAGGTCTTCCTGAGAAAAATATAAAAATGTGTACTCATTGTGTTTTGAATTTGATTTTTGACGTTTTCTTCTTGTTTTAATTTTGTATTTATGCCTCTGCGACGAAGTTGCCAGAGCCATGTTTTTGGTTGTCCGTACGTACATCCGTCCGTTGCTAATGTCTGTTTTCTCTGGCAATTGCTTACCGATGGACACTAAATTTTCCACCACAGGATGCTGTTGGAGAAAAGAAAAAAATTGACCTCGTATCCCTTGAACCGCCCATGGGGGGAAAAAAA
>CM068961.1:112864392-112880620 GCA_035128595.1 Eptatretus atami | reverse complement strand
CTTCCCTTACCACATGCCCTTTTGAATTCTTCATGTCCTCCTCCTTCCTCCTCCTCCTTCACACCCGGCACCTTATAAAAACATCCTTCCAGTATCTTACTGTTTTTACAATCTCTAATCTCTTCCCACACAGAATCCTCAACATTTATTTTCCTCCTTAATGTCACCCCCTTTCTTTGATACAATGCTGCCTTTACCCAGATGCTACTTCTCCTCCTATTCTCTCCTTCCTATCACACCGATATACCTAGTAGTCTTCTAATCCTGTCCTCCAGTTACTCTCCTCCTTAAACCATGTCTCACTCACTGCAACTATATCAAACTCCTCGCTATCTACTTTGGTTCAATCTTCCATTTATTATTTAAACTTCTGGCTTGGTATAGAATATATTTAACTTTTCCCTTTCTCAAATTCCTTCCTTCATCAAAAAAGAAAATTCCTTCTATTTTATTGCCTGGCCTTACTCATAACAATTATATCATCCGTTCCTTCCTTAATACCTTCCCCACTTCCACTGACCTAAAAAAGCCTGAATTCCTTCCTCAATTCCCACTGCAAACCTTGCTGCCCCCTTCTATTTAACATACGTTCATTATTCTGGAAACACTCCCTTTGTCCGCAAATTATTCCCACTGCTTGTTAAATGTAAAACCTTCCTCCCTCCACATTCTTCCACCATTGGTTGACATCTATTGCTCTGTTCATAATTCCATATGTTCCTTCATCTTGAGAATCCCAGAAAACATGACCTCACAACCCTTTGCTTTCAGCCGCTTACCCAATATCCTGTATCTATTTTTCAAACCTCTGAGAATACTTCCCTACATCAATCGCACTCGCGTGTACCACAACCAACTCTTTCTACCATGACCCGATACAATATCGTTTACCCTTCCTTCAATGTCCCTAACTCCCACTCCTTCAAAACTACACAGAATTCTGTGTCTACAATCCTTCAATCCAGAATGAAGAATTAACATATTTAATAATCTCATCACCCACAAAAACTGTCTCCCATACCCCAGGTCTACCAATTTATATTGCTGCACAACCACCACTCCCTACACCACCTCACCACCACTGCCTGCATCCACTGCACACAATGTGTTTTGATGAAAAAGACTGGCTGTTATGCTGGGACTGGATCAAACCTGCAAAGAAATGTAGTTGCTAAGGTTACAGAATTGAAAGTTGAACTCTGAGCTTTCTCAAATGTCACAAAATTGGGATGTAAGGTCAGTGGCACATGGAAAATTGGATTTAATAAAGAGGGGATGGAGAGGCCAGAACTGAAATTTTGGGGACAAGTGAACTTAGATGGACTAGTTTGAGGCAGTTTAATGAGATGCTACGAAGTTTTATTTTCTGGTCCAAAATTGTTAAAGAATTGGAATGGCAGTGATTTTCAATAAGATGAAGACAGAGTCAGTACTGGGATACACACAGTCCAATGACGGTATTATAGATCCAGCGCGCAGTTGGCAAAAGAGGCAGCACGTGAACACTACCATCATTCAGATACATGCTCCAACATCTGCAGCAGATGAATAAAATGTGGAGGAGTTTTATGGAAAGTTTCAGGAATTGGAGAAGAGATGCCTAAGAGATGTTTAAATTATTATTGGAGACTGGAATGCAAAAGTTGGAGAAGCAGGATATCCCAAATTAGTCAGGGGAACGAATGCTTGAGTTCCGTGCGAAGAATCTTTTAATTGCAAATACATGGTTCACACAACCCAAGCGCAGACTGCACACATGGACTTAACTTGATGGGTTACATAGAAATCAGATTGATTACATTCTAATCAACAGAAGATGGAGAAGTGCTGTGTAATCTGCCAACACATTGCCAGGGACAGACTGTGGGACAGATCATGAACTCCTTGTGGCAAAATGAAGGGTCAAAAAGGTGAAATTTTTTTTATCAAAACTCCGATCATATATGACCTTCAAAACATATCTAGACAAATATGCAATAAAGGTTTAAAAAAAAAATACAACGTTTTGTGGCAATAGAGAAGAGAAGAGGCCAAAAACAACATCCCCAAAAAAAAGCAGAAAGAAGAAGGCTAAATGGCTGTCAGAAGAGACAATAACTATTGCAGACAGAAGAAGCGAGATGAAAACTAAAGACAAATCACGAGAGGACATTTAGCGAGTAAATGCCGACTTTTCCCTTCCACTTTGGTGATTGCGAGTTTGCGGCTCTCTCCATCTTATCAACCAACCCCTCACCCTTCCTGTGTTTTCCCCTTACTCTCATTCATCCCCACATCCTTTATTCTTTGAAGTCTCCCTTTATTTTGTCTCTCTACCCTGATGTTGGTGTGTTCTTCTCCCCCCACATCTTCCCTTTGTTCTTTTCATTCCATTATGTCCTGGTCTACTCTATGTTCTCACTCCTCCACGAACATCGACTCTACACAAAAATATAAAAAGCAGGTCGCAGTATTTGTTTACACTCGTTGTTTTTTTTTTGTTTTAATAACAATATATGTTTCTCACATTGTTCAGTTGATTGTTTGCATTTTGGTTTCAGATGTTCTGTTCTGTATGTTTTATGCTAAATGCAGGCATGGAACACGCTGTGCTGGTGAGATTGTCATGCAGGCCAACAATCACAAGTGTGGTGTTGGAATTGCATTCAACGCCAAAGTAGGAGGTATGCTTTCTGGTCAGCAAAAAAAGATTGTGCTCGTTAAAACATAAACTCAATAACTCAATTTTTTTCAAAACCAGCTATACCTTTGTGTGTACAGACTTGAGGTTCGTGGAAGGGCTAGAATACAGAATGGATAAGAACATAAAAGAACTAGAAGGGCACTCGGTAGAGCGCCTACCCCTGCCATGTAATGCCTGATCCATGAGAGCATATCGGGTCCAATACATTTTTGAAATATCATGCTATATATCATAATATTAGAGGATGTTGGCTAACTTCCAAATCCCTCAATTTAAAGAATCACTTTAAAACTAAAAAATTCTCGATTCTGGATCTGGATTTGGATCTTCACCAAAAATCGAATCAATTCATCCATGTCACATACCCAACCTGTCCACCAGGTGTCGTCCTAATCCGTCTGCAACTTTTTGAGATATCCTGCACACAAACAAACAGACAGACAGGGGTCATCAAAACATAACCTCCTTCCACCTTTGGAGGTAGAGGTAATAAGGAGAACATAGTGTAAAGTTGGGCGACACATAAACAGCTGGGGAGATGGACACAACATCAGGAGTTTTGGAGAAAGAATGAGCATGAGGGAGAACGAGATCAATGGGAGGGGGAGGAAGACTCATGGGATGCACAAGCTCAAACACAGCAAGAAATGGAAGGGAAAACCAGGAATGCAACAGATAGGGAACAAAAACATGAAAAATAAGGTGAGGGAGAGGAGAGAAAACACAATAACCTGCAAAGGAAGGGATTAGCTTGGGAAGGGTTAATGAGGATAGAAACTAACATCAGTATGGATGAGGGTGACCTGAGGTGGTGACGAACAGCCATATTTAAGACCAGGTGGAAGGAGTGAGATGGAACAGACTGAGGATGTTAGTTTAACATGTGAGAGAAAAGAGTAACAAATGAGTGGAGGGGAACATTGATCTCAGAGTTTGGGATTTTCACCAGCAGGAAGTTACTGGCAGACCATGTGGATCCTGTAGAAACATGGAGGGGTGTGAGGGGTGGGGGACAGAGCAAGGGAAGGGTGGGCAGAGGTTGCAAGACCAGAAAGGTGGTGATAGAAGACAGGCCAGGCCAGGTGTGGGAGCATGCGCCGGAGCAGTGCGTCGCTGCATCCACTTTCCGCCGGTACTCCAGGGGCCTCTGTCTGGCCATCCCCCAGGCAGATGCCTGGCCCATCCCCATCTCCTTGAGATGCTGATCAACCTGTTGCAACCACGAGGCACGTGGTCGGTCCATTGGCCTCCTCCACTCATGAGGCCCCATCGCTGAGAGAATCTGGTGAGCAGGATCAACGTCAGAAAAACAAGCCACATGTCCATACAACCGCAGCTGATGCTCACGGACTATGCAGGCAACAAATCTCATTTGAGTCTCTCTCAGCAACCGCTCGTTGGACACAAAGTCAGACCAGCGATAGCCAAGGATTCTCTGAAGAGACCTGGTACCAAAGAAATTAATTCTCCATCTCAGATGCCTGGTCAGAGTCCAAGTCTCACATCCGTAGAGCAAGACTGGAAGCACCAAGGACCTGAAGACTCGGACTTTCGTCCTCCGAGACAGATAAAAGACAGAAAGGCCACTAACCTTTCTGTGATGCGAGAGTAACAGGCCCAGTGACTCATTTTCATCACAGAAGATTCCAATGATATTGAGGTGCTTAGTTTCCATTAAATCAATAAGTAAAATGTTGAGCCAAGGGTGTTTGGCCAAAGGGGACAGCAGTACTCCTTCGATGAAGGCTTTGGAAGTTGATAAAAGCTCAAATTTGCCAAGGAAACACTGCACAATGGAGAATGTCCAAGCTGTCTTTGGAGACTGGCTTGGATATATGGTTTACCCAAGAAAGATCATGGCTAATGTTGAGGCGTCTCAGAGGTTTGTGAAGGAAGTAGATGAGAGGGTTCTCCAGATGGTCCTTTCTGAGAGACAGGGTGAGAGTATGGGGTTGTCAGGTTTGAAAGACATATTCAAAGTGTTAGATTAGTCTGGATTCTATCAAAGTCTGCAGAGAGGGAAGAGGCTGATGTCTGCCTATCCGAAGGACGAGAGATGCTCGGGCAGAGGGTGGAATCATCAGCAAAGAGATCAGGGGAATTTTACATATAATCAGAAAGATCAACAATGATGATGAGGAAATTGGACTGGGCCCAAGATATTGTCTTGGGGTACTCCAGCCTCAATAAGGAGAGGAGATGAGAGGATCCCGTTAAGAGCCTCATGCTGTCTATGAGCATGGAATAAGTCATTAAGCCATGAAAGGAGGCGGCCTCAGACGCCATAGGCAGAGAGTTTGGAGAGCAACGCAGTTGCCAGACCATTGAATATTCAAGATATGCACAGATAGACGTCCCTGATCTTAAGTCCGAGATTGAGCGTCACCATTCATTTTTGAGAGAGCATAAGCAGCATGTCCAGGGCAGAGTGACTGGGTCTGAATCTGAACTGATGGGCTGAGATCAAGTCATTGAAGAAAAGGATTTGATGTCAACTATGATGATGGATTCCATGACTTTGCTTATAATTGGAAGTAAACAAATAGGCATGTAGGTAAAAGGATCTGTTTTTTCTCATGTTTGTGTGTTATTGCGGTGATGTTGGCTAATTTCCAAGTCGAGGGAATGCGTTGTAGAGAAAATGGCAAGGTAAACAAAGCAGAAAGAGTATGAGCAAGAGCAGCAGAGTAGGGTTTTAGGAGATGGGTGATGATACTCTGGACCTGTGGCAGAATTGGACTTGAAGGTTGCCAGGAACTTCTTCACGTTCTCGGGTGAGAAAGACAGTGTTGACAAACAGTTGGGTCTGACAGGGTAAGGGTACGTGCAGGAACCTAGGAGTTGGAAATATGCAATTTGGAAGCAAACACTCAATTTATTTTTTTGGTCCTCCCCCTGCCTGCTCCCATCTTCACAACACCACGACTCAGTCTCATCTTTCCCTTCTCCCCACCTCTCCCTTCTCCATTCTCCCCCTTGCCTTGCCTGTTCTCATCGTCTCCCCTCTCCCTCAAAGCTTCCCTTTCACCCCTCCCTCTCAAATCAGCCACTTCCTCCCTCTCCAAAGCAAACTTGTCTCTCTTCGCCCTCCAAGCTTTCCCCTCAATTCTCCCCCTTGCCCCTCCCCTTCAAATCTCCCCCTTCCCCCCTTCTCAAAGCTGCCCCCCATATCCACAAAGCTGCCTCTTTCCCCACCTCTCTCTTCAAACTCATCCCCCACCTCTCCAATCTCCTACTTCCCTTTTCCCCCTCTTTTATTACTCCCCACTGCGACTCATCCCTTCACCACCCAGCCCTTTATCCTCCTCCCCATCTGAACCTCTCCCCTAGCTCTTCTGCAATCTCCTACACACTGTCAACAATTTTCCCAACCTCCACCTCTCCTCCCTTGGCCTATCCTCCCCCTCCCCTACCCTTCACCCAAAGCCTCCTTTGTGTTTCCTCTTCCTTAAGTGTGTGGACCTCAAACATCCGAGACCTTCGCTCATACCTGACATCTCTCCATACAGGTTGCCAATGACAAACCAGACATAATCTGCTTAACAGAAACTTTCCTCCTTCAAGACATCTCTGACTCCTTGGTTTATCTCCCTGGTTACTCCCTCCTCCGGTATGATTGACCTGAGCCTTGTCCTGGTGGCGGAGTTGCTCTCTTTATCAAAAGCTCTATCTCTCACTCTCCCTACACTGCCATCACTCCTAAACACCCACAGGAATACCTCTGGCTGCGGCTTCTCCTTTGCTCCCACCTATTGTTTATCTGTGTGTTGTACCATCCACCAAACAGTGATGACTCCTTTTACATCTCGTTCTCTGAAAACATGGACCAACTTCTATTCATTCATCCCAACTCTCTCTTCCTCATATGTGGCGACTTAAATTGCCATCATACCAGTTGGCCGAGTGTGGGTACCTCTCTCACCTGCCATGGCACTTCAGCAAAGGATTTCTGCGACTCATTGGGACTGACACAATCCATCAACTTTCCGACCCGGTTCTCAGCTCATGGTACACCATCTCTTATGGATTTGATTTTGACCAATTTCCCAGAAAATGTCTGCCATTCTTCTTCTGCTCCAATCAGTCCATCTGACCATATGCTTGTTAAAGTGGACATCTCTCTGGCCGTTATTAGAGAACCACCTCAGTGCCGACGAGTCTGCCATTTCACTCAGGCCAACTGGCAGGGACCTCAAGCAGCCATAAAATTTCGAGACTGTTCTCCCATCTCTACTTTATTCGACATCAACTCATCCTGGGAATTCTTTCAAAGAAATTTGTTCTCTCATGCACAGATTTAACCCATCTTGTCTTCAGTTATCCTACCCTTCCTCCCGCCCATGGTACACAGAAGCTTGTGGCAAGGCAGTTGTCCTGAAACAACTTGCCTTCACTTAATGGAAGGCAAATCCAACTGAAGGCAATCTCAGTTCCTTCCAGAAAGCTCAAAACAAGTATGTGTCTACCATCAGGAGAGCCAGTAAACAACATATTTCTAATCTCAAGTCTGAACTCTCAAACCTGTCTCCCTCCTCCAAATCCTGGTGACACCTCGTTAAGTCCGTTTCTGGTGTATGTTCCCCCTCCATCCTTTCCCTTACCTCAAATGGCCGCACAACTGACACTGCACGCGAAAAGGCTGAATGCCTAAACTCTGTTTGCTTCTAAATATTGTGTCGCAAACTCATCGCTTTCTGTACCCACCATACCCAGTCACACCTAGCTGTTCCTGGACTCTGTGTCCTTTTCTCCTGACAAGGTGGAGAGCTTGCTTTCAAACCTCGACTCAGATTCTGCAACCGGTCCAGACGGCATCAGTCCTCGTGTTCTAAAAACCTGCTCTGCTGCTCTTGCTCAACCTCTTATTTTCACAAGGTCATCTGCCATCTGCTTGGAAATTAGCAAACATTACTGCTCTGCATAGAAACAGTGCAAAAACAGATCCCTGCAAGTACAGGCCAATCAGACTTCTGCCAAGCATCAGCAAGGTCATGGTATCCATCATCGTTTCCAACATCAAATCCTTCCTCTTCTGCAATGGCTTTATTTCCGATCATCAATTTGGATTCAGACCAGGACACTGTACCCTGAACATGCTGCTTCTGCTTTCCCAACAATGGATGGAAGTCCTCGATGCCAGACAGGAGATCAGAGCCATCTCCCTCGACCTATCGCGTGCTTTTGATGTGATCTGGCACCCCGCCCTGCTCACCAAACTCTCTTCCTATATGGTATCCAAGGCAATCTCCACTCATAGCTCGCAGACTTCCTCTCCTGTTGCAGTCAATGTGTGGCCTTAAATGGAATTCTCTCATCCCCTCTTCCTGTCGAGGCTGGAGATCCTCAAGGCAGTGTTCTGGGCCCTATGCTTTTTCTGGTTTTCATCAATGATCTCTCCGACTCTCTGGAAAATCCTCTTTATCTCTTTGCTGATGACTCCACCCTCTGCCGTACCATCCGTCATCCCTCGTGCAAGCAGCAGCCTCTTCACCCTCTGCAGATCTGGGTAAAATCACAAACTGGTCCAACACTTGGAACATGTCTTTCAATTCTGACAAATCTCACACTCACGATGTCTCTCCGAAAGGACCATCTGGAAAACATCCCCCATCTACTTTCTCAACAATCTTCTTGAAGTAGTCCTTTCATTCAAGCTTTTGGGTCTCACTATCTGCCATGATCTTTCCTGGGAAAAACCACATTTCAAAGATGGCCTTCAAAGCCAGTCGCCGTCTGGGCATCCTCCATCATACAAAGTCCTTCCTTGGCACACCTGAGCTCCTGACCACATACAAAGTTTTCATCTGCAGCCTGAAGGAATACTGCTCTCCCCTCTGGGCTGGTGCTCCTGCCTCACACCTTTCTCGGCTTCATGCTGTTGGAAACCAAGGCATTTACTGGGCATCCTCCGTCATGCAAAGTCCTTCCTTGACACACCTAAGCTCCTGACCACATACAAAACTTTTATCCGCAGCTTGATGGAGTACTGCTCTCCCCTCTGGGCTGGTTCCGAGGTCGGCAAAATGAGTGCCAGCATGCTGGTACACTGTGTCGGAGTGGCGACCCGTCCAGGATTGTGCCCAATAGCCAAGGAGACTGCTTAGGCAGCACCAACGCTCTGCACAGAGTATGGTCCCAATCTCCTCTCCTCTGGGCTGGTGCTCCCTCCTCACACTTTTCTCGGCTTCACACTGTGGAAACCAAGGCATTTAGGATCATTAGTATCTCCCACGATGAAGCCGAGTCTTTGGATCTCTCACTGCCTCACTGCAGGCAGTTCGCTGGTCTTTCAGTCTTCTACCGTTTCTTCTCTGCCCCCCCTCCTGCTCTGGCTGAGACATGTCCCTCCCCATGTTTCCGCAGGGCGCTCACGGCCCCTCAACCACTCCCTTCTGGTAAAACTACCAAAATCACGAATCACTGCTCACCTTCACTCTTTCATTCCTCTTTTCCCCACCTTTGGAATAAACTCCCTCACTCTGTTCAATCCCATTCTTCCCTCCAGGCCTTCAAAACAGCTGTTCACCACCACCTCTTATCTTCCCCCATCCAAAACTTCGATCTTTTCTACCCCCGTTAATCCACCCCAAACCCACCTCCTTCAAATTCTTTACTTTCCTTCCTGAAACTGCCTGTAATATCCATCTTGTTTGCCCCGTGTACCCCACCCCATCCCTCTCCCTTACACAGATCTCCTAATGCCTCTGTTCCCCACTGCTTTGTGCTCTCATTTCCCGAAGAATTTCTAAGTGGCATTAAAATCAGGGGAGGTGGAGATAGAAGTCTAGTCCTGATGTGAGGGGGGCAGTATGTAGTTCCTGCCAGTTGGCTTGAGTGAACTGCCAGGTTATCCGGTGCTGAGACAGCTCTCTGACAAAAGTCAGAGTTTGACTCTCACAAGTGAGTGATCAGATGGACAAATTGTCAGTGGAGGAGCAGGATCCATTAACAGGAAAATTGGTCATTACCAATTTCAGAATGGAGGATTTGCCATGGGCAGAAATTCATGTCAGAACGTTCACAGATTGGATCTGGCACATTAAGTCACAGGAGTCCTTTGTTGTAGTGCTTTCGCAGAGTGCGGGGGGGGGGGGGGGGGGGGGGAGTAGAAAGGAGGTGGGGCTTGGTTGAAGCAAGGAGTGGGTGGGGTGTGGGAAACGCATGGACGGGGGACATGTGTGTGGAGGGATAAGATATTGGAGGAGACAAAGAGCAAGGGTGGAGGTGGGGTGGCCCAAAATGGGTGTTGGGGGTACCCGGCATGAAGGAGTTGATTTGGGGAAGGGTTACGACGTGAAGTGGTTTCCTACCATAATCCCACGTGCATTGCAAGTTTGGCTTGATTTGAAAATTCCAAGAGCAGAAAGATGAAGACTGATGTCAGGATTGGGATGGCTTGAAGGGTGATTAAGAGGAACGAAGAAAGACAGTATTGTATGATCACGATGGAAGATGGGGTGCGGGTTTGCGACTGATCAGGAATGAAACAGAAAGGAAGTGAAGAATAGGAAGCATAACGAGAGGACATTTTAAAATCAGACGTAAGAGTAACCATTTAAAAAAATTTTTAAACTGAAATACCTTATTGACTTTTCTCATTTCTATCTGCAAGATCCTTACCATAACTATCAACGATAAACATCCAAATTCAGGCTGCTGCATGTTTTTGACCTTTCAGTTGTGTAAGGTTTAAAAGACACGAATTACAGTTTGGCGAAGGAGACATCTCAGGAGATTTATTTTCATCATTGACTATAAGTATTCGACATGGGCTGACACGACAGCTCAAGAGGAATGCATTCACCTTTGAGCTGTACAACATGGGTGTGAATAGGTTCAACTCCCAACTGCATGCAGGCGATCCATCAACGTGTACAACATCCATCGGAAGGACAACAAATTGGAGGACCCCTCTGCCAACAGTGGTCATTGGTGGTTAAAGATCCCACTGTCTTTAGTGAAGGGTGGAGGAGTTATTGTCAGCACCTTGAACAAATTACATATTCCTGCCCGAACTCACTGACTTCTGGGAAACCTCACATGTGCGTAACCTTTTCTCAGGAACTGCTTTGGTAGCACCGATGCTCTGTCAAGACTCTGGTACATTTGAATGAGTTAGTTAGGTCTTCCTGAGAAAAATATAAAAATGTGGACTCATTGGTGTTTTGAATTTGATTTTTGACGTTTTCTTCTTTTTTTAATTTTTATTTATGCCTCTGCTGACGAAGTTGCCAGAGGCATGTTTTTGGGTTGTCCGTACGTACATCCGTCCGTGCTAATTGTCTGTTTTCTCTGCAATTGCTTATCCGATTGACACTAAATTTTCACCACAGGGATGTCATGTTGGAGAAAAGAAAAAAAAAAAATTGGACCTCTATCCCTGAAACCCTCTATGGGGAAAAAAACTAAACTTTGTACATGTCAATTACTCCTGATGGGAAATGTGTGATTTTTGATAGTCATAGGTCTTCATTATTGATGTAAAATGCATATGTCAAACTTACGCTTATCCGATCAGTGTGAAAATTTTCAAGATCATCTAGAGTAAATTGTAGGGGTGGGTTGGGGGAGAGATGGGAAAGGGGAATTAATGACATCAGTCATGTGATTCGGGAGCCCTATGTTTTTATGTGGGCAGAGGCAGACATGGCGACGTCAAAGAGTGCCCTTCTAGTTTTCCATGCGATTTGTTTTCTTATCACGTAAAATGGTACAATTTTTTAATTGATGTTTATCGGAGGAGAATTCTTTGTTTTGCACCTGCCTTTGAAGCCTTTCATGCTGTCTGATAACTGAATAAATGATCCAGCCTTTTGTGCAAATTATTGGATTCTAGGAATCCGGATGTTGGATGGGGTCGTGACCGATGCAATTGAGGCGAGTTCAATCGGGTTCAGGCCGCAGCACGTAGACATCTACAGTGCAAGTTGGGGACCTAATGATGATGGACGCACAGTGGAGGGGCCAGGCCGACTTGCACGCAAGGCCTTCGAACATGGTATCGAAAAGGTGAGAGACCTGGAGTTTGATATTGTAATTCCAAGTGTGTGTGTGTGTGTGTGTGTGACCTCCATAACTCCAAAGCCATGAGACGTAGTGACCCAAATCTTTGCTTGCATACCAAGGGAACTCCTCAGGAGTGCATGAATGAAAACTGGGTACTTGGGTAAGTTTAAACACCCCATTCGAAGATAATTAACATGGTGCTCATCATTAAAAAAAAAAAAAGCCTTACCAAGAAGGCGGCGCGTCATCTTGGTCAGCTCGCTGTCACCTCACAGGGGGTCTTTAGCCGCCATTTTGTTTTGGCCTGCTCAACATTGCCTTGACTTGGAACAGGCTACAATGGTTTCTGTACAATAAAGTGCTCAATATGTATTTTTTCACTTTCCTCACTCATACCATCGAATGCCTGATCTTCATATCTCTACGAATCACTGTTTACATCGTTTCGTAGGTGCTATAGTTTTCAAATTAGGAGCTTGGAGTGATTTCATGCATTTATATGATGTGATTTTCCACGAGAACCTCTGAATGGGCTAATTGAAGTATATAATCGAAATCTATCTCCGGTTTTGAGGATCGGAGCTCGTGTACTAATCAAGTGTCGAAATCCGGAGTGAAATCTGAAAATTTGAAGAAATTCGTGAATCTTATAACTAAGCAAGGCTATGATCCTTCCTTCCCCATATTTTCCTCCAGTTTTGTTTTTTGCATTGATGAAGGTGCCGGGGTGTGTCCCATTACCAATCAGCTTGTTATCGCTCGCCAAGCCAGCCGTTCCTTTTCAACTTTTTCGATGGAGTGCTTGCTTGAGAGCTTAAGCCTCTTGAGGAGCACTCGTCAAGCTGCTTGGTAATGGAACACACCCCTGTTTCACCATTCTTTTACCTTTCCATTTGCTTTATTTGTCTTTTTGCTTCAATATTTGTAATGACTTTGTAGCTTAACTTTGAGTGGTATTCTTCAATGTTTGTTTGTTATGGTGCAGTGTTGATTCACAGGCAAAAGTACTAAACACAACAAAAAAACACATCCTATTCTCCCTTGTAATAAGTGGTTGATGGATTAAAGTACAAAGTTCAGGTCCCACCCACCTGCGGGCCCAGCGGTGTCTCGGAGCCATCTGGTGTGATGTTTTTTTGTTTTTTTTTTTTTACATGAGATCGCATTGTTTCCCCGTTTTGTATAGATCTGCTTTCATCTTTAGAGCTTATAGATCTGCTTTCATTCTACAAGGTCTTCTCTCTCTCTCTCTCTCTCCTCTCTCTCCTCTCTCTTCTCTCCTCTCTCTCTCTCTCTCTCTCTCTCTCTCTCTCTCTCTCTCTCTCTCCTCTCTCTCTGTCTCTGTCTCTCTCTCTCTTCTCTCTGTCTCCTCCTCATTCCCTCTCCTAATAAAGTGCAGCACTCTCCTCCCACACCTCTCTTTGTCTCGCTCACACCCCTCCCTCCTGGAGTGTATAGCGACGTGTGGTGAGGCGTCACTCTCTCCTCCTTCCTCATTCCCCCACACCTTCCGAGCTCCCTCCCCATCATCGCTCCTTTTCCAACCCTCCTCTCTTTCCCTCCTCCTTTCCCTCCCACCCTCTCTCCTCTCTCTCTCCCCCACCCCTCTCCCCACCCTCTCTTTCTCCCACCCTTATCTTCCCTCCGCCTTTCTCTACCTCCCCCCCCAGGTGTTCCCGTCAGCAAAGCGATGGGTGGTACTTGCTAGCAGTTAATAAACCAGGACTCAACATTAACGGCGTCAAGGTGCCAGGGGCACCTTCTTTGAACGTAATGTACCAATTTTAATTTTGGGTTTTAGATGTCCGGCCAAGCACCCTCAAAATCGCATAATGAGCATCAATTTTGACCCCATATTTATGATCGCCATGATCGGAGTGACAAGATTTTTGAAATCCACTTCATATGATGAAACAATGCCAAATTGAGAGCTGTTTTGGACTTTTCAATGACCAGTGAATGTGTAAGTATATATGTTTTCAAACTTGATTATTTGTAGACAACAAGTTTTAGTTTTCTTTTTATTGTTATTTTTTTGGGGGGGGGGGGGGGGCACCCAAAATTTGACTTGGGGCACTCAAAAATATTTTAAAAATCTAAATAACAAAATATGGGTGTCCTATTGGGCACCCTCAAAAAGAAGTTCATGTGGAGTTGCGCTGAATAAACTAAAAGAGAAAAACAATTCCATCGGAGAGGTTTGACAAGTCTAACCGAGCAACAAATGTAGTCTTGTTCCTTCAGTACGGATTTCCTGTCACACTGCTCATTACATCGCCCACAAGTTGAGTGCGAAGTCGTGCTGTAATGGGGGTTAACAAAATCAACAGAATGTGATGCGACGAGGGTGAAGAATACACAATCGTGAATATCAGGCATTTCCTCGGGTCTGTAAACGTGAAAGAGAAAGAAATCGCAAACTAAGTCAGGGGTCTCGAACCTTTTGTTTTCGTTTTTAAAGGAGTGCTTTATTTAAGGAAAAACAAAATGTCTGGAGGTGAAGCCACTATGAGGATCATGATCAAAAACCTTTATGACTCGTTTCCTGTTTCTCGCCGAGATGAGTGGGGTTAATGAGTCTTTTCAAAGAGAAAATAAATGGGCGAGTACTATAAGGGAAAGAAAGATGTAAAGGAGTTCTAGCAAGCTTTAGGCACCAGGAAAAGAACAGGAGAATTTTTTGTTGAAGAAGGGATCAGCGAGCAGAAAGGAACTGTGTGTTGTTATGCAGTGGTATGCATTTGCTTTTTTAATTTTTCTTTTCGATGCCTTCTTAAGCTTTATGAACCATTAAAGATTAACGAATGATCAAGAGAGAAAATCATGCTGGATATATTATAAGAATATATATATTTGACAGATTAAAACAGACATCAAAAATCTTTCGTGCTTCACAACATGTAGTATACGGTAGTACTGTGTAAGTGATGCAGGTAAAACCTTCCGGTGAAAGATAACCCTTGTGGTCACTTTTCCTGCAGGGTCGAGGTGGTAAAGGTTCCATTTATGTGTGGGCCTCTGGAAATGGTGGACGTCAAGCAGATGACTGTGACTGCGATGGCTACACGGACAGTGTGTACACGATCAGTGTGGGCTCAGCTTCAGAGAGCGGCCGTGCACCGTGGTATGCCGAGCATTGTGCCTCGACCCTCGCTGCTGCCTACAGCTCTGGGGACTACCGAGATCAGCGCATTGTAAGCAACATAATGTGAATACTAAATCATTCACTACAGGAAGGAGAGTTAAAATGTTTTCCTTCCATCCTATAATTGATGATGTACAGCCAATGCGTCACACATTCTCCCCATTGATGTGCGAATTCCCCAATGTCATTGGAAATGAAGTCATGTTGTTTTGGTGCTAAAATATTTTTTGAAAGGGAATTTTTTTTTTTCACTCTTCCTCATGCTTGACTGTGAATAGGACATAGCTGAACAGAAAAGAACAAACATATTGCATGTTCGCAATATGTATTGATAGCTTGCATCATGAGCTGTCATTCGATAAATTTGAAAGTATCACCACTATCACTTGAGTTATGTATATGTATGTATGTATATATATATATGTATGTAGATACGTATATATATATATATATATATATATATATATATATATATATATATATATAATATATACACACACAAAGAGACATGACAGAAGTAAATAGACACTTTAAATTTATTCATTTCATCTGTTTAAAGCAAGTTTTACTCAGTGATTTGTCCAAATATTCCACTATTTATTTGCAGAAACGAGTTCCTGCGTCATGTATGACAATTAACTATGCCTCAAACCCAGGGAGCACACAAACTTTGTGATTTTTCAGAGGAAGAATTGTTCACCAATCGGAAGGTGGAGTCAGCCAGCGTCAGATAGCTCAGAACCTTGGCATTCTGCTTTCTACGGTCAATAGGGGTGATTGGGAAATTCACCAGCGAAGGCAAGGAATCCACAGCTTCCTGTTATGGTCGACCTGGACACTCAGAAAGGTGTCCTCGGGCTGTCAAGCCGTCCATTGAGAAAACTCCCCATTGCAAGGCAGCAGATGTTGCAGAGGAGGTCCAAGTTAGCTCAAGAACTGCCATGCGGTACCTTCATCAACTGGGCTACTATGGGAGAGCAGCGAGGAGAAAACCTCTTCTTAGACCAGTCAACATTCAAAGGAGAAAGAAGTGGGCTGACGAGATGGCCACCAGACCCTTGGACTTTTGGCAAACTCATTTTTACAGATGAGTCCCAATTTACTCAATTTTCGGAAAGTGGATGCGTTTTGGTTGGGAGACTTCCCAGTCAAGAGTTCTCTTTAAACCGATTGCAGCCAACTGTCAAACACGGTGGTTTTTCAGTGATGGTGTGGGGAGCAATCTGGAGTACTGTACGGTCAGAGCTTGTGGAGTGTGTTGGCAACATAAACTCTACGATACACATTTCTATCCTTGAGGATGGACTTCTCCCCGTCTTCTCCACTGGTCAGATGGTAAAACTCTGTTCATGGAAGATGAATCTCCATGCCACACTGCAAAAAAGACCAAAGAA
>CM068961.1:112846986-112857293 GCA_035128595.1 Eptatretus atami | reverse complement strand
GGTGCGGAACTGCTGCTGACTGATATATAGCTGCTGCTGGGCTAAAACTGATATATATCTCGATATCTCAAAAAGTAATGAACGGTTTCGGGCGAATTTCGGACGAAACATTCGGGCGAAACATTGTGGACGGGTTGGTTGTGTTACAATTAAGAAATGATTCGATTTTGCTGAAGATCTTGATAGGATAAGTTTTTTTTAATTTCATTAAGTGATTGTTCACCATGGAGAGATGGGGCCAAAAACGATTATGTCACGTGAAAGTTGTTGGAAGAGTTATAACCAAACTTGGTGGATGAGTTGGTTAGGTGACCAGAACAAGTCAATTCAATTTTGGTTGAGATTCAGATCCAGATCCGGCCTATCAGTGGGATACAAAACGTAAACTGTTCAGCCTGACAGAGGTATGCGCTCGACCGAGTGCCGTTCTAGTTTCAGTTGCGTTGTTAAAATTTATTTCACCACATTTTGCTCATATTTCCTTTTACCTGGCATGTGGTTCTTAAACCGAGATTGTATCATCTATATCCGGTACAAATTGGTTTGTGGTTATAATGGGTCTTGGGTGCTAAACGCAAACAATAATGCACCACTTTCACTGGAATTAAAGTTATATAAATGACCGTTGTTGTTGTCATTTGCACATATGCAAAACAGTATTTACTTTTCCATTTCACCTCCATCTCACCCATCCATGGCAATGGACCACTGGAGCGGCGCTAGGTACAGCGCACATCTCCCCCAGGCTGAACATCTGACAGACCGGATCTTGATCTGGACCTGAACCAAAATATAAATCTGCTTGTTCTTGTCACCTACCCAACTCATCCACCAAGTTTTATCATAACTCATCCACAACTTTTGAAATATCATGCTATATATCCTTTTTGGACCCATCTCTCAATGGTGAAGAATCACTTTAAGAATAAAAATTCTCGTATCTGGATCCGGATCTTCACCAAAATTAAATCAATCTTTCCTTGCCACAAACCCAACCTGCCCACCAAATTTTGTCCAAATCTGTCCACAACCGTTTCCCAGGCAAAAATAGCATTCCTTTCCTGAAGAAATTCTCTGCAGACTGCTGTAGTATGACCTGTTACCAACCTATCGTATATGAGAGTACTACTCTCATATACTATAGTTCTAACTGTAGCATTTTTGCCTGGGTTGAGATGTCCTGCTCACAGACAAACAAACAGACAGATATGGGTGAAAACATAACCTCTGTCCACCTTCAGTGGCGGAGGTAAATATATTATCTGAAACGTCTTCGTCATATCCATCTGGAGAGAGATATTCGACCACAGTTTCCACCGTTAACCTCAATGTATGCTGGGCACATTTGAAGGTCATATGATTGACAAATTATTAGATTACCAACATGCAAGTATATTTAGTTTTCTTTAAACATAATTTTTATAAATGTTTCTTCAAAGATTTATAGTTTATAAATGAGTGGTGAAATAAACAAGAATGACCGCACTGTGGTCACAACCTGCGACAAAATCCGCGAACGGGGCCGATTGGGAAACGTGTATTTAAACCACTCTTAAAAAGATGGTTATATCAATTATAATATATTAGATCAATTATAGATCAAAAGTGGTGGTGTTAACATTGTACAGGAATTTAGTGAGGGCCACATCTAGAATATTGTGTCCAGTTTTGGTCACCACAGTTCTGGAAGGACATAGATGCCGTAGAGAAGGTTCAGCGTAGGGCTCAGCTATGAGGAGCGGCTGAAAGAGACAGGGCTTTCTACACTAGAAAGGAGGAGGTTACGAGGAGATATGATAGAGATGTGAAGAATAATGAAAGGTATAGATAAAATAAGTGAAGATGAATTATTCAACAGAATAGACACTGATAGAATCAGGGGCCGTAGCTTGAGAGTAAAGAAGAGAAGAGTTAAGATGGTAGTGAGGAAGGGGACTTTCACTCATAGAGTAGTTTAAGGCATGGAATGGTCTCCCTGGAAAGGTAGTGGCAGCAGAAAAAGTAGATCAGTTTAAATTAGAATTAGATAGGGACCTGGAAGTTATGGAGATAGAGGGGTATGGGGATATTGATAAGACTTTTAGGTAGTTTGAGTATTGATGTGGTGATTGTGGATGGAGTGCTGTTGGTGGGGTTCTTGTTTAAGGGGGGTTGTGTGGTTGATGTGTGTTTTAACCAGCTCATACCCCTCTCCGAGGGAAGAAAAAAAAAAAATAATAATAACAAGTCTGGAGACGGCGATGGTTCACGAGCAATGTACACGGTTCGCCTTTTTTATTTTTTGACCTTCGAGGGACGCACGGGCAAACTGGCGGGAATCGGGAAAACGTAAATGATGAAAGTTGTAGTACTCGAAGAGCACTACTTGCATACCAACTTTCATTCGAAACAGTTGAAAACCTAGGAGCTCGATGCCCAATTTATTGATTTTTTTGACATTTTCTAAGTTCGTGACCTTGTGACCTTGAACTTGGGACGAAAATGAAAAATCGAGCTCCGTGGGGCTATGCAGGTGCCATTGGACTAACCAAATACCGAAACCCTGCCAGATTCGACAAACCCCCTCGGAGAAGATGTAACTTGAAATCGGCTACCCCTTAAAAACACATGTTTTTTGGGCGTGGCTCCGCCCATAATGGGCGCAGCTCGCCCATTCTCTGGAAAACACAACTAGATCATGATATAAACCTCTCACCCAAATTTTATCAGGATCGGATCAAAACCCACGGCAGCACATGCTCGGACAGACAGACAACAGACAGACAAGACGACAGACAGACAGACAGACAGACAGACAGACAGACAGACAGACAGACAGACAAGCCGGTAGCAGACATGGGTAGTCGATCAAGTCGAATTTAGTCGTTTTCACCGTTACTAGCCAACAAAAGCTCCATAGCAACGTTCTTTCTCACACATAACTAGACATACCATGAACCACCATACCAGTTTCATGTATATCTGACTCATAGTCCCTGAGATATAACGAACTTCGTTTTTTTGTTTTCGACCAGGGTCATTCAAAGTCTATCTTCTCCGACAGTTTTCATAGGATCCGGCTGGAAATTTTTGACATATGGCTGAATGTACTGCCCACAGTCGCTCGTGGCCCGATTTTTGATTTTCGAAAAAATAAATTTTTGAGATTTTTTTGAAAATTTCAAACGTCCGTTGCTAGGCAATGGATGGGTCCATAGCAACGGTTCTCATTTGCACACAACTAAGTCATGGTATGAACCTACCAATCAAGTTTCATCGAAATCGCCATTGTATTAACGGAGCACTGGACCAACAGACATTACAACAGACATACATACAGACAGACAGACAAGACAAAAACATATCGACGGAAATACTGAAAATAAGGGTAGACTAGATTGACTACCCAACAGACAGACAGACAGAACACACACCAATAACGAATATAGTGGTCACTACTGACTCGTGAACCAATAATAATAAAAATTACAACAGCACAACAAAAAAAAAAATACAAAATGTTTTTTTTCTTTCTTTCATAAACCATTTTTTTTTTGCATTTTCTTTCTTGGATCTTGGGTTGGTGTGGTGTACGCACAGGCATGATGGGCTGAATGGCCTCCATCTGTGTTGGATTTCCTTGTTGTCCTTGTTATCAGAATGAGCCGATTCCTCAGTCACGGATTGTTTAACCCCAACATGAGGCCGTTCAAAAACTACGTAATGTAATGCTTGACGACCGTGCATTTTGATGTACCATTCGTTCTGACGGGCTTGATTAAACCTTCCTATTATTCGACTTAAGATGAGATTTTTCGGTCCCTCATCGTGATTAACACTTGACCCAAACAAAGCCAATGGAAATCTGATGCAGCAAACCCGGACAGTGTGTAATCAGCGGAAGCCTACAGGCCTAATGTGTTCGGCCCACCAGAAGACCAATATGGCGGCCATATCATTTTGTCTAGGTGCCATGACGGGTGGAGTTATGGGACCAATGTGGGTGTGATTCTTCACCATTGAGAGATCACACTTTCCCACCCTCTTCTCTGAAACTCCGGCAGCTGTCCGACCAATGGGTGCACATTTCAAAAATCAACCCCGCAGCAACACCAACCTTCAGAAAATCTACCTCTTCATGACAAACTCAAAAATTGTTACATTGAGTGGTACAAGTCCGTGACCGATCTTACTGTGTGGTAGAAAAGGAAGTTGTGCTCTAATGAGTGATTGTAGTGGTGTACTCGAAGAAGGCAATATGTAATGGTTGATATCTCGAGGCTGATTTCAGTTCATGTACTTCTGCTGTTCTTTTTACCTGCCACATGTCGCAGGTCTACAAGAATTTTGTGTTTCTGTTGTTGGGGGTCGATTTTTGAAATGTGCATCCATTGGTTGGACACCTGCCGTCGACCTTCACTCGCCACCTCGGCCACCAATATCTCCTGCAAACGGCAGAGGTCATCCTCCTCGCATCTCCACCTCGATGTAGTTGCCACCAAACAGAGGTGTGCTGCATGGCCCAGACCGCTCGGGCCACATGGCGTGCGTACGGAACAAGCACATTGATCAGCGCCAACCGAAGAGTGCCGGGGGGTGCCCGAACGGGAATGCGGGACTGAAGCGACCCTCGGCTAGTCGCCGGAACACGGCCCGGGAGTTCGGTGCAGGGCAATTTATGTCTTGGTGTTCGGTGCAAGTCAATTCCGCGGCTTGACCATGTTGCTCCAGATGTACGAATGGGCCCACTTCCGGCTGTAGGAGCCGGGCAGCGCAGGTCCAGGGCCCCATAGAAGCACACGATTCAAATGTCACTTCAGGTTGTCACCCCACCCTACATCACGGGGCTTATAAAAGGTGGATCGCGAAACCATTCGCTCTCTGGATCTCTGCATTCGCCTGCTGCTCTGCCTTCCTCGCCTGCTGGGTCCACCCACTCCAGCTGCCTTACTCGCCTGCCTGCTCCGCCCACTCTCTGGACTGGTGCACGCGTTTCCATGAGCCCCCACATAGTAATTAGCAGGAGACAACACGCTGACTCTCAAGGTGGGATCGCTCAACGGAGCGTCCTCCAAAACATACTGGGTAGTGCGGTTGGCCGACCGTGCAAGATATTGCAAGGCCGTTAGCCCTCATCTTCCCTCCTTTCTTCTGATTACCTCATCTTCGTCGGGTTTTGTGTGTGTGTGTGTGTGTGTGTGTGTGTGTGTGTGTGTGTGTGTGTGCGTACGTACGTGATGGCGCCTGTCTTAGCCTAAGTTAAGAGTGTAAAAGATATATCGGGATAAGTCTGCTCTGTCTACTTTAGTAAGTTGCTTGCCTTGTTGTCACACCCCACAAATTCCTTACTATCCCTGCTTGCATACAATAATAAATCCATTCACTGTGCCACATATTTTTCCTCACCTGTTTGTTAATAAATGCTTGTGTAGAAATGTTCCCAACTCGTTTTCGTCTTTTCTTTCATTGGTCCAGCCTGGCCCGTATCCGCCTAGCCGGAACTTTATCTCCCAACGATCCGTTCTACTAGCCGGTACATTCCTTGGCAGTTTCGCTCGGCTGCATCTGACCCGGTAAGGTGACCCGGTTCAGACAAGGCGTACCGAGGGCGTGTTCCCCGGTAATTAGATCACGTGATTATTTTAGGTCACCGGTTAAACCTTAGACGGAGGACCCTAGGTCACGGGGGAGTTATTGGCGTTCATGGTCGATTAGCGACCCACCACGTCACGGAGTTATCCGTGTTTGACGGCCTGTGATTCCAGAGAGTCTGGTGGGAAGCCGAGATAGCTTTCCCCCCCCTCGTGGTCTTCTTGCCCAGACCCCAGGCCGCAACAATGTCATAAAAAAATCGGACCATAAGTGTCTAAGGGGGTTGCCCCCCACAATAAGTATTTGCTTTCTTCTCAGAAACGACGCATGCAATTCTGATGAAATTTAACAACCTTCCTCACCCTTGATGTCCCAAAGATTGTTCATGACATTCGAAAAATCGGGGTTTAAGGAAGTGTAAGGGGGGTTGCCCCCCCAAAATATGTATTTACTTTCTTCTCCGAATTCATACACACAATTTTGATGAAACTCGACCAAAACCTTTATTACCCGTGATGTACCAAAGTTTGTTCATGGCATGAAAACAAAATTCCATAGGTATTTACTTTCTTTTCCGTTACATATTTTGTGTGTCATCCATGCCCACCAGTGGTTCCCTGGTTATCTTCTCCAGCTGCAACGAGGTGAGCGCCCAGTGGTATTGCCCCTATGTTTTTTTATTCTCAGACCCAGCTTTCACCACATAGACAAGTGGGACATGAGCAATGATGAGGGAGTTGAGTGGACAGAGAAGGCGAGAAATATATATATATTTTTTGTCACAGGTTGTGACCACAGTGCAGTCATTCTTGTTCATTGCTGAGTCTGTGATACGATGGCAAATGTTCTTCGAATTTGCTGCCTTTTATAAGCTACTCGTGACACAACAGCCAATGAGGGATGTGATATAGAAATGAGTCATGCAAATTGTTCATGCTTTCCAACCATTTTTAGTGAACAAATTGTTGGTTAAACTCGAAAAAAAAAGAATCTATTATATGGTTTGTGATTGATTACAAAGCCTGACAAAAGTTGGCAATTTGCATAAACAATGGCTGTGGGTGAAAAATGAAGTGTAACAGTTTTACATCTCTGATCTGACCTTGTATTTCTACTTATGTGTCACCCACTCTTTTGGACCTCCTTTGGCCTCGATTTGATGTACCTGATGTACTAGACCAGCGCAGACCTACACAACCGCTGTACAGACACCCACACAGGCACATCAGCTTCCGCCCCTCTTGCTGCAGGCATCATCGCTCTTGCCCTTGAGGCCAAGTAAGGCTTTTGCTTGGGAGGCATGATGGCTGTGGAACAAATGTAATGTTATTTGTTTAAGCTTGCTACAACACTGTGTCAAATACTAAAGACATAAAATACACAGAAACTAAGTACAGTACAGTACTTAAGTGTTTTTAGCTGCAATTGATATTGATGTAAGTAAAACAGATTGGTAATAATAATAATAATGATAATAATAATAATAATACACAATTCCGTGTGTAGGGGAAGAAACGATGCCGTGTGTGAATACAACTTGCGGTTTAGTTGCAGCCTCTGAAAAACCACTGAACTGACCATTGCTAACCTCGTTATCAGCTGATAAGTAAAACTGTCAGCTTCCCAGGCACAAACTGCCTGCGGTGTCCAAGACCAACTCCTCACGTGACTAACTCACTTCCTCTACCCTCGTATCCAACGTATGGCTCTCAACGGAATCCTTTCATCTCCTCTCCCTGTCAAGGCTGGCGTACCCCAAGGCAGTGTTCTGGGCCCAGTACTATTCCAGATCTTCATCAATGATCTCTCTGACTGGAAAATCCTCTTTATCTATTTGCTGATGACTCCACCCTCTGCCGTGAAATCCCTCATCCTTCAGACAGACAGGCTACAGCCTTTTCCCTCTTTCAGACGTTGATAAAAATCACAAGATGGTCAAACACTTGGAAAATGTCTTTCAATCCTGACAACTCTGTCTCTGTCTCTCTCTGTCTCTGTCTCTCTCTGTCTCTGTCTCTCTCTGTCTCTTTCTCTCATCTACTTTGTCAAGAATCCTCTTGAGGAAATTCAGTCACTCAAACTTCTGGGTCTCACTATCAGCCATGATCTTTCTTGGGCAAATCACATTTAAAAGTTGGCTTCCAAAGCCAGTTACCGACTGCGCATCCTCCGTAGTACCAGAGTCCTTCCTTGGTACTCCTGAACTCCTATCCACCTACAAGGCTTTCATCTGCAGGTTGATGGAGTACTGCTCTCCTCTCTGAGCTGGCTTCCCTGCCTCACACCTTGTTTAGCTTGACTTCGTGAAAACCAAAGCCTTCAATATCACTGGAATCTCCCGTGCCGAAGTTGAGTCTATGGGCCAATCACTTTCCCATCGCAGACAGGTCGGTAGTCCGTCTTCCACCACCTCCTTTTTGGACTTGCACCCTTTGCTCTTTCTGTGCTTTGTTCTCCCCAGGTTTCTGCATTGTGCACGTGGTGCACCGTCAACCCCCTTCTGGTGAAACTCCAAAATCCAGAATCATTTCTCACCTCCACTCACTCGTTCCTCTTCTTTTTCCCTGCCTGTGGAACCGACTTGCACATTTTCTTCAAACTCATTTTTCTCTCCAGGTTTTCAAGACAGTTGTTCAACCGCCATCTCAGATCATCCCCCATCCAAGAGCATGATCTTTTCTACCCTCGTTAACCCCCCCCCCCCCCCCCGACAAGCACACACACCTACCAAATTTTAATTTTCTCCTTCCTGAGAGTTTGCTTCTGTATCCATCTTGTCCACCCCGTATGTCCTCCCCTTCCGATTTTTCCTCCCCACACCCATTGTTTTCCAAGTCTCACTATTTTATCCTTCATCCCTGCTGTTGGTATCCCCCCCCTCCCTTTCTACTCTTCCTTTTGTCCTGTTGCATCCTGATCCGTTCAATATCCTCACTCTTCCATGGGCTTTTACCTTGAAACAACAAAAAAAGATCCCATTGTCAATTTCAACGGACGTGTTTCTGGCTCACTGGCCAGAAGTTGGATTTTAATTTCAATATTTTCTTTCCTGGCTACAATTTTGAACCCTTCCAGCTAGTGTCTGTGTGGCGTATGGGTTCACGATTCCACAACGATTCTCAGAGATGACATTAAGCAGCATTTACTGAGCAACGGGCACCTACACGCAACAACATAAGCCGCCCAATTTCAATCCACTGCAGGATGACATCCTCCCTGAACCAATGTCCAGGGTTGTCTGACAAATGATCGTCAAACTTTCCAAGTGTGGATTGGTGAGAGGGAGCAGCTGTAAGAGTCGAATCGACTGAAAATAAATGGAGAAAGATGCAAGTTTTTCCCACTCGACCAAACAACCAGCTCATACATGGCATGTAATCGTTCGGAATATACCAGGAAATGTTCTGCATTAATAAACTTAACATATTCTGTCATGCTAAAGACAAGTCTTAAGCAATGTCATTGTCACCAATTGCATGGAGCACATGGTTGTGGGTTGGCATCACTTCTCACAGGACGGTGAACGCGGATGCTGTGGCCCCCCTGTAGGACAGAGCATGAATGTGTAATTTGTTCAGGGTGCCGGCCGTAACTCACCGACTCTTCGTGAAGGACACTTTGGGATCTTTAACGTCCAATGACTAATGCCGGCAGATGTGACTCCCATATTCATGTGCTTGCAAGGAACGGCACACACATTGATGCTTTTTGCAATTCTGTTTTTGTATACAGGCCAAGGCTCATGTAAGAGTGAGAACACTGAACGGATAAGGATGTAACAGAACAACAAAAGGAACAGCAGAAAGAGGGGGTAGGCACCAACAGCAGGGTTGAAAGATAAAATGGAGGGAGACTTTGACAAAAAAAGGGGAAGTGGGGAGGAAAGAGGGGAGGAGGAGGAGGATGCACCAGGTGGACAAGATGGATAGAGAAGCAGACTCTCAGGGAGGAAAAACTGGAAATTTGGTGGTGGACTTGAGGATGTGGGTTGACAGGGGTAGAAAGGATTATGATTTAGGATAGGGGATGATATTGTGATCTGTAGTAGTTAGCTGCATTGAAGACCTGGGGAAGGATGAGATTGAAGAGAATGTGGAAGTTCACTTCAAGATGGGGGGGGGGGGGAAAGAGGAACGAAATGAGTGGAGGTGAAGAGTGATCCTGGATTTAGGTAATTTCACCAGATGGGGGTTGATGGTGGACGTTACGCCTTGTAAAAACCTGAGGGGTGGAGGGGGGGGGGGCAACATAGCACGGAAAGAGCAGAGGGTACAAGATTAGAAGGAGGTGGTAGAAGGCAGAGATTTCACCGACCTGTCTGTGATGGGAATGTGATATGCCAATGGGAATGTGAAACCTTCATCGTGGTAAATTCCAATGATCTTGAAGGCCTTGGTTTCCACGACGTCAAGCCCGCCTGGGACGCCATTGGCAGAGAGTTTTTGAAGAGCAAGCTGGGATGCCAGAATGTATGAAAAGCACGAGATATGTCTAGACTAGAAAGAGGGCCCTGATCTTCCTGTCTGACATTGAGGGCCTCCATCCATTTTATGGAGAGTAGAAACAGCATGTCCAAGGTGGAGTGACCTGGTCTGAATTCAAATTGGTGATCTGAGATGAGGTTGTTTGAGAAAAGGAAACATTTAATATCATCTGCGATGATGGATTCCATGACCTTACTGATGATTGGAAGTAAGCTAATAGATCTGTAGTTAAGGGAATAAGCTTTTGCACCT
>CM068961.1:112830435-112846715 GCA_035128595.1 Eptatretus atami | reverse complement strand
TCAGAATGCTACCAAATTTGGGTTACAACATTCGGCCAGGGTTGGGATGTTAAATTGTGGAGGCCATGCCGATCACATGACCGGGAGTGTGTCAAAATGGCGGTCGTGCAAATTCCTTCCAAAATCTTCTTCTCCTGATCCACCAATCAGAATGCTATCAAATTTGGGTTACAACATTAGGTCAGGACAGGGATGTTAAATTGCCAAAGTCATGCTGATCACTTGACCGGAAGTGTGTCAAAATGGCTGACTTAGTCAATTTTTGGGAAAATCGCATAAATTCCTTCAAAAATCTTCTTCACCTGACCCACCAGTTATAATGCTACCAAATTTAGGTGGCAACATCAGCATAGGGTCCGAATGTTAAATTGTGGAGGACATGCTGATCACGTGTCCGGAAGTGTGACAAAATGGCGGTGGCACAAATTCCTTCAAAAAACCTTCTTATCCTGACCCACCGGTCAGAATGCTACCAAATTTGCGTTACAACATTAGGCCAGGGCCCAGATAAGCTTCAGGTCCAGTGGTCCTATTTTTTTTTTCTTTTTACCTCCGCAACCGTAGGTTTGGTGTTTAATTTAGTCGGAGGTTATGTTTTCATCCACATTTGTTTGTCTGTCTGAGAGCAGGAAATCTCAAAAAAAAGATTGACGGAGTCGGATGAAACTTCATGTCGAGGATGAATTGTTTCAATTTTGGTCAAGATCTGTATCCGCATACTTGAATTTTTTTAAGTGATTCTTCACCATTGAGAGACAGGGCCAAAAATGATATACAACACGATATCTCAAAACGTTGTGAACCGGGTTCTGACAAAACTTGGTGGACGAGTTGGGTAGGCGACAAGAACAAGCCGAATCGATTTTGGTTAATGTCCAGCCCATCAGTTGGCTACAAAACATGAACTGTTCAGCCTGGCGGAGGTGTGCGCTCTACCGAGTGCCATTCTAGTATGTTTAATGCAGTGATGGCTGATTTCCAAGCAGGTGAAAGATGACCGAGGGCAAATGATAGGGTTAAAATAGCAGAGAGGGGATGTGTAAGAGCAGCAGAGCATGTTTTTAGGACACCTGAGCAGATGCCTTCTGGTGAAGTTGCAGAGTTGGAGTCTGGGGTTAGCAGAAACCTCTCCACCTTCTCAGGTGCAAAAGACATACTTGAGTAAAGCGGGTACAGAGAGTGAAGGGTTGGGGACATGATTTGGAAGCAAATACAAAATTGAGGCATTCGGCTTTCCCATGAGCGTGGTCGGCTGTGGTGCCATTTGTAGAGAGCGAAGCGATGGAAAGGGAGTATACAACCGAGACAGACTTAACAAGGTGCCACGAGGTTTTAGAAGAGGGAGACAAGTTTGAAAGTTGAATCTTGAGGTTGGACAGATGTTTTCTGGCTCTTGTGAGAGTGTACACACATGGTTGTAGGTTTTTGGAATGATCTGAGATTGCCTTCTGTTGGGTTTTCTTTCCAGGAAGAGAAAGCAAGTTATTTCAGAGCAGCTGCTTAACCATGGGATCCTGTTGGTGGGAAGAAACTTAGTATAACTGAAGACGAGATGGGACGAATATGTGCATAAGAGAGAGCAGGTTTCTGTGCAACAATTCCTCGGCTGAGTTGACATCAGGGGCAGTAGATTTGGGAGACCATTCCTGAAGAGAGAGATCGCTGCTTGCAGTCCCTGCTAATCTGCCTGTTGAACTGCGAGACTCACCGGCATTGAGACAGCTCTCTGAGAATAGCCAAAGAGATGTTGACTCTTACAAGCATATGATCAGAGACAGCGGGATTATGGTTTATATCTGGGCCATGAATGCGAAACAGTGGGATAATGGTTTATAGCTGCGTCAGGATTCAAACCCAGGCTGGACAGTTCAGAGTGGAATGTCCTAATCATGATTACAACGGAAAACTATTCTACTTTCCACAGCCGTTTTCTCTTAGAAGCATTATATTCATGTTATAAAGTAGATTATCTTCTTCTGTTGTTTGATTAATTAGGTGTTTCCTACATTAACCAGTTTCTTCACCTTTGTTTATATTTTTAGAAAGTGCAGTAAAAGATGAAGCACAGCTAACCTCAAAAATAAAGCACAACATCCTCTCCGGTGTCTTCACTTTTCAAAAAACAGAGGATTGACTATAAGGGCACTTGGTAGGGCGCATACCTCCACCAAATTGATTGGTTTATGTTTTCTATCCCACTGATAGGCCGGATCTGGATTCGGACCTGAACTAAAATTTAATGAGCTTGTTGTCACCAAACCAATTCATCCACCAAGTTTCATCCGAATCTATCCATAACTTTTTTGAGATGTCCTGCTATATATCGTTTTAGCCCAATCACTCAATGGTGAATAATGACTTAAAAAATACTTGGATCCGGATTCGGACCTTCACCAAAATCGAATCAATTCTTCCTTGTTACATACCCGACCTGCCCACCAAGCTTCGTCCGAATCCGTCCACAACTTTTTCAGATATCCTGTTCACAAATAAACAAACAGAGAGACAGACAGGAGAGAAAACATAACCTCCATCCACCTTCGGTTGGTGGATGTAATAAAGAAGAGAGAAATGGCATCAGAAAGGGAAATGGCAGAATAGTAAGGATAAAATTTTTGAAACAATCTGAAGGTTTATCATGAATTAAGACAATGGCATCACATAAAAGTTGATACAGTGGTCACTGTTCCATTGAATCATAATTCAACAATTTATTGGATAAAAAGAAATCTATGCTACAACCATTATTTCAACAAAAGGAAACTATAAAAATTGTATTTCATCAAAGTCTCACCATGACTCCATCCATCCATTGGGACCATACTCTGTGCAGAGTGTTGGTGCTGCCAAAGCAGTCTCCTTGGCTATTAGGCACAATCCTGGATGGGTCGCCACTCCGACACAGGATAACAGCAAGCTGGCACTCATTTTTACCGACCTCAGAAGGATGACGGGCAGAGTCAACCCCACCTGGTATTAATTCAACAGCCGAGTGGGATTTGAACTCAGGATCCAAAGATCCCAAGCCCACTACCCGAACCATTGAGCCAACACACCAGCATACCATGACTACTTGTGTTTTATAATGAAAGTACCAATGTACCCCTCATAGAAACTGTCAAGATTATTTAATTTATACTGAAATCAGATCATCCATTTTCATCAACAAAAAAAAAGAGCTTTTGAGTTTGGCCATTTTTGGAGAGTCACATGATAAAATGGGAGTATGTCTGTTCGGAGGTGTTCTTTCGAGTGTTTTGAGCGAAAATTCTGAAATGCCTGAGTATACTTTGTGCTGGCTACCGAACTGTGTGAGTCCTGTATGTGTCGGTGCAGCCCTGAACTTACATGGCGAGATGTACAGCACCTGATCGTGTGGACGTCAGAGTATGAGCCACTTGCGAGGAACCCTGGCTGGAAACGTAATGGAGCCGGCCTTATGGTCAACAGTCGCTTCGGTTTTGGCCTACTAAATGCAAAATCCCTGGTGAGGCGTTACCAGCTGTCGATTGTTTTATATACTTCTTCATATGAACTGCCTTCTCCAAACAAGAAAGCTTCCATCATCTGTCTTCCCAAAAATGTTCCCTTCCTTATGTCAGTTCCCCACTATGTGGTGCTCAGCCGCTCAGAGACCGCGTGCACTTGGCCCAAGTCTTTCACGAACCGGCTGTCCTGACCTTTCAATTGAAGTTGACAGGAATTTGGTATTTTTAAAACGGTGCTGCCGATTCTCACCATACTCTTCGTCAAAAGAGACGTGAGAGCAATAAAGGTACATCCACCTATCCTGATTACCTTTAATGGTTGAAACGGTCTTCTTTGGCACTTGCTGCCGGTTTGGCAGTGACAACAGGAGAAATTGGGATGAAGATAGTTGCAGAAGCCCTCTTTCTTAATGAAAGGCAGTTTGTATTACGTGAGACAATGCAGTAGCCAGTCGTGCATGTGTAATTTTAACTGGCGCATCTGCTCATTTGCTAACTCATCCCACAGTTTTGGATTGATTGTATAAAATGGGTGTTGGGTTGAGAAAAAGGACAATGTCTTCATTATAACCTTTGATGTCAGGTTGCTCTCGCAGATTCCAGGAGCTGGAAAAGTGTCCCAGAAAAACACGTCTGCATTGTTTCTGACAACAAATTTGAGCCACAGTAAGTACGCTGCCAAACTTTACTTGTGATGAATTCCACGTAAAACTGGACAAGTGATGCGAAAAATAAATTTCGTTCTGACGACAGCAGAATTAGTTTTTCATTTCAATAAAATACCAAAAGAGAGAACGAATGCCCTTTTCGTTCGTTTTCAACTTTTATTGCATTTTTTGCAATGAACAATATGTTGAGCCTGTATTTTGGATATTTTGTGATTCCGTCACGACAGTTTACCGGCCGTGAAAATTGGATGAGACTACTTTCGACCAGAAAGCGGGTGAAATTCATTAGTTCATTAGTTGAGCTTTTGCGATATGTATCGTGCAGTGGCAAGAATTCGGCATACGAGCAGAGTTTTCGTAATAAAGATACCTTCCCGTAACCTATGTCCTTTGGTGTGTGATTCCGTCACGCAATTTCAATTAATGATTACTAATTAAGTGCTATTTGTCTTGGAATTTATTTTCCACTGATCATTCCGATTGGTCATGTTTGTCATTACAAAAGCATAATCATCGTGACATTTTGGGATATAACTTGAAAATATGAATCTGAATCCAGAAAAGTCTCGTGCAAATGGTGATTCCGTCACGCTGGAACTCATGTTGTGCTATTTCATTGAGAAGTGTAATATTGTCTTTATAATCTCACAGGTTATATAATCACAAGTATATAATCACTTTATAATCACAGGTTAGAAAATCGTCAATTTTCATTTTTAGTTGTTTTCGTCATGTTTCGCATACGGAAGAAGAAGAAATCCGAATACAACGCGGACACGGACAGGCTTTGCATTTTCAGATGCTTTCTAGTTTGTTTTGTTTTCATTCTTTTCATTCTTTTTTGTAGACAGTTGGGTCCGGGCCATGAAGTGCGCGTTTCTGTACCTACAAATGGCTGCTCTGGACACAAAGAAGCCGTCCTTTGGTTGGAACACATGCAGCTCGAGGCAACAATTGAGTACTCACGACGTGGAGATCTTCACATCACTCTTACCTCACCTGCAGGTTCACTTTTGCTGGATGCTGTGTTGCCTCATCAACTCGTCACAAATACATCAGTTAACCCAGGAAAATAATTATATTTCCCTCCAACAGAACTAAATCTGGTTATTTCATCACGGATAGGGTGATTGTGCTTAACATCCGCCGTTATCAGCATATCAGCCTCCATGCCATCCTGTACTTTACCTCCAACACCCATGGAGGTGTTTGAATCATACACAAACTAGATCATATTGCTGTGTATAACCTGCAATGCTGCTTCTCAGAGTCCGTTATTGTACGAATAATTATTTTTAAACCTGCACACATCTCACTGATCTTACTGCTTTCCCTCACTTGCTAAACATGCGTTAATTTTCTCAGAATGACAATGTACTTTTAATTTCATAGGTTCATGGAGGAGATTATGTGAGGGATGTTTAAAATGAAAGAGGAAAATAATAGAAACAGCGATTGTTGATTGTCAGGGTTAAAATGTAAAAATTTGTTTTAAAAGTTGCTTTGTGTAGAGAATCAAAGCTTGTGGACAAGGCAGAACACAGAACGGATCAGGAAGTCACTGAATGAAAATAACAATATAAAGAGAGGGGGAACACAAACAGCAGGGTTGAGAGACAAAATTGAGGGATCCTTGGAGAAATGAGGGACGTGTGAAAGAATTAGAGCAAGGAGAAGACATCGGGGCTGAACATGATGGATGCAGGTGCAAAGTCTCAATCACAGAAGTGGAAGGAAAAACTGGGAACCAGGAAAAGGTGGGCTTGGGGAAGATTGATGGGGTAGAATAGATCATGGGTGTGGGTGGGGGATGACCTGAAATGGTGGTGAACAACTGTTTTGAAACCCTGGTGGGAAGAATGAGGTTGAAGACACTGGGGAAGTTGGTTTCACAGGTGGGGGAAAAAAAGAGGAACGAATGAGTGGAGGTGAGAAGTGATTCTGGATTTTGGGAGTATTACCAGAAGTGGGTTGCTGACAGGCTGCATACGTCTTGCAGAAACTTGGTTTGGGAACAAAGCACAGAAAGAGAGGAGGGTGCACGACCATAAAGGAGATGGTGGAAGACAGAGAGACCACCGACCTGTTTGCGATGGGAAAGTGGTAGGCACAGAGATTCGGCTTCACATTTCAAAACTGTCAAACTTCCTTGCTTGCTTTATTTTTCACTGTCCATGACTAAGCTTGGTGTTAGCTTAACAGTTAAGGTGGCTATCTTAAGATCATGGGCAAGATCATCAGTCCCAATCCATGCTGATAATGGCAGATGTCAACGGATGGTGTTTTGATTTCCAGTTCGTTTTGATCGTCGACTGGAAGGGTACTTCCCAAGTTGGTGTCTGTTTCACGTCCCAGTGAGTGAGTTTAACACACAGACATGCCGAAAGAGAGATCTACGAAGTCTTCTCAGGATGTTGCCTCGTTGGTGGCTGTTCGTAAAGGTCATGATGTTTATGCAGCAACGTGCCATGCTGAACCAGCAACAGACCGTGGCTGATCAACAGCAGGCAGTGGCTGATAGGCACACATGGAGGAAATGATTATGAGAGGCTGTAGCTGGCCATTAGCCCACTGTGTATGTTGACACAGGTGGGGATGGTATTCGGGATCATCAAAACATCCCAGAGACATTATCTGTATCTACTCCAAAATGATCGGTTAAACAACCACCTGTCTTATCCGAGTCTATGACCTTGCAGGATTTCAGGGCATGGAGGGAACAATGGGATGATTACTCTCTATCACAAATTTTGATCGTATGCGAGCTCATGAACAATTAGCAACTCTCCAGAACTGTCTGACACTGAGCATGAGGTCAATCCTCAAGAATGCCATTGATATCGATTTCACATCAGACACGCTTTACATCGAAAATGTACTTTCCAGCATCAAAACACATTTACAAGTACAGCGCCACATCATCCACAATCTGGTTTATTTTCATGAGCGACACCAGGGGGATGGAGAGACCATCGACTCGTTTTATTGTGCACTAAAGGAGATTGCAGCCAATTGGGATCTCTCATCCATGACTGTCGACCAACAGTCGTGATTCGGATCATCACTGGCATATCTGATTCAGAGGTGCGTCGTAAACTTATGGCTGAGAGAGATCTCATACTACAACATACTCTGGACATATGTTGTCTCAGCGAAGAAGCTAGTCGGAAAATTGATGGTTTGATGTCCAGACATCAGCCCCCAGCTGTCATCACGAAACACTCTTGTCGACCATTTTGTTGTCACAGTCGGTCTTGCTCCGAGACCACCAAATGTGGAATTTGTGGGGGCCATGCCCACAGTAACTCAAAGCTGCTCAGCTCATGATGAGTGCGAGAAGTGCGACTCCGTGGGTCACTTTGCTCGTGTATATTGAAAATTGAAAGTTGACAACCCTGCCTGGAAGACTGGACGGCACAATGACAAGTAACCTCCAGCTGTTCGGTGGGTCGTCTTGGTCGCTGATGTGTTCCACACATTGCAGAGGAAGCAACATTCACCACAGAGTCGCATAGACGTTGACGGCTTTGAGGGCGATTTTTATTGGTACCCTGGAGGCACTCCCAAACACTGGGGCTTCGGCAACTGACATCAGTCCTGCACACCTGCATCATCTTGGCATGCATCCAGGTGACTTGAATGATGGCAACGATCTATGACTGGTCAAGGTTGATGGTGCTTTAATGAAGTGCATGTGCACACATCACGTTTTCATCCGTCATGGAGAAAAATCTGTTCCTGAAACTGTGGATGTGCGTGATGGGTTTCAAACACCCTGTTTAGCATTCTATATGTTGAACAACTTGGCATGGTGCAACTGTACCAGACTATTTGATGAATCAGGGGATATAAAAATACACACAGCCTACACAGCATAATACAGTCAGCCGATCTGGTGATGGTTCGCACTCCATGTCACCAACGAACATGGAATCTCAGTGATGAACCCACTCAATATCAATTCTTACAGCTGCGGAAATCTAGCCCACTGTCACTGGCTTAGTGTGATCAGGAGCGAATGGCCAGCCTTCAGAAGGAACCACCGAGCGATTACACCACCACAGCATGTATTCGAGGATGTATCAGAAGATTTGTTTTCCCACGTGGAAAATTGCATCTGGTTCATGTCGACCGACTCTGGGTGGCCATGCATCGATCTCTTCTTGTGTGCCCCCACATTCTGTGATCTCATCCAAGCTTTATGGTCATTCTTTGTCGACCTGGGTGTCCCAGTTCGTCTCCGAACTGAAGGGCGGCCCAGAGTTTGCATCGTATGAACTCCGGAAATTCATGGATCGTTGGGGAGTTAGCCACGATTTCTCCACCCCACACCACACTTTCTACACTCAAATGGACAAGCAGAAGCAGCAGTCAAAGCCACAAAGACACTGGTCATTAAGACTAAGACTATACATGACGGCAATCTCGACTTGGATGCATTTTGCCACGGCTTGCTTGAATGGTGCCATGCACATTTGACCATTTACCGGCTCAGATTCTCTTCTGGCATCAAACACAAACTGCTGTTCCTGGCTATCAATGCACTTTCTCACCACAGTGGCAGAGATCTACTGACGAGTGTGATGCTAAAGTCACTGAGGTGTTGGTGAAAACCAGTGTGCATTACAATCAATCGTCCAAACCTCTCACTCCGCTTTGCGTCGGCACTGAGTTGTTGATACAAGATCCACAGACGAAGCGTTGTGTCAAAACCGGTGTGGTCATCGGTGTTGGACATCGCCAGGACTATCATGTTAAACTGCCATTGGGCAGAGTCTCAGAGGAACCAGTGTGTCCTTTGTCCATATGTCCCTCAATACTCTGATATGGACAGTGAGGGCCAAAAGTCATCCACCGGTGGAAACAAGGACAAAGCAGTCTCCCACCCACTGGAGCGAGTGACATTCAAATCACCACTGCGTCACAACCCACTTTGAACGCTGGACACGTACCCGACTCGATCTGTAATTCCTGGAACTCTTGCTCCATATTTTGTCGTTGTCATTCCCAGACATCGTGGTTATGGACACTTGTCATATATTTTTGCATGATATTCTGACATTTGGAGCATTATCCTTCGTGAAACTTGATGCAAACACGACTCCAGTGAAATAAGGAAAATATGGTCATGCTAATCAGATAATTAATTCATGCTACTAGAGATAAAGTAAGTGGTTTCCTGAGGAAAATATATATGAGAGAGAGAGAAAGAGAAAGAGAAAGAGAAAGAATGAAAGGAAGGGATTGAGGAGTTGTCAAATATCTTTGTGATGTTGTGAGTGAATGTCCTGCAATTACTATGTTCATGGGTGGCTGGTTCAGTGGTGCAAACATGTAGCTGGGTTTCTGGTGCAATGTTAGGGTGTTGTGTGCAGGTACCAGTACAGTCCTGTTGGCCGAACGTTCACGTGACTCCTCGGCTGCCGGCTTTACCCGCTGGCCATTCATGTCAGTGCACAACTGGGGGGAAGATCCCAGAGGAAGCTGGACCCTCACCATTTCTGATAGGGTATGAACATTGCCTTTTTACTTCCTTTTCAATTTATGAGAGAGAAGGCTTTTCATTGGTATGAGCCTCCGCTTTCCTGATTTGCTGCACCCCAGAACATTCCTTTCTGGGCTTGCGGAGCTTTCATTGACTATTTCAATGTGAGCAAGTCAATTAAAAGCTAATGAGATATTTTCCGATTAAACGACAAATGTCGACAACCCATTATACTTACAATATTATAATGTGGTGTTTCCCCTTTCGTGTGGTTAATGATAAATTGTGTGGTTGGCTAAAGATTTGACGCATGATAGTGATGACGTCATTGGTGGTGTGTCACCCCCAAACTGCATTACTACCTGGTGAGGATTGTGAGGACAGTGCAGTTGGTGCCGTTCTGATACAGCAGGCAGCAGGAGTCACCTCATCAGGGTGGCATACAATCCTTCAGATGGGGATTTAAAGCTGACTGTCCTGTGTTCATTTAGGTTATGGATGGTAAAGACAGACGAGGAATCTTACAAAGAGAGTCGGCCATTGTGTGCAGGTGTCCAAACCAAATTCATGCTTGAACTTAAGTAGCATACTTACTGGTAGGTGGGAATGCTCATGACTATATGGCACAGGCATGGTGGGGGAGCTGAATCACTATTTATTGTCCAAAGAGGGGATCCCAAACGATCAGACCACCTCGATGCTAATCTATCCCTTGATACCCCCCGACAAAATAGATATGATGCGTCTTTTTCCGATTTCCGAATTATAAAGTCGGTAAATTTGCGATTAAAAGTCGAAATCTTCTTGTTCTTCTTCAGATTAGCCATGACGTCACACACGGAAGGAGATCACCAGATCCGTACTGTCTCCAGGTTACATCACGGGATGATTTAACTCAAACGGTGAATAATTTTTGGCTTTCCACAAATACGCCGAGTCGATGTGTTCTTGGTGCTTGTCCAGTAATACAAACCGACATGGTTTCATTATACACCAATGGCTGAAAGACCCTACGTTTGCTAGAAATTGGACGAGGTTTGTCCGAAATACCCGCGTGTGGATCGGGCCTACACAATGTTCGCTTTTGTGCTTGGAACATGTTACAAAGCACTGTTATGAAAAAACAGAGATGGCTACAGATGTTGTGGTTATCCGCCACGATTGAAAGAGGATGCCATCCCCATGATTAAGCGGAAGAAACAGCCGTCGCTCGAAACTGTAACACCAACTCCACACAGCTACCAGCACATGTACACAGACAGTTTGAGCAGTGAATCGATACCTGTTGCCATTTCCCGGCAGTTACCATAAGAGCACCAGAAAAAACATTATCTACAAGTAGCGGTACATTCAAAGTACACCACCCCCATGCCAAATAACATCACATAACAAATCCTCCAGCATACGCCATCGCCGGGGCGCTCGTGCTGCGATACCGCTTGCAGCACATGGAGTCGGACAGAATTGGGAGGAGCAGTGTACAAAATTGATATTTTTTGGGGGGGGGGACCATACTCTGTGCAGAGCGTTGGTGCTGCCGAAGCAGTCTCCTTGGCATTGGGTGCAATCCTGGATGGGTCGCAACTCCGACACAGGATACCAGCATGCTGGCACTCATTTTTCCGACCTCGGAAGGATGACAGGTTGAGTTAACCACACCTGGGTATCTAATTCAACAGCTGAGCGGGATTTGAACTCAGGACCCTTGGATCCCAAGCCCACCACCCTAACCATTGAGCCAACACCAGGCATAATAATTGATTGATAATTGCATAATTAAAATAAATAATAATAATAAAATAATTAATTTCTTAATCAATTGACTGATAGCATACCTAAACCACCACTGTTTCATCCGAATCTGTAACTTTTTGAAAATTAAGTAATTCATCGAAAAATTAAAAATTAATCATTTCATTGATTAATCAATAAATCAAAAATACCCTTTATAGCCAAATCACTTGGTCACTGTCGTGTCCAAATATCAGCTTCCACGCTCAAAAGGTGCCTGAGATATTGCCAGGATGAGAAATAAAATAAATAAGTACTTAATAAATCGATAATAATTAAGTAATTAAGCAATTAATTGATTAATCAATAAATCAAAAATACCATTTTTGCCAAACAAAGCACATCCTCACTTTTGTCCCCAAATTTCTGCTTCCTAGATCAAAGGATGCCTGAGATATCGCCCGGATAAACAAACAAAACAAACAACCAAGAAAACAAACAAACAAATGGAGTAAAAACTGAGTACTCCTTTCGGCACCCGGTGATGATGTAATGCATCATCACCTGTATATGGAATTGGGAAGGAGCGGTGGACGATTATCAACACAAATCTATACAAATTAAATGAACCACCATCGATTTAAAGTGGAGAAAAAGTATGTACGAGGTGTGTTCAAAAAGTATCCAACCTTAATTTTTCGTGCGTAAACAAAAATGAAGCGAGGAGGCGTGGTTTGGTGCACGTATGTAGGCGATCCTAATCCGTATACATGAATATTTTCCCGCCTGCAGAAGCTATCAGTCGCCGACAGACCGCCATGAGTGAGGAAGTGTATGTGAGCGCCGTCGGATTTTCGTTTTTGACAAAATGACGGATCACTGTGGTCTCATCGCCAGTGATCACTGTGTTGAAGAAGTTGGATCGCTGTTCACAGTCTCCAGCATGTCCTGTGCGATCTCCAAACGGAGTTGCTTCTGCTCGATCGTTAGCAGCTTGGCACGAACTTCGCTGAGATTCTCCTTAAGCCCAAATCCTCAGTCACAATGGAATGAACGGATCCAATGCTGACGCCCGCCTCGTCTGCAAGTTCTCTGATCGTGATTCGACGATCCTGCATCAGCAGGGTCCTCACTTGGTCAATGACGATCTCATTTCGGGATGTTGAGGGCCTACCAGAACGTGCTTCACTTTCCACTGATGTGCGACCATCTTTGAAGCGGTTGTACCACTCTTTTATCTTGTGTGTGCCCATTGCTTCTTTCCCAAGCCTGTTGAATCTTGCGGATCGTTTCCACTTGGAATCGCCAAGCTTTACACAAAATTTGATGCAGTAGCGTTGTTCAAATTTTTCCGTCATCTTGTCAAAAACGAAAAACGACGGCGCTCACTTACACTTCCTCACTCATCGGTCTGTCGGCGACTGACAGCTTCTGCAGGTGGGAAAATATTCACGCATACGATTAGGATCGCCTACATACGTGCACCAAACCACGCCTCCCTAGCTTCATTTTTTACGCACGAAAAAATTAAGGTTGGATACTTTTGAACACACCTCGTATGTATCATCTACTATTCCAAGAGGATTGACCGAGGATGCTAAACTTTCAGGGTCCACCCCATCAACCATCACCCCCACAATACTCACCACCACCCTCCTCCACTCCATCATCCCGCCACAATCATCACCCCCACAATACCTACCACCATCCCCCTCCCTCCTCCACAATCTCCCATCCACTGGGAGGGATATCGACACCTGATGGACATGACAGTAGGACACGGCACTGAGACAAATGGCGTCCGAAAAAGTTTGACACAGGACAATCCTGTAACATACAAGACACCTGGTCAGCCTGTGATGGTGAGACAAAGCATTTGTCACCCAGTTTGTCCACGGTGCGTTTCCATTCGTAATTTTGTCTCCAATAGTTTAAAAAAAAATCAAAATCCAATTGATCACTTTCAACATTTTGAGAACCCTCTAGTCACTCAGTATCTGAACCCGAGCTCGACGTGCATTTCTCGACGTAAACCGCCATTCGGATCAATATGACTTCAGGGTGTGACGTCACTGTGAACTCGAAAATCGACACTCTCGGGATTTTTTCGACACTTTGTGATTGCAAAAAAAAAAAATAATAATTTCACCTTCATTAAAAGAAAAAAAAATTGCGTTTGTGTTCCCCTTTAAGTTGTCTTGTACAAACACAAAGCATCTGCAATAAGTGAGCAATGCAAAAATTGGACATACACCGGTTTGAGCCAAATGTGTTGTACGTCTGCGGGGGGGGGGGGGGACACCGGGGACATTTCAAACTCGGTGCAATTGTATACAGCGCACGCGCTGTAAAAAGGGAAAAACTTTTGACTTCTGTATCTCTGAAACTGCTCCGTGGAAAAAAACATTGAAACTTGGCACATCTCAAGTACTCCCCATGGGAACCAAGTGTGTTTTTAATTTATTTTGATGATGTCATAGGTGGCTTCACTATGACGTCATAATTTCATACGTCGAATGCTTTATCGATCAGTATGAAATTTTTTTGAGCGTCATCTCGGGCTAAATTGTACAGGGGAAAAAAATGTTGATGACGTCATCAGTCACGTGGTTCGGCAGCCATATTTTTTATGTGGGCGGAGGCATATCTGGTGATGTCGTGACGTCAAAGAGTGCCCCCATCTAGTTAATTCCTGCCTTTGTTTGAACCGCATGAAAGCAAACAGAAGATGAGAGAGACTGAAGGATATATGATACCGTTCAATCATGTTTTCATCCATGCGTGCACAAAAAATTACTTCTTAAACATCATGGCAAATGCAGAAAACAAAGAACGATCAGTGCCTTCCATTCTTGTGCATCACGAATATGGATTTTAACATGTGATGTATCATACATTGTTCAGTGAAGCATAATGTAGCTCTAAATACTGGAAATGCACCATTTATGCATCAATAAAAATGCAATTATATGCGATTATAATTGTATCTTCTTCTGTGTGTCCCTTGCAGTCAGGGCGAGAGACAAACCGTGGATGGATCATGGCCTGGTCACTTGTGCTACATGGCACGAAAGAACGGCCAACCCACATGACTTCTCCGCGTCACTACTCGTCGTACAATGCTGTCCAAAATGACAGACGTGGGCTTCAAATGGACATTCAGAAGGTATTTCACCAGGATATCATGTCTTCATCAACGTTTCAGTTCCTTCTTGTACTTTAGCCCGAACACAAAAAATAAAGATTCCTATAATTATAATGATATATTCCATCGGTAGATAATATTTCAGGAAAAGAGATTTCACCGGGATGTTAAGAAGAAGCACTGATAAATTTGTGTCATGGCCAGATCCAAGTAAGACAGCTGAAGGCAATTTCCAAAAAGATGCAAAAATAACACGAAACAAAGATTTTCAAAAAGTTTTTGAAATGCAACCAGTGGCTTGTTTGACATGAGAAACTTTTGCCATTGTATGACAAAGCAAAATTAAAGTTGGAAACACCAATACACTACAACAACAACAACCGCCACCACCACCACCACCACATCATTCATTGCCTGAATATGGAACCTCTTGAGTCTACCTAGCCAAAGGTGATGGTATCGATCTATAATTCCAGCAGTGTGTGTGCTGTGTGTGTGTGTGTGTGTGTGTGTGTGTGTGTGTCGTGTTGTTTCTCGACAACCACTGGTCCGATCTAATTGAAACTTGCCAGCTATATTTCTGGGACGTGAGGATGTGCCTTTCAAGGTTTGATATTAATCGGACAAGTGCTTCCCAAGTTATGGCATTTATTTCACTTACATTCTATTACCACAATGACATGACACGTTGCTGCGGCCATTTATTTACCAACCAATGACATGACACGTTGCGCTAGGCGTAGGCCGGTGCGCGGCCGGCCGACATGACGTCACGGGCCGTGCCGGTTACATGGCAGCGAATGTCATGGCAAGCAAAGACAGGGAGGTAACTTGATTTTAATTTGGATTTTAATTAACTCTGTGTGTGGAAGTGTGGTTGTCGCGAGAACGTGAGAGCGAAAGAACGGCCTGTGTGGTTTCGTTTCTGGCTCGCGGTTTGAAAGTTTTTTTTTTGTTTTTTTTCCTCTTCTCTTCTCTTTGTGTTTTTCCTTGCGATGACATTGCGAAAAGGCAAAATACGTTGGCGCTAATTGAATAATTGGCCATTAAAACTAAATTGCGAAGAATTAACTGCGATATGCGAACTTCCGGACTTCCGGATCGTGACGACTTACTGTATTCTTTCTCGATTTTTTCTCGATTTATCGACTTACTGTATTCTTTCTTTCTCGATTTCTGTACTTTCTCGATTTTCTTAAACACAATGCCCCAATCCAGTCGTCGTTTACGACAGCGAAGGAACGGCCTGTGTGTGTTGTTGAAAGTTTTTTTTTTCTTTGGTTTGCACGTACGGGCACGTGAGAGCGAAAGAAACGGGTTGGTGTTGTTTCTGGCAAGCGGTTTTAAAGTTTTTTTATGTTTGTTTTTTTTGCACGTACGGCAGCACGTACGGGCACGTATGTACGGGCACGTGAGAGCGAAGGAACGGCCTGTGTGGTTGTTTTGGCAATCGCGGTTGAAAGTTTTTTGTTTGTTTGTTTGCACGTACGGGCACGCACCTATGGGCATGCACTAGTAATTATAAATTGTGAGAGCATACTCAACATTACGCTCAACCACTGGGCTGCAGGAATTCATGGTACCAGTTCAAAAGACATCACTTAGATTGTCAATGTGTTGTAATGCGACTGGTATTAACGATTTTGCCGGAGACGATCGCCGCAAACGAGTCGAGTCGCAGTGAGGCCTTATGGAGATTGAATCGAGGAACCATAACTAAAACGACAATAAGTAGAAATGCATTCGGTAGAGTGCATACCGCC
>CM068961.1:112819140-112829990 GCA_035128595.1 Eptatretus atami | reverse complement strand
TCCACAGGTGGGGAAAAAGAGAAACGAATGAGTGGAGCTGAGCAGAGGGTGAGACCACAAAGAATGCGGGAGAACACAGAGACCACCGACCTGTCTGTGAAAGGAGGGGAGGAGAGTGTGGTGACAGAACACTTCCTCAAGAGGGTTGTTGAGAAAGTAGATAGGAGGGTTTGCCAGATTGTTCTTTCGGAGAAGGATAGTGAGAGTGTGAGATTTGTCAGGATTGAAAGACATATTCCAAGTGTTGGACCAGCTTGTGATTTTTTTTCAACATCTGAAGAGAGAGAGGGTACAGGCTGCAGCCTGCCTGTCTGAAGGAAGATAAATGTCACGGCAGAGGGTGAGGTCAACAGAAAATAGATAAAGAGGATTTTTCAGAGAGTCAGAGAGATCATTGATAAAGACTGGGCCCAGAACACCACCTTGGAGCACTCCAGCCTTGACAAGGAGAGGAAGTGAAAGGATTCAGTTGAGTGCCACTTGTTGGCTATGAGAGTATAGGAAGTCAGTAAGCCATGTCTGGAGTTGACCTTGGATGCCATTGGCAGAGAGTTTGGAGAGTAAAGCGGGATGCTAGGCTGTATCACAAGCACAAGATATGTCCAGAGAGACGGCTCTGATCTCATGTCTGACATTGAGGGCTTGCATCCATTGGTATGCCTGATGTTGGCTTAATGGTTAGGGTGGTGGGCTTGGGATCCTCAGGTCCTGAGTTCAAATCCCCCCGGCTGTTGAAGTAATTCCAGGTGGGGTTGACTGAGCCTCTCATCCTTCTGAGGTCGGCAAAATGAATACCAGCTTGCTGGAATGATTGAGCCATTTGAGTATCCTGTGTCGGAGTGGTGACCCATCCAGGATTGTGCCCAATAGCCTAGGAGACTGCTTCAGCAGCACCAACACTCTGTACAGTGTATGGTTGGTCCCAAAAGGATGGGATCCATTGGTGGGTGAGTAGAAGCAGCATGTCCAAGGTGGAGTGACCTGGTCTGAAACTAAACTGGTGATTTGAGATGAGGTTGTTGGAGGAAAGGAAGCATTTCATATCAACTGCGATGATGGATTCCATGACCTTACTGATGATTGGAAGTAAGCTAATAGGTCTGTAGTGAAGGGAATGAGCTTTTGCACCTTTTTCATGTAATGTAGAGATGTTAGATTTCCAAGCAGATGGAAGATGACTGAGCTCAAATGACAAGGTGAAAAGACCAGAGGGAGGATGTGAAAGAGCAGGTTTTCAGGATACATTTTCTGATGCCATCCTGTCCAGCAGCAGAATCAGAGTCGAGGATTGAAAGAACCTTCTCCACCTTTTCAGGTGCGAAATACACAAAGCACAGGAGCAGTTGGGTATGAAAGGGAAGGATGGGTACCGAGAGTGAGGGTTGAGGACACAAGATTTGGAGCATACACAGACCTGAGGCATTCAGCCTTCTCACGAGCGTATTCGGCTGTGGTGCCATTTGAAGAGAGGGAATCGATGGAAGGAGAGCATATTCCAGAGATTGACTTAACAAGGGACCACCAGGTCTTAGAGAATGGAGACAAGTTTGAAAGTTCATTCTTAAGGTTGGAGAGATGTTGTTTTCTGGACACACACTCGTTGCGGGTTTTTTGGAATGCACTGAGATTACCTATGGTCAGATTAGCCTTCCAGGAAGAGAAGGCAAGTTGTTTCAGAGTAACTGCCTCACCACAGGATTCAGTGTAACAGGGAGAGACAAAATGATGGGCTGCTGGGAAAGAACTAATTGGACTGTACGCCATCGGGCACCAACCCATACTGGACAGTTCTCCACAAGACCAATGAAAGGATACTGCACTGTGAACCCGTTAGTTAGTTGTAGCCCAGCAATGGATAAACAATTGTTTAATTTTTCCAAAGTCTGTATACAGTATGTATTTTAGAAGTGATCTGTTTGACACTTATAAGTGGTCCCACCTGAGCACACAGCTCATTAGACTGAGTTACAAGGTTTGAATCAAATACTGTGTTGATTTGTCTATTGTCTGGCAATGCGCTTGTACAAATCCCAGAAAAGTACACCGATGTCTCCGAATACACTCGTCCTGCATGATATGTTTGTACATGCTCTTCCATGAGCCTTATCTCACCATAAAAAAAAAGTGAAGGAGAATTATTTGCTTCTAAGATTGTGTGCAACTGGAATTTTAACAGGGTGATGCAGGATATCAACAACCAGACGTCAACGTTCAAGCAAAAGCTGAGAGCATGCCAGCTGGGGTCTCTCATCAAGAGAAGCTCTCGAAGCTGTCGGCACTGTTCCAGCAACTGCGAGGAAGTTCGGTGTCAGGAAATCAGAAGGAAGAAGAGATCTCCTTCGACCATAAACTCGACCAACTCAGTGATTACCATGATGTCAGTTATATAAATGATCTTTTGAGGCGATTGGCTGTTGTGGCATAGATTCTCCCTCTCGAAGAAACCCGTCTGTCTTCTTCACATCGCTCTTATCTCCTTATATTCCTGCCCATTCTCTCTTTGATGGTGTTTTTCACATCCATGCCGTACTTAAAAAGCAGGTAAAATTATATCCGCAGTCTGTCTGCTTTCCTGATGGATCCTTCATTTTTAAATCTAACATCTTTTTAACAGTAAATTATGGACGTTGTGAATCAAAAAGCTCGTAGAAGTTGATCGGACAGGTATCTCGGCTTGCCTAAGTTCAAAGTGATCATAAATCTGTGGCGCAACAGGGTAAAAACTTCGCCTTGTCGAGATGATAATTGGCTTGTGGCCCAGCATTCAATTCTTCTTTGCTCCTAATTATTTTACGCATTGTACACTTGTTTACTGCATTTATTTTTCTCCAAAACAAACTTCATGCCGAATAGCTTGAGCCTTGAATAATTGTCTGTGATAAACCGGTTTCCCTACGATGTTGCATTGAACATTGCACGTTTCAAAAAAAAACAAAAAAACATTGAGAACGAGAGAACATTTTTACAAGATCTTTCTGTAATGTCTGCCGATATGGCATACGATCACATGATGTGTCATGCATCGGAGTCACGTGCCGCTGTTCATCAAAAATCATCGAATAGCAAATACGTGAGGTCACAAATAACGATGTCTGTGACACGAGTAACTTTATCAATCCAGTGGCTCCACTTGACCAGCATTTTTATCAAGATAGTCATTGGACTGCGATTCACTTAAAAAATATCGCCCGTTTGTTGCATCATCACCGAGTTGCAGCTTTCCTGCTGTTGCAATGTCTGCGCATTCGGGAAGGAATGTGGAACTCGTTCGGGGTGCCGCCGACAATCAGTTTTTGCGAAAGACACCGTGCGATCTCTAACATCCACTAGCTAATGCCAGCAGATGGGTATCAAGATGGTATCCCAGCTTATCTTGTAATGGCAACGTAGGAAGAAAAACCAACGGCAAAAAGCAAAACTTTGCAGGATATAAGAGATAAGGCCGACACAGACTTGTGCGGTGCTTTGCTGGCAAGTCTGTTTACACGTCTGTTTACAATGGTGTGGTGTTCCAGAAGTGAATCATTGCGCAAATTCATCACAGGTCATCACTTAATTTACAATCATAACTCCTTGTGAAAGACAGAATGAAAAACCTTTAATGTGGTGTTGTATTTTGGGAAAACCCTTTCACATTTGTGGAGCTTAAACAGGTGTATGTTGATGCAGGTGGAATAATGTTTATCATTTTGTTTGTGTAGTGTGTAATAATGGTTGTAAATTGTAATCTAAAGATACCATTTTGTGCAATGATGCTTCTCGATGCAGCTGAAAAGAGATTACCTATCCAGCTGTTCAAACCTGCAACCGTGCACAGAATCAACATAATAAAACAACTTTTAGTTTCGGTTGTTTTCCAATTGTTGTGTAGCCATAGTAATCAATCCTCACCGATGACATATGGAGTTGAATTATGGCTCTTACATATAAATGTTAACCACATGCACATGCAAATAAAATTTACCTTAAGTTGAGAGCATAAAGCATCACATGAAGGTTGCTGAAAAGTACGGTACTTTTAACTGTGCTACCAATAGCAAGCTTTTGGTATCACCATGTTAATGTGTGCACATAACATTTGGTATTTAAACATTCATTCCATTTGCAAATCGTGTGAAGGAAAACTTTTTTTTTATGAACTGAAGAGATCAAACTAAACACTGTTATAGTTGAAGGAGGTTACATGTCAGGAATACCTGTAAAAATATGTACAAATCAAAATTCACCGGTTGTAAAAGTATTAAGCCCCTTAGGTCAGTACTTTGTGGAAACACCTTTTGCAGCAATGACTGATACGAGTCTTTTTGGGAAGGTCTCTTAACAGCTTTGTGCAGTGAGATGGCGAAATCTTTCCCCATTCTTCACGTGAAAACTGAATATTCTTCACGTCATTCTTCCTTTCCTCCCATCCGTTAAGCTAGCAGCTACCCCCTTCTGAGTTGGTGCATGCCCCGCACTCTCCCGTTCATCCAACCACTCAACACGGCACGCTCTCAGCACACTCATTCTCAGCACATACTCCATTCCTTTCATCACTTCAAGAAAAACTGGATTCTTTATTACCTATGGTCAGATTAGTCGCCCCGGTATTGCTTTCAATTTTTATTTTTAATTGTTTCTGCCCTGCTGTAAGTCCTTCTACTTCCATCTTAATTTCTTTCATTTTATTCTTAATTTTGGCCTAACCCGCCATCACCTCACCCTGGACACCATCCACACACTCCCTCACCTCATTCACCTCCCTCTGTATAGTTTTGATCCGCATCGCCATCTCATTGCCCATTGCCTTCATGTCAGCCTTTATCTCCTTGCTCAGCCTATCACCCAATGCCTCCTGTCCCAACTCCATCTTTTCCATCATCTGCCTCATCAACATCATCTCGCTGTTGACAGACGGTAGTGGCAAGGCCGACCTGCTGCTCTGTTGTGTTATTTCCATGGGCGCTGCGCTTTCCAGGGGACGGGGTGGGGGCCATCAATCACCATGGGTGCCTTGACTGCACCCCTGACTGCTCCCTCTCCCACAATGTCATTTCCTTCCCAGGATGCAGTTTCCCCTATATCCTCCATCTCTACTGAACCCACCTGGACCTGCTTGTCTTGGTCAGACATAGGTGCACAGCTATTTTTAAATTTTCCTCCTTGCTACGCTCCTTTACAATTTTGAGGCACGCTGGTCGTGCGCCAGGTCCAATCCCCAGTCCTGACACCAATGTGATGGGTCTCTGGGGTACATGGGGGGAGAGGGGATTTACGAGGAGGTCTGCTTGGACCTACTCTCTGACCTCTGAACCTGAAGCTGACTGATCTCAATAATTTCATGACCCAATGGGTTGGATTGCGGACGCTGGGTTCTCTAGCAGGGTTCTCACACCCAATTATCTCGCATTACCTTAATGGGAGTTTGGTGGTCCCAAATGAGGAACCACGCTCTCGATTCCACACCCTGCCTACTTATTACGTACAGTCCAATTAAACTGTGGGTGGGAGTCGGCTACGTGATGGAGCAAATTGATGGAGTACAATTTCCCGGCTATTTATTACAGGCTATGTTTATCCAATGGAGAAAGAGACAATCGAGCAGGTTTGGAAAGTCTATATTCTCGTAGCCAAAAAAGGCACGTATTTACAGGCACATTTACAGTACATGAAAGCAAATATTCTTAAGGCACGTACAGACATCAGAAACACAAGAAAAGCTTACTCCCAAGCACTCAAGAGACCCCTTATACAACCAGCCTTACCTTATCACTGCACAAGACATAGGCACCTCATACATTCCGGGAAATTAGAAGAGAAGGATGGTGGGATAGACAGAGGGGAGAGAGGTTGGGTGGGGGGGAGGAGTATAGGGTTGACCCTGGCCTTACCCGTACATGAACCGGACTTCTCACATGTAACCAAAGGTGCAGTGGGTGGCTTGGCATTCCTCAGCATTCCACTTGGAGAGTTTGCTTGGCCCTCTCTCTGCCACCCGGCACTCATCAACGCTCACCTGGCACCTTTCAGTACTCATTTGGCTCTCCTCGATGCTCCCTTGGTGCCTTTATGTTTTGCTTTGAGTGCTTGCTCGGTGCCCTGTCATGCCGCTTGGTATTCCTCAATGTTCCTTTTGGCGCCTTGCAGCACTTGCTTAATGCTCCTCATCGCTCGGTCAACTTGACCAGGTCTCTCAGCGTTTGCCCAACGCTCCCAGCACCTGCCCGGCGAACGACCCCATGACACAGACTGCATGAATGGTTGAACCATCCACAGAGCGCAGAATGGTTGAATGGCACATCCTATCTCGGCATCCAGCTGACTGGACTATCCGAGGTGCGCTGCTTTGATCCAGTGGTGCAGATTTGTCACTCCAATGCGTGGGGTGGGGCCTATTCACCTCCTTGATGCTGAAAAGACTGGGATGCTGGAATAGTGGTTATTGCAGTGCTGGTGAAGTGATTATTTGGTTGAAGTATGGAAGGTTGGTTGAGGAAGGGAATTAGGTTGGAGTTCAGAAGGTTGATTTTGGGAGGGAACAATGGGGAAGATTCCATCGACAATCACAATGCATTTCCCTTTCCCTGATACGAGGGGATAGATATAATCTAACTAAACAAAATTGCTATTGAAAGATCTAAAACTCCAGGGTTCTTTTATGTGTTGAATGTATCTCCCCTGGGTCTTTCCAAATTTGGAAATACATATATATCATAGTGTGAGTATATGTACTCTGTGGAGTGCATACCTCCACCAGGCTGGACAGTTTATGTTTTGTATGCCACTGATCGGCCAGATCTAGATCCAGACCTGAACCAAATCAAATCGGCTTGTTCTTGTCACCGAACCAACTCATCCCCATCGTTTTGTCAAAATCTGTCCACAACTTTTCGAAATATCGTGCTATTTGTAGTTTTTGGCACGATCTCGCAACGGTGAAGAATTACTTAAAAAATTAAATAATTCTCATTTCCGGATTCGGATCTTCAACAAAATCGAATCCATTTGTCGTGGTCACACACCCAATCTGTCCACCAAGTTTCATCCGAATCCATCCAAAACTTTTTGAAATATCGTGCTACATATCATTTTTGTCCCCTTCTCTCTCAATGGTGATGAATCACTTTAAAAATTCAGGTAGTCGGATCAGGATCCGGATCTTCACCAAAATCTAATCAGTTCGTTCTTGTCACACACCCAACATGTCCACCGAATTTGTCCGATTCTGTCCATAACTTTTTGAGATATCCTGTTCACAGACAGACAGTAGTGAAAACATAACGTCCGTCCACTTTCGGAAGTAGAGGTAACCAGTTCAGCTTGCCCTTATTAATAAAAACGAAATCCAGTAATGGTCAAAATCATGGAAAAAAAAGTGAATGGAGAGGGACAAGTCTGGAGAAAATTTTAATCAGCAGAGAAGATGAAGGGGCATATAACTATTAAAAATATTTCATCACAGTTTCCCTGCACCCCCCCCCCCCCCCCTAATGTTAAGGAGAAGGGCTTAGTGTGTTTTTTTTTTTTTAAGTTTCGGAGGAAGAAGGCAGTTTTTTTTTTCTTGCAGAAGCCACTAAGGCTTCTGTATTCGCGTGTATTCAAACCCAGAAGCCACTAAGGTCGTATTTTGTGCAGCTGCGTGTATTTACTTCCACCCGATGTAATCATCTGTCCTGCCCAATGTGACTTCCAAAGCTGACGGATCATCAACGTCACAATTGAGTATTGTTTTGACACATAAAGAGAAGAAGTTCCAGCAGACACAAGTCGAGAAGGAATACTGAAGGCTCACTCTACTGGGCGAACGGTGAGCGGTTTTGTATGTACCTATAAGCCGAAGGACAGCCGCTGATTGACGCGATTATCTTTGCTTTCTGCTGCCATAAACCCGCACCCTATTTCACTCATTCACAAAACGAGTTGTATTCATGCACAAAAAATGTTTTATTCATTCCTCAAGATTATGTTACCTCGAACTGACTTGTCTGCTCTCGTCCGTGCTGTGACACCAACATGCGGTTAAGGCTTCGTGCCAAATGCTGGTGAACATGTCACGGTTGAAACCCACGTTCTATGTAACCGCTAACGAACAGCAGCAAGACCATTTGACCAGGACAGCACTTCAGTGGTTCCAACACTGGAATTCAATATCCACATTCATGTTGTCACCTTTCAGGTGAAGACTTTCTGATTAAATAACTGTGTTTTCATCCTTTTCGTGATAATAATAGGAGAGTCTTTTACAAAGAACTTACGGAGGAGTCCATTAGGCCCATCAAGGTATTGCCAACCCATGGCTGTCTCTGTCCTTCAACTCCTGGGTGTTGAGCAAGTAAGCAGCACGTACCATTATAACTCGCTTGGTATGACTCGGCCGTGGTTCGAACGACCGATACCTCCCAGACTCATGGAGGGCACTCTAGCCATGACACCAGTGAGTCTGGTTAAAATGCGTGCGGCACTGGGAGTAAATGGAGGAAATGAAAATTGAGAAAAAGGAAGAATGGAAATGGAGAGATAAGGGACGGTGGAACAGTGAGAAGTGCAGAGAAATGGGAAGTACGTTTGGGGAACACGAGTCAGGGAGGGAAAGGTAATGGTGCACTTTTTATGAAACAAACTACGATTGGAATGTTATGTGAATGACACGAGTTGGGTTCTCCCACACAGCTTGGCTCCTTTTATAATATAGATACATGTGAGTTCAGATATGATTTTGAGTTTGAAGCTGCAATAATTTTCCACCCAACTCGGTTTTCTCTTGACACCCCCTTCCTGATTTATGATTATCCCCTCCCCTCCCTCCTTGTCCTTCACTGCAGCAAGTTCATGCTCTATAGCATGTGCCTAGTTCCATCGGCTTTGGTGTAGTTGTTATGGAACAATTTGCAATGCACACACACACACGCAACACTGAGAGATGTGGAGCACTCACAGTGACCAGGGTTGTATAAAGTCACACTGCAAAGTGGAAGGACAGTCTTTTAAAATCCAGTCTTATGGATGGTCCAGTTATGGGAGATGAGTGCAGAGAGAGAGAGAGTGGGAGAGTGCAGTGCTCAGTATCAGGCAGCCCTCATTTGCTTATTTGGTTCAGGCCACGATGCAAGTGGCCATTGTGATCATACACTGTCACGTTCATCTACTGCTATGAACACCAAGATGCATGCTGCCATCTTACCTCCCTTGTTATCCTCCACTGTCCTGCTTTCCCCCACCGATTCCCTCTTGTGACCCAAGGTTTGTCAAAGCACAAGCAGATCAACTTTAACATTGCGTCCCCACAGTGTGTGAAAGTGGTCGGCTTGACGAGTACCCCAGCTCGGGTCTTCATTGATTCATGCTCTATGTTGTTAACTCATTGCAAGGTACGCGTTCTGTGTTGTTTTGCCTGGGTTCCATCACAGGTTAATACCAACCTCCTCCTCTGTGTTAACTCGTATGATTATCTAACTGATGTTCTTACCCTGGATTGTCACTGCAGGATGATGGTAGAAACTATATACAGTACAGGTGACCTCAGAGAGGATGAAGAAGCATGGCTAACATCAGAAGAAGGAATTCCTTCGTTGAGATGTTTCAGTAGTTTATGATAACGCATGCATACATGGGTGCACCGGGGCGTGGTTAAGTAGAGTCACGTGACCCACCCATGTTCCGATGCTGTGCTGTGTTGTGTTGTGTTGTATTGTGTTGTGTTGTGTTGTGCTGTGTTGTGCCCGTTTCCGAGTTAAACCTGTTCCCACTTCAGAAATGGACACCTAACAGGATTAAAAACAAAAACTGTCAAGGGTGGAGGAGCTCCTTGTGAGCCAACGGCCATCCATATCTAGTGCCCAACTGTGTCTGCGGACGTCCTCCTGCAGTTGGGTTACTTCTTATTAGGAGGTTAGTGGCAGGATTTGCACTCCGGCCACCGTAAAACCCTTCATTCCGCAAAAGATTCCAGAAGCATAAAAAAAATCTGAAAACCCACTCCGTGGGAGTACCTCGTGTGTAGCTTCCCTTCGCAGGGCAGCTCACCGGATGACGGGATTGGGGCAAAGCCTTCGGGACACCCAATCTCTGATGCTAGGAGGGAAACCATGTGGTAATATTCCTGAGTCAGATTGCGGGAGAGTGTGTCGGAGTGTTGCTGAGGTGTCGTCCACCAGACGGCGGTGTTCTTGGGTTAACCTGAGGCGGTCCCTTCGGGTGGGTGCCTGGAATGTCCTATCCCTAAGAGAGGATGATCACCTGTCTCTCTTATCATCTGAGCTCAAGCGTTTGGACATCGGTATTGCAGCACTCCCTCAGGTTCAGAGACCAGATTGCAGTGAGATCATGGCGGGTGTTTACACCTACTATTGGTCTGGTCGCTCTTATGGTTACCATGCCCAAGGAGTTGCTGTAGCTGTGTCCAATAAGCTGATTCCAATGATAATTGAGGTAACACCGGTCAACGAGCATATTATGAGACGAGGATTCATCACTCGTTGGGCGTCATTTCCCTGGTCTCTGTATATGCTCTGACTGAGGCGAGTGATCTCTCCGTGAAGGACGCATTCTATGCCACACTCGAGTCTGTGGTTGATCAGTGCCCCAGGCAAGATACTCTTATCATCTTGGGGGATTTCAATGCATTGACTGGAACTGATAGGGATGGTTATGAGACACGTGATGGTCCCCATGGGTCTGGAAGTGTGAACCAGAACAACACTAAGTTCCTTGACTTTGCGAGAAGCCATGGACTTAGGGGGGCTGGTTCATGGTTTTAGCACCCAGAGGCTCATCACAGGACATAGTATTCCAACGCTGGTGGTGTGGCAAAGGATATTGACCATGTCCTCGTTGATGGTCAATGGAGGATGATCCAGAACTGCAGGGTATAC
>CM068961.1:112771695-112793439 GCA_035128595.1 Eptatretus atami | reverse complement strand
CACCAAACCACGCCATCCTCACCACTTCGCCAACAACCGTCAACATCTCCACACCACAAACATCGCCTCACCTTAGTCTCCGAAACGACGCCATCTTTGCGCCAGCCGCGGCGAGTCCGCATCGAGCGGCGTCGCTGCAGGCCGACGCGGAACGTTTGCTCGTCGGATCAAGCTTGGTGATCTCCGCACGTCCGCTTTCCGCGCAGAGGTCAGAGGTCAGAGGCGATCGGATCGAGAGGCTTGGTGATCTCGCGCACATCTGCTTTCCGCGCAGAGGTCAGAGGTCGAGGATCGGAGGCCAAATCGCGTCTCACCAGCCCTATAAAAGGACGAGCAGAGCGCCAAGCTCGCATTCGAGTCGGGTCGCGTCGATTGATCGGTAGTAGTTGATCGGTCGGTCTGAGTCAGTCTGGAGAAGTCGGGGAGTCGGGAGGAAGCCAGAAGCCAAGGAGCTGCGTGGAGAGGCTCATGTCGGAGTCGGGAGCTGGAGCTTGCAGTCGGTGGAGAGTCCGGGCGTCGCGAAGGAGACGCGAGCTGGAGGCGCAGCCTTGCCTGCTGTGTCACGCAAACCGCGCGTTCATGTGGAGAGAGCCGGAGAGAGCTCGCCAGCCAGCGACAGGCGGTCCGGGTATCGGGCTTCGGCGCAGTTCGAGCATCACTGAGGACGGACGGGTTCTTACAGAGCATCAACTCTAAGAGAGCAAAGACCCGTTCGTTCCTCTCAAACGAGTTGCGGACTGAGGCCCGAATCACCCGGCCGCTTGACAAGCCCAGCTCGACCGCGGCTGCGCTAGATGCCGTGGGGAAGGAGCATCGCTGGTTGCCCAAGCGCGTTTGTGTGGAGAGAGCTCGCCTGCCACACGGAAGGTCCGAGTCTACGCGGCTACGCTAGCTGCCGTGGGGAAGGAGCATCGCGGGTCGCCCAAGCGTGTTCGTGTGGAGAGAGTCGGAGAGAGCTCGCTGCCACACGGAAGGCCGAGCTCGACCGCGGATACGCTAGCTGCTGTGGGGACGGACGTCGCGGGTCGCCAAGCCAGACACAACGAGGGTGCAGGTAACCTGCAACGGTCTCGTGGACTCGTTCGGTCTGCCAAGTCCCACGCCAATAAACCCAAGAGGTCCAGTCTGACCCCATTGCCTCTGATGGGGTCTTTTTCCTGCTTTTCTTTCGAATGAATGTTGTGGCGCCGAGTCCCGTAAGTAAAATGTGTAAGTGATGTACATTAATAATTACTTATAGACGGTTGTAGCGCTTTGTCTTGCCAGTGGCCGTGCCGCATTCATTGCTTGTTCTGTATACGTGCATGTTGGTGTTTTTGAATGACTGCATGATTGTTCCTGCATACGTAGAGTAAATAAATGTGCTGGTTTAAATGTAAACTGTTCGTTGCGTCCATGCCCCATTGAAATGCCATCTTGTATTGCGAAATTAGTTGGCTTTTAAATAGCCGGTAAAGTGATCGGGTCCAACGGGACTGCGCGATATTACCCCGCTCGGTATCCCAAAAGGAAGCGGGCTGCTCAAGCGGCTCGTTTCCAAGCGGCCCGTTGAGGTACAACCTCTCGGTAACCTACCTGCGCGAATAATTAGGTAAATCGAAGTTGGCGATCGGACCCTGTAGCGCGGGTAGGGTAGGACAAGGTTGTGTGGGATTGAAAACCCATCGTGACTGGTTTCTGACGCCATTGCAGAAAGTCACGACTGGATTGTCCGTTCGGTGGCGAACCGGCTGCTATTGGTGAAACGCGTCTCGAGTTCGAATACTACAACAATATATATATATATATATATATTATATAATATATTATATATATATTGTTGCGAATTCGCGCCCGTCGGCGTGCGATCGGCCACGTGACTCGAATCGCGACCACCTCGCCCCACGGACGGACAATTCAGTCGTGACCCTCCGGCTAACGCCGGGATCCAGTCACGGGTGGACCTTTCGGCCTCACCACAACCCAGTCCGCATTCACCCCGCGCAATAGGGTGAATCGCCGAAAGTCGATATACCTGAATACCCACACGGGTAACCTACCGAGGGGTTGTACTCGCCACAGCCGACTTCGGACACGGGCCGCTTAAGCGACCCTTCATGCTAACGGGATAACCGAGCGGTGTTATCGTCGGCCTTGACGGTTCAGATTAATTATCGGGCGGATTAGCCCACGACGAACCCTTTCATGAAACAAGATGGAGACCCAACGAAGGAAGGACGCAGCGAAACGGGGAAGAGAATTCAACAAAAGCACGTTTAATTCACAACGACACACGAGCACACATATAGCACAACATGTATTTACAGTCACAATAATGCACATATATCAAATAAAAGAAAAGAACGACAACGCAACGATGACGCAGAGCTACAACCGATTACGCGACACACGGACCACTTACACAATTGACTACTTATCAGACACGGCGCCACACACACACGTTCACACAGAACCCCAAAAGAAATGGAAGTCGACTTCCCTTAGGTGTTGAGTCCTTGGCGACCGTCCGAACCCAGTGAGAAAGCGAGACGCCGAACCAAGAGAAGCGAGCCAGCGCCGAACCAAGAGAAATCAACGAACCCAGAGAGAATCAACGAACCCAGAGAGAATCAATGAACCAGAGAAATCAACGAACAAGAGAACCTCATCCGCCTCCGCTCTCTATACGCCCGGCGCCCCGCCCCTTCTTGGCTCCACCTTCCTTCGAGGCGCTTCGAAGGGGTGGCGTTCCCTCTCGTTCCTCCACCTGCGTCTTGTGGGGGCGAGGCGAAGCCGTTCTGGCGCCGGCAAGAAGGAATTAGCGGGAAAACCGGCGCCCTCGCTGTGGGGACTTCTCCCTTCCCTCTCGCGTTCGACGGTTTCCAAACGCGAAACCGTCGTACGTGGACCGCGGAGGATGGCGTTCGTTTGTGTGGAGTAGCGCGAAGATGGTGTGGTGGTGTGTGAGGGTGGCGTGCTGCCGTTGTTGGATGGTGCTTGGTTGGCGTTGTTGTGTTGGCGTTGTTGGCGTTGAATGGTGTTGGTTAGAAAATAAAGCAGAACAGAAAAACGCCTAACCAAAGTATCGCAGCCCGAATGAATCACATTAATTCCCTCTAAACAATGGGTTTGGGCTAACTACACATGTATTCAGAAATATATTCACCTACGGACCTGAATGGTGTAATGCGAATTTCCACAGCCGTAACACTACCCCTCCTTTTTACAGACTCGTCCCGAGTCATGAAATTATGTGGTGCCATCATGTGAAGTTCTCCCCTAGTACGTTTTACCTACGGATCCCTGAGTGGACATTCATGGTATTCGTGTCCCCAAATAAATAACCTGAGGGCTGAGTACTAACTAAACAAACTCACTCACATGGACGACTAAATAAAATTGCCGGCGCTAAGACAGACATGCCGGGGGCGCACTCATATTTACAGTACAACTTAATTTACACCTTATAAATTTTACACTAACCATGGCCCAGGATCAATGGACTCTGCAGGAAAAAGGTAAGAGTCAAAGAAAACCGGTGCACGGCCGCCACTGCATGCCCGTGTTGCAGCTGCCAACAGGACAGTTCCTGCAGCTTGCAAACTTTGCTTGATCCTGGCGCACTATGGCAATGAACAAGGGGGGCAAAGCAAAATTGACGGGGCAAAATGTAGATGAGGCAGTGGCATGGCATGGTAAAAGTGAGCAGGCGAACACAGCTGCAGAACCAGGCCGCTGCAGGCAAACACAGCCGGCAGATGAACCGGCCGTACAGGCCTCGAAGCAAACAGCCGTCGGACTCGATCCGTCCGGCACAGGCCTTGCAGCAAAACAACAGCTGCCGATGAAGTTGGCCGGCTCTTGCCGTGCAGGTTGATGGAGGGAGTGCGGTGGTGCTGGCCACTCGCAGAAGGCGGGCTCGGACCTACCCTACGGTCTCCTCCCAACCTATCGCCTTTGCCTGTCACTGTACATACCCACCCCTTATTTGTAAAACCCAATTTAGCCCCCAACTTATTTTTTGTTGTTTTACTTTCACTTCCCTACTTCCCACTATAATTCGTCACCTAACCCCCTTACTGTCTTTGTTCGGCTAACCTATCGTCCACTAGCCTACTCCAACCCCTACGTTCCTTCCGGAGGGGAATGAGGGAGAGCTAGCGTCATGTGTCGAGGCCCAATGAAGCCTCAGGAGGCCTCCCCAGATCTCAGCGATCTAACCAAGTGCGTCCAGCGTCCCACAACGAGAGCGAAGGGATGGAGTGCGGAGGGGTACATTCCTATCTACCCTAACATTTAACTGTTAAACTACCCGGGGCTTTAAAACAAGCGCCTCTCGCTAAATCTATTGGTTCTAAAAACCCAGATTCCCGTCGCTTGTGTTGGTGTCCACGCAAATTTCGGGCCTCGCCCTCCAATTTTCCTCCCGTGCCCTCACACGGTCTCATGGCTGGGACGCGTGGCTCCCCTTGGCAGCACGACCCTCTGCCAGTTCCCTACGATGGCACCCCGGCACTACACTGCCTCCGAGCCTACCAGCTCCCTAAACACCGGGGAGTGCCCCATGGCAACTCCCTGAAACGCACACGTGGCAGGCTGGCGCCCGGGCCCTTTCCGAGGGTCACCCGTGCCCACGACACTGCCACGGCGCTAACGGCGCTCGGGCCCCACACCAAGCGGGCGCAACCGTGCCCACTACGCTAACCGCCCCATGGGCCTTGGCCTACCAGGCCGACTAGCCCGGCCCGGGTACCCACTCAGCGATACTCACCGTTCGCAGCCACGCTCCCAGCCCGTCAACAGGGCTCCTGCACCCTCCAAACAGGTTTCGAGCCTACACTCACCAACAGCAAAACGACCTCCATTTTTCAATTTAACTAACCCAGCTAACTCACTCTACACTGACCCCGGGGTCCCTTGGCGGGAGTCACTCCTCCCCCAATCACTCATCGCACCATGCATTCCCAATCACTCATACACACAGACCGCTGGTCTCACTCACTCAACAAGTACACTTCCGTCTTCAACACACACACCGCTGAACTCTGCCATCCTTCTAACTACATCCCCTAACTAACTCGTGTCCCCCGTCGTCCCTTAATCTACAGCACTTCCATTTAACACTAGTAGCTAAGCTACGTCCCCTACACATCCACAGTCTGTCTCTGTCTCCGAAATCCTCAAAAATCAATTTTCCTCCTAAATCTCATCTAAATCCCTCTAACTAACCATTCCACGGGCCCATGAGGACTTACCCCTGCCCCATGGAGCCGTCTAACTAACACTAACCCTTCCCCCTAGCTAGTGTCATCCTGTGCCCAGGAAGGGGTCTTTCACCCCTTGCCGGAATCCTGTTCACCCGAAAGCGAGGCTTGCTTTTGTTAATTTTTTTTTCTTCCAAATTAGCGCAGCACCAGCGCGGCAACTCACAGCTCGCGCACTTTGCACCTTGCCCGTGACGTCATGCAGCGCAGCGTGTACCTTCGTCCCTCTTGGACGGTACCATCGCAGGGATACCCTCCTGCCGGATTCCAACCCCACGTGCAGCCATGACGTCACCCTGCGCACCCAAAAGCAAACCTCGCACTCGAGGGCTCCCAGCCCGAACACATGTGCTCTGCCCGCTGGAGCTAACACAAGCTCGCGTGGAGAACCCGTCCGGTCCAAATCCTTAATCCTGCCTAACCTTTGTCCTCCGCGGATCGGCAAATCCACCGCTGGCGTTCCCGGCCCGGGCTTCACTCCCGCAAGCGAGCACGTGGGGTCTCGTGCGCTGCACAGCACGGAACCTCGCGCTCGCTGCTGGGTGAACCCGCCACGGTCCCACAATAGCTACAGCCGCTACCCGGTTTTGTCTCTCTGTCGCCTCGTCGTCGCCATTCGCTGCACACCTGCGTGTCACGACGCACAGACTCCATTCCATTACACCCCCCGGGAGACGCGGCTGCTGCTCCCGCATAGCGACCGTCATCTCCCTCACACACAGAGACCTCACACACACGGTCTCCTCACACGGACCCTCTCACTCACACCAACCTTCCACTTGCACAGGGGCTCACTCACACCATGCGTGCCGGAAAGCACGAATCTCCGCACACTCGCAAACACACACCCCTGCACAACCACACTGGGACTCGTGTCCCCACAAGGTTCCGGGGCCTCTATACCCCCAAGCTGCACGTGCACCGTCCACAGCACTCGTCCCTTCAACTCCGCGAAGCACGACCGGACCCACCTGGTCGTGATTCGCTTCAAGGGGCATACTTCCTCCCCTCGTCCTGAGGCAGCCATCCAGCGTCTCACACCGGGTCTCACACGCTCCGCGAGCTCACCCCATTGTCCTCCACTACCTGTGTGTGTGTGTGTGTTTCTGTCCTTTAACCCCGTCTTTATCATAGCAGTCTCTCTCTTATTTTTCTGTCTCCCAGTCCTATACATTTTCTCCTCTTTTTCCTATTTCTGTTTCTTTCTGGAGTTTTTCCATTCTCTGGACTTCAATTTCATTCTCTCCTTCAGTTCATTAATTTCAAACTCGTAAGTTTTTGTTTTCTCTCCCACTCTTCCTCATGCTTCTCACTTTCCAATCTCATGTTTCTTTCAATTGGCCCATTTCCTTCCTGTGTTTCATTCGCTGTTCTCTCATTACCCTTCCTTGTTTCCTCTCCTGTCCTTCCTTCTCCAGTTTCATGGTTTGCTTCATTTGGTTAATCTCCCTTTTGTGTTTCATTTGCTGTTCTCTCATTACCCTTCCTTGTTTCTTCTCTGTCTTTCCTTCTCCAGTTTCGTGGTTTTCTTAATTGGTTCATCTCCATTTGTGTTTCATTCGCTGTTCTTTGTCTACCCTTCGCATCCAGCCTCGCCTTTTCTTTCAATTGGTCAACCTCAGCTTCATGTTCCTTTTGTTTCTATCCCATTGTTCCTCTCGTTCTTCCCTCTCAATCTCGTTGTGTCCTTCAATCTCCTCATTCTCCTTCCTGCTTCATTCGTGCTCCTTCAACTTCTCCTCGATTTCCAACCTATTTTTCCTTTTGTCGTTCAGTTTCAAATTCATACTCTTCAGTTTTCTATTCCACTGTCTTCTTGTTCCTCGTTCTGCAATCTCGTTATTTCTTTCAACTGACAGATTTCTTTCTTCTGTTCATTCGTTCTTCCATATTACTCTTTCTTGCATCTCATTCTTTAATCTGGCCTTCGCTTCCAGCTGTTCAATCTGTACAGTGTGGTCCTTAACGTTTCATTCTCCGTTCTCGTTCTTCCTCTCTCTCACATCCTCAACTCGTTTTGTAATTCCGTCTCTTTGTTTTGGTGTTTCTGTAACTCAGTTTTCTTTTCCAATTCTTTTCTCATCTCCGAACACTCCGACTTGCTTTGGCTTCTAACTGTTCTTCCGGCTTCCCTTGTGTTTGTCTATCCGTCTTCCCAGTTCCTCTGTCTCCGTTTTACCTCCCGTCCAGCTTATCAACTCTCTTCGTCATGTCTTGAAGTCTTTTCTACACTCCACTATTTTTATTTCCTTCGTGCACGACTCCGTCACCCAATTAATTTTCCCTCTCGGTTACCGTCACTTTTTCGTCACTCCACACTTCTCGCCCAACACGTCTCCCGAATTATTTTTTCCTCACCCGCCTTCACCGCGGGCCTGACAACCGTTGCACCCCTCCCAGCTCGTTCGTTCCCACACGTGGCGTCGCCATTACGCACTTCGCTGTTGTAGCCTCATGCCCGCCTGCAGGCTCCGGCCCATTTGCTGCGTTTCACCCGATTTCTTTTATTTCTTCCTTCATTCCTTGCGCATTTGTTTCCATATTCTCGTTTATGCCTTTTATTTAGTTTTTCATTTCGAGTGAGTTTCCATCCATTTTGTTGTTCATTTGTTGCATATTCGATTTCATTTGTTTGTGTTTGTTTCCATTTCTCGTTCATTTGTTGCATCATCCGCATCAATATTTCCCCCACTCTGTTGATTTCAGCCGACTCCGACGAAGCCGAATCGCCTCGCGGTCGTGGTTTCACTGGGGGCCGGGGAGGGAACTTGACGGAGGTGGGAGGGGGGGTGTCATAAACCGTGCGCCGCCGCACCCATTTCGGGCTCTGGTTCAGTTGGGGGAGTTCGTGTTCTGCACAACAACATTTCCTGCATGGAGATTTATCCTGGACCATGGATCTAAACATTCTACATCCATACCTATTACCCCGGCTCCCGCTCGCTTGAGACGCATACTTATTCCACGTAAGGGTTAATTTAGCTCGCTCGTAATTTGGAGGGAATCGGGGTCGTCCTCTCACCCCTGGACCGATTCCCTATGAATTTAGCTTGGAGACAAGAGAGTCCGTTTTCCCGTCTCTGACACCATGTTGCGAATTCGCGCCCGTCGGCGTGCGATCGGCCACGTGACTCGAATCGCGACCGCCTCGCCCACCGGACGGACATTCAGTCGTGACCCTCCCGGCTAACGCCGGATCAGTCACGGTGGACCTTTCGGCCTCACCACAACCCAGTCCGCATTCTACCCGCGCGGAATAGGGTGAATCGCCGAAAGTCGATATACCTAAGTACCCGCACGGGTAACCTACGGAGGGGTTGTACCTCGCCACAGGCCGACTTCGGACACGGGCCGCTTAAGCGACCCGTTCCATGCTAAGGGATAACCGAGCGGTGTTATCGTCGGCTTGACGGTTCAGATTAATTATCGGGCGGATTAGCCCACGACGAACCCTTTACATGAAACAAGATGGAGACCAACGAAGGAGGACGCAGCGAAACGGGGGGAAGAATTCAACAAAAGCACGTTAATTCACAAACACAACGAGCACACATATAGCACAACATGTATTTACAGTCACAATAATGCACATATATCAAATAAAAGAAAAGAAGACAAACGCAACGATGAGCCAGAGCTACAACCGAATACGCGACACACGGACCACTTACACAATTGACTACTTATCAGACACGGCGCCACACCACACACGTTCACACAGAACCCAAAAGAAATGGAAGTCGACTTCCCTTAGGTGTTTGAGTCCTTGGCGACCCGATAACCCAGTGAGAAAGCGAGGACGCCGAACCAAGAGAGCGAGCCAGCGCCGAACCAAGAGAAATCAACGAACCCAAGAGAGATCAACGAACCCAGAGAGAATCAACGAACCCAGAGAGAATCAACGAACAAGAGAACCTCATCCGCCTCCGCTCTTATACGCCCGGCGCCCCGCCCGTTCTGGGCTCCACCTTCCTTCGAGGCCTTCGAGAAGGGGGGCGTTCCCTCTCGTTCCCTCCCACCTGCGTCTTGTGGGGGCGAGGCGAAGCCGTTCTGGCCGCGGGCCAAGGAAGGAAATTAGCGGGAAAACCGCGCGCCTCGCTGTGGGGACTTCTCCTTCCCCTCTCGCGTTCGCGGTTTCCAACGCGGAAACCGTCGTACGTGGACCGCGAGGATGGCGTTCGTTTGTGTGGAGTAGTGGCGAAGATGGTGGTGGTGGTTGTGAGGGTGGCGGTGCTGCCGTTGTTGGAGTGGTGGCTTGGTTGCGTTGTTGTTTGTGGCGTTGTTGGCGTTGAAGTGTGGTTGTTAGAAAAATAAGCAGAACAGAAAAACGCCTAACTCAAAGTATCGCAGCCCAATGAATCACATTAATTCCCTCAAACAATGGGTTTGGGCTAACTACACATGTACTTCAGAAATATATCTCACCTACGGGACCTGAATGGTGTAATGCGAATTTCCACAGCGTAACAGATATATATATATCGAGCAAAAATCACTTCCGCTTCGCTGCGGGCTCAGTGTTGGGTGCTTTCGTTTGAACCTCCCCTTTAAATGAATGAAATGAAACATTTTGAGAATTTCAAATTACTCCTACTCCGATTTCAACATCACCGTAATGTATAATTATTTTCAGGTTCTTTAAACTTTATCGGTGAATGAAATCTATACTATTTAAATGAGTTTCTATATTTGTTTGTTTCCTGATGTTTTCCCCCCTGTCTATTTATCTGTGAGCAGGATATCTCAAAAAGTTGTTGATGGATTCGGACTAAGTTTTGTGGACGGGTTTGGTGTGTGACAAGGACGAATTGATTAGATTTTGGTAAAGATCCGGATCCAGATCCAGATACTATAATTTTTTTGAGTGATTCTTCACCATTGAGAGATCGGGCCAAAAACGATATGTAGCACGTTATCTCAAGAGGTTGTTGATGGATTCAGCCAAAACTTGGTGGATGAGTTGTGTATATGACAAGAATAATAACAAAAAGAAGCTGATGAGATTTTGGTTCAAGTCTGGATGCAGATCTGACCTTTCAGTGGCATACAAAATGTAAACTGTAGCCTGGTGGAGGTGTGCGCTGCACCAAATGCCATTCTAGTTTAAATATTTGTTTGTTTATGTTTGTAAATGCTTCAAAAACTAAAAAAATAACCCAACGAAACTAAATCCAACCAAATTTTTCATGTTGCCTAAGGGTACCCCCAAGTATGGTTTCTGTCTGGGTAGCATATCTGAGGGAGGGGGTCAAGGGTGGGGGAAAGACCACAATTCTCTCTATGTAAATGTGTATCGTATTGCGTCACCCGATGGTACCCAGCGTTTCAAATAATCTTCTTCCTATATAAATTGAGTTCAAACAACTTAACAATATGCATCACGATGATGTTGAAATCTGAGTGAGAATAATTAAAAATTTTCAAAATCTCTCATTTCACTCATTTTAAGTGGGGGATCAAGCCAAAACACCCAACGCTGAACTTCACAACGGAGTGGAAGTGATTTTTGCTCACACCATATATGTAAGCAGCAAGGATGGTTGATGACGGTGATGTGAGCGGACTTCCAAGCAGATGGAATATGACCTTGGGCAAGTGATAAAGTGAATAGTGTCGAATGTTGGTGAAGTAAAACATGCCGTCCTGCAGGGTAAATAAAAGCAAAGTGACAGGTAAAAATGCCTAATATTTTACATTTTATAGCATAAGAAGATTTTGTGATACGGACTACCACCGGGTGGCACTTTCCGGTCCACATTTTATCGAGAAAATTTTGGTCTTCCTCCGCACCCTGATCCCCCCCCTCCCTCAGATATAATCAACATGCAAAATCTGGTTGGATATGTTGGGTTGGATTTGTTGGGTTGGATTTGTTTAAATAGTTTTTTTAGATCCTCGTGGAGGATCTCTAAGTCTTACTCACGTTGTTGTTCTTCATCTTCTTCTTGTGGACTTTTTTGTTTCACAGCCTGCAGTTTTCATCGAAACTTCCTGAAACTTGGCGTATATATATAAAAATACCCTGCGCAGACAGTAACCATGTCCGATTTTGAAAATTCCTCCTAGAAAAAAAGTTATGACGTCAAAATATCTCCGCTAATGGAAATCGCCTAAAAAATTATCTCCGAAACTAGGCAAGCTTTTTGAATTCTGTTTGCGGGAATCGAACAGGGCATTAGCAGAGATGAATTACCGCACATATGATACATCACCATGACGTCATATCAATTTTTATGACGTCATTCCTATTTTTTGACATTTTTTGTTTCACAACCCAGAGTTTTCATCGGATCTTCGTGACACTTGCCACGTATATGCAGAAAGCCCACGCGCAGCTAGTAACCATCTCCGATTTTGGAAATTCTTCCCAGAAAAAAAGTTGACGTCATAATATCGCCGCTAATGGAAATCGCCTATACCATTATCTCCGAAACTGGGCAAGCTGTTTGAATTTTGTTTGCGGGAATCGAACAGGGCATTAGCACAGATAATTTATCGCAAACCTGATACATAACAATGACGTCGTATTCGTTTTTATGACGTCGTCATAAAGAGGACGAGGATCTTAGCTCATTTGAGCTTGTTTTTAGGGTTTTTTTGAAGAATATATAAATATATAAATTCGCTTTTGTAGTGCAGATTTCTAACAAAGATTCAATTCCGTGAAAAGAACCCGGGACGAATCAAAGTTGTTGGGGTGATTTACTTGGGTGGTGGTGAAGGTGAGTTGAGTTGATTTTCAAGCAACATGACATGTTGTCACCCGTGACATGACAGACTGGAAGTGAACACACAAACGAGATAAAAGAGGAATGAAGGAGTGAAGGCGGTTGTAAGTTTGAACTTGGAGGAGAATATACAAGTAGAATGAGTTTTCTTTCCATCACTGTTCGGAGATCATGTTTACCAGCAGTCATGATTTTTTGACGGTGATTTTTTCTCTTATCTCAACCCTTCATCTACCTTTTCTTCTTCCTCTTTATTCTGCTGTTTAACGCTCGTTCATTACCTCTGCCACATAAGGTGAAGGAGGTTATGTTTTCACTCCTTTCTATCTGTTTGTCTGTTTGTTTGTTTGTTTGTTTGTGTGCAGGATATCTCTAAAAGTTGTGGACGGATCCGAATGACACTCGGTGGCCATGTTAGGTGTGTGACAAGGAAGAATTGATTCGATTTGGTGAAGATCCGAATCCAGATCTAGATACGAGAATTATTTAATTTCTAAAGTGATTCTTCACCATTGAGAGATAGGGTTAAAAACGATGTAGTACTGTAGAGCATGAAATTTCAAAAATGTATTGGGCCTGATATGTTCTCGTGGATCAGGCATTACGTGGCGGAGGTACGCGATCCACCGAGTGCCCTCCTAGTTTTATATAATTTTATTTTAAACTTAGATTCATTAAATCACTCAATCTGTCGAGTGAGGTTACGAACAAGAACATTAATCATTAAATCAGCAAAAAATAAAAAAAATTAATAACTGATAAGCAAAAAAACTTAAAATGAGTAAATAAGTAACAATTGTATTCTTTGTTTTTTTCAGGAAATTCTAATGGCTCAAGTCTTCACCATCCTGGTGACACTCACCTGTGTCCATGTGATAAACACGCAGGCTCATGTTGTTTGCATGAAGGAGCAACAGATGGCATTCAGTTTAGAACGTACGTACGTGCATCACTCTCTGCTTGCTTTTATTGCTTATAATAATCTCAAAGGTTGTGTCACTCCTCTTGTCACCTCCTCTTGCCATGTTAACTAGAGTTCAACTTGCAACGTGAATTCGACAATCTTGAGGTTGCTTTTGATTGTGTAGAATAGCTGAAACTCACAAACTCTCTGTGATTGGCAGGATAGCCTCCAGACATATGCACACTCACCTCTGGGCTGTCCAGCATGGGTTGGAATCCCGACCCAGCTATAAACCATCATCCTGCTGTTTTCAATTCAAAACAAGGCATCAATGTGTGTGACGCTACTCAGATGGATGTTGTACCGAGTGTCCCATCTGCCGGCGTTAGTTGGTGGACGTTAAACATCCCACGGTGTCTTTCAGGAAGAGTAGGCGAGCTCTCAACGGCACCGTGAACAAATCACAAATTCCTGCCCTGACCCACAGGGGCATGACATCAGCTGCACTGCTGCACCCTCCAGAAAATGATGCTACCTGCAGTCAGGTGCTGCATATGAAAGAAGAACAAACGCTCGACTCACAGATGCCAACATTGCCATTAGATGGAAAAAAGAACCAAGTTGCATCTTGTTGTGTTTCAGAAATTATTGTTATGTCTCTCTCTCTCTCTCCATGGTACCTTGTTTCCAAACAACCTGATCAATGGACAACTTAAATCAATCATTTGCAACAATTTTAGGAATCATTATTGTGACACATATGATGAACTCGTAATAAAGGTATGGTGGCCTTGCAGAGAGGACAGGTCAGGTATGGGAGCATATGCTGGAGCAGTGCATCACTACATCCACTTTTCACCGATACATCAGGGGCCTCCGTCTGGCCATACCCCAGGCAGATGACCATAACCTCCCCCTCTCGTAAATAAACTGATCAACCTGATGCAACCATGAGGCACGTGAACAGCCCATTCGCCTCCTCCTCCTCCATGCGACACTCACTGACTACACAGATAACAAATCTTATCTGAGTCTCTCTCAGCAAATGTTCATTGGACACAAAGTCCAAACAGCGATAGCCAAGGATTCTCCCAAGAGACCTGGTACCAAAGGAATTATGTCGCCATCTCAGATCAGAGTCCAAGTCTCACATCTGTAGATCAAGACTGGAAGCACCAAGAACCTGAAGACTCGAACTTTCGTCAACCTGCACAGGTACCGATAGTGCTACACCCCATGGTCCAGTGAATTCATGACACCCCAGGACCGAATCACATGTCAGTTGACCTCTAGTGCACAACATGCGGAGACATGGTATTACTACCAAGGTAAGTAGATCTCTCTGTGACCTCAACATCCTCACCACAGACAGGTACAGATAACATAGCAGCATCCAAGATGTCATTGAAAGCCTGATCTTCGTCTTAACACAGAAGATCCATAATTCCAGTGGCTGCTGCTTCTCATTCAGCACCTTGAGAGCCTCTGTAAGGATTTCCAGAGTCTCTTGCAAGCATGACTGCATCAAATGTGAAAGCAAGATCGGAGATCTTGTCATTCTCAAACAATGCAACGAGCAAGATCTCTATGACATCCTCCCCAGAATCCAGTCCATACAAGTGCTGAAAATTGTGGGGGCCAGTACACACCCCTGACTAACTCGAGGAACAACTGGAAATAAGTCAGAGATGGAACCGCCACACCTCACAGCACTCTCAGTACCAGAGTCCAGTTCACAAATTAAATCGATCAGTTTTGGTGGCACCCCACGAAGACCAAGGATCCTCCAGAGGACATCCCAATTCACTGAATCAAACGTTTTGCAGAAATCAACATCGGCTGTAAGCAGCCCCTGTCGAAACTCTCACCTGCATTCAGTGAGGACCCGGAGAGCAAGGATATGGTCAATCATTGACCTCTTTGGGGTAAAGTCCGACTGCTCTGGGCGCTCGTGCTAAAGAAGATGGTGGCAAACACTATCAATAATTATCAGAACAAAGACCTTGCCCGGCACTGTAAGCAGCATCACCCCTCGGTAGTTGCTGCAGTTATGACGATCATTCTTCCCTTTCTGGAGAGGGACAACAAGGCCCCTCTTCCCATCAGTTGGGATGATGCCTGCGTTCCAAACAGAGCACAGAACTGTATGCAGCGACACGAGTGCAGCATTTCCACCAGCCTTGAGAAGTTCAGCATGGATGCCACAGATACCAGGAGTTTTACCCAATTTCAACTGTTTCACCGCAGCCCCAAACTAAGGTGGTTTGCAGTTGATTAGAGGGTCAGCAATTGGGATAGTTAACACTCCTGGCATCCAACTCAACAGATGCTGGGTCAGCATGGTAAATCCGCTCAAAGCAACCGGCCCAGCAGGGCTTCACTTCAGACTCCTCTGTCAAGGGCCCACCACCTTCTGCTCTACTACTCTAACTGCAGTGCACCAACAGACGGGCTTCGAGGAACACAGTGCACTGATTCTTCTATAAGCAAGATGAGAATCACTTGACCACAGGTGATGCTCTACATTTTCACAGATTCCTTACACATCGGCCTCCTTGTCCACCCTCAGCGAACATACAATTTTACACCCCAGCTCCCTGAACAGCTCAGCTCTGCCATCAAACTTGGTCCTGTGACACTGGTCAGTGGTATCCAGTGTTCCTTGGGAGCCAAAGTTCCTCTTCACCTGACGGTGAGTTCCAAGACTCCCATCGGTAACATCAAGGGTGGTGGTCTTGAAGGCATTCCACAACGCTTCAAGATCTCCTGAAACACACAGACCCATTAGATCCCCACTCAACCTTGTGTTCGCAAATTCCTCAGCTATCCTTTCATCCCTGAGATTGCTAACATCCAGCTGAGGCTGCGATGGTAACATTCTCCTTGATTTTAGCTGCAGCTTCAGAGTTTCTAAAACAGGCCTGTGATTGGTATTGAGGAATCGAGCACTCTGGTAGACTCTAGTTCTGGAGCATCCTCCACCAACCATCAGCGAGAACGTGGTCAATCTCCTTTGCCACACCACCAGTATTGGAATACCAAGTCCAGCAATGTGGCTGTGGGCACTGAAAACATGAACCAGGTATCCAACTCCACAACATCTTGTGAAGTCAAGGAATTTGGTGCTATTCTGCTTCCTGGTTCCAGACCCATGAGGATAAAGACATGTCTCATAGCCTATCAGTGCCAGTCAATGCATTGAAATTCCGCAAACTATAAGAGTATCTTTGATCAACCACTGACTCAAGCATGGCATAGCATGCCTCCTTCACAGTGAGATCACTCGCCTCAGTCGGAGCAGATACAGAGACAGGGAAATGACACCCAAGGAGTGACGAATCCTTAGTCTCATAATACGCTCGTTGACCGGTGTTACCTCAATTATCAGAGTTAACTTATTGGGCACAGCTACGGCAACTCCTTGGGCATTGTAACCATCAAAGCGGCCAGACCAGTAGTTGGTGTAACCACCCGCCATGATCTCACCACGACCCAGTCTCTGAACCTCAGAAAGTGCTGCAATAATGATGCTCAGATGACAGCAGAGACAGTTGGCCATCCTCTCTTAGCAGGATGACATTCCAGGCACCCACCCAAAGGCACCACTTCAGGTTAACCAGAGAAGACCGCCATCTGGTAGACGACACCTCGGCACCACCTAAACACACACCACCACAACCCGGCCCAGCAAGGTTGCCCCATGGTTTTCACCCCTATCATCAAAGAATGGAGGTCCCAATGGCTTTTCCTCAGTCCCATCATCCAGTGAGCTGCCTTGTCAAGGGCAGCTGCACATAAGGTACTGCCAGGGAGCGGGTTTTTCTTCGTTTGATTTGTGTTTTTTCGTGTATATTGCGGAATTAAGTGTTTTACGGTGGCCAGAGTGCAAATCCTGTCACCGACTTCTGAGAAATAGCTAACCTAGCTGCACGAGGACTTCTGAAGTGGCAATTGGGCACCAGATATGATTGGCCAGTGGCTCACTAGGAACTCCTCTGCCTCTGGAATGTGGATGGGAGAAGTGAGGAATAGAAGAGTTGTGCACAGGAAGCCTGGATTTTATATGTTAATTTGGAGTGGATTACTGGAGGAACACATAAATTGTTGAGTACATAGCAAGGGTTGGAGGACTGATAGAGTAGAGGGATCAGTATCAGAAAATATACAGCAAAAAGAGAGAATCACCAACCAGCCTGCGATGTGTGAGCAACAGACCCCGTGAATCGGCCTCATCATGAGAGATTTCAATAATTTTGAGAGCTTCAGACTCCACAGGAGCCAAAAGAGATACGGTAGATGTGATGATGGGCACCAGCCCAGAGTGGAAAGCAGTACTCTACAGAGCTACAAAAAATGTGTTGCAAACTATGATTAGCTTTGATTTTCCAAGGAAATACATCGATCGATGAGGAGGCTCAGTCGGCGGCTGGTTTTGGAGGCCAGCTTTGTTATGTGGTCAGCCCAGGAAAAGTCTTCGCTTATGGTGAGGCTAAGGAGTTCAAAAGAACGAACCTGTTCCAGTGGATGACGAAGGAAATCGAAATGTGGATTTATTTGATGATTCTCCTGGAATAGGGGCGAGTGTGAGATTTTGCACAATTGAATGATATGTTCAATTTATCAGACCAGTGTCTAATCATTTCCAGATCAGCAGCGGCTCTCGACCGAGCAGAGGGGGTGGGGAACTGGATAACACAATGTGGAGTCATCACCAATAAATAGAAGAGAGGGTTTCCCAGAGCATCGGATCGGTCGTTTACATAGCTGAGGAACCAGACTGGGCCCTACAAACTGGGCCAAAAACATTGCAGGAGGCATGCATTCTTCCAGTGACCCTCTATTGGTTAAACTTCCAAAATCCAGGCTTATTGCACACCTCAAATCCTTTATTTCTCACTTCTCCTGTCTTTGGAACCATCTCCTTCCAAAGCACATTCTTTCCCACACTTCTCTCCAGGGGTTCTAGGAGGTCGTGCACCACCAGCCCGTGTCATCCCCCAAGCTCACCAATGATCGTTATTACTCCCATTAACCCTCTTGATTGCTGATCCATTCATTGCTGGTTTTGCTCAATTTGTGCCCCACTACCACACTGTCAAGTTTACCTTGCTCTTCCATGAGCTTCACTCTTGTAGAGTAAAAATTTCAAAATGGATTTCATTACTTTGTTTATAATTGTAAGTACAGTGCTGTACACTAACAGGACAGTAGTTAATAGGGTCTATTTTTGCACCATTTTTGTGTAAGACGGTGATTTTGGTTGACTTTCAAGTCGACGAAAGGTGACTTGGGGAAAATAATTTGGTGATAAAAGTTGACACAGGATATCCAAGAGAGGCAGAGCAGGGTTTTCATAACATGTGCTCTGACGCTGTGTGGGTTAGTCACAGAACCGGAGTTGGGGGTTGCTAGAAACCTCTCCACATTCCCAGGTGAGTGAAACGCAGTGTGGAGGAGCAATTGGGTGCACTTAAATAATAAAATAGTGTCAGTACATGGTTGAGGTTCGTGGAAGAGACAGAGAGAGACAGAGAGAGGCAATGAGAGGCAGAGAGATGTAGTGAAAATAATGATGCTTCGTTGACTGAAAAGGTGACCTTGTGAACAAAATGTTGCAAAATAATTTAAACATCATGACTAACATTTGTGTCTTTTTAAAATTTCTTTAAGCAGAGGTGAAATCATTTGGCTTGAAGACCTTTCATGACCCCAGTTCTGGAAACTACAGCAAGTTGCTCTTAGATCCCAGCAATAAAATGTAAGTTTTGGAACAAGGGATTTTTTTATTTATTAACTTGAACTCCTAAACTTTTTGAAATGGGCATTGACAGAGAGAGATTGTGTGCAGAGACTGAAATGCTCCTTCACAGATACTGCATATACAACCTTTTTTTTTTTTTACTTTGACAAATCTGAGTGCCTGAGAACCAAGACTGCTATTTGACATATCCCTGAAATTGAGGTCGATACTGAAATTGTGTTGGTTCTCTGTACTTCGTATCTGAAGTAAGCTGTTCACTCGAAACATGTGAACTACCTGGTAAATTTGCTGAGATTGCAGAAGCTTCTGCCCAGACAGCAACCACACTCTGAGAAAGGAAGCAGTGTCACCTGGTGTCAAGGAACCACCAAGAAAACCAAACCACTTGGTACCCACAGTCGATCAGGCAGGGGGGTTTGTAATTTGTTCATGGTTCTGGCGATATCTTGCCTCTTCTTCATATCCACCAACTAATGATAACAGATTGAACACCCTGTTTAACATCCAACTGAGGAATGCAACACGCATCGGTGCTTCGCCCTGCCTGCGAAACACCTGGATGGGAATTTATAGCTGGTTTGGGATTCAAACCCAGACTAGACAGCTCAGAGGCAAGTCTGCAAACCTTGAGGCTCGGCTATCCCAGCAGGCTTTATGAAAATTAATAGCTGGCGTGAAGATCTTTTTCTGCCAAAGTCCATTGTCTGCTGACAACTTGAAGACAATAGGGGATGCACAACACTTTTTATCTCATGGTCCAAGACTTTCAGATGCAGAGCAAGCGCATTGGGCATCATCAGGATGTTTACCTCCGCCACCTAAGGTGGGTGGAGGTTATGATTTCATCCCTGTCTGTTTGTCTGTGAACAGAATATCTCAAACAGTTATGGATAGATTTGAACGAAATTTGGTGGTGAGGTTGTGTTTGTGACACTGACTAAATGATTAGATTTTGGTGAAGATCTGGATCCAGATACTGGAATTTTTCATGTGATTCTTCAGCATTGAGTAATAGGGCTAAAATCGATATATATATATATATATTGCACGATATCTCAAAAGGTTGTGAACGAGTTCTGACAAAACTTGGTGGATGAGTTGGTTTGGTGATGAGAACAAGCCGAGTCGATGTTGGTTCAGGTCCGAATCCAGATCCGGCCTATCTATGGAATGGTGTTCTAGTTTTACAAATGAGATTTCTTGCTAATGGACAAGTCCACATGGTCTGTGGGGTTTGCTCTTGAGATCCCACCTTCAGTGAACAGTGGAATAGTACATTTGGGTTCAGATGAGAGCAGGAAACAGTGAACACACAAATTTCTACACCAATATCCATCTGTGAAGACCTTTAGGTTGTATCGGAGGTGACAATGTACATTCCAAATTGACTGGACCCGGCAGACTTAACACCACAATGGTATTATTATTATTGAGAATTACCTGCACAGAAAACTCACTGTTTAAAAACTTTCCTTGCGATTTTGTCAAAAAGCAGCCTCTGGTTCCCAGGCAGTCATTTAATGTACTGGATGACATCAGGTGTTATCTTCTTATTAATAAGAATGCTTCATGAGATGACAAAAAAAATAAAAGTATTAAATCTATCAAAAACATGGATATATGGCACATGCTGTTCCTCAATGGGAGTTTGACAGCTGTTACTAACCCAATATTACCTCCATGCAGAGTCTACGTGGCAGCTCGTGAAGCCGTGTTTGCTCTGAATGCAATGGATATCACCGTACAGCCAAAAACAAAGGTGTGTTGTATTCAAATTAAAATGTGTGCCAGGAAGTCATCAAATACTAGGTGGTATAGCAACGGTTCTGTACGACATTGTCTTTTTGTTCACGGCATCCTCCGACAAGGTCAGAGATGGGGGGACATCAAAATGAACTCCGTCCGACCGACCGATCATCTGTCCATGCACTTTTGTGCTCACGATATTTCAAAAACCGTTCAACATTTCGCTTTCAAATTGCAGCCATCTATTCCTCGTGACATCATGTCAACCTGATGAGATCACGGCTGTTATTGGCTGAATTATCTTGCCATGGCAACGATCTTGGTAACTTGGCTTGCATGCGTGATGTTTCAAAAACCACCCAAAAAGTGGGGGACCGAGAGTATCAGCTCGTTGTTTGGATTGAATCATCCCATAACGAATGAAAAAGCTGAATGCTAATCAGCACAGCCTATTGGCTACTTCTGTGTCTGCAGATGATGTGGGAAGCAGAGGACAAGGAGGCTTGCATGCTTAAAACGAAACGAAAGGTGAGTTAAGGCTTAAATTGACAATCTTTGTTTTTTGTAACACCTGTCTTGTGTTACAGTTGAGGTCTTGGTCATTCTGAAAACAGAAATGGGAATGTGATTGCCATGCCATATCAGAATAAATATTTGCTCTTGTCATTGCAGGACGTGTGTGCAAACTTCATCTTGGACTTGACCTTTAATAATTCTCAACTCATCGCCTGTGGAACCAATGCCTTCGACCCTCAATACATTTACATTGTAAGTGGTGGCGGAATGTCACGGTACGACTAACTAGCTAGTACGACTAACTAGCAAATACAGCCTGTCACTTCGCTGATGGGGGTATGATGAGGGGGGGGGGTTGAGAGAGGAGATGGGGAGGGGAGAGAGAGGAGGCAGGAGGGAGGGGAAGCTAGGAAAGGGGGAAGAGCGAGGAAGGGGAGGGAGGTGGGGAGAGCTATGACTTATCAAACGATGCTATACTGCAGGAGGGAGGGTGCGAGAGGGGTGAGAGGAGAAAAAGAGGGAGGAATATGAAAAAAAGAAGGGAGAAAGGTGAGGGGTGGAGGTGGGGTTAGTAGAGAGAATGATATGTTATGCTTAATGACCGAACACACACACACAAAAACAAACTCATGTCAGACAGCTGTACACACAATGACACAACAGAGTTTATAATGTAATCCGCTGGCACATCTGCAAAACCTTTGATATCCCAGTTCCAGAACTCATGGAACATGCTCCATATGGAGTGCCAGTTGTGCCGGAGTAATTTGTTGGCTCGGGTTACAATCCTGAATGGGTTGCCATTCCGATGCATGATACTTGGGTGAGTGAGCAGGAATTTGTTCA
>CM068961.1:112749167-112771685 GCA_035128595.1 Eptatretus atami | reverse complement strand
CGACTTTGCGAACGACACCGTAAGAACTTTATCGTCCAGTAACTAATGCTGGCACATGGGACTCCCAGTTTACCTGCATACAAGGGATGGTACACACATTGCTGAATCGCCTTGCATGCGGCATACCATGTTGACAGTTTATAGGTAGCTCGAGATTTGAACCTGCACACTGGATAGTTCAGAGGTGAGTAACAGCACAGTCCTGTATTTAAATACCAGAAAGCACAATCTACTTTTCAACGATGCTTATCATGATGCTCGTCCTACACAAGCAGCTCTGGTCACCTAACAGCAGCGTGTGATACCTTTGATCATCATGTGGTGTTTGTAAACATCTAATGTTTAACGTGTTCTTCCCTATTAAACTGAATGTTGTGACTTCATATTCTTTTTTCGAGCACTGAATTTGTGTGATGTTATGTGCATTGCAGGACCGAGATGATCTTGGAATGAGCTTGACGAAGAGAGTCGGGGAGGCACGGGCGAATTGGTGTCCATATGATCCCACACGTAGCCACGCTTCTCTGGTTGTGGGTACGGCAATCATCATTTTACAAAGTACACCAAAAGCTGGCCATTACCAATTGTCATGTTAACAACAACAGCAGCAGCAATATATTGTCCAAACCATTGAGGTTTTGTGAAATTATTTATTTATTTATTTATTTATTCATTCATATGCAGCCTGTGGCTGCTGGGCTGCATCGTTTTCTGGGTGCGCAGCTGGTTACCGCTGAAGCAATGCCCCTCTTGCCAGCACGCGGGTACTCATTTCGCCAACCTCGGAAGGATGACAGGCTGAGTCAACCCATCTGGTGTTAATTCAAAGGTTAGAACAGATGGCTTGAACTGAAGACCCTAAGATCTTAAGCCAGCCACCCCAACCGTTACGCCAACACCAGGCTTTTTGAAATCTTAACAAAAGTATATATATCATAATAAGCCTGGAGACAAACCTCACAAACCCTTTATAAGCATTACTTGCTGTATATAACATATTTGTTGATTTTTAAAAAAATTTTAAATTGTTGTTTCAGACAATGTTCTACATGTGGCCACAACAAGCGACTACTGGGGCCACGATCCTGTGATCGCACGAGTACTGGGTGATGATTTCTTGAGCACAGAATCACGCTGGCTTGATGGTCAGTGCTTGTCATTATACATATCTGTTGTTTTTTTGTTTTTTTTAAACAAGGCACAGAGTTGATAGGATGGCACAATGGAAGTTAACTTGCCTTTTGAGATATTGTTGTCTGTGTTCCATTCCTGACCTGACGATAAACTGTCAGATTGGTGCTTCACAGGCAGGGCATTGCAACAGGGAGTGTTCTTCCTCAGATGGACGTGAAGTTGGAGATACGTCCGCTCGCATTATCTGGTGGATGATAAGATCCCATGGTGTCTTTCGCAAAGAGTTAGCGTCAGCACCTTGGACAAATTGCTAATTCTTGTGCCAATTGTGCAGGGCCACTGCATCAGTGGCACAGCTGCACTTTAGTATCCAGGCTTAAGGTATGCCAAGTTTCTCAGAGACATAACATCCTTGTCATACTCACTTATTAGCTCGCCTTCTCCGAATGCTGCATCTACATTCCCATTCCTCTTCCCTCTCTCTATTCTAAAGCTCCCGCTTTTCCCTCCTCGTCCTCTTCTTCCTGCTTTCTATCCCTCTTACCACTCCTGTCTTCACTCCTCTCTCTTTTCCTTCTCTTTATTCTCTCAATGTTCTTCTTATTTTACTTATAACCTCTGCTCCGCTCCCTCCCCTCGGTTGTATTTACTGCATAACAACAAGGAATCTCAGGCACAATCTTTATCCCTGGGTGCCCCTTTTATTACCTCCACCACTGAAGGTGAAGGCCATGTTTTCACCCCTTTCTGTCTGTTTGTTTGTTTGCCTGTATTTGTTTATGTGCAGGGTATCTCAAAAAGTTGTGGACGGATCTAAATGAAATTTCGTGGGCAGGTTGGGTGAGTTACAAGGACAAAATGCTTCGATATAGTGAACATCCGGACCTGGATCCGGCTACTAGAATTTTGAAAGTGATTCTTCACCATTGAGAGATAGGGCCAAAAACGATATATAGCATGATATCTCAAAAAAAGTTGCGGATGGATTCGGATGAAACTTGGTGGAGCACGATAATTTCAAAAATTTATTGATTGGGCCCGATATGTTCTCGTGGATCAGGCATTATGTGGCAGAGGTACAGTATGTGCTCTATTGAGTGCCCTTCTTGTTCAAAATGAATCTGCGTCGTTGGGTTACAAACGTCATGCGGAGGTACCTGGGATCGATGCTAACTCCAGCTTTGCATTGGAAGGTGTGTGAATAGCTCTTATCGTTGTGACTGTTTTGCGTAAGCTTCACTCCTGCAGTTGTCACTCTGTACCTGAGGAAGTCCATCGCTCATGCTGCAAATGTACACGTCTCCTTCTTCAGGGTCAGATTGTGCGTTGTCGTTGCAACAGCGCAGTGTTCAACTGCTCAAATTGAGAGAGACTGAGAAGATAAGGGATGTGAGGAAGAATGAGAAGGTTTTTGAGTGTGGCCTTGTATAGTAGTAGGTGGTCTATTGTTCTGTAGCATCCTCTTTTACATCCCTTCTATTCTGCCTCACGGCCTCCTTGTTGTGTCAGGTGGTGGCACATAATTTATGTGATGATTCCCATCAGAAGTTTGTATGTCGTTGGTAGACATGCTTTTGATCTATACTTGTGGGGTAGTTAGGTTCCTTCAGATTTTGGGATGAGGAAGGTGTTACCCTCTGTGAGCCATTCATCCATTACCTCCTCCTCTTGGATAAGTTTGTTGAATGCTCGAGCGTCGTGATTGTGGAGAGCTTCCCGTTGCTTTAGCCAGAAATTTGGAACTCCATCTGGGCCTGGGCTTTCCCCCATCTGTGGAATCGCCTTCCTGTGTCTTTCCAATCATGTTCCTTGTTCCACTGCTGCAAGGTTGTCGTTCAGTACCATCTCATCTCATCTTATCGCTTTACATTGATAATCATCTTGTTCCTGCTAATATCCATCATATGCCATCTTTTCTTGCAGGTAGGTCATGTTTGTATGTCTGTCGCCTGTCTCCATGCTTTCTTTTGTGGCGCTCGAAACTCTCTAATACTACTCTATCATTTTGCTGCTCCTTGACACTCCTTTTTTTTAATTTTATTTACAGAGCAGTGATGGCACCTGAGCCACTCACTTATTACCTCTGCCACCGAAGGTGGACAGAGGTTATGTTTTCACCCCTGTTTTGTTTGTCTGTCTGTTTGTCTGTCTGTGAGCAGGATATCTCAAAAAAAGCTAAGGACGAGTTCGAACAAAACTTGGTGGACAGGTTGGATGTGTGACAAGGACGAACTGATTCCGGATCCGAATATGAGAATTTTCTCAAATTTTTAAAAAAGTGATTCTTCACCATTGTAAGAGATTCACCATTAAATGGGAGACTTTTCTTTTTTCAATAAAAAATACAACCGACCATGTTTATCCACTATTATCTTCTGCACATTTTTTTTTGTCTCCAACTCAGATCCAAACTTCATTGGAGCAATTGCGGGGAAGGAGGCGGAAGGCGACGACGAAAAGATCTATTTCTTCTTCACGGAGGTGGCACAGGAGGTGAATTCCTTTGAGCCTATTAGAGTTGCTCGTGTGGCACGCTTTTGCAAAGTGAGTTGGGCAAGTCTTTGAGTCTCGCACACTCTTCCATGATGTGTCTTTTTGGATTAGCGCTGAGCAGTTATCGTCACATAAGTGAAGATTTTGTTCTCTTGAGATGTTCTGTCTCTTCACCACATGGTGTCAGGGTGATCGTGGTGGAAAGAGAACTCTTCAACAAAAATGGACTTCCTTCCTGAAAGCACAGCTGACCTGTAAAGTTCAGCATGGTGATAATATATTCTCAAATCTCAGAGATGTGTTCTTGGCGGCCAGAAGCGATGACCAACCTCCAATGTTGATTGCACTATTCTCTTCAAATTGGTATGTGTGTATAGTCTTACCTTCAATTATTCCATTGTAATTCATATAAGTATGGCATGATAGATGTTGAAGAGCTGTTACTTTGAATAGCTAAACTTGGTAAGAGCATCATGTTTGGCTTGAAATACGGTCCAGGTACTTGCATATGATAGGCTATACTATCTTAATCTAATTTTAAGTTTAAAATACACCAATTTTTTTTTCTTCATTGAGTTATCCTATTGTTGTCACATGGTAGAAGCAAAAGATCAGTGTCTGGGGCCAAAATTGCATACTGCATATATCGATATAGCATATCTATCTGTCTATCTATTTATAATTCGCTGTAATTTGTATGTTTCACCCCTGTTTAGACTCTTTGGACCTTTACACCTTTTAGCCACCTTAGACCGTTTAGACCCTCTACACCCGTTAGACCCATTTAGACGCACACCACACACACATCCATGGAGTCTTCTTCCAATGTATAGACGATACTTTTTCAGAAAAAGAGAAATTTGAATGTGAATTGTTCAGAAATTAAGGTTTCAGTGTCTAATCTATATCTGGTTTGATCGAGAGTGAAGAAAGCTGTAATTTGTATGTTTCACATAGGTTTATGAAGACAGCGCATATAGATGACGCATGAAGCACATCGAAGGAAATCCCACATAAAGCATCTGTTTATCTTTATCTTTATCACACTCTTTAAAGAGAAATTTGAATGTGAATTGTTCAGAAATTAAAGTTTCATCATCAGTTGGAGATGTCAGAGGAAATCCTGCCTAATGTTTCGCCCGTTCTAACAATCTGTTTAAATATGCCTGGTATTGGTTAGTGGTTAGTGTAGTTGGCTTAGGATTCGAGGGTCTTGAGTTTGAGCCCCATTGGCTGCTGAATTAACACTAGGTGGGTTTGACTCAGCCTGTCAACCTTCTGAGGTCGGCAAAATGAGTACCAGTGCACTGGTAGAGGGGCACAGCATCAGCAGTGCAGCCGCACTTCCAAGAAATGATAGCTACCCAGCAGCCAAGCTGCCATACGTAGAAATAGAACGCAGCCTCCACCCCTCACATTTCTTTCTTTTTTTCTCCTCTCTCTCTCTCTCTCTCTGTTCGGTGAGGCGTCACAAAATAATGATAACATTGTAATAAAGCATACAGTACTGTATATTAATTATAATACTAATAATATTAACAGCAATAAGAGTGGAGGCTATAATTTGGCAACAATAATAATAACGAACGTATCATCCCTGCCCTGGCTCAAGCATATCTGGGCTTGGTGAAAGGTAAGCTAATGCTCAAGCAGTACAGCAGGCAGGTATGCTACAGGGCCATGAAGACAATGAAAATTTGGTCCAATGGACCAACGGGCCCCCTCGTATCCCCAAAACAAAACAACCACTTATCAGTGTAGAAAGTTTAAGTTGCAAATGCATGAGAGAGAGAAAAAAAATAAATCTGAAGTTACTCGTATCCTTTCCTCTAACATCAGGATTTGCAGTACTGTACCATTAACCATGAGTAACCACAATGATACAATGTCTTGGTTAAGTTGATGATATCGTGTGACAGACATTGCTTTCTTATCAGATGAGGTGTGACAATCTTGTGTCCTGCAGGCTGGACCTGCGCATGTCTGTGATCTGTGCCTATAAATGGTCCGAGGTGTCCTCCATATTCAGTGGTAATTATAAACGTCATGAAAACAATCAGTGGACAGACTATGCTTGGACAATTGCCAAACCACGTCCAGGATCTGTAAGTAAAGTTTTCATTTCCTTGCATTATGTTCAGATTGTTCTTCTTGTTTTTTTTAATTTTTTTTTTACATTTGATCCAATGAGAGAAAATGGAAAGAATTCAGAAATGAATTTGATTCTGAAATCTGACCAACCCTGTAAAATTTAAATCCTAACTCGTGTGTTTTTTTTTCTGAAAAATGAATTGTTCAACAAATCAAAACATTGATGTCTGGGGTTTCTTTTATTGTCTGTGGATTTACATTTGTTGCTTCACGTTTCTGATTCTTGATTATTTTTCATATGTAATGTCAAGGATCATGGAGGAGCATGAAATGGATCACAAGGTAACAGAACAAAAGGAACGGTAGAAAGGGAGGGGGAAAAAAACACCAACAGCAGGGATGAGGGACAAAATGGAGGGAGACTTGGACAAATAAGGGGTGTGGACAACATGGATACAGCCACAAACTCTGAGCGAGAAAAACCTGGAAATTTGGGAAAGAGGTGGGTTTGGGTCGGGTTTATGGGGGTAAACAAGATCATGGTTTTGGATGGGCGGTGATTTCAGATGGTGGTGAATACCTGTCTACCTGGAGGGAAGAATGTGATTGAAGAGAATGTGGAAGTTGGGTCCACAGATTGGGGTGGGGGGGGGGGGGGGGGAAGAGGAACAAATGAGTAGAGGTGAGCAGTGATTCTGTATTTTGGGAGCTTCACCAGAAAGGGGTTGCTGGCAGACTGTGTGCATCCTGCAGAAACCTGGGGACAGTGGAGGACAAAGCACTGAAAAAGCAGAGGGTGCAAGACCAGAAAGGAGGTGCAAGAAGACAGACACACCACCTACCTGTCTGTGATGGGAAAGTGATCAGCCCATAGACTCAGCTTCATCACTGGAGATTCCAATAATAATCTTGAAGGCCTTGGTTTCCGCGGCATCAAGCTGAGCAAGATGCGAGGCAGGGGCGCCAGCCCAGAGGGGAGAGCAGTACTCCATCAAGCTGTGCATGTAGGCCTTGTAGGTAGACAAGAGTTCAGGTGTGCCAATGAAAGACTTTGCACGATGGAGAATGCCCAATTGGCAACTGGCTTTGGAGGCCAACAGAGAAGTGTGGATTGCCCAAGAAAGATCATGGCTGAAAGTGAAGCCCAAAAGTTTGAGTGATTGTACTTCTTCAAGAGGTTTGGAGGTAGTTTTGGTGGTTCTTGAATTTGTATTTCTGGATGTATAATTTGGTGTCAGGGTTAGTTGTATTACTTATAATCACTCGATATTTAATGGCACGACAGGGGCTCGGACCCAATACCCTAAGATGTTAAGCCAGCAACTTCAACCGTTAAGTCAACACGAGGCTTAGAATATGTAGATAGTCAGATCCAACGCAGTTTTCAGCAGCTACTGAGAAAGATACTTAACACATGGCACACGATGCCTGTACAGTCTCGTATGTAGACCACTAAGTGGTCAAAATATCAGATCTAGTCATTGTCTGTTGGGCAGCTATACCTGGTGGTGGCTCATTCATTTTTGATACTACAACTCGGTTTTCTTTGTTCATGAAGATTTTCTACCTGTCTTTACCATACAGTGTATCTCCGAGGAACTCAAAAAGCAAAATATTACATCATCCTGGGACCTTCCATCAGAAACCCTGAACTTCCTGAAAGTAAACACTCTCATGGCAAAAGGGGTTAATGCTGTTCCTCTGCTGTGTCTACATGAGATCTACACCAAACTGGCTGTCGCACACATCCTTGCTGCCAACAACCAAAAGTACACTGTATACTTTCTGGGAACAGGTGTGAACCATAAATTGTTTATTATTGTATCACAACAGTGGACTAGAAAACTTTGGCAAAATAGAAGGTCGTTTGGGCCATCTCGCCAGTGCTGTATCCCCATCTCATTTCCTTAATCTCTGCATTTACTCATCTTCTATCTCATAACCCTATTCTTAACACTAACTTGATCTAACATCCACATCCCTTTTATAGTCAACTCTTACAGTTAACCATTTGATCTTCATGCGTGGAATTTAGCCAAGTAACTGCCACACTTTGGTGTACTAATTACCCTGCGTACAAGAAGGGGAAAATGGGGGTTAAGCAATTGGTTCACTTCTGTCTGTCTGTCCATCCGTCTGACCATCCATCTACAAACGTCAGTTTGTGATCGAGGAACAACTTAATTTAAATTGAATGTTATGTTTTGAACTTCATTTCCTCCTCTTCCATTTATAAGGGGTGAGGTCCAATGGCACCAATGTTCTCCCTTGACCACAATACTCCTCCACTTCCCTCTGTCCTCAGCCAAGTCTCTGCACTCTCCAACCACCCCCACCTTACTGATATCCACCCACACACAATCCTCACATCTCAACCACGGTCTTCCTCTTTTCCTCCTACCTTGTTCCCTCAACATATCCGCTCTCGTTGCCATTCTTTCTTCCCCGATCTGCACTAAGTGTCCAGCCCATCTCAGCCAGCATTTTACCAATCTCCCCCATCAAGCTCATCTGCACACCAATCTCCTCCCTCAGTTCATCCATCCTCCTTCTATCCACCCTCTTCACTCCCACAATCCTCCTGACCCAGTTGTTCTCGCAAACCTGCAGCCACTATTGTTGTCTCTCTGTCAGTGCCACCATTTCCAGACCATAAAGGTAGGCCGGCGTTACACACATCAGAAACTCCCCTTTCAATTTCCTTGATATCTTTCTGTCTGCCATACCGGGCGTAGTGGCGTGCGCCTGTAATCCGGCTACTCGGAGGTTTGGGTTGGAGGATCGCTTGAGGACGGGAGCTCTGCGCTGGGCCACGCTATGAGAGGGTGTAGAGCAGCCTGGAATCATGGCGAAACCCAATTCTTATCCCTGTGTCGTAAGAGGCGACCAGGGTTGCGTCAGGAAGGGCATCCGGCATAAAACCTATGCCAAATCAGTATGCGGATCATAACGGATGATCTGCTGTGGCGACCCCTAACGGGAGCAGCCGAAAGACGAACAACAACACAACATCTTTCTGTCTGCCATTACTCCATCCACCCTCCTCCACGCATTCGCACCCACCTGTATCCTCCTCTGCACCTCTGCCGTGGACTTACCATCCCTTGTCACTGTCCCCTTTTTTCCTCCCCCCCCCCCCCCAACCAGATACTCAAACCTATTTCCCTGTATGATCTCCTTCCCCTCTAACCTGATATTCATTTCTTTTCTCTGCTTCCCGACACACATCACCTCAATCTTCTCCACACTCATCTTCATCCAATGCTTCCCAAATGCCTCCTTCCACTCCTCCAGTACTTCCTGCATCTCCCGCCCACTCTCCACCACAACAGCCTGTACACAACATCTGTATACAACATCCTCCCGATACTACCCCTCATGTTCACCTTCCTGCTTACCAGCTCCATCACCATGATAAACATCAGTGGGCTGAGAGCGCTTCCCTGCCTCAAACTGATGTCCACACTGAACTCCTCAGACATCCAAGGACCAACCAAAACTCTTCCCTTAGTTTCCTTGTACATCCCTTTCACCAACCTGACTTCTGCTTATGGCACTCTTCTCCATATCGGTGTGACCATCACCATTTCTCTTGGACAGTGTCGTAGGCCTTCTCCAGGTCCACAAATCCAAATGCCATTTCACCTTGCATCTCCAACCTTTTCTCCACCAGCTGTCTCAGCAGGAACATCCCATCCTTCATCCCCCTATCCTTTCTAAGCCCCTGCTCTCTTCTTTGATCTCCATCTCAACACTCTTCCTTATCTTCCAGTCCAGCATCCTCCCCAGCTCCTTCACGACCTGACTAAGGAGCGTAATGCCCCTGTACTTCCCCGGCACAATTACCTCCCACTGTAATAATGCTCCTGATCTTGAACATCTCCCTTCCCCTTCCATGTCAGCACAATTGACCCTGTCCCCCAATTCCTCCAGAATTGAACCCTCTCTCATATATACATTCAACAGCCTCTTCGTCCAACTGACTCAGACATCTCCCACTGCAATTATAATCTCTGTACATACCTCATCAATGCCTGGTGCTCTTCCCTTATTCATCCTCTTCATTGCTTTCCACACTTCCTCTTCTGTGATCTCTACCAACTCCACTTTCCCCTCTACATTACACGGTAGCTCCAGCTCATTGTTGCTTCCTTCTCGGTTTAACAGCTCTTTGAAATATCCTTCACACACCTTCAATACTACCCCCTTTCTGTAACTCGCCTTCCACCACCATCCTTAATCACCGCCCCCCCCACCCCCCATTTCCATCCTCATCCCTGTCATGAGCCAATTTATAGATAATCTTCCTCCCACCATCCTCTTCCAACTTGTTGCACACCTCCTCTTCCATATCATTCCTCGCCTTATCCACAGCTCTCCTTGCTGCTTTCTTCTTCTGCCCCATATAGGTGCAGAAATCCCGCATCTGGCTGCTTCCCTTATCCTTGATCTTCTCTATCCTCTTCCAAACCTCCTCCTTTTCACCAACTGCCTTCACTACCTCCTTCGTCCACCACAGTTGGTTTCTATCCCTTAATGATGCACCCTTTCCTGACGTCCTTCCACACAAACTTCTGAAATTCCCCTAAATGCCACTCCATACTTCTTCCACTCCTCACAACCTTCCACTTCTTCGCTAAGTTGCTCATACCTGGCCCTCATCCTCCCTCTCCTTGTACTCTATGATAACGTTGCCCCTAAACTTTCCCAACCTAATAATCTTCCGACCCCTGCTCTTGACCTCCCTCCTTTTCTTTATCCATACCACAACCACCACAGGCTTGTTCTGGGTGGTAACATGCTCTCGCGCCACTCCTTACAATCATTAACCCTCCACAACTGTCGCTTCCTTACCACCTCCAAATCCAATTCTGTTCTCTGCTGTCCACTCTTACAGGTAATCTTGTGGCTTTCCTGCTAATGAAAGAATGAACCAGCTATGGCCATCCCATTCCACACCATCAGCTCTACCAGCTCTTGACCCTCTCAATTCCTCATTCCCAAACGAAATCTTCTATAAATGGATGAGTTTTGTGTGTTAGTGAGTCATACTTTTTTTGTCTATTAATAACACACCATTGGAATGTATCTTTTGACCCTTTAGACTGCTGAGACCCCTTTGAACTTTGAAGACCCTTTAATACGCCCAAGACCCTGTAAAGTCCCCAAGGACCTAAAAGTCCCAAAAGTTCCCGAGGACCCAAAAGACCCCCAAGACTGTAGATCCTGTCGACCCTTTAAGACTTCCATGTCCATTCAGATCACAAGCCATTACAAGCCAGGGGCCTCCATGATACTCGCTGATGCACTGTACAGGTTGCCTAACCCAGATGAGTGAGATGACATATCCCTTGACTTGCAGATTGACGACATTATCCTCAAGGATGGCCAAGATACCCAGACCATGGACTTAGTCCATTTTGGGTGGAGCAAGCAAGTTGCACTGCAGCAGGAGACAACACGTGACCCTGTTATGAAAGCATTATGACAAGTAATTCATGCTGGATGGCCAGAATCTATAAAGGAACTCCCATGAGACTTGTGACCATATTGGCCATACAGAGATGAACTCAGTTTCTAGTGGTATCATCTTCAAGGGAAGCCAAGTCCTCATACCTGAGTCGATGCATGCTGACATACTCGGCCAACTTCACCTGGGAAAGTTTACCTTGGAGTAGAGAAGGCCAAACATCTAGCTTGTCACTCTGTATACTGGCCAAGAATCAACGAAGACATTGCCAAGTTTGTTGGAATATGCCAAGCTTGCCAAAAAAAGCCAGACTTTACAGCAGAAAGAACCACTCGAGCCTCACAAAATACCCATCACCCCTTGGACCAAGCTGGGAACTGACTTGTTTGAGGTGAATGGGAAAGACTTCCTCATCATTGTGGACAACCACGCCAAGTATCTGTTCGTTCATAAGATAGCGAGCACCTCAAGCGCATCAGTCACACAGATCACCGCATCAACATTCGGTCTTCTAGAAGCGCCTGTAGAAATCGTATCCGATCATGGGCCCCAATTCATTCGGAAAGCATAAAATGATATGTCTGCCAACTGGTCTATCAAACACACAACTTCCTCACCGCAATATCTTCACTCCAACGGATTATCAGAACAAATGGTCCAGACGATCAAGTCAGTGTTGAATAAATGCCACGAGTCAGGTTAAGATGTCCACAGAGCTATGCTCAATTTGCGAGGTTCACCTATCGATACAAACCTACCTGCAACAGCTGAAATCATGTTCGGTAGACCAGTCCAAACCACCCTACTAAGCAACAATGCATAGGACACACTTCAGAGACCTGCAGAAACTTCCAGACAACCTTGAGGAAAGGGGAGACAAAATGAAGCATGCTCATGACGAACATGCTGGTCCAAACCTTCCATCTCTGCGTATGTTAGATAGAAGGTCAGAAGTCTCGATCACTCAAACAAAATCTTGTTTCCAGGTGAAGTAACCAGTGTATGACAAAAGCCAACGTACTATGAAGTTCTGACGCCTAATGGCACCACACTACGGCGAAACAGAGCACACCTGCATGAATTGTCTGGCCAGAGTAGCACTCGCATTGCACCCAATGGCACAGCCAGCACGGCACAGCCGAGGTGTATCCAATTCAAAGACCCCCTGAAGCGTGTTAAATTTGGAGATATGTCAACTTCAGGAGGCAATGACAAGACCACGTGAAAGTGCAAGCCGAAAATGTCTCAAAAAGGTAAGATTCACAACTGTGACCAAGACGCAGCTCATGATCGACTCGCGCCAACTCAGACCAGTCTGGACCTAGAGAGACACAGTACGACCACGAGATCGGATAGCATCATCCGTAAACTGGCAAGATATGCCAACTGAGGAAGAATTTTCAGTTTTCTTCCCCAAAGTAAGGAGCAATGTCAAAGCATTTGAGAACAGCGACGATATGTTTATTTACTCAAGGAAATGTGAACTCATGGGACATTGTCTGTTTCCAGTTTTGATCACTGAATTTTTCTCGAAGGTTTGAACTTTTGTTACTGATGACATGTTTGCAGGAGAAATTCTGAGAAAATTGTTTAAATATTTTTCTGTTGCAAAGTTGGGGTTACATGGATGTTTATCCTCAAAAGGGGGGGAAATGTAATGATACCAAGGCCTTTCTACATAATGAAAGGGGGACATGTAGCACCTTTATACATCGCTGGATGTGGGTCTGTTGGTGGACTGCTTTTGTGACTCCTGGGCTCGGATGTAAACCACTCAGAGACCTTGTCTGTCTTTGTCAATTACTATTTTATTTGCCTTTAACACATATTACTTCAGTTCCTGGACATTTTTAGACATTGAAAAGCTATGGAGTTATTGGCCTCATGGTGGTTACCTTTTGCCTGCGGGCTGGCAGCAGCACTCCCTGACTCCGCATCCCAATATACACTTTGTAGCGACCGTTGGTGGCCTCAAAACGGATGTCAAGGCCAACATGTTGAAACTTAAAACCTTGTCCAGATTCTGAAGTACCGACACCAAAAAGCTGGACCTCTAGGTGTTACAGTTCGGCCGTGAACGAATAACGTACAAACACTTGAAAATATTTCTGAGATAAAGCCACTAATTCAGCACTTGCTGCAGGATTCCTTTTCTGGTGTTGCAAAGGATCAAGCAGCACTTTGAAAGTGGGATTTAGGGGAATAGGGGATGGGATGGGGGGGGCTGGGGAGTTGAGGAAAGAATTCCGACTTGTAACAAGTCACTACGATTTATGATTTATGATTTATTGCAAACTAATAACTGTATACAAAAGTGATTTATTATACTTCCAATAACCTAAAGAGAATGGAGGAGTTGTTTCGCTCTTGTCATGAAAATTTCACTTGTGATTCCACAGACAATGGGAAACTCCACAAGGTGGTGAAGACTAATGGAACCACGCACGTCTGCTACTCAGCACATCTCTTTGCCAGTGGTCCAATACAGGACATGAAGCTCTCAGCCAGTAAGGTTGGTACTCGAGAGTGCACCGCAGGAGATACACTGCAATGAAGCTGCACGGTTATAGATGAAAATTTGGAATGCAAAGTTCATGGGTAATAAGGCTTTGCAATATATTTTGACAAGGCAACTGTGTTGTTTGATCACCCGTGTATTTATATCACTGAGATGTTAAAGTTCACGATTTTTACGCCTGTCACCGAAGGTGGGCGGACGTTATGTTTTCACCCTTCTGTCTGTCAGCAGGATATCTCAAAAAGTTGTGGATGGATTTGGCCGAAATTTGGTGGACGGGTTAGGTGTGTGATTAGATTTTGATGAAGATCCAGATACGGATCTGGATACTAGAATTTTTAAAGTGATTATTCACCGTTCGGATAGTATATAGCAGGATATCTCAAAGAGTTGTGGAAGAGTTATGACAAAACTCAGTGGATGAGTTGGTTATGTGACAAGAACAAGCCAATTAGATTTTGGTTCAGGTATGGATCCAGTTCTGGAATATCAGTGGGATAAGCTCTGGATCCGGATACGGCCCATCAATGGGATACAAAAGATAACCTGTTCAGCCTGGTGGAGGTACTTTGTGCGCTCCACCGAGTGCCGTTCGTTCATGCCAGTCTCTCTCCTTTGTTGAAGTATATTCGGTACAACGTTTTGAAAATTGTATTTCTAATAAGAATGCAGTTTTATCTGTGAATAAGCTTTCTAAAAATATCTGGGAATGGTGACAAAGAAACGAATGACTCAGGCGGTAAACATGATTGCCCGTCGGGGATCACACTGTCATGTAGATAAGCAATCATCTCTCCTGAAAAAATTTTGTCTTGTTGGCAGATATAATAAAAATCATGCAAAACAGTCACAATTAATTTATTTTTGAAATATAACTCCATTAAAATATTATATATTATAAGTTGGGTACATATTAAGAGAGGTCATAAAAGGTTGTCAAAGAAAAGGATGAACATTTACTGTATATCTCCATTAATGTTGTCTTCATATGCTCTGGAAGACCCATTCCAGTGCTAGGGAGACAACGGCTGCATCTTCCTCTGCTGATCTCACGATGATTAAACTCTGAACCGATAAAGAGAATATGTCCTTCAATCCTGGAAAATCCCACGGTCTCACCCTATCGTCTGGGAATGATCGTCAAACGAACCCACCTGTCTATTTCCTTGGTCATCCGCTGGAAGAGGTTCAAGCTCTTGAACTTCTTGGCCTCACTATTAACCATGACCTTTCCTGGACTGACCCCATAGTAAAGCTGCCCTCAAAAGCCAGTGGCAGGCAGGACATCCTCCGTCAATCCAACTTTGCTGGGAAAATCACAGCTACTCACAGTCTACAGAGACATGACAAAAGTAAATAGACACCTTAAATTTCTTTTCATCTGCATAAAGCAAGTTTTACACAGTGATTTGTTCTAATATTCAACTATTTATTTGCAGAAACGAGTTCCTGCGTCGTGTATGACAATTAACTATGCCTCAAACCCAGGGAGCACACAAACTTTGTGGTTTTCAAAAGGAGGGAAGAATTGTTCACCATGGAAGTGGAGTCAGCCAGCGTCAGATAGCTCAGAACCTTGGCATTCTGCTTTCTACGGTCAATGTGTGATTGTGCAATTCACCAGCGAAGGCAAGGAATCCAAGCTTCCCGTTCTGCTCAATCGGGGCCCTCAGAAAGATGTCTTCGAGCTGTCATGCGGTCCATTGAGAAAACTCCCCATTGTGAGGCAGCAGGTGTTGCAGAGGAGGTCCATGTTAGCTCAAGAACTGCGCGCGGTACCTTCATCAACTGGCTACTATGGGAAAGCAGCAAGGAGAAAACTTCTTCTTAGACCAGCCAACATTCAAAGAGAAAGAAGTCGGCTGACGAGATGGCCACCAGACCCTTGGAGTTTTGTCAAACTGTCATTTTTACAGACGAGTCAATTTATTTAATTTTCTGACAGTGGACGTGTATGGTCTGGAGACTTCCCAGTCAAGAGTTCTTTCTGAACCGATTGCAGCCAACTGTCAAACACTGTGGTTTTTCAGTGATTGTGTGGGGAACAATCTGGAGTGCTGGAGGTCAGAGCTTGTGGAGTGTGTTGGCAACATCAACTCTACGATAACATTTTTATCCTTGATGATGGACTTCTCCCCGTTTTTCCACTGGTCAGATGGTCAAACTCTGTTCATGGAAGATGGAGCTCCATGCCACACTGCAAAAAAGACCAAAGAATGGCAGGACAGAAATGGGATCAAGTGACTTCCATGGCCAAGTCAGTCTCCTGACATGAATCCATTGAACACCTCTTGGCCACATTTGATCGAGCTGTGCGGAAAAAATTCCAGGAAACCATTATCACGGGCAGAATTGCTAAACCTTTAGCGTGAAGCCTGGGCAGAAATCCCACAAAACAAAATTTCAGAACTTGTTAGTTCTCTGCCTGAAAGAGTAAAAGCATTGAAATCTGCAAATGGCAAGTCCACCAAATACTAGTGTATGTATTAAAATGGATCAAATATACTTCAAATGTTCATATCAATAAATAGAAGCTTTAAAAATCATGGTGTCTATTTACTTATTATTATTATTATTATTATTATTATTTTTAATACATTGTCGAGACTCGAGTGAGAGCTAACACACAACGCACAGCAAGGGGGAGGGGGCATGAGACAAGAGGGGTGGGAGAGGGGAGGACAAAACAGTGGGGAACAGAGACATTAGGAGATCTGTGTTTGCAGTGTTTATCCAGTGTTTGCTTCCATGCTTGGTATGAAAAAAGACATCCCTACACATGACGTCATCATGCAGAGATGTCTGCAATAGCAGGAATGCACGAATAATAATCTGAGCCTTTTTTATAACTTACTAAAAGTCATGGAAAAATGATATGATAGAAGATATAAACTTTATTTGCTGATTACTTTGAGAGGGAGAACAAGAAATTATAGATTAACAAGAGTAGGAAACATCATGCAAATATGGCAGTTTTGCACGAGGTGTCTCACTGTCACCTAATCTAATACATAAAGCTGAGTTTGTGTCTGTGGTTGGATGTGTGGGACTGAACAAGGTACGTTTTCATTTTTACGAAAATACTCGTGATTAATATTTTAAGTGTTTAATTTTTTTTTTAAATGACCTTTTGTCAGTGTTTTGTATGTACTGTATTTGGTTGAGATATCTAGTGGTGTGTTCAGTTACCAAGCAGCTAGCTAGCGCTTGCCAAGCCAGCTGTTCCTTATCAACAGTTTCTAATGGAGTGTTTGCTTGAGTGCTTAAGCCACTTGGCAATCGGTCTACAAGAAAAATTGTAACTGAACACACCCCAGATTCATGACATGGTGATGAGGATAAACATCTATGTCATCGTTATTTCAGCCATATCGATGAATTCGTCCCTCAAGGGGTGAGGTGGGAGGACGCAGGCAAAATGGGTGGGGTGGGAAGAGGGACCCGATGTTGCCCAGCAACGCCGGATATCCCTGCTATTATGTATGTATGTATGTATGTATTGGTTCACGAAAAAATATTTTCACGAAAAAAATAAGTGACCACTATATTCGTTATTGTTGTGTGTTGGGTAGTCGACCTCGTCGAAAAAAAAAATTTTTCAAAAATTTTTTTTTTTGAAATTTGTTCTACCCTTATTAGCACTTTTTCCGTCGATATGTTTGTCTGTCCCTCTGTTCGATCCAGTGCTCCGTTAATACAATGGCGATTTCGATGAAACTTGGTTGGTAGGTTCATACCATGACCTAGTTGTGTGCAAATGAGAACCGTTGCTATGGACACCACCGTTGCCTAGCAACGGGACTTTGAAATTTTTGAAAAATCATTAAAAAAAATTTTTTTCGAATCAAAAATCGGGCCACGAGCGACTGTGGCAGTACATTCAGCCATATTGTCAAAAATTTCCAGCCGGATCCTATGAAAACTGTCGGAGAAGATAGACTTTGAATGAACCCTGGTCGAAAACAATAAAAAAAACGAAGTTCGTTATATCTCAGAGACTATGAGTCAGATATACATGAAACTGGTATGGTAGGTTCATGGTATGTCCTAGTTATGTGTGAGAAAGAACCGTTGCTATGGACCCCTCCGTTGCTTAGCAACGGCCGAAAAACCTCTAAATGTGGGGGTATTTTAACGAAAAAACAATCTGCAGCATTAACCTTGAAGCTAGAATGATGAATTTTCTTGTGTTTAATCGTCAGGTCATTCCCAGCGAACGGGCCCATCGCGTCAGGTTCTATTGGGTAGTCGACTACCATGTCCGCCTACCGGCTTGTCTCTGTCTGTCCCGAGCATAGCTCCGTGGGTTTTGATCCGATCCTGATAAAATTTTGGTGGGAGGTTTATATCATGATCTAGTTGTGTTTTCCTGAGAATGGGCGTGGTGCGCCCATTATGGCGGAGCCACGCCCAAAAACATGTGTTTTTAGGGGTAGCCGATTTCAATTTGCATCTTCTCGAGGGGTTTGTCGAATCTGACAGGGTTTCAGTATTTGGTTAGCACAATGGCACCTGCATAGCCCGACGGAGCTCGATTTTTCATTTTCGTCCCAAGTTCAAGGTCACAAGGTCACGAACTTAGAAAATTGCGAATTTTGACATAAAAATCATATGACCGCCCAAACTTTGAGAGCTAGGATGACAATATTTTTTATGTATAATCTTGAGGTCATTCCCCACCTAAAGTCTTGAAACCATTTGCTCTATCTCGAACACCTTGCCCGTGGCGCCCCCTTCAAGTTTGTTTTTACGCTGATTTCATCAAAGTAGGGATAATCCGAGGAGTGCGAAATGCCATATAGCCTATATGACGTTATATTGTTCCTGGAATGTTCCAGAGGAAGTTTTGCACCAAAGGTCATAATCCTTGACCTTTGACCTTTAAAGTTCACAAAGGTCAAATTTTCAAAGTTGTGGGAATCAAACCGGGTTTCGACCTTCTTCGACGAACTAACTCCAATAAACTATAGCACGTTCCTGTTTCCTTATTTTAATGTCCACAACATTGTTTTGTGACCTTTAAAGGTTATGCAAAGGTCAATTTTTTAAAGTTGTTGAATGAAACCGGTTTTCAACATTTTGCAGCTAATAACCTGTCACTCGTACCACATCATGTTGATCATTTTTATAACTTGGTCAAACATTATCACATTGTCTCATCCTTGACTTCTGAAACAATCTACATCATCAAATACCGCTGTGAACCATCGTCGTCTTCAGACTTGTATATATTTATATATAATATATGTATATTTTCTGACCACTGACTCACTGACTGATATTAAACATTGAGACTCCCGGGTGATGTAGAAAGTTGAAATTTTGTGTGCCGATGAACATCAAAGCAATTACACTGGGAAAAAAAAATCACACAATCGGAGACAACATCCATAAATGAAAATATAAATAAAATAAACAATGCAGGTGAGTGACCAAGACAATGGAGAAGCATGGTAATTGTGTGTCCGATGGACATCAAAGCCAATACACCAGGAAAAATCACAGAACTGTCAGAAACCATCCGTAAATGAAAATATAAAGAGATGGGAAAATAAAAATGAAAATAAATAAATTAAAATAAATAAATGTAAATCAAATGCAGGTGAGCGACCGAGACAATGGGGAGCACGGTTCGTTTGCTTACACAATGTGCTTACACAATGTCAGCATACCCCACTCGTTAATATATATAAAGCTCTTTCTAACCACTGACTCACTGACTGATCAATATTAAGATTGGTACCTTCCAGGTGATGAAGAAAGCAAATATTTGTTTGTGCCGATGGATATCGAAGCCGGACACCAGACAAAAAAATCACAGAATGTCGGACAACATTCATAAATGAAATATAAATAAATGAAAAAAAATGAAAAAAATGCAGGTGAGCGACCCAAGATAATGGTGAAGCACAGTAATTTTGTGTGCCAATGGACATCGAAGCCGATACACCAGGAAAAATCACAGAACTGTCGGAAAGCATCCATGAATGAAATAGAAATAAATGAAAAAAAAAATTGAAAATAAATTAATGAAAATGAAATGCATGTGAGCGACCCAAAACAAAGGGAAGCACGGTTTGTATGCTTACACAATGTGAACATACTCCGCTAGTATATGTGTATATATATATACATACATACATACATACATACATACATTATATGACGAGCTGAAGTACCCGGTAATACCCGGGAAATTTGCCCTATTTTCCTCACGCTAGTTAGACTGAGGCATTAGTTGTATGGAGAAAATTAGGAAGGCTTCTTTATTCCTCAGATTTTTGGAAGGAAGGCTTTATCTGCCGTAATCCTCAGAGAGGTCATAGTTGAAGGCGCCTTGGGCCACTCAATGTTTCTAGCAGCAGTGGCAACTGTGTTGATGTCCTGCCAAAACCCAGACCTAGAAAGCTGGAACGTGAGTTTTGTGCTTCTCTCGCCCGTCGGTGTGACGCTCTATTTGCAGTTAGGCGACGCTCTCTCTCTCTGCAGCCGACTCTGCTTGCCTGGCTCGTTCATGTGCAGATCGATCAGCAGTTAGCTGTTGCCGTTGCACGTGCAGTTCGAGAATTCAAATAACAGGAGAGAATGTGTATGTTTAAAAAGTCAACGAATACGAACATTTTCTATTTCAAAAAACCCTAGCGTTTTTAACCATGAAGCTTTTGTTACGATGAATATGCCGGCGCACTATTCGAAAGCCATTTTTTTTTAATGGAAATTTTTTTATTTTTACATTATATATTTTTTCATTTTATGGAAAGCCACTTAGCGCATCCTGGAGCTGAATTTAGGTCTATATGTGTTGAAGTTTCATCAAGATCGGTTCACTGGTCTAGAGCTTATTGGTTACAAACAAAACAGACAGACAGACAGAAGGACTGCCATTTATATAGTAGATATACTTATGTGTGTGTTTACATTCTTCCATACCTTATGTGCTTTGTTGCTTCGTGTATGAGTTACCTGTCAATATTCAGTTGATTCTTTTATGGAAGGTGTGAGATGATAGTGTGAGTATGATGAAACGTTTTTAATTTTTTCTTAGGATCACTTGTATGCATCTGGGCCACATGGTGTGGTGCACTTTCAATGCAAGGGGTGTGTAGTCACTATAAGAGTTGTGAAAATGTGTGCTTGCACGGGATCCTCACTGCAGCTGGGAAGTTAATGCTGAGCAATGCACACTGACTCCTCCTTCCAGGTAACTTCCTTATTGCAGATGAAATTGTTGTTATAATAAATGACTGCTGGTATTGATGTCTAAGTCATGACTGGTATAATTGTTTGACTGGGTTTGTTCTGTCTGAGTGGGATATGAAAATCGTTCTCGTTTTGTGATTGGTTACCAATTTGAAAGTAACAATGCACATACTTCTGCTGCCCAAGGCTCAGTAGGAAGGACCCTGCCAATAGGGGTGGAATAGCTTCACCCCTTTGACATACTGTTAGAAAAAAATGTGTTCGGCTGAAGTGGTCATTTTATGCACTGGATGCAGGCTCATCAAAAAAAAAAAAACACACACACACACACACACACACACACAACACACACACACACACAATGCTTGATGTTGACTTAATGGTTGGGTTGCTGCCTTAAGACTTATGGTCTTGAGTTTGAGCCCCTGCCATGCTGTTAATAACAGGTGGATTGACTCAAACTGTCACCCTTCTGCGTCGCAAAACGACTAACAGCTCACTGGAAACAGGGGCACTGCATCAGCGGCACAGCAAAATGAGTACACTGACTCTGGATGTGACATGACACTGACATCATGCACATTATAAAAAAAACCAATATATATGTATATATATACATATATATACACATACACAACACACCACACACACACACACACACACACACCACACACACACACACACACACACACACACACACACCACACCACACACACACAACCCGTCACTTTGCAACGGGAATGTTAAGGAGACGGGTTAGATGTGAGGGGAGGGAGAGGGAGGGAGGGTAGGAAGAGGAGAAAAGAGAGGAGGAGGAGGTGAGGGGAAGTAGACAGTGAGGAGGAGGGGAAGCAAGGAGAGAGGGAGATGGTGGCGGGGGTGGGGAGCGAGGAGGGGTGGGGAGTGAGGAAGGGGGGGCGAATGAGAGTGGTGGGGAGTTTGCAAGGAGAGGGAATGAGGAGGGTGGGGAGTGAGGAAAGAGGGGGGAGCGAGGAGGGGAGGGCAAGGGAAGGCGCATGAGCGGAGGCACGGTAAAGCAGTGTGAGGGGAGGGTCCGTCCAGAGATAACCACTGCCCAGCTACGGGTATACTAAGGGAGGGGGAAGAAAAAATTGGTGCAGAGAGAGGAGTGGGGAGGAGGAGGTAGGAGACCAAGGAGGGGTGGAGGAGTAAGGAGGGTGGGGCAAAGGTAAGACAGTGTGAAGGAGGGGAAAGAAGTGTGAGGGTGGTGAAGGCAGTGTGAGGGGAGGTCCGTCCGGAAATAACCACCGTCCAGCCACGTATGGAATAACACTGTCTGGACATAACCACTGTCCAGATACATTCAGAGAGAGAATATGTTGTACTTATGAACAACACACACATACACACTGACATTAGTATAGATAGATTAGATGACTTGAGAAATGTTTAAATCTCTACATGCTTATTTTCCCACCCCAGTTATGTTTTGCAGGATGTGGAAAAAGAAATGTATCCATCTGCCCATCATCTGTAGGTGAGTTGATGCTAAAGAATGAAGACGTGCTGCCCACACTGAAGATTGAAGTACAGATAAACATTTAAAGTTACGTAAGCCTTTATTATGCAATGCCATGCTTTTCATCTCTCT
>CM068961.1:112727925-112749142 GCA_035128595.1 Eptatretus atami | reverse complement strand
TGAATTACCTGCACAGAAAAACTCACTGTTTAAAAACTTTCCTTGCGATTTGTCAAAAAGCAGCCTTCTGGTTCCCAGGCAGTCATTTTAATGTACTGGATGACATCAGGTTGTTATCTTCTTATTAATAGAATGCTTAATAGATGACAAAAAAATAAAAGTAATAAATCTATTCAAATAAACATGGGCTAATATGGCACATTGCGATGTTCCTCAATGGGAGTTTTGACAGCTGTTACTAACCTATATTACCTCCCATGCAGAGTCTATCGTGGCAGCTCGCTGAAGCCAGGTGTTTGCTCTGAATGCAAATGATATCACCGTACAGCCAAAAACAAAGGTGTGTTGTATTTCAATTAAAATGTGTTGCCAGGAAAGTCATTCAAATACTTAGGTGGTATAGCAACGGTTCTGTACGGAGGGGGGGGGGGGGGGGGGGGGGGGGGGGGTATTGTCTTTTTGTTCACGGCATCCTCCGACAAGTGTCAGAGATGGAGGGACATCAAAATGAACTCCGTCCAACCGACCGATCATCTCCATTGCACTTTTGTGCTCACGATATTTCAAAAACCGTTCAACATTTTCCGCCAAAGCAAACATTCCGTGACATCATGTCAACCTGAATTTGACGATTCACGGCTTTATTGGCTGAATTATCTTGCCATTGGGGGGGGGACCAACGATCTTTGGTAACTGCGCTTGCATGCGTGATGTTCAAAAACCACCAAAAAGTGGGGGGACCGAGAGGTATCAGCTCGTTTGTTTGGATTTGAATCATCCCATAACGAATGAAAGCTGAATTCCTATCAGCACAGCCTATTGGCTACTTCTGTGTCTGCAGATGATGCTGGGAAGCAGAGGACAAGGAGGCTTGCCATGCTTAAACGAAAAACGAAATGTGAGTTAAGGCTTAAATTGACAATCGGTAACACCGCGGACAGTTGAGGTCTTGGTCATTCTTGAAAACAAGAAATGGCAATGTGATTGCCATTGGCCATATCAAATAAATATTTGTCTTGTCATGCAGCGCGTACCACTGTGTGAAACTTCATCTTGGGACTGACCCTTTAATAATTTCTCAATCATTCCGCCTGTGGAACCAATGCCTTCCGACCCTCCAATACATTTACATTTGAAGTGGGTTTGGCGGAATTGTCACGCGTTACGACTTAACTAGCTAGTACGACTAACCTAGCAAATACAGCCTGTTCACTTCGCTGATGGGGTATGAAGAGGGGGGCTAAGAGAGGCAGATGGGAGGGGAGAGAGAGCAGGCAGGAGGGAGGGGAAGCTAGGAAAGGGGGTAAGAGCGAGGAAGGGGAGGGGAGGGTGGGAGCAGACATCAAACGATTTGCTATACTGCGAAGGGAGGGAGGGTGCCGAGGAGGGGTGGGAGAGAGAAGAAAAAGAGGAGGAATTATTGAAAAAAAAGAAGGAGAAAGGTGGAGGGGGGACGGTGGGGTTAGTAGTGAAGGAAGAATTATGCTTATATGACCGAACACCACACACACAAACAAACTCATGTCAGAACAGCTTACACACAATGCACAAAACAGAGTTTATAATGTAATCCGCTTGGCACATCTGCAAAAACCTTTGCTATCCCAGTCCAAGAACTCATGGAACATGCTCATATGGTAGTGCCAGTTGTAGCCGGAGAGTAATTTGTTGGCTCGGGTTACAATCCTGAATGTAGAGTTGCCAAATTCCGTATGCAGATACGGGGAGTGAGCAGGAAGCAGCAGGTGCCAGCAATAGCCACCGACTTGCGAACGACACCGTAAGAACTTTTATCTTTCCAGTTAACTAATGCTGGCCACATGGGACCCCCAGTTTACCTGCATACAAGGGATGGTACACCACCATTGCTGGAATCGCCTTGCATGCCGGCATACATGTTGACAGTTATAGGTAGCTCGAGATTGAACCTGCACACTGGATAGTTCAGAGGTGCAGTGTTAACAGCAACAGTCCTGTATTTAAATTACCAGAAAGCACAATCTACTTTCAACCGATGGCTTCATCATGATGCTCGTTCCTGCACAAGCAAGCTCTGGGTCACCTAACAGCAGCGTGCTGATACCTGATCAATCATGTGGTGTTTGTAACATCTCAATTTTAAACGTGTTCTTCCCTATTAAACTGAATGTTGTGACTTCATATTCTTTTTTCGAGCACTGAATTTGTGTGATGTTATGTGCATTGCAGGACCGAGATGATCTTTGGAATGAGCTTACGAAGAAAGTCGGGGGCACGGATGCGAATTGGTGTTCCATATGATCCCACACGTGCACGCTTTCTCTGGTTGTGGGTTACGGCATCATCATTTTACAAAGTACACCCAAAAGCTGGCATTACCCAATTGTCAGTTAACAACAACAGCAGCAGCAATATATTGTCCAAACCATTGAGGTTTTGTGAAATTATTTATTTATTTATTTATTTCATTCATATGCAGCCTGTGGCTGCTGGGCTGCATCGTTTTCTGGCGTGCGCAGCTGGTTACCGCTTTGAAGCAATGCCCCTCTTGCCAATGCCCCTCATTTCCCAACCTCGAAGGATGACAGGCTGAGTTCAACCCATTCTGGTTGTTAATTCAAAGCGTTAGAACAGATGGCTTGAACTGAAGACCCTAAGATCTTAAGCCAGCCACCCCAACGTTACGCCAACACCAGGCTTTTGAAAACTACTTTAACAAAAAGTATATATATCATAATAAGCCTGGAGACAAACCTCACCAAACCTTTATAAGCATTAACCTTGCTGTATTATAACATATTTGTTTGATTTTTAAAAAAATTAAATGCGGTTTTCAGACAATGTTCTAACATGTGGCCACATACAAGCGGACTACTGCGGCCACGATCCGTGACGCACCGAACGGGTGATGATTTCTTGCAGCCAGAATCACGCTGGCTGATGGTCAGGCTGTCATTTATACAACTGGTTTTTTTGTTTTTTTTAAACAAGGCAACAGAGTTGATAGATGGCCACAAATTGGAAGTTAACTTGCCTTTTGAGGATATTGTTGTCTGTGTTTCCATTCCTGACCTGACGATAAACTGTCAGATTTGGTCTTTCACAGGCAGGGCATTGCACAGCGGAGTGTTCTTCCTCACATGGACGTGAAGTTGGAGATACGTCCGCCGCAACTGGGATGATAAGATCCCATGGTGTCTTTCGGCAAAGAGTTAGCGTCAGCACCTTGGACAAATTGCAACTGGCCCAATGGCAGGGCCACGCACAGGGCACAGCGCACTAGTATCCAGGCTAAGGTATGCCCAAGTTTCTCAGAGACATAACATCCTTGTCTACTCACTTATTAGCTCGGCCGTTCTCCGAACGCATCTACATCCCATCCTCTTTCCCTTCTCCTCTATTCTAAAGCTCCCGCTTTTCCCTCTCGTCCTTCTTCTTCCTGCTTTCTATCCCTCTTACCACTCCTGTCTTTCACTCCTCTCCTCCCCTATCTCTCAATGCTTCTCTTATTTACTAAACCTCTGCTCCGCTCCCTCCCCTCGGTTTATTTACTGCCATAAACAACAAAAATTCTTCAGGCACAATCTTTATCCCTGGCGTGCCCTTTTATTTACCTCCACCACTGAAGGAAGGCCATGTTTTCACCCCTTTCTGTCTGTTTGATTTGTTTGCCTGTATTTTGTTTATGTGCAGGTATCTCAAAAAGTTGTGGACGGATCTAAATGAAATTTCGTGGGGCAGGGATTGGTGAGTTACAGGACAAAATGCTTCGATATAGGACATCCGACCCGGATCCGGCTACCTAGAATTTTGAAATGATTCTTCACCATGAGAGATAGGCCAAAAAACGATATATAGCATGATATCTCAAAAAAAAGTTGCGGATTGGATTCGGAAATGAAACTTTGGTGGAGCACTGATAATTTCAAAAATTTATTGATTGGCCGATATGTTCTCGTGGAATTCAGGCATTATGTGGCCAGAGGACAGTATGTGCTCTATGAGTGCCCTTCCTTGTTCAAAATGAATCTGCGTCGTTGTGGGTTACAAACTGTCATGCGGAGTGACCGACAGCACCCAGCTTTGCATTGGAAGGTTGTGTGAATAGCTTCTTATCGTTTGCACTGTTTGCGTAAGCTTCACTCCTGCCAGTGCACTCTGTACCTAGGGAAGTCAAATCGCTCATGCTGCAAATGTACAACGTCTTCCTTCTTCAGGGTTCAGATTGTGCATCCTAGTTGTTCGTTGCAACAGCGCAGTGTTCGCAACTTGCTCAAATTGAGAGAGACTGGAGAAGATTTAAGGGATGTGAGGAAGAGAGAAGGTTATTGAGTGTTGGCATGATATAGTAGTAGTGCTATTGTTCGTAGGCATCCTCTTTTACAATCCCTTCTATTCATGCCTCACGGGCCTCCTTGTTGTGTCAGGTGGGTGGCACAATCATTTTATGTTGATGATTTCCATCAGAAGTTTTGATGTTGGTAGACATGCTTTTGATCTATACTTGTGGGTAGTTAGGTTCCTTCAGATTTTGGATAGGAAGGTGTTACCCTCTGTGAGCCATTCATCCATTACCTCCTACCTCTTGGATAAGTTTTGTGAATGCCTCCGAGGCGTTCCGTGATTGTGGAGAGCTTCCCGTTGCTTTAGCCAGAAATTTGAACTCCATCTGGGCTGGGCATTCCCCCATCTGTGGAATCGCCTTCCTGTGTCTTTCCAATTCAGTTCCTTGTTATCCACTGCTGCAAGGGTCGCCAGTACATCCATCTCATCTTATCGCTTTACATTGATAATCATCTTGCTTCCTGCTAATATTTCCATCATATAAGACACATCTTTCTTGGCAGGGTAGGTCATGTTTGTATGTCTGTCTTCCTGTCTTCCATGCTTTCTTTTGTTGGCGCTCGAAAAACTCTCTAATACCTTACTTCTATCATTTTGCTTGCTCCTTGACACGTCCTTTTTTTTTAAATTTATTTACAGAGCAGCTGATGGCACCTCTGAGCCACTTCACTTATTACCTCTGCCACCGGAAGGTGCGACAGAGGTTTATGTTTTCACCCTGTTTTGTTTGTACCTGTCTGTTTGTCTGTCTGATGAGCAGGATATCTCAAAAAAAAGCTAAGCGACGAGTTCGAACAAAACTTGGTGGACAGGTTGGATGTGTGACAAGGACGAACTGATCCCGGATCCGAAATATTGAGAATTTTCCTTCAAATTTTTAAAAAGTGATTCTTCACCATTGTAAGATTATTTCACCATTAAATGTGAGAACTTTTCTTTTTTCAATAAAAAATACAACCGGACCATGTTTATTCCACTATTATCTTCTGCACATTTTTTTGTCTCCAACTCAGATCCAAACTTCATTGGAGCCAATTGTGGGCGAAGGATGCGGAAGGCGACGACGAAAAGATCTATTTCTTCTTCACGGAGGTGGCACAGGAGGTGAATCCTTTGAGCCTATTAGAGTTGCTCGTGTGGCACGCTTTGCAAAGTGAGTTGGGAAAGTCTTTGAAGTCTCGCACACTCTTCCATGATGTGTCTTTTTTGGGATTTAGCGCTCTGAGCAGTTATCGTCACATAAGTGTAGATTTTGTCTCTTGAGTTGTTCTGTCTCTTCACCACAAATGGTGTCAGAGGTGATCGTGGTGGGAAAAGAGAACTTCTCAACAAAAATGGACTTCCTTCCTGAAAGCACAGCTGACTGTAAAGTTCAGCATGCGTGAAATATATTCTCAAATCTAGAGAGTGTTCTTGCGCCAGAAAGCGATAGACAACCTCCAATGTGATGCACTATTTTCTCAAATTGGTATGTTGTATAGTCTTACCTTCAATTATTCCATTGTAATTCATATAGTATGGCATGATAGATGCTTGAAAGCTTGTTTACTTTGAATAGCTATACTTGGTAAGAGCATCCTGTTTGGCTTGAAATACGGTCAGAACTGTGCATATGATAGGTATACTATCTTAATCTAATTTTAAGTTTAAACTAACAATTTTTTTTTCTTTCATTGAGTTATCCTATTTTTGTCATTGTAGAAGCAAAAGATCAGTGTTGGGGCCAAATGCCATATGCATTATATCGATATAGATAATCTATCTGTCTATTATTTTATAATTTCGCTGTAATTTGTATGTTTTCACCTGTTAGACCTTTGGACCTTTACACCTTTTAGCCACCTTAGACCGTTTAGACCCTCTACACCGACCCTTAGACGCACACCACACACACATCCATGGAGTCTTCTTCCAATGTATAGACATACTTTTCAGAAAAAGAGAAATTTGAATGTGAATTGTTCAGAAATTTAAGGTTTCAGTGTCTAATCTATATCTGGTTTGATCGAGAGTGAAGAAAGCTGTAATTTGTATGTTCACATAGGTTTATGAAGACAGCGCATATAGATGAGCATGAAGCACATCGAAGGAAATCCACATAAGCATCTGTTTATCTTTATCTTATCACACTCTTTAAAGAGAAATTTGAATGTGAATTGTTCAGAATTAAAGTTTCATCACAGTTGGAGATGTCAGAGGAAATCCTGCCTAATGTTTCGCCCGTTCTAACAATCTGTTTAAATATGCCTGGTATTGGTTAGTGGTTAGTGTAGTTGGCTTAGGATTCGAGGTCTTGAGTTGAGCCCATTGGCTGTGAATTAACACTAGTGGGTTTGACTCAGCCTGTCAACCTTCTGAGGTCGGCAAAATGAGTACCAGTGCACTGGTAGAGGGGCAAGCATCAGCAGTGCAGCCGCACTTCCAAGAAATGATAGCTACCAGCAGCCAGCTGCATAACGTTAGAAATAGAACGCAGCCTCCACCCTCACATTTCTTTCTTTTTTTCTCCTCTCTCTCTCTCTCTTCTCTGTTCGGTGAGGCGTCACAAATAATGATAACATTGTAAAAAGCATACAGTACTGTATATTAATTATAATACTAATAATATTAACAGCAATAAGAGTGGAGGCTATAATTTGGCAACAATAATAATAACGAACGTATCATCCTGCCCTGGCTCAAGCATATCTGGCTTGTGAAAGGTAAGCTAATGCTCAAGCAGTACAGCAGGCAGGTATGCTACAAGGCCATGAAGACAATGAAAATTTGGTCCAATGGACCAACGGCCCCTCGTATCCCCAAAACAAAAACAACCCTTATCAGTGTAGAAAGTTTAAGTTGCAAATGCATGAGAGAGAGAAAAAAATAAATCTGAAGTTACTCGTACCTTTCCTCTAACATCAGGATTTGCAGTACTGTACCATTAACCATGAGTAACCACAATGATACAATGTCTTGGTTAGTTGATGATATCGTGTGACAGACATTGCTTTCTTATCAGATGAGGTGTGACAATCTTGTGTCCTGCAGGTGGACCTGCGCATGTCTGTGATCTGTGCTATAAATGGTCCGAGGTGTCCTCCATATTCAGTGTAATTATAAAACGTCATGAAACAAATCAGTGGACAGACATTGCTTGGACAATTGCCAAACCACGTCCAGGATCTGTAAGTAAAGTTTTCATTTCCTTGCATTATGTTCAGATTCTTTTTAATTTTTTTATTTTTTTTTACATTTATCCAATGAGAGAAAATGGAAAGAATTCAGAAATGAATTTGATTCTGAAATCTGACCAACCCTGTAAATTTAAATCCTAACTCGTGTGTTTTTTTTTCTGAAAAATGAATTGTTCAACAAATCAAAACATTATGTCTGGGGTTTCTTTTATTGTCTGTGGATTTACATTTGTTGCTTCACGTTTCTTGATTCTGATTATTTTTCATATGTAATGTCAAGGATCATGGAGGACATGAAATGATCACAAGGTAACAGAACAAAAGGAACGGTAGAAAGGAGGGGGAAAAAAACACCAACAGCAGGGATGAGGACAAAATGGAGGGAGACTTGGACAAATAAGGGGTGTGGACAACATGGATACAGCCACAAACTCTGAGCGAGAAAAACCTGGAAATTTGGGAAAGAGGTGGTTTGGGTCGGGTTTATGGGGGTAAACAAGATCATGGTTTGGATGGGCGGTGATTTCAGATGGTGGTGAATACCTGGCTACCTGAGGGAAGAATGTGATTGAAGAGAATGTGAAGTTGGTCCACAGATTGGGGTGGGGGGGGGGGGGGGAAGAGGAACAAATGAGTAGAGGTGAGCAGTGATTCTGTATTTTGGGAGCTTCACAAAAGGGTTGCTGGCAACTGTGTGCATCCTGCAGAAACCTGGGACAGTGGAGGACAAAGCACTGAAAAAGCAGAGGGTGCAAGACCAGAAAGGAGGTGCAAGAAGACAGACACACCACCTACCTGTCTGTGATGGAAAGGATCAGCCCATAGACTCAGCTTCATCACTGGAGATTCCAATAATAATCTTGAAGGCTTGGTTTCCGCGGCATCAAGCTGAGCAAGATGCGAGGCAGGGGCGCCAGCCCAGAGGGGAGAGCAGTACTCCATCCAGCTGTGCATGTAGGCCTTGTAGGTAGACAAGAGTTCAGGTGTGCCAATGAAAGACTTTGCACGATGGAGAATGCCCAATTGGCAACTGGCTTGGAGGCCAACAGAGAAGTGTGGATTGCCAAGAAAGATCATGGCTGAAAGTGAAGCCCAAAAGTTTGAGTGATTGTACTTCTTCAAGAGGTTTGGAGGTAGTTTTGGTGGTCTTGAATTTGTATTTCTGGATGTATAATTTGGTGTCAGGTTAGTTGTATTACTTATAATCACTCGATATTTAATGGCACGACAGGGGCTCGGACCAATACCCTAGATGTTAAGCCAGCAACTTCAACCGTTAAGTCAACACGAGGCTTAGAATATGTAGATAGTCAGATCCAACGCAGTTTTCAGCAGCTACTGAGAAAGATACTTAACACATGGCACACGATGCCTGTACAGTCTCGTATGTTAGACCACTAAGTGGTCAAAATATCAGATCTAGTCATTGTCTGTTGGCAGCTATACCTGGTGGTGGCTCATCATTTTGATACTACAACTCGGTTTCTTTGTTCATGAGATTTCTACCTGTCTTTACCATACAGTGTATCTCCGAGGAACTCAAAAAGCAAAATTACATCATCCTGGACCTTCCATCAGAAACCCTGAACTTCCTGAAAGTAACACTCTCATGGCAAAAGGGTTAATGCTGTTCCTCTGCTGTGTCTACATGAGATCTACACCAAACTGGCTGTCGCACACATCCTTGCTGCCAACAACCAAAAGTACACTGTATACTTTCTGGGAACAGGTGTGAACCATAAATGTTTATTATTGTATCACAACAGTGACTAGAAACTTTGGCAAAATAGAAGGTCGTTTGGCCATCTCGCCAGTGCTGTATCCCCATCTCATTTCCTTAATCTCTGCATTTACTCATCTTCTATCTCAAACCTATCTTAACACTAACTTGATCTAACATCCACATCCCTTTTATAGTCAACTCTTACAGTTAACCATTTGATCTTCATGCGTGGAATTTAGCCAAGTAACTGCCACACTTTGTTACTAATTACCCTGCGTACAAGAAGGGAAAATGGGGTTAAGCAATTGTTCACTTCTGTCTGTCTGTCCATCCGTCTGACCATCCATCTACAAACGTCAGTTTGTGATCAGGAACAACTTAATTTAAATTGAATGTTATGTTTTGAACTTCATTCCTCCTCTTCCATTTTATAAGGGTGAGTCCAATGGCACCAATGTTCTCCCTTGACCACAATACTCCTCCACTTCCCTCTGTCCTCAGCCAAGTCTCTGCACTCTCCAACCACCCCACCTTACTGATATCCACCACACACAACCTCACATCTCAACCAGCGTCTTCCTCTTTTCCTCCTACCTTGTTCCCTCAACATATCCGCTCTCGTTGCCATTCTTTCTCCCCGATCTGCACTAATGTCCAGCCCATCTCAGCCAGCATTTTACCAATCTCCCCATCAAGCTCATCTGCACACCAATCTCCTCCTCAGTTCATCCATCCTCCTTCTATCCACCTCTTCACTCCCACAATCCTCCTGACCCAGTTGTTCTGCAAACCTGCAGCCACTATTGTTGTCTCTCTGTCAGTGCCACCATTTCCAGACCATAAAGGTAGGCGGCGTTACACACATCAGAAACTCCCCTTTCAATTTCCTTGATATCTTTCTGTCTGCCATACCGGGCGTAGTGGCGTGCGCCTGAATCGGCTACTCGGAGGTTTGGTTGGAGGATCGCTTGAGGACGGGAGCTCTGCGCTGGGCCACGCTATGAGAGGGTGTAGAGCAGCCTGGAATCATGGCGAAACCCAATTCTTATCCCTGTGTCGTAAGAGGCGACCAGGGTTGCGTCAGGAAGGCATCCGGCATAAAACCTATGCCAAATCAGTATGCGGATCATACGGATGATCTGCGTTGGCGACCCCTAACGGGAGCAGCCGAAAGACGAACAACAACACAACATCTTTCTGTCTGCCATTACTCCATCCACCTCCTCCACGCATTCGCACCCACCTGTATCCTCCTCTGCACCTTGCCGTGGACTTACCATCCCTTGTCACTGTCCCCCCCCCCAACCAGATACTCAAACCTATTTCCCTGTATGATCTCCTTCCCTCTAACCTGATATTCATTTCTTTCTCTGCTCCCGACACACATCACCTCAATCTTCTCCACACTCATCTTCATCCAATGCTTCCCAAATGCCTCCTTCCACTCCTCCAGTACTTCCTGCATCTCCCGCCACTCTCCACCACAACAGCCTGTACACAACATCTGTAACAACATCCTCCCGATACTACCCCTATGTTCACCTTCTGCTTACCAGCTCCATCACCATGATAAACATCAGTGGCTGAGAGCCTTCCCTGCCTCAAACTGATGTCCACACTGAACTCCTCAGACATCCAAGGACCAACCAAAACTCTTCCCTTAGTTTCCTTGTACATCCCTTTCACCAACCTGACTTCTGCTTATGCATCTTCTCCATATCGGTGTGACCATCACCATTTCTCTTGGACAGTGTCGTAGCCTTCTCCAGGTCCACAAATCAAATGCCATTTCACCTTGCATCTCCAACCTTTTCTCCACCAGCTGTCTCAGCAGGAACATCCATCCTTCATCCCCCTATCCTTTCTAAGCCCTGCTCTCTTCTTTGATCTCCATCTCAACACTTCCTTATCTTCCAGTCCAGCATCCTCCCCAGCTCCTTCACGACCTGACTAAGGAGCGTAATGCCCCTGTACTTCCCCGGCACAATTACCTCCACTGTAATAATGCTCCTGATCTTGAACATCTCCCTTCCCCTTCCATGTCAGCACAATTGACCCTGTCCCCCAATTCCTCCAGAATTGAACCTCTTTCTATATACATTCAACAGCCTCTTCGTCAACTGACTCAGACATCTCCCACTGCAATTATAATCTCTGTACATACCTCATCAATGCCTGGTGCTCTTCCCTTATTCATCCTCTTCATTGCTTTCCACACTTCCTCTTCTGTGATCTCTACCAACTCCACTTTCCCCTCTACATTACACGGTAGCTCCAGCTCATTGTTGCTTCCTTCTCGTTTAACAGCTCTTTGAAATATCCTTCACACACCTTCAATACTACCCCCTTTTGTAACTCGCCTTCCACCACCATCCTTAATCACCGCCCCCCCACCCCCATTTTCATCCTCATCCCTGTCATGAGCCAATTTATAGATAATCTTCCCCCACCATCCTCTTCCAACTTGTTGCACACCTCCTCTTCCATATCATTCCTCGCCTTATCCACAGCTCTCCTTGCTGCTTCTTCTTCTGCCCCATATAGGTGCAGAAATCCCGCATCTGGCTGCTTCCCTTATCCTTGATCTTCTCTATCCTCTTCCAAACCTCCTCCTTTTCACCACTGCCTTCACTACCTCCTTCGTCCACCACAGTTGGTTTCTATCCCTTAATGATGCACCCTTTCCTGACGTCCTTCCACACAAACTTCTGAAATTCCCCTAAAGCCACTCCATACTTTTCCACTCCTCACAACCTTCCACTTCTTCGCTAAGTTGCTCATACTGGCCCTCATCCTCCTCTCCTTGTACTCTATGATAACGTTGCCCCTAAACTTTCCAACCTAATAATCTTCCGACCCCTGCTCTTGACCTCCTCCTTTTCTTATCCATACCACAACCACCACAGGCTTGTTCTGGGTGGTAACATGCTCTCGCGCCACTCCTTACAATCATTAACCTCCACAACTGTCGCTTCCTTACCACCTCCAAATCCAATTCTGTTCTCTGCTGTCCACTCTTACAGGTAATCTTGTGGCTTTCCTGCTAATGAAAGAATGAACCAGCTATGGCCATCCCATTCCACACCATCAGCTCTACCAGCTCTTGACCCTCTCTCCTCATTCCCAAACGAAATCTTCTATAAATGGATGAGTTTTGTGTGTTAGTGAGTCATACTTTTTTGTCTATTAATAACACACCATTGGAATGTATCTTTTGACCCTTTAGACTGCTGAGACCCCTTTGAACTTTGAAGACCCTTTAATACGCCAAGACCCTGAAAGTCCCAAGGACCTAAAAGTCCCAAAAGTTCCGAGGACCCAAAGACCCCAAGACTGTAGATCCTGTCGACCTTAAGACTTCCATGTCCATTCAGATCACAAGCCATTACAAGCCAGGGGCCTCCATGATACTCGCTGATGCACTGTACAGGTTGCCTAACCCAGATGAGTGAGATGACATATCCCTTGACTTGCAGATTGACGACATTATCCTCAAGGATGGCCAAGATACCCAGACCATGGACTTAGTCCATTTTGGTGGAGCAAGCAAGTTGCACTGCAGCAGGAGACAACACGTGACCCTGTTTGAAAGCATTATGACAAGTAATTCATGCTGGATGGCCAGAATCTATAAAGGAACTCCCATGAGACTTGTGACCATATTGGCCATACAGAGATGAACTCAGTTTCTAGTGGTATCATCTTCAAGGGAAGCCAAGTCCTCATACCTGAGTCGATGCATGCTGACATACTCGGCCAACTTCACCTGGGAAAGTTTACCTTGGAGTAGAGAAGGCCAAACATCTAGCTTGTCACTCTGTATACTGGCAAGAATCAACGAAGACATTGCAATTTGTTGGAATATGCCAACTTGCAAAAAAGCCAGACTTTACAGCAGAAAGAACCACTCGAGCCTCACAAAATACCCATCACCCCTTGGACCAAGCTGGGAACTGACTTGTTGAGGTGAATGGGAAAGACTTCCTCATCATTGTGGACAACCACGCCAAGTATCTGTTCGTTCATAAGATAGCGAGCACCTCAAGCGCATCAGTCACACAGATCACCGCATCAACATTCGGTCTCTTCTGAAGCGCCTGTAGAAATCGTATCCGATCTGGCCCCAATTCATTCGGAAAGCATAAAATGATATGTCTGCCAACTGGTCTATCAAACACACAACTTCTCACCCAATATCTCCTCCAAGGATTATCAGAACAAATGGTCCAGACGATCAAGTCAGTGTTGAATAAATGCCACGAGTCAGGTTAAGATGTCCACAGAGCTATGCTCAATTTGCGAGGTTCACCTATCGATACAACCTACCTGCAACAGCTGAAATCATGTTCCGTAGACAGTCCAAACCACCCTACAAGCACAATGCATAGGACACACTTCAGAGACCTGCAGAAACTTCCAGACAACTAGAGGAAAGGGAGACAAAATGAAGCATGCTCATGACGAACATGCTGGTCCAAACCTTCCATCTCTGCGTATGTTAGATAGAAGTCAGAAGTCTCGATCACTCAAACAAAACTTGTTTCCAGGTGAAGTAACCAGTGTATGACAAAAGCCAACGTACTATGAAGTTCTGACGCCTAATGCACCACACTACGGCGAAACAGACACACCTGCATGAATTGTCTGGCCAGAGTAGCACTCGCATTGCACCCAATGCACAGCCAGCACGGCACAGCCGAGGTGTATCCAATTCAAAGACCCCTGAAGCGTGTTAAATTTGGAGATATGTCAACTTCAGGAGGCAATGACAAGACCACGTGAAAGTGCAAGCCGAAAATGTCTCAAAAGGTAAGATTCACAACTGTGACCAAGACGCAGCTCATGATCGACTCGCGCCAACTCAGACCAGTCTGGACCTAGAGAGACACAGTACGACCACGAGATCGGATAGCATCATCCGTAAACTGGCAAGATATGCCAACTGAGGAAGAATTTTCAGTTTCTTCCCCAAAGTAAGGAGCAATGTCAAAGCATTTGAGAACAGCGACGATATGTTTATTTACTCAAGGAAATGTGAACTCTGCGACATTGTCTGTTTCCAGTTTTGATCACTGAATTTTTCTCGAAGGTTTGAACTTTTGTTACTGATGACATGTTTGCAGGAGAAATTCTGAGAAATTGTTTAAATATTTTTCTGTTGCAAAGTTGGGGTTACATGGATGTTTATCCTCAAAAGGGGGAAATGTAATGATACCAAGGCCTTTCTACATAATGAAAGGGGGACATGTAGCACCTTTATACATCGCTGGATGTGGGTCTGTTGGTGGACTGCTTTTGTGACTCCTGGGCTCGGATGTAAAACTCAGAGACCTTGTCTGTCTTTGTCAATTACTATTTTATTTGCCTTTAACACATATTACTTCAGTTCCTGGACATTTTTAGACATTGAAAAGCTATGGAGTTATTGGCCTCATGTGGTTACCTTTTGCCTGCGGCTGGCAGCAGCACTCCCTGATCCGCATCCCAATATACACTTTGTAGCGACCGTTGGTGGCCTCAAAACGGATGTCAAGGCCAACATGTTGAAACTTAAACCTTGTCCAGATTCTGAAGTACCGACACCAAAAAGCTGGACCTCGGTGTTACAGTTCGCCGTGAACAATAACGTACAAAACACTTGAAAAATTTCTGAGATAAAGCCACTAATTCAGCACTTGCTGCAGGATTCCTTTTCTGGTGTTGCAAAGGATCAAGCAGCACTTTGAAAGTGGGATTTGGGGAATAAGGGATGGGATGGGGGGGGGCTGGGGAGTTGAGAAAGAATTCCGACTTGTAACAAGTCACTAGATTTATGATTATGATTTATTGCAAATAATAACTGTATACAAAAGTGATTTATTATACTTCCAATAACCTAAAGAGAATGGAGGAGTTGTTTCGCTCTTGTCATGAAAATTTCACTTGTGATTCCACAGACAATGGGAAACTCCACAAGTGGTGAAGACTAATGGAACCACGCACGTCTGCTACTCAGCACATCTCTTTGCCAGTGGTCCAATACAGGACATGAAGCTCTCAGCCAGTAAGGTTGGTATCGAGAGTGCACCGCAGGAGATACACTGCAATGAAGCTGCACGTTATAGATGAAAATTTGGAATGCAAAGTTCATGGGTATAAGGCTTTGCAATATATTTTGACAAGGCAACTGTGTTGTTTGATCACCCGTGTATTTATATCACTGAGATGTTAAAGTTCACGATTTTTACGCCTGTCACCGAAGGTGGGCGGACGTTATGTTTTCACCCTTCTGTCTGTCAGCAGATATCTCAAAAAGTTGTGGATGGATTTGGACGAAATTTGGTGGACGGTTAGGTGTGTGATTAGATTTTGATGAAGATCCGATACGGATCTGGATACTAGAATTTTTAAAGTGATTATTCACCGTTCGGATAGTATATAGCAGGATATCTCAAAGAGTTGTGGAAGAGTTATGACAAAACTCAGTGGATGAGTTGGTTATGTGACAAGAACAAGCCAATTAGATTTTGGTTCAGGTATGGATCCAGTTCTGGAATATCAGTGGGATAAGCTCTGGATCCGGATACGGCCCATCAATGGGATACAAAAGATAACCTGTTCAGCCTGGTGGAGGTACTTTGTGCGCTCCACCGAGTGCCGTTCGTTCATGCCAGTCTCTCTCCTTTGTTGAAGTATATTCGGTACAACGTTTTGAAAATTGTATTTCTAATAAGAATGCAGTTTTATCTGTGAATAAGCTTTCTAAAAATATCTGGGAATGGTGACAAAGAAACGAATGACTCAGGCGGTAAACATGATTGCCCGTCGGGGATCACACTGTCATGTAGATAAGCAATCATCTCTCCTGAAAAAATTTTGTCTTGTTGGCAGATATAAATAAAATCATGCAAAACAGTCACAATTAATTTATTTTTGAAATATAACTCCATTAAAATATTATATATTATAAGTTGGGTACATATTAAGAGAGGTCATAAAAGGTTGTCAAAGAAAAGGATGAACATTTACTGTATATCTCCATTAATGTTGTCTTCATATGCTCTGGAAGACCCATTCCAGTGCTAGGGAGACAACGGCTGCATCTTCCTCTGCTGATCTCACGATGATTAAACTCTGAACCGATAAAGAGAATATGTCCTTCAATCTGGAAAATCCCACGGTCTCACCCTATCGTCTGGGAATGATCGTCAAACGAACCCACCTGTCTATTTCCTTGGTCATCCGCTGGAAGAGGTTCAAGCTCTTGAACTTCTTGGCCTCACTATTAACCATGACCTTTCCTGGACTGACCCCATAGTAAAGCTGCCCTCAAAAGCCAGTGGCAGGCAGGCATCTCCGTCAATCCAACTTTGCTGGGAAAATCACAGCTACTCACAGTCTACAGAGACATGACAAAAGTAAATAGACACCTTAAATTTCTTTTCATCTGCATAAAGCAAGTTTTACACAGTGATTTGTTCTAATATTCAACTATTTTTTTGCAGAAACGAGTTCCTGCGTCGTGTATGACAATTAACTATGCCTCAAACCCAGGGAGCACACAAACTTTGTGGTTTTCAAAGAGGAAGAATTGTTCACCGATCGGAAGGTGGAGTCAGCCAGCGTCAGATAGCTCAGAACCTTGGCATTCTGCTTTCTACGGTCAGGGTGATTGTGCAATTCACCAGCGAAGGCAAGGAATCCAAAGCTTCCCGTTCTGCTCATTCGGGGCCCTCAGAAAGATGTCTTCGAGCTGTCATGCGGTCCATTGAGAAAACTCCCCATTGTGAGGCAGCAGGTGTTGCAGAGGAGGTCCATGTTAGCTCAAGAACTGCCGCGCGGTACCTTCATCAACTGGGCTACTATGGGAAAGCAGCAAGGAGAAAACTTCTTCTTAGACCAGCCAACATTCAAAGGAGAAAGAAGTCGGCTGACGAGATGGCCACCAGACCCTTGGAGTTTTGTCAAACTGTCATTTTTACAGACGAGTCCAATTTATTTAATTTTCTGACAGTGGACGTGTATGGTCTGGAGACTTCCCAGTCAAGAGTTCTTTCTGAACCGATTGCAGCCAACTGTCAAACACTGTGGTTTTTCAGTGATTGTGTGGGGAACAATCTGGAGTGCTGGAGGTCAGAGCTTGTGGAGTGTGTTGGCAACATCAACTCTACGATACATTTTTATCCTTGATGATGGACTTCTCCCCGTCTTTCCACTGGTCAGATGGTCAAACTCTGTTCATGGAAGATGGAGCTCCATGCCACACTGCAAAAAAGACCAAAGAATGGCAGGACAGAAATGGGATCAAGTGACTTCCATGGCCAAGTCAGTCTCCTGACATGAATCCCATTGAACACCTCTTGGCCACATTTGATCGAGCTGTGCGGAAAAAATTCCAGGAAACCACATCACGGGCAGAATTGCTAAACCTTTAGCGTGAAGCCTGGGCAGAAATCCACAAAACAAAATTTCAGAACTTGTTAGTTCTCTGCCTGAAAGAGTAAAAGCATTGAAATCTGCAATGGCAAGTCCACCAAATACTAGTGTATGTATTAAAATGGATCAAATATACTTCAAATGTTCATATCAATAAATAGAAGCTTTAAAAATCATGGTGTCTATTTACTTATTATTATTATTATTATTATATTATTTTTAATACATTGTCGAGACTCGAGTGAGAGCTAACACACAAGCACAGCAAGGGGGAGGGGGCATGAGACAAGAGGGGTGGGAGAGGGGAGGACAAAACAGTGGGGAACAGAGACATTAGAGATCTGTGTTTGCAGTGTTTATCCAGTGTTTGCTTCCATGCTTGTATGAAAAAGACATCCCTACACATGACGTCATCATGCAAGATGTCTGCAATAGCAGGAATGCACGAATAATAATCGAGCCTTTTTATAACTTACTAAAAGTCATGGAAAAATGATATGATAGAAGATATAAACTTTATTTGCTGATTACTTTGAGAGGGAGAACAAGAAATTATAGATTAACAAGAGTAGGAAACATCATGCAAATATGGCAGTTTTGCAAGGTGTCTCACTGTCACCTAATCTAAACATAAAGCTGAGTTTGTGTCTGTGGTTGGATGTGTGGGACTGAACAAGGTACGTTTTCATTTTTACGAAAATACTCGTGATTAATATTTTAAGTGTTTTATTTTTTTTTAAATGACCTTTTGTCAGTGTTTTGTATGTACTGTATTTGGTTGAGATATCTAGTGGTGTGTTCAGTTACCAAGCAGCTAGCAGCGCTTGCCAAGCCAGCTGTTCCTTATCAACAGTTTCTAATGGAGTGTTTGCTTGAGTGCTTAAGCCACTTGCAATCGGTCTACAAGAAAAATTGTAACTGAACACACCCCAGATTCATGACATGGTGATGAGGATAAACATCTATGTCATCGTTATTTCAGCCATATCGATGAATTCGTCCCTCAAGGGGTGAGGTGGGAGGACGCAGGCAAAATGGGTGGGGTGGAAGAGGGACCCGATGTTGCCCAGCAACGCCGGATATCCCTGCTATTATGTATGTATGTATGTATGTATTGGTTCACGAAAAATATTTTCACGAAAAAAATAAGTGACCACTATATTCGTTATTGTTGTGTGTTGGGTAGTCGACCTCGTCGAAAAAAAAAATTTTTCAAAAATTTTTTTTTTGAAATTTGTTCTACCCTTATTAGCACTTTTTCCGTCGATATGTTTGTCTGTCCCTCTGTTCGATCCAGTGCTCCGTTAATACAATGGCGATTTCGATGAAACTTGGTTGGTAGGTTCATACCATGACCTAGTTGTGTGCAAATGAGAACCGTTGCTATGGACACCACCGTTGCCTAGCAACGGGACTTTGAAATTTTTGAAAAATCATTAAAAAAATTTTTTCGAAAATCAAAATCGGGCCACGAGCGACTTGGGCAGTACATTCAGCCATATTGTCAAAAATTTCCAGCCGGATCCTATGAAAAACTGTCGGAGAAGATAGACTTTGAATGAACCCTGGTCGAAAACAATAAAAAAAACGAAGTTCGTTATATCTCAGAGACTATGAGTCAGATATACATGAAACTGGTATGGTAGGTTCATGGTATGTCCTAGTTATGTGTGAGAAAGAACCGTTGCTATGGACCCCTCCGTTGCTTAGCAACGGCCGAAAAACCTCTAAATGTGGGGGTATTTTAACGAAAAAACAATCTGCAGCATTAACCCTTGAAGCTAGAATGATGAATTTTCTTGTGTTTAATCGTCAGGTCATTCCCAGCGAACGGCCATCGCGTCAGGTTCTATTGGGTAGTCGACTACCCATGTCCGCCTACCGGCTTGTCTCTGTCTGTCCCGAGCATAGCTCCGTGGGTTTTGATCCGATCCTGATAAAATTTTGGTGGGAGGTTTATATCATGATCTAGTTGTGTTTTCTGAGAATGGGCGTGGTGCGCCCATTATGGGCGAGCCACGCCCAAAAACATGTGTTTTTAGGGGTAGCCGATTTCAATTTGCATCTTCTCCGAGGGGTTTGTCGAATCTGACAGGGTTTCAGTATTTGGTTAGCACAATGGCACCTGCATAGCCCCACGGAGCTCGATTTTTCATTTTCGTCCCAAGTTCAAGGTCACAAGGTCACGAACTTAGAAAATTGCGAATTTTGACATAAAAATCATATGACCGCCCAAACTTTGAGAGCTAGGATGACAATATTTTTTATGTATAATCTTGAGGTCATTCCCCACCTAAAGTCTTGAAACCATTTTGCTCTATCTCGAACACCTTGCCCGTGGCGCCCCCTTCAAGTTTGTTTTTACGCTGATTTCATCAAAGTAGGGATAATCGAGGAGTGCGAAATGCCATATAGCCTATATGACGTTATATTGTTCCTGGAATGTTCCAGAGGAAGTTTTGCACCAAAGGTCATAATCCTTGACCTTTGACCTTTAAAGTTCACAAAGGTCAAATTTTCAAAGTTGTGGGAATCAAACCGGGTTTTCGACCTTCTTCGACGAACTAACTCCAATAACTATAGCACGTATCCTGTTTCCTTATTTTAATGTCCACAACATTGTTTTGTGACTTTAAAGGTTATGCAAAGGTCAAATTTTTAAAGTTGTTGAATGAAACCGGGTTTTCAACATTTTGCAGCTAATAACCTGTCACTCTACCACATCATGTTGATCATTTTTATAACTTGGTCAAACATTATCACATTGTCTCATCCTTGACTTCTGAAACAATCTACATCATCAAATACGCTCGTGAACCATCGTCGTCTTCAGACTTGTATATATTTAATATGTAATATAATATATGTATATCTTTCTGACCACTGACTCACTGACTGATATTAAACATTGAGACCTCCCGGGTGATGTAGAAAGTTGAAATTTTGTGTGCCGATGAACATCAAAGCAAGTACACTGGGAAAAAAAAATCACACAATCGTTAGACAACATCCATAAATGAAAATATAAATAAATGAAAACAATGCAGGTGAGTGACCCAAGACAATGGAGAAGCATGGTAATTGTGTGTGCCGATGGACATCAAAGCCAATACACCAGGAAAAATCACAGAACTGTCAGAAACCATCCGTAAATGAAAATATAAAGAGATGGGAAAAAATAAAATGAAAATAAATAAATTAAAATAAATAAATGTAAAATCAAATGCAGGTGAGCGACCCGAGACAATGGGGGAGCACGGTTCGTTTGCTTACACAATGTGCTTACACAATGTCAGCATACCCCACTCGTTAATATATAAAGCTCTTTCTAACCACTGACTCACTGACTGATCAATATTAAAGATTGGTACCTTCCAGGTGATGAAGAAAGCAAATATTTTGTGTGCCAATGGACATCGAAGCCGATACACCAGGAAAAATCACAGAACTGTCGGAAAGCATCCATGAATGAAAATAGAAATAAATGAAAAAAAAAATTGAAAATAAATTAATGAAAAATGAAATGCATGTGAGCGACCCAAAACAAAGGGGAAGCACGGTTTGTATGCTTACACAATGT
>CM068961.1:112712771-112727915 GCA_035128595.1 Eptatretus atami | reverse complement strand
CTTTGTTGCTTCGTGTATGAGTTACCTGTCAATATTCAGTTGATTCTTTTATGGAAGGTGTGAGATGATAGTGTGAGTATGATGAAACGTTTTTAATTTTTTCTTAGGATCACTTGTATGCATCTGGGCCACATGGTGTGGTGCAACTTTCAATGCAAGGGGTGTGTAGTCACTATGAGAGTTGTGAAAAATGTGTGCTTGCACGGGATCCTCACTGCAGCTGGGAAGTTAATGCTGAGCAATGCACACTGACTCCTCCTTCCAGGTAACTTCCTTATTGCAGATGAAATTGTTGTTATAATAAATGACTGCTGGTATTGATGTCTAAGTCATGACTGGTATAATTGTGTTTTGACTGGGATTTGTTCTGTCTGAGTGGGATATGAAAATCGTTCTCGTTTTGGTGATTGGTTACCAATTTGAAAGTAAACAATGCACACATATTTTCTCTTCTGCATTGTTCAAGCTCAGATAGGAAGGACCCTGCCAATAGGGGTTGGAATAGCTTCACCCCTTTGACATACTGTTGAAAAAAAATGTGTTCGGCTGAAGTGGTCATTTTATGCACCTGGATGCAGGCTTGAGCACAAAAAAAAAAAGAAACACACACACACACACACACACACACACACACACACACCCAACAATGCTTGATGTTGACTTAATGGTGAGGTTGCTGCCTTAAGATCTTATGGTCTTGAGTTGAGCCCCTGCCATGCTGTTAAATAACAGGTGGATTGACTCAAACTGTCACCCTTCTGAGGTCAGCAAAACGATAACAGCTCACTGGAAACAGAGGCACTGCATCAGCGGCACAGCAAAATGAGTACACTGACTCTGGATGTGACATGACACTGACATCATGCACATTATAAAAAAACCAATATATATGATATTATATACATAATATATACACATACACACACACACACACACACACACACACACACACACACACACCCACACACACACACACACACACACCACCAACACAACACACACAACCCGTCACTTTGCAAACGGAATGTTAAGGGAGCGGAGTTAGATGAGGGGAGGGAGAGAGGAGGAGGGTAGGAAGAGGAGAAAGAGAGGAGGAGGGAGGGTGAGGGAGGGAGACAAGTGAGGAGGAGGGGAAGCAAGGAGAGAGGGAGATGGTGGCGGGGTGGGGAGGCGGGAGCGGGTGGGAGTGAGGAAGGGGGGGCGAATGAGGAGTGGTGGGGGAGTTTGCAAGGAGAGGGGAATGAGGAGGGTGGGGGAGTGAGGAAAGAGGGGGGAGCGAGGAGGGAGGGCAAGGAAGGCAGCATGAGCGGAGGCACGTAAAGCAGTGTGAGGGAGGGTCCGTCCAGAGATAACACTGCCCAGCTGACGGGTATACTAAGGGAGGGGGAGAAAAAATTGGTGCAGAGAGAGGAGTGGAGGAAGGAGGAGGTAGGGAGACCAAGGAGGGGTGGAGGAGTAAAGGAGGGGTGGGCAAAGGGTAATAGACAGTGTGAAGGGAGGGGAAAGAAGTGTGAGGGGTGGTGAAGGCAGTGTGAGGGGAGGGTCCGTCCGGAAATAACCACCGTCCAGCCACGTATGGAGATAACCACTGTCTGGACATAACCACTGTCCAGATACATTCAGAGAGAGAATATGTTGTACTTTATGAACAACACACACATACACACTGACATTAGTATAGATAGATTAGATGACTTGAGAAATGTTTAAATTCTCTACATGCTTATTTTCCCACCCCAGTTATGTTTTGCAGGATGTGGAAAAAGGAAATGTATCCATCTGCCCATCATCTGTAGGTGAGTTGATGCTAAAGAATGAAGATGTGCTGCCCACACTGAAGATTGAAGTACAAGATAACATTTGAAGTTACGCAAGCCTTTTATATGCAATGCCATTGCTTTTCCAACAGAGCTTCGATTCAAGACCATCGGCACTGATGAATTCCTCTTCCTTGCATGCAACACCAGTCGTGAGAGCGCCATAGTGCAATGGAAGGACCTGTCAGGACCTGTGGATGTAGGAAGCATATTGCAAACTGTGGGAAAGCCACAGTGGTTCCTGAAATTACCAAGGACTGCGGTATCTCCTGGCGACCAGTACGAATGTTGGGAAACTGACATTGGTGGGGTGGAGAAGCTGATTGCAAAGTACGAGTTGTTATCCCCTCCACAAGACCAAACGTCAAGTTGGATCACGCCAAAACATTCCAGGGTTCTGAGTTCTCATACCAACGAACAAATATCAAGTCATCACATGACGACAACAATACGCACTTCTTTGAAAGCTGGTGAGTCATTTTCATCTCACTGTACACTTACTTGGTGATCCCTTGACATTGATTTTAACTTTGTGAACAATGCTGACCAGCCCGATTCCTCGCCATTGTACACAGACGTGGATGACTGTTGTTTGCAAGTGGGATCTTGCTGAATAACTTTTTGATTATTACAAGCAAGGTAATGATAATTTACCATGATCTACACCTCTGGACAAAACCACATATCAGAGTTGGATTTCAAAGCCAGCCACCAACTGGGCATCTTCTGTCATGCCAAGTCTTCCATTGGCAAAACAATGGATGGAATCAACAGAACGTTAATGGAGGATTGCTAAACACTGTGGGAGTCACGGAGAAACTGACATTTCACACATTAACCCTTCATTAGAGAAAAAAGGTCTTTTGCTCTGACAATCTTTTGTATCCAGGATCACTGCTCACCTCCATTCTTTCGTTCCTCTTTTTTTCCCACCTGTGGAACCAACTTCCGCAGTCTCTTCAATCTCATCTTCCCCTCCAGGACTTCAAGACAGCTGTTCACCACCATATCAGATTATAATCCGCCATCTAAAACCTCGATCGCTTCTACCTTCGTTAACCCTCTCCACGGCCACCTCTTTCCACGTCTTTTCCAAGGTTTCCTTCACAAGCAAGACTAGTTCTTCATTCTTCTTTCCTTCCTGAAAATTTGCAGCTGTGTCCATTATGTTCAAATCCCCGCTTCCCGTGTCGTGTCCCAGTCCTCATTTCCCCCACATCCTTAATTTCTCCAAGTCTCCCTCTATTTTGTTCATCATTCTTGCTGTTGGTGTATTACCTCCCTCTTTCTACTGTTCCCTTTGTTCGATTCTCTTTGGATCCATTTCATCTTCTCGGACGTCGGTCCTCCAGGAGCCTCGACATTGTAAACAAAAACGGTGAAATGCCTGAAAGGTCGACATCTCCTTGCTTCCTATGGTGCTTAATGGACTCCTGAACACCGTTCTGTTGATTCCATCCATTGATGATTTCATCCTGTCATCCTGATGAACAAGAAAGCTTATCAAAACGTGAGCTCAGGAGTCTCTTTTGTTGTCGTTTTTACCAAAGGTATATTTTAGGAGTTAGATAGTTATAAGGAAGGAATTAGAATTATCGAGAGTATACGGAAGGAATTGAAGTGAGGGTGGGACATGTGATATGCGATGTAAAGACAATACAGCATTTTGAAATGACACAATCCACCCGAAAATGCTCGGCATACATGTGCAGAACTGCTTAGCAGCAATGTTGATCGAGGCATGCCAACGTATATCGTGTGTGCGAGATAAGGATTGTTCCCTAAAATGGCTCGCAAAGTTTCAAAAAGAAGCCGAAAATACCACGCATAACAAAAGGGTTGGAGAACTATTTCAGTTCACTGAAAGAGCTGAGATCTTGCAGCTGCCTGAACTGCAAAAAAACCCCCCCAAAATTTCCTGATGATGTGGGCCGGTGCAAGGCCCACACTGTGGATGGGCGCGTTCTACCCAAACCCGCTGACTATCGTTACTAGTGAATGGACTTTGAACCTTGCAGGAGTGCCTCATGTGAACATAGCAGGTGATTGGTGATTTATTTAATGGACGTCTCCAATTGAGGGATGATGCCGTGCGTCGTAACCAACGAATTAATGGTTACCAATTCTTCGACAAAGGAGATCTTCATTAAGTTTGTGCAAGCTACACTTTCATTGGTGGAGGTAATTATAGTAGATTTTTGCATCTATTATGAAAAGAAGTGTGTGTGTGTGTGTGTGTGTGTGTGTGCCAAATGTAGGTGTTATCCACTGTCACCGCACGCTGGTACTAACATGCAATGGTAGAAAGTTGACACTTCTCACTGACGGATATTTCCCATATTTATTTTATTTGTGCGAGTCCTATTTGCATTCAGGAACACAATTATGGTTGACTGTTTGATTTACACATTTCACCCTAGTAAAGCAGGTTAAAAGTGCCCCAGTTAGTAGAAGCAAGTCACTGGCAACGCACAGTCACAGCGCATGCCTGAAAGGCCTCATTGGAATTCATACATCATTTCGAACGTCCCATATTGGATGGGTAAGCACGACGAGGCGAGGCAGAGACACAAGGCCGAGGCAGATCAAAATGACCAAGGAGGCACACAAAATATATGGCAATGAGCAGAGGATACGAGCAGCAAATGATGCAAACAAATCTGCACACCATTCGATGGTAACAGAGACAAATCTGGAATGGTTTAATTAACTTTGGAAGCGGTTCACTCAAAAAGGAGGAAAAAAAAAAAGAACAATTTGCTCTTTCCATCCCTCTCGGGTTTCTGCAGGATGCACACGGTCTGCCATTAACCCCCTACTGGTGAAACTCCCAAAATCCAGCATCACTGCTCACCTCCGCTCATCTATTCCTCTTTTCTCCCACCTGTGTAATCAATTATACATTCTCTTCAACCTCATTATTCCCTCCATGTCTTCAAGACAGCTGTTCACCACCATCTCAGATCCCCCTCCAAAATCATGATCTTTTCTAACCCTGTTAACTCTCCCCAAGCCACCTCTTTCCAACTCTCCTGTCTTTCCTTCCTGAGAGTTTGCTTCTGTATTCATATTGTCCACCCCTCCATCCCCTCCTAGTCCTCATCATCCATCTTGTCCACCCCGATGTTTCCCTCCTAATCCTCATTCTTCTTCCTCACATCGCTTACCTTCAAAGTCTTTCAATGTTGTCCCTCAACCCTGCTGTTGATGTCCCCTCCCCCCATCCCCCCTCTCTTTCTGCTGTTCATTTTTGTTCTGTTGCATCCTGATCCGTTCTATGTTCTTGCTCCTCCAGGAGCCTTGACTCTGTGTATATCAAAAGGTGACTCTGCTGCAAACCAAAAACTGGAATCATTTTCTTTACCTCTTTTTATTTTTTTTTGCAGAACAAGAGGCTGAGAGTACCTTTCCGATGTTGCTTGAACAAACGTCGTCAGTGACTACAAAAGTTATCCGAAGTCATCAGCTTTCAACACAACCTCCACTGTTCAAAGCATTGTTCAACTGTCCAAAGCAAAAGGGTCTAAAGGCTGCTGGCTTTCTTGTGCTCTCACTCGGAATCATATGTGTCATATTGGTGGTTCATCAATGGTGCAGAGGGAAGGGAGAGCAAAATTATGCTGAGTCAGCTTCTCCAATGGGCATCAACAAAAAGGAGACCATAGAGCTTTAGTGACTTTCTCTTATTAATATTGAACCAAATATGTTTGGATATACAGTACCTTCATCATATGAGCATGAATGTATCTATCATATCAGGAATGAAGTTAGATCGAAAGTGAAGATTATAAATATATAATATATATATATATATATGTTTTAAAAAGATTGATGCAACTTTGACTTCCTGCCATTTCTTTGTTTTTTGACCTACACCGTTTTCCTTTTCAGGGTTTGGTGTTGTTATAGTGGTATTTGTTCCCTAGGATTTCTATCTCCATAGCTCAAATATGCCATTGACAGTGAAGCAGAAGACAGAAGTGGTGGCTCTGTGGTATGAGACTAAATCATATGTAGACACCTGCCAGAGGTTCTGCCAGGAATACGACCTCAGAACACGTGATGGACCCACAAATTGTGCCATTCAACGTATTGTGAAACATTTTGAGCACAAGGGTACAGTGCACAACCAAAGCAAGGGCAACAGTGGCAGGCCAGCATCAGTAACCAAGAGCCAAGCCAACATCAACACCATGCGGGATTCTGCAGGGGACAGTCCCAAGAAGACCCACCGCCGGTGCTCCCGGGAGCTAGGCATCAAACCAACATCAGTCTAGCGTATCCTCTCCAAGGAACTGAATCTTTCCCATACATAATCTCTATTAGGCATAAACGAGTCAAGATGACATGAGAAGGAGACTTGATTTGTGCAAATGGCTCATTGACAGGATGGAGCGGCACCCAAACTGGATCAACCTGATCTGGTTCAGTGATTAAGTCCATTTCCACTTCAACAGTGCCATCAACAACCATAAGAACATTTTCTGGCAGTTGTCTATATATGATTTAGTCTCATACCACAGAGCCACCAGTTTCGTCTTCTACTCCACTGTCAATGACATACTTGCGCTACGGAGATAGAAATCCCAGGGAACAAATACCACAATAACACCACCAAACCCTGAAAAGGAAAATGGTATCGGTCAAAAAACACAAAGAAATGGCAAGAAGTCAAAGTTGTTTCAATCTTTTTGAAACACCCTGTATCATATTATATATATATATATATATATATATATATATATATATATATATATATATATATATATATATATATATATATATATATATATACATATAAAAACCAAGGGGGAGTCATCAGCACCAACGAGGCTCCCAAGCATGTACTACATGCAAATGTAAATAGCAGATGGAACCGGTACTTCGGCTGAGGATGTGTGTATCATTGGGATTCACATATATGTACTACTTGTGAATGTCTGCAGCTGGAGAGGAACTCGGATAGGGTTTGAAACAGCAATGGGTTTACCTTGTGTAGCTTTTCATGGTTGCTTTATGCAACCTTCTTCAGGTGGAACAGCATGGGATTTATATATATATATATATCACAGCTTGAGTACAGTTGAGCCCAGTTCATATTTGGATGGCAGACGTAATTGGAATGTTGGGTATTGCAAGCTGAGGAACAGAAAGACAGCTCAGTTAGTCGTATGCTCACCTTTGAACTGTCTGATTCTGGATTCTTTCTTCTGTGAACTCTGCTGAAAATTGCCACACTTGCATTGGGACAGCAAGGGGGTACAACATCTCTCAACAGATCATATTTCCAAAATGTAAGCCATAGTGTGCTGTTATCTTCGTTGAATTCCTTACGTCTAGATTCATTGTATATTTAGGTTCATTCAGAAAGAGAAGAGTTTGAGGCAAACCAAGCCCAACCTTAATTACCACCATCTCACTATATTTGTGTTTTGGTTGTGACGAAGAAATTGGAACAACCACCAGGATAGCAGCTGGATGTAGAAGTGCTAAGATGTTCTGTCAGTTGTCTGAGCAGCCAGTTTCATTTTGATGCTGTTCAACATTGTATATACATACAATGGGAGCATGCGCCACAGCGTGTCGCTGCATCCTCTTCCTACCGGTACACGAGGGGCCTCCATCTGACCATCCCCCAGGCAGATGCCTGGCCCATCCCCATCTCTTATGGATAGGACATTTCAGGCACTCGCCTAAAGGGACCGCCTCAGGTTGTTGTCTGTCCTTGCGTCCGTTATCAGTTTTTTTTTTAAATGATTATTATTTTTTGCCACCATAATAACTTGCGAACCACTGAAGAGATTTCAATCAAACTTGCCAAAATTATGAACTGATTAGATTTTGGGTTCACAAGATCAAAGGTCATGGGACCTTTTAATTGAAAATCTTTGTTACTGCGATAACCTGTGAACCACTGAAGCGATATAAACCAAACATGGAACAAGTTTGGACGAAACAAGGAAATCAGACACAGGTGAAGGCCATTCAGCTCATCATCATGCAGGTTAACCCAAGGAGATGCCTTCTTGTGGACGACACCTCAGCATCACTCTGACACACACTACAGTGTGTTTTTTGCGGAGTACAAATCTTGACAACATTGTCGAATGTCAAGGATATAATAATATTGTCTCATAATTCAGCCATATTAATTTGAACCCAAATACAGTCAAGGCAGATTGGAGGTCAATTAGCTCCATAAGTTTTGAAGGCGACAGTGATAGTTTGGTGCAGTTGGAGGGCAGGGAACAATCGGTGCGCTGTGAATGTAGACATGTATAGTGTTATTGATGACACAAGAACGTTGTTTGGTATTTGGAAAGTTTTTACCTCTAGTTTATCCCACTAACAAATTTCTGACCCTCGAGCATCTTATCCACTTGGGTCGAGCGAAGGGACATCACACATCACAGGAGCCTCGCGAGCTTGACAGGGCAACATGCAGTACATCCAACGCCCATCTGTTACATCAAATTTTCCATTCAAACGTTAAATATACATTAAAAACCATTGTGGGTACTTATAAGATAGTTTCTGCCATATAGCTAAACTCAATCCTTTTCGTGAATTTCCCTTTATTTAAAGTAATGGTCGGAGTGGGAGTTGATGTAATCGGCTTCAGTTAGACAAATAGCCTCCTATACCTGAAGTTTCTTCGATGTACATAAACAGACGCACACCACATCATGTGTATGCTGTCAGGACATGCAATGTGGGTCCGAAACATAAAAGTTTTTTGTAATTGACAAACTCGTTGGAAGTCTCCATCAGTGGTATTTTGTATTCTTTATTCATATTACAGCAAAACCATTTCACATCTACCCTTTGTCCTTTTTATGTGTCATCACAAATCACAGCTTCCAGCAGGAAATTTTGCCTGTAAATGTAATTAATAGGGACAAACATCTATATGCACACACAGACGAGGAAAGTTTAGTAATAATAAGCTGGATAGAGAGCCAGCTGTAGTGTTTAGCACTACACCGTTTCATAACACGAGATCAGAGCTTTGAACTTGCACCGAATCGAGCTCTGAACTCACCGTCAATGACAAACTATAATAGCACAGAGACGATCCGTGCAAATTTTATCCGATAAACATGTGCAACGCGTCGATATCTACAAGCTGGCACATGTGCAACCATTTCATAAATATCATATGCCGAGACATCGTCTTAAGTTAGTGGGAACTTTGGCGCTGTATCAAGCAAATTCCGAAAGGATATCTACAGAGTCGGAGGCAAATAGAGAAGGTGAGTATTTGGACACCAGAACACATGGTCATCACAAAACATTGTTCACCACTTTGCAAGAATGGAAGCTTCGACTGGACAGTGCCAGCTTTAAGCAAACACAATTCTTTGATTACACCCAAAAGCAAAATGCAACTGATTTTGGCTTAACCAATTCAAATTATTCTGCCTTCACGGGAAAATTGTAATCATATCAAGTTCCTCAACATGATTGCAGTATTCTTGGAATGTTGACAGCGATTTACCTCTTAAAGTGCAAAATAATTCAAGTAAAAAGTGTCATAAAAACTGAAAATGAGGCCTGCATAGGGACTGGAGTGGAGGTGCGGGCAGGTGAGTAATTGAGGCTACACTAATATTCCAGTTCATAAGACGAGACGTTCTACAATTAAAAAAAAAAGTTTTTTTGAATACACAAAGCTAACTAGTCACAACTATACTTCATGTCAAAATGAGGTGATTATGCTAATGTTAGGCTGATATAGGGGTAAAATATATCAAGTGCAGGATGTGGGGGAAACCACATGTGCTGCCCGCACCCAAACATGGCGTCGCTCCGCCATGCGGTAAGCCCGCCCCCACATAAGGTGTCGCTCCTTCGTGTCATGGGGTAAGCCCACCTCGACCCACAGTGTCGCTCCTTCATGCCTTGGAGTAAGCCCACCTCGACCCACGGTGACGCTCTGTAATGACTAAAGAGAGTCACCGATTAGTAGGTAAGGTAGTGTGGCCTCGATGACTGGCCTCAGACAAGTATTGCAATTGTTTTTGAACATATTCTCAACATGCTCAATGTACAAATATTTCCAGCATGCAACAGGTTGCCATATGAAACTCACTGAAACCAGTTTGTGTCACAATTTCATCTTCGACGAAGGTACCTTTCAGCATCCATTTCATAAATACGCACCGACATCACACACGGCTGGCTTCGTAAATCACACTTAAAACTACACCCCTTTGGAATTTTAAAAACAACTCTTCACACAACAATCTTATTTTATAGCATCTTCCTACATTCACAAAAAATATTTAACTACATGGCTTATACAAGCCAAGCTTAGGTTATGATAACAAGTTGAACAAGAGAAAAATGCTTTGTTCTTCAAGAACTTTTTTTCATAGCGCCGGACATTTGTTCAGGGTAGCTCGCATACCACATGGATAAACATTTTAACATTTTGTACATGTATGTGGAAAAAAAACCACTTAACAACTTATGGGAAATCACACAATCACAAGTTCCTGTTATGATCGAAGCAAGTCAAGGCCTTTAGGAGCCAATAAGTTTGTATCCTGGCTGAGAGAAGCAAGGCTGAGTAGTTTCTGCCTAAATCATTAAAACTCTGGCTGTGGCCAGTGCAATTGTATTCTAAAAAATAATTAATGGAAGCCATTTGTTTTATGTATAAGTCCAGCGAAGCATTTTAGCTCATTAAGAAACACATTTTGCTCTACAGGTCATCATGAGATGAACCACAAGTCTCTGCGACAGACAGCTTAATGCGGATCACCTATTTCAGCCATCTGCACGACCTGATTTCAAATGTCAAGTTTGGAGAGTGGCCGTAAAACAGGTATCTCTCTGTAAGTGATCAAAAAAACACAATGCATTAACAAAGATGGTAAAAATGAACAAAAACAAAAAAAAATCTGAAGCAGAGTGAGGTATGCTTTGTAAGGGCGAACATTTGCACAGTATGTATTACAATCTCCATCTCAAAACATAGGAACAGGTAATAATAAGAATGAAGCAAAACAGCAACCGTGTGCTGAACTCTAAAATTCGATCTTGCACGCAGGAAAGGCCTCGCCTTGCATCACCACTGTGCTGTTGCTGGCAAGGACTGTAAGTCCGAGGCCTGTCGCTTGTTCACGGCTTGTCTGGTACCAGGCCCGCATTGCTTCAGTGTCTTGGGTTGGGATCACAGTCACCTGCATACAAGGCATGTCTAAACTTTAAACATTGATCACACAATTGCATCTCCAAGAATGGTGGGAAAAGCTTCTGTCGTGCACCTCTCTTTCATTCTGGTGCTTTGCACAAATGCAGGTTCAGTGCACTCTGTTATCCACTTGTGTTTAATTTTTCTTTTGTATGCATAGTCTAGGCTCATGGAAGAGTGAGGACTAGTAAACTGAATGGATCAGGATGCAACAGGACAAAAGTGACAGTAGAGAGAGGGGGAAAAACACCAACAGCAGAGTTGAAGGCCAAGATAGAGGGAGACTTGGACAAACAATGTGTGTGGGGAGGAATGGGGAGCAGGATTGGAGTTCATGGCTGGGGTGGATGAGATGGATACAGAAGGACAGGCAGGAAAAAAACAAAAAGAAGAGGAACAAATGAGTGGAGGTGAGCAGTGATATTGGATTTTGGGAGTTTCACCAGAAGGGGTTGATGGTGGACCATGTGTGCCCTACAGAAATAGGAGGGGGGGGGGAAGAGGACAAAGCATGGAAAGAGCAGAGGGTGCAAGACCTGGACAGAGACCACCAACCTGTCTGCGATGTAGATGTGATAGGCCCATAAACTCAGCTTCTTCGTGGGAGATTCCAATGATCTTGAATGCCTTGGATTCCCCAGCATCAACCTAAGCAGTATTTGAGGCAGGGGAGGCAGCCCAGAGGAGACAGCAGTACTCCAAGCTGGGGGTGAAAGCTTCGGAGGTGGATCAGAGTTCAGGTGTGCTAAGGAAGGACTTTGTATGACTGAGGATGCCCAGTCGGCGGCTGGCTTTGGAAGCCAACTTTGAAACGTGGTTTGCCAAAGAAAGATCATGGCTGATAGTGAGACCTACGAGTATGAATGACTGAACTTCCTCAATAAGATTGTTAAGACAGTAGATGGAGGGGGTAGGGGGGAGAAGGGTTACCAGATTGTCCTTGTTTTGAGACAAGCTCTTCATCACTCACTTTAATGTTTCAACAGTTGAAATGAAACAAAAGTAAAATTTCAAACAACGAAAATTCACTTCATAAATTTAGATGTAAAAAACATAACCTCCTTCACCTTGGGTGGAAGAGGTAACAATAAGTTGATACTCTAGGTCCCCTGCCTTTTGGGTGATATGAGGAATAAAACTGTGTATTATGAAAGCTAAACCTTGAACGTTTTTTTGAAATATTGTGCATACAAGCTAAGTTACCAAGATGGTTGCCATGGCAAGATAATTCAGCCAATCACTGCTGAGATCTAATCAGGTTGAGATAATCTCATGGAGAATAGATATCTGCAATATGAAAGCTAAATGTTCAACGGTTTTTGAAATTATTGTGTACACAAAAGTACATGCACAGATGGACAGATGGATGATCGATCATGGACGTATGATCGGTCATTCGGACGGAGCTCATTTTAATGACTCCCATCTCCGAGCTTGGCAGAGGGACGGGGACAAAAATGCACTTCCAGATATTTTAAAATGTGCTTCATCAAACCTCTTGAGCCAAAGAAGGGTGTCAACTTAACTTTCTTCCCAAAGCAGATAGCACTCTTTTGTCAACCTTGAGTTGAATATGCTTGTTATTCAATGTGTCCGCCAATGCAGAACTATATCAGCGTTGACAGGCTAGTATTGCTGAAAACTGGGTAGTTAGTTGGGTTGGTCACTGGTGTTCTTTGTTTTGCTAAACAAGAGGTGTACAATGATGAGACAAACTTTTCAATATTGTCCAGCAAGCAATCATGTAAGGGGCATTCAAAATAATTTGAATGCCTCTTACATGATTGCGTAATCCACCGAAAGATAAAGGGCAATAAAGTTGGAACCTATTTCCTTGTATCTCCAGTCTGGTTTTAAATAGTTTTGAATAACACAGATTGTCCTTCTAAAGGGCACTAATGACGACCTGAACAAGGCCGACCAAGGATCAGATACAACACCAATACGCTTGGGCTTATCAGCTGATTTTCACACCGATGACCATGATGTATATTAATTCCTCGTCTTCAATCTCATTTTGGTATATCTGTACCTGCTCTGGAATGGTTAAAATCTTATTCTTAAAAAAACAAATGCACATCCACTCAATATTTCTGGTTACCTCTGCCACCGAAGGTGGACGGAGGTTATGTTTTCACCCCTGTCTTTTGTCTGCTTGTCTGTCTGTGAGCAGGATATCTCAAAAAAGGTTATGGACAGATTTTGACGAAACTTCGTGGACAGGTTGAAGGAAGGAGGTTATGGTGAAGGAGGTTATGGTTTCATCCCTTTCTATCTGTTTGTGTGCAGGATATCTCAAAAAGTTGTGGACGGATCCAGATGAAACTCGGTGAACATATTGGGTGTATGACAAGGACAAATTGATTAGATTTTAGTGAAGATTCGAATCCGGATCCAGATATGAGAATTTTTATTTTTATTTTTAAGTGATTATTCACCATTGAGAGATGGGGCCAAAACTCTATAAAGTATAGCATGATATCTCAAAGAGTTGTGGATGAGTAGGGGAGGTGACAATAACGAGCCAATTCGATTTTGGTTCGGGTCTGGAACCAGAATCGGCCTATCAGTGCGATACAAAACGTAAACTGTTCAGCCCTGAGGATGTATGCATACTACCGAGTGCCATTCTAGTTACATGCCAGATGATGTTAACCTCTCAGTTGATGTTTCTCAGGGAATTTAGTCTGGCAGCCAAATGGGATTTTAGGGGTATACCTGGAAGTATTTTAGGGGTATACCTGGAGTATATACAATGTTTTTTGATTGATTTGGGTCACTGAGACCATAAATATTAACAATCCGCTTGATGACACCCTGTCACTGTTGGGCATTTTTTCTAACTTGCATAAAACCAAAATGGCCGCCAGTGTTCTATTGAATATACGATAATTAAGATATCTCGGCTTCTAGAAGGGATTTTAAAACTATCTAAAATGTTTTAACGGGGCTTTAAGACATTAGGAACCCAATGGAATAACTTTTATTATGATTTGACAACTCCTTTCATTGCATAAATCCAAGATGGCCGCCGTCAAACCTCTCGGGAGACCGGTTTCATGTCACCACATTCTGGATACAATTTGGATACATTTTAAATGATTTGTTTTAGTGTTTTGAAAAAATAGAGGTCCCATATAATACATCTTATATTACAATTTAAATATATTAGCTTCATTTGCATATTCCAATATGGCCGTTGTCAATCTGTTAACATTTTGCTGTACTTTGAATGACATGCTTGATTTGATCTAATGGTGACAATATCATTGAACACCTTAAATATAATATTAGTAGTTTGTCATTGACGTATACGTTCGAATATATTTAAGCTGACAGACACCAGGTCATAAAGTAAACTAATTTCAGATATCCATTATATAGAAGAAAGTGATGAAAAGTCATAATGTTCTAGTAGTGTCTATGCTGAGCAAGCCATGGCGCAAAAGAAATCGTTCACATTTCTTCTCCTTTAACTACTGTGATATTAGAGTTATAGGCATGACATTGTACACAGTTTCAACATGATGTTCCTCTCATTTGTCTGTGTTGACATTAATACCTTTATGTCTAATTGTCATCGTCGTCATCTGCATCAGAGGCTACATCACATTTAGTCAGTTCGTTATGACAGTCCTCAGCATGACATCCGCAAAATACAGTGCACGGTAGTTACCGCTCACTCATCCACATCTTCCTGATTTGCAAGGTCTTTCACTTTCACAAGAGCAGCGAATCAGTTTCAGAATCTCTTGTGGAGCAGGGACACATCTTCATGTATCGATTTAGGCAACATAGTCTTGGAACTGTCGTCACGAACGTATCCATGTTCTGTTGGATCTAGCGAGGGAGGTCTAGATCCAAAGCGTGTTTCACACAGCTGCCTGCAGATGTGCCCATTTAAATTTTTCCGAGAAAATTGCTTCTTAGTTGTGGGAGGTAGAGACTTCAGCTTTGGTATGGCTGTGGTGCCCTTTCCAACCTTTGTGGCCCATAAATTCTTCCTTGTCTCAAACATACTGCTACAGTCCTTGTGTCCATAGCATGTGGCCACAAAGTTGGATGCCTGTCTTGTTATATCTGGTAACAATGCATGAATGTCACCCAAAAGTGACAAGGAGTAGCCTT
>CM068961.1:112698305-112712023 GCA_035128595.1 Eptatretus atami | reverse complement strand
TAATTTCCATCAGCTGTGATTTATTTTCTGACATTGTCAGGACAACTTTCTGTGGGGGGTAGAGGTGTATCTAGAGCCAGTCGATGTACTCTGCTTGCTTCTGTTGTTCTATTGCATCTGGTCATACTCTTGGTACTGAAATCCTGGTACCTGTCGAACACGAGATAGACATCGCTAGAAGTAAGTTTATGTTGGATGTACTGTTTGAAGTTCACAACAAAGTCACGGACTGTCCCATTCACTGGCCAGTGTATCACCCAGAGGACAGCTGAACCATCTAGCACCCTACATTTGACTTTGGGTAATACGATTCTTGATGACATCTCAACTTGAAGTTGCTTCTTCAACTGTGCCTTAGCCTTTCCCGTTCTCATGTCACCCGAGTCGTTGAACATCGATGTAGGCAAAATGAAGGAGTTGTCAAATCATAATAAAAGTTATTCCATTGGGTTCCTAATGTCTTAAAGCCCCGTTAAAACATTTTAGATTGTTTTAAAATCCCTTCTAGAAGCCGAGATATCTTAATTATAGTATATTCAATAGAACAATGGTGGCCATCTTGGTTTTATGCAAATTAGAAAAATGCCCAAAGGTGACAGGGTGTCATCAAGCGGATTGTTAATATTTATGGACTCAGTGACCCAAATCAACCCAAAAACATTGTATATACTCCACTTCCAGGTTAAGCTAGTTGGCTGCTGGACTAATTTGTTCATGGTCCACTTTAATTTTCTTGTTCCATCCGCTGGTTATAATTTTATGCAATTCCAACATCAGTTTTCATTGCTACATTGCTGATACCCAAGTAATATCTACTTCTTTTCTAAGGCTCGTGGAGGAGCTGTGACACAAATCACACACTCGTATGCAGACAGATAAATGAGACAACATACTTGGCTTCCACATAAACATAGGCGCTGAGCTTGGGGGAAGTGACCTCACTTCCTGGAGTAATCTGGGTAACCCTCTGACATCGCTTTTCTCTCCGCACTCAGCAGGGCAATAAAGTTGGAATTTCCTCCTTCCGGTGGATGCCAACCAATAGTTGTTTGTTGAATTAAATGACTTGCTCTCTTTGACAACTCTGACTTCCTTCTTGCTTGATCGTCAAACATGGATATCTGAAATTCTTAAACTTAATGCTGACGACTGATTATGCTGATCCTTGGGCCTTTATGCGTTCTCAAAAAACTGCATCCTGAAGTGGTGAAACTTGGTGATCACTACCTTCATCTACGGCTCTTAATCGTGGTGTCACCATGGACCTGACACTTTCTTACATCCCACATATTACCAAAATCTGCACATCAATTTACTTTCGTCTCTATAATATTGCTCAAATCCTTGATCATGTTCAAATCACAAAACAATGGAAATCCTCATTCATGCTTTCATCACGGCATGCTTTGATTACTGCAATTCTCTGTTGGCAGACTTACCCGCCTCTTCTCTCAAGCCCCTACAACTTGTGCTGAGCATGGCAACTTTATGCTTGTCGTTCAAGTTCGTAAATCTGGTCATACCGCTTCAATAATTAAAACTCTTCATTTACTTTTTCCTGAAAACTCTTCATTGGTGGATGAGTTGGATAGGTGACCGGAAAAAGACTATTAGATTTTGGTTAAGGTCCGGATGTCGATCCGGACCATCAGTGGGATACAAAACGTAAAATGGTCAGTCTGGCAGAGGTATGCGCTCTACTAAGTCCCGTTCTAGTTTAACTTTGTGATATTTAAAAAAAAAAAAATTCTAATCCTTCATAGTTTGTACGAATTATTACTATCAAGTTTTCTTGCACGCTAAAATGCTTTGAGAGCGTGTCAGTGTGTCAGTCAGTCAATGTGTGTGGTGTGTGTGTGTCTCCTCCATAACTCCAAAACCACGAAACCTAGCAGCCTGAAACTTTGCAAGCACACATGAAACTTTGCATGGAACTCCAAGGGAGTGCATGAATGAAAATTGGGACTTTGGGTTAATTTAAACATCCCTTTTGAAGACAATTAACGGCCTTATTTAATTATTTCCTTTATCATGTACATCCTCGGACACCTCGCTCTCGATGGGGTCTTAAGACGCATCCTCGGTTACCTCGCTGGGGTCTTAATTCACCATTTTGTTCGGCCTTCTCAACAATGCCATTAGTTGAAACAGGCCGCAACAGTTTATAAACGATAAAGCGCTCAAAATGTTTTTGTTTTTTTTCACTTCTCTTGGTGACATCATCGAATGTCTGATCTTCATTCCCACAAATCGCTGTATACATCGCTTTTGTAAGTGCTATAGCTTTCAAATTAGGAGCTTGGAGTGATTTCATACATTATATGATGCGATTTTCCACGATCTACTCTCAAGGACTAATTCAAGTAGATAATAGAAATATAATTTGAGTTTGGAGGATCGGATCATGTGGCTTAAATAACTCGAAATCTGGAGTGAAATCTGAGAATGTTAAGAAATCGGCGATGTTTAGTTCTTTTGCGGGTATGTGCCATTACCAAACAGCTTGCTATCGCTTGTAAAGACAGCCATTCCTTTTCAACCATTTAATTGGAGTGCTTGCTTGAGTGTTTATGCCACTTGTCGAGCACCCTACAGTTGATAGTGGTACAATTTGTGTCCCAATCAGGATGTACAATCGGCAGTTGCTACAAGCTAGGGGTACATATGGGTAGATTTGGATCTGTAAAGGGACTCTCCGTGTGTGTGTATGCCTGCATGCTTGGTTACGAGCACCGTGGTGACAAATTTTCATCAGGTATTTTATGATGATGGGTGGTGGAGGTTTAAAATTTAAAATTCAGCAGCATACGAGCTATCACGTTTTCCTTTCTCCTCGTGACTGTTTCTAAAGCAATTGGTTCTTTTATATGAACCGGATTTGCTTTGCAAAGGTTATATGTTTCTCTTTGTGAGTTTCAAAGCAAAATATATTTGATAACACACGATTTCTGAGCCGTTTGCCGTATGAACGTGTTTTCTAAATTAAAGAGCCAAATTTTTTCCACCCGTCACAAGACGATTGGCAGCTGTTTATAAAGATTAATGTTTATGCACATCTCCCTGAAACATCTATTAAGGCAATGTTGTTTTTATAATCTGTTTATTGAAATTCCCCTAAAACAAGGGTGAAAGCTACTCAAAGTTTTTGGGTTGTATACAATATGTACTGTAGTATACAATATGTGATGTACACATCACACTGACTCCAATCTGCTGATTCCTGAAGAATTGCCGATATTGGCCAAGCGCTAATACTGTGTGTGTGTGTGTTGTGTGTTGTGGTGTGTTTTATAAGATAACATTTTTTCTCTCTGCTACCTTCTCCCCCCCCCCCCCCCCCCCCCCCCCCCCCCCCCACCCATTCTCTCTCCATCTCCCTCCCTCTTTCTCTCGTCTCCCCTCTCCCTCCCTCTCTCTCTCTCTCCCATCCTCACTGCCCACCCTCCTCATACAGTGCAGCACCCTCCTACACACATCTCTCTCTCTCTCTCTCTCTCTCTCTCTCTCTCTCTCTCTCTCCTCTCTCTCTCTCTCTCCTCTCTCTTCTATGTCCGGGTGGTGATTATGTCTGTACGTGTTTGTCTCCCAATGTGTCCAGGTGGTGTTTATCTCCGCATGTGCTTGACAGTGTTGATCTCTGCACGTGTCCTGGTGGTGTTTGGTCCTGGACGGGAGTTTGTCTCTGGACCGTGTTATAATATGACCGGAAGAAAATGGATTTCAGATGTTATTTGTTTCCATCTTCACTGTTATTCTATGCGGAATCATTTTGATGATACAGTCTGAATCTTAATTAACGCTACACCACACGTCTGCCTTCCCTTCCCCGGCCCTCATCATTCTTCCTCCCTCCTCGCTCCCCCACCCCTCCTCTTTCTTTCCCCCTCCACCTTCTGACTCTCCCCCACCCCGGTCTCTCTCTCTCTCTCTCTCTCTCTCTCCACCCTCTTTTTCTCCTCCTCAATCTTCTCCCTGCTCTCAGTATTCCCGTCAGCGAAGCGACGGATGGTATTTGCTAGTCCAGGAATAATTCTTACGAAGTTGTCATGGTTTTGACTTTGTTTAGATCACTTCTTTTTTCATACGAAGCAAATGGCTGTGGGGAAGCATCACTGGCTGAGGGCACAGCTGTGCTGTTAATGCAGTGCCCTCTGTAGGTTAGAGCAGGAATTTGTAATTTGTTCACGGTCCCGGCAATAGCTCGCCTCCTCTTTGTGAAGAACACCGTGGGATCTTTAACGTCCACCAATTAATGCTGGCAGAGGGGGCACCCGTTTAACGTCCATCCAAGTGAGTGATATTGATGAGTCACCACACCTGTGAAACAACGAAATGACAGTTTACAGCTATGTCGGGATTCGAACCCAGGCTAGACGGTTTAGAGGCGAGTGTGCATACCTTTTGGCCATCCTGCCCGCCTCGTTTAAGAACTCTGACCAAAATAGTTTTCTTTTGACTGTTGGAAAAAAAAATTGTTAAAATATACACAAAGTATTGCGTCAGCACTTGGCAAATATACTGGCTGTCGTGACAAATAAACTTCCGACCATTGTTGACATTTATGAGTACGACACTGAGCTCTATCCGTGGAGCACAAAGGGGGTAAAGATAGTCGCAGCCACTGGAAGTTGTTCCTCTGTCATTTTATACCCTCATAAAACTCACGCTTGCTAAAAGGCAGTAAAGGGATTGATATCACCTTTTAAGAATAGTCTAGCTCTAGCTTTACAGTGGCTGCTGAGATTCCATGTTGGGAGGTGCAAACCGATGTTTTTAGGATATTATAATCCAAAGTTTATATATATATATATACATATAATGGTCCACGATTCAGCAGTTAGAGTTCTTGAAGAACGTAGAGAAGAGACCTACTTCGTTATGTGGATGACGAACAATGAGACTGTTCTTACAATGTTCAAAGGTAGCAAACAAAGTTACTCGAGGTTTCTGGGTTGTATACAGTACGTACTGTAGTCGGTAACCACACCGACTCCAACCTGCCGATTCCTGAAGAATTGCTGATATCGGCCAAGCACTTTTTGGACCTGGAAGCTTCATAATATTGTACAACACCAATGTTCGACTTTACCTCGATTGATGTATACAGGTGTCGATTCCATACCTTTCCAAGCATGTAGAACACCTCGAAAAAATTCAAAGGCTGGCCACGAAGATGGTAGCCCAGTATCAGGCATTTGCCATATGGAGCGACTCCACAGGCTGAAGCTGTACTCACTTAAGGAAAGACGTTTGATAGAAGATTTGATTGAGTGCTACAAGCTTTTGTCAAGGAAGGTGAAAGTAGACTATGAACATTTTTTTTTCCACTTCCACTTGCAACCTCCAGATCCCTCCGAGGAAATTCGTTAAAACTCTATAATATGAAGTCAAGACGACAGGTCAGACAGAGCCTTTTCAGTCAGTGTGTAGTGAATTGCTGAAATGAGATACCAGATCATGTAGTGTGAGCCACGATGACCAATGCCTTTAAAGCATATTATTATTATTATTATTATTATTATTATTATTTTGTATTCAGCCTGTGGCTGCTTGGTTGCATCATTTTCTGGGGGCACAGCTGCGCTGCTGATGCAATGCCACTGTTCCCAGCAAGCTGGTACTCATTTCACCAACATCTGAAGAATGACAGGCTGAGTCAGCCCGAACTGGTGTTAATTCAACAGCCTGACAGGGGCTTGAACTCACAACCCTAGGATCTTAAGCCAAGCACCTAAACCGTTAAGCCAACACCAGGCTTAACGTGACTTAAGCCAACACTTATCCCCCATAACGTGACTCGAGCGTAAAATTCAAAGGAAATTCAACAATGAAAATGGACGGTAAAAAGTCAACATTACATAGTTCGGAGTTCAAAATCATGTTAACTGCTAAGGAATGTTAGAGAAAACCTGTTCGAGCAGAGCAAACGTTTTTATGAATAATTTAATATGACAGACGAAAATGTACCGGCATGTCAATCTTCCATTGCGCTTTGCAGTCAAGAAGAGCTTGAAGTGTGGCTGGGCCTGGCTCACAACGTGCACCATCATCTCCACTGAACACATAGTGAGCTGCACGCACAAGCTGGAAAAACTCGGGGCCTACGGCAGAAGGGCTACCATGGTGCGGCACATATGCCAAATCCACATACACTGGAAGAACAGGCAAAGGCTCTTGACTGTTGGAAGTGCGACGTGGTGGACCATCTGTAGATAGGTGGCATCGGTATTTTAGGAAGGGGTGGAGGGTGGGGGAGGCTGGTATGATGGATAAAAACATAGTACAAGCAGTTTACACGAATGAATCTGCTGAATTATCCAAAATTTTAATGTTGTCAAAGCTAGGGGCTGAAATGGCAATCTACATCTGGAATTATGGTCCCTGCACTCAAATAAAATGTATAACTAGCACCAGAACATTGCTGAAAGTTCTATACATGGTTTCTTATTGAAAAAGTCTACTCTCTCCTTCAGATAACGAGATAATTATCTAGACTAGATCAATACCTGAAGATGTCTTCCTTGTTGGTCTTGCTGTTGGTATGCTGTGGTTGCTGTCCTTCCCATCACTGCTCCTCGAATTTTTCCTCTCAATTGGCCGAATGCCTTTCGTCACTTTTTCTGAGTCTTTTATTTTTGTGAGTGGTGCTTTTGATGGCCTTTCGGTGATATCCCGAATACCGGGCCTGACCTTGGCATTCATTTTGTGTGCTGGCAATGTAGGCTTGTGCTTCACTTGGCCTTTTTTCACTTTTCCCATGTCCTTGATGTCTTTTTTGTTAGCTTGCCCTCCGAGGTTTGAGTTCAGTATCACTGGCTCTACCATGCCCACATCTGGGTCAGCAGGAACTGGTCTAGGGTCAAGGATGGGTCGGTTGAAAGATATGCAGGCCATATTGAGACCAGTTGTTGTAGTACTAGGTATTCCAGGACGATCATTGGGTAGGCAGTCTGACTCATCATCAGAATCAAGGACAGCATCAGCAGTAATAGATGGACAGTCTTCAGTCTCTGGGGGAACATCTGAGTCCGTTTGTGAGGGTGCAGATTCGCTGACAGATGATGGTGGCGTTTCATCGCCATTGATTGGAAATCTTTCTTCTGGGGGTTGAAGTGGAGGAGGAGGCATGCTCTCATCTCTTAACCATGGTGACTGCTTAGGGATAACATCTACACTCTCTGGAAATAAGTCTTCACTTGCAGTGCCCACCTCAGCATGCTGAATCTGATGGTGTGAGAGTAGGTGGACATTGACTGTTGGTCCATTTGAAGGTCTGCTCAATGTCGTCTTCCTATTGAGTTGAGTGGAAGATTGGACGAATTCTTGCGGCATGTCTTTCTCCCCATAAAATCCAGGTTCAGAGTGTGGAGATGTATACAACGGTAAAGCCTCACATTCATTGAAACTTACACAGTTTTCTTTCGCTACATGCAATGTCAAACTCTGAGAATTGGATTCCTCTGACTGGCAAGACACCATTTCTACTGGAGACCATTTAGCTCCTGATTCTTCGGTGGCCACTGGTGTTTCAACGAAAAGAGAATCTTGGAAGTTTGAAACTGGTGATGGGGAGGATAGAGAAGAGGTTGATGCACCCTCTAATGTGGGAGATGTCTCATTGAGTTCTTGGAGTTTTGGGCATCGAGCTGGAGATTCGGCTGATAATGGTGAGTCTGAGTCCGACTTACAAACCGTTTGACTAAGTATTGAATCGAGTTGTTCAATTGGACTGAATAAATATGAATTAGTCATATCTGAAAGTCTTACCGGAGAATTATTGCTATTCAGAATTCCCAGATGGGTTGGTATTGTGACGTCATCCTTATCAGTAAAATGCATCGCTTGGTCACTTTTTTGGATGTGGAATAGCATGCTACTTTTGTCAATTGTGCTTTCGGATTTTGATTCAAGAGATGCTTGGATGTTCTCACTATTCCTACATGCTCCATCACCAATGTGGGTGGATGTCTCTTCATTGAACCCAGGTGTAACGTTACCACTTTGAAATTTTAATGACTCTTCAATTCCTTGCTTCGCCATTCTTACAGTAAAGTAATTGCAATCTGTATCATCCACAGCTGGGGGTGCAAAATCATCTGTAGAGGTGTGTTTGAAAACCTGAATATCTGCTTTTGTTTCAGGATATGACGGAATACATCCTGGGGATGGAGCATCAAACTGGACATAACCTGGTTCTAAGCTGCAGTCCTCTGCAGGAGTTACAGATCGCTCAGATGCTGACATATCCAAGGCCCTGTCACTGTCTCCATCTCCATCTTCCCTGCACAAAATAGCCTCAGGGGGCACATGAGCCATACCTATGAGTGGGCGAACCTCCTCAAAGGGACTCAGAGATGGGAAATTGGTTGACGGAACCAGGCAATCTGTAACCTTCTCAAAACGTAAAGATGGGTTTATCAAGGCAGCACTTTCAGAAAGCACATCAAAATCGGCTATATCTACTGCCTTTGAAATACTAAGTGAAATATCAGGTGGCAGTTTTGGTGGAGATCTTTCTTGTGGTGGTGAGTCGGTCCCAGGAAATGGTGGTGGGCTGCGCATAGGAGACAGGACTTTTTCCGCTGAAGATACGAGGTCAGGGACTGGCTCGTCCATTGGGCTAATATTGCTACTGTCTGCACTTGAATCCTCCTGAGGATCACAACAAATTAATTCTGCAGCTCTTTGCACGAGTGCGGATGTATCCAAAGATTCGGGTTTTTCATCGATGGGTGATTGATGATACGGTGTGTGGCCAGCACTTGCTGGAGGAGATTTGTCTTCATCTTCAGTCTTTCTTTCTTCTTGGTGAAGCTGTTCGACAGGTTTGGTCCCTCCCGTGTCATTCAGGATTACTGTGCTATTAATTTCAATTGGTGTAAGGTCAAAATTCACACTCTTTTCGCTCGCAGGGGTCTTTGGTGGTGGGGACTGAGGAGCAAGGCTGCTTGGTGGACTAATGTTTACCTCGAGATCATTGTAAATGTCCTGTCTTTCCTGCAAACTTTCCTGGCTATACAACATAAACATCTTTGGTGGCAACTCAAATAGGCTTTTCTCCTCCATATGTAATGCTGGATTCTTCATAGTGGTAGAGGAAACACATTCTTTATCCTGCATCGTGTCCATCCTCGAGATATTTATTGGGCTACTGTCAATGAATGGTGATACCATATTTTCTGTTTGAACCTTCTGTACAACACCTGGTGCATCACCTCCAGCAACTACCTGTGCCAATTTGTCAATGGTTTCTCTTTCACTGCAAATTCCAGATTCTATTTCCAGGTACTTGGAATAACTTTCTTGAGGCGATACAGGAGACGGTACCTTGCTTGTGGATGCTGATCTCTCGGATTTTTCTCCATCTTTATCATAATCAGCTGCATCATAGCATGCACTATCCAAAGCTTCAAGGTCAATTTCTTCCCCAACTTCCATTGCCAATTCAGCACGAGAATGAGAAATCTTCCCTTCTGGTTTTATTTCTGCCTGACATTGGACATCTTTTGCTTGGTTCATGGATATTTCAGTACAATCGTCGCATGTAGATGGCTTTGCTCTGTACATTTGTTTCGAGGATTCAAAACCGTCACTATATTTTTGCAAAGGCCTGCGATTGGTTTCTCCGTCGATTGCAGAATCTTCCAGTTCTTCAACATTTTCTTTTACCTTCAATTTAGTATTACCTGAAGAGATCCTGTGAATGTCGTCTTCCTCATTCTCTTTCGCGTGATGGACTTTATGTCCAATTTCACGCTCGGCGATCTCGGGGGGTGAGGATTCAAGGTCGGCTTCAACATCTGTGGCAGAAATTCCTTCATCCGGAGAATCCTTCTGAGTGCTTTTATCAATGCAAATGTCTGAATCCACACTTGGGATGGCATCTTCAGAAGCCTGTTCAGTTGCAGGAGTTAATGGGCTCTCGTCTAGAAAATCTGCTTTATCCCCAACCCGTTCTTCCTGCTCCTCTACCTCTTCCTTATTTGTTGTCACCTGTTCCTCCATTTTCTGTTGCTGCAATGCCATAAAATCTTCCGTCAAGTCCTCTGGTGTTGACATTGCTGAGCGTTCCAATTCTAGATCTGACTGTTCTTTGACCTGCGGGGGCACGGGCAGCTGAGATACCACATCCTCTGCTGAAGCTAATATTTCACTGTCATCCTTGACATCTTGCTTTTCCTCGATTCCACTCTTTGTGCTGTTACTTTCTTTTGGTGAAGTGTTCCGTTTTGGGTTATTTTCTGCAACCACTGATGGCTGACCTTTCCCTGCCATTTTATTAGACTCTGGGCGGTTTGATAGCATCGGCTCCACTTTTCCAACCTTTCGAACATCTCTTTTTACGACCTTCCTCTCTTCCTTCTGTTCTTCTTTTTTTTTTGTATCTCTCCGCTCTGTCTTCTTAATCTCCAATTCCTTTGCATCTCTTTTAATATCCTGTCTCTGTGTTTTGGTTACCTTTTGTTCTTCCTTTTGAATAGGTTTGAATGCTTTGTCAACCTTCCTCACACTCTGTTTTTTTCTTGCTTCTTCTTTCCCTTCTTTCCTTTCTGCAAGACTCCTGCTCTCAGCTCTTAAGGGCTTAACCTCTCTCACCATCGATTTGTCTTTAATACCTTGAATCGGGCCCAGTGATTTCGTTTGTTCCAAGGTCATTTTATCCGATGCAGATATACTTGCTGGAGATTTACCTTCATTTGCAGATATCCCCATTTCACTTCCATTCTTTGATCTCCTGTTACCATCCAGAGCTGTTTCTAAATTACCGCTTTTGCATTCCACGGCTTGCTTACTTCCTTTGGTGCTCACAACTGAAGCTCTTGCTCGTCTTGCATTACCACTTCCTGTGCACTGTTCTTTCACCCCTTTCTCTTTAAGAGCCACCGTTTTGCAAGCTCCATTGGCAAGCTTATCTCCTGTAGAAAGGTATTGTGCTAAGTCTTTAGGAGTTACTGTGGGCTTGTGAATGAACTCCAAATGCTGCAGCTTGGTCAAACTTTCCAAGATCCGTGACTGTGGTGCATTTCCAGAAAATAGCACGCGAATAATCTTTTCTGATGGCTCAGCCGGATGCCATACTACAAGCGCTGCCACTGATACAAGGTCAGCAAGTTTCACCGATGCGTCATTGTCAGCATTACCCCAGCAATGCATAAATTGCTTCAGTTCTTCACTCTCTGCTACTGGATTCAGGACATATAGGTCCAAGCGTCCAACTCCCATCTTGTGGAAGAGTGTCAATGGTATGGTATTGGCACCAAATTCCTGGATCAATGGTTCTGGATTAATACCTAGCTTCTCAAAGTTCTCAGCAATCTGTTTGGCTTCCGTTTTACCTGTTCGGGAAAGGATATTATAGCCGTGCGTTCCGACGACAACTGGAGCATTGTAGAAGACGACTCCAATTTCAGGTGACACAAGGTTTCGATGCCAGTCAGAATGTGAGGTAGAGCCTTGTGAAGGCTCTTCATCTTGTTCACAGAGCTTGCGCTGCAGCAGGTTAATAAGGCCAGGTAGGTTGTCAGCTCCAGCATGCGTTGCCAGCACCGAGTCCACACGGTCTAAGTGCCGCACCTGCAGGTCAACGTTAGACCGGGAATGCATACATTTTGTTATGCTGGGATAAAGAAGCTACAGCGACGCATGCACGCACGCACGCATGCACGCACACACACACACACAACATTTAATCACAGTCAAACATATTATTACACTTTAACATGTACTTTTGTTTTGCTGATGATACCATTAAGCCAGAAACATGTGTCCAAGACCAAAACTATAAAATGCTGGCTTGAACACTCCCCCGAGAAGTTGTTCATGTTTTGAAGAGATCACCCACCCCCTCATTCCCCACCCCACCGAGAATATATTATGTTGATGATAAAGCAGTGCGAGTAAGGAGGAGAAAATGTTGTTGTTGTTGTTTCGTATGCAGCCTGTGGTGCTGGTTGCATCATTTTCTGGAAGCACGGTTGTGCCACTGATGCAGTATCCCTATTACCATTAAGCTGATACTCAATTTTGCTGGCCTCAGAAGGATGACAGGCTGAGTCAACCCACCTGGTGTTATCTAACGGCAAGACAGGGGCTCAAACTCAAGACCCTAAGATCTTAAGCCGGCTACCTTAACCATTAAGCTAACACCAGGCTTGGGAGGGGAAAAATAACAGCCAGTCATCAGTTGCTTTGCTGTGTGTAGTGCAACTCTGTTGTGCTACATTATCGATTGTGCTTTATCTTTTAAGTAAATTTCAAGTACAACCAAAAAAAGCCTGGTGTTGGCTTTGTGGTTAGGGTGGCAGGCTTGGGATCTTAGGGTCCTGAGTCCAAATCATGTTCACCGCTGAATTAACACCAGGTGTAGTTGACTCAGCCTGTCATCCTTTTGAGATCGTCAAAACGAGTACCAGTGTACTGGCATCGTCACTCCCCAACAAGATGATAGCTACCTGGCAGCCAAGCTGCCATACGCAAGAAGAAGTAGAACTATAACCTGCCTGCTGGTTGGATATTGATCGATTCAAGAGCTTTGTGTTTTATGGGTGACAGACTGAATTTGAGAACATTCTTTGATATAATTTGAGGTGAGTCACTTCTTGCAACTACCAAGACATGCAGGCAGATATCAGTCCATGAACTCACCAGCTTCCAGAAGCCAGCACGCCTATGGGCACCTCCATTCACAAGCATGTTGAAACCAGGGACTGAGAAGAGGGCAGCATCTCCACGCCCACCAGGGAATATGTAACAACATGGCCGAGCCAGCTTTTCAGTAATCCATTGTGCAAATGGAGGTTGGAAAGGAGAAGAAGAAAAAGAAGAAGAAGGGACATGAACAAAAAGTGATTACTATTTCAACATACATTCAAGAAGTCGCTCGACATTTCTCAGGAGGGGGGGGGTTATATTTTTGCTTGAAAACCATATATGCCCCTTAATAATCTCAATGATTATTCACTTCCATAAAATGTTCATGTTTTAGAAACCAGGAGTTAAACTGGTCCGATGTTAAAACTCAGAAAACGATTAAAGTAGGGTACTAATATTGAACAAAAATGAGAGGAGTCCATCACTGTCTTTGTGCACAAGCACACCGATATGATACATCGTTGTAAGATTGTGTGAGTGAGCATGAATATCATGTGTGCAACCATGAAAACCTTTTTATATGAGATTCATGTTTATAGACGAGCAAGGTAACAGAAGGAAACAAGAAGTGCTCTCAGTGGAGCGCATACCTCCGCTACGCAACGCCTGATCCACGAGAACATATCAGGCCCAATGCATTTTTGAGATATCTTGCTATATAATCGTTTTTAGCCCGATCTCTCAATGGTGAAGAATCACTTTAAAAACATCCAGTAGTCAGATCCGGATCCGGACCTTCACCAAAACCTAATCACTTTGTCCTCGTCACACACCGAACCTGTAGACAAAATTTCATTCGGATCCGTCCACAACTTTTTGAGATATCTTGCACACAAACAAACAAACGGACAGAAAGGGGTGAAAACATAACCTCCTTCTCCTTCAGTGGCGGAGGTAAAAAGGCAACATACTGACAATGGGGCAAGGGCCATGTTTGAGCTGAACAAGCAAGGGAATGAATGAACAGAAAAAGAGGAGAGAGACAGAGACAGAGACAGACAGACAGGAAGAAAACACATCAACCTGCATAGTTGGGTTAATGGGGGTATAAAACTTGAGGGGAGATG
>CM068961.1:112666054-112682642 GCA_035128595.1 Eptatretus atami | reverse complement strand
AAACAGAATTCAAAAAGCTTGCCTAGTTCAGGAGATAATTTTTTATGCGATTTCCATTAGCGGAGATATTTTGACGTCATAACAATTATTGTAGGAGGAATTTTCAAAATTGGAGATGGTTACTGTCTCCACAGGTTATTTTTACATATATATGCCAAGTTTCAGGAAGTTTCGATGAAAACTGTAGGCTGTGAAACAATTCCACAAGAAGAAAATGAAGAACAACAACGTGAGTAAGACTTAGAGATCCTCCACGAGGACCTAAAAAAAAACAATTTGATAAACCCAACCTGGGACTCCTCACTCATGCCTCCACTTTATTTTCCTGCACATGTGAGTTGTACAAAAATACGCTTTGACAATGCCTTGTGTGGGTGGAAGCACAAAGTTTCACGGGTGGTGTATATTCTCAGCGTCGCTGGTTTGCACACCTACCAGAAGTAAAAAAATATATATATAACCACAAATGATTGTCAATTCCATCCAACGAATTATGTACTTTTCATCGATTTGCTTCATAGTCCGGCAGACTGGCGTGAGAATTGTGTCTTTAAAGATAGAAGCATGGGAAATGGCACACTGTTGGAGCATGTTCTCATGAGTATTTACAGGTCTCGGGCCATTGCAGGTTTGTCCCCTGGTAGCAATGGCAGAAATTTTCCTGCATGCTGTATGTTAGATGCAGTCAACCATGGCTATTCCAAGCTGATGATCCACACAGTTGACATTGACATCCTGGTGTTGGCCATAGCAGGAGTTCAACTCCACAGTATCACGGAGCTGTTGGTTGTTTCTGCCACAGGAAAAGGCTTCAGATACCTCCCAGGCCATGAGATGGCAGGTGCTCTTGGGCCTGAGAAATGCAAAGTCTTGGCCATTTGTACACGCATTCAGTGGGTGTGACATGGTAATCCTCCTTTGCTAGCAGGGGTCAGAGGACTGTGTGGGAAGTGTGGAAGGCATTTGATGAGGTTACACCAACATTCTACGCTTTGGCAGCCACTCCCAGCACAGTTGATGACCACCTGGGGGTACTGGAGTGCTTTGTTGTGCTCCTCTATGATCGGCATGCAAGCACTGAAGTGAGGATGAATGAGGACCAGAAGCAGCCAATCTCACAGAAAGGCAGGCCGATGGATGGCCTTCCCCCAACACAGGCTGCACTTGTGGAGCATACTAAGAGAGCTGCTTACCAAGCAGGTCAGATGTTGGTAGAGATGTTGGTAACTAGCTGTTCCCAGGCTTCCATCTCCTGGTGAATGGTGTTGGATGCAAAAAGAGGATGGAGGCTGGGAAGTGAAGTGGACAGCTCTTCCTGAGGCTTCTCACACCTGCCAGGAACTATTTTGCTGTGGTTGGAAGAGAGTTTGCAGGGGTCAGTGTGGATGTGTGAAGGCTGCTCTACAGTGTATTGCTCTCTGATTGGTTATCCCTATTTGTGGGTTTCAGGAGGTGGGAGGAAGTTCTTCCAGAACTCAAAATCTCCACCTCCTTTTTGGTAAAGGATAACGATTCATGAACCAAACTGTGAAACTTCATTCTCATAGCCTCGTTCCAAGGGCTCTTTTCAAAATCTTCATTGAACCCCTGACAGCCTCCCCTTGTGCTCGTTTGCAATGATATTCCCCCAGAATGATTTTTAATTACACGGTAAAGGTTTTCTTCATCATTCCCGTAGCTCTCACTATCACCGATATAATTTCAGCTTTCTTCAATTTCCGAGTCCTCTTGACCTCATTTTTCAGATCCTGGTATTTGGTCGTTTTCCTGTTTTTTTGTCGCAGTTAATCCAAAGCCATTGGGAATTGAAACCTTCATCAACAATGCTGACTTTTCCTGTTTAGCTCGCCTGTTCGAAGAACAGAGAGCTATAGCGATACCCCCGGCGTGAGCGTGAGGGTGAAAATGTTAAAGTTTTTGGTGCAAGTTATTTAGAAAATTGCCATTCATTTAATACTAGCTGAAGTACCCGGTAATACCCGGGAAATTTGCCCTATTTTCCTCACGCTAGTTAGACTGAGGCATTAGTTGTATGGAGAAATTAGGAAGGCTTCTTTTATTCCTCAGATTTATGGAAGGAAGGCTTTATGCTGCGTAATCCTCAAAGAGGTCATAGTTGAAGGCGGCCTTGAGCCACTCAATGTTTCTAGCAGCAGTTGCAACTGTCCTTGATGTCCTGCCAAAACCCGGACCTAGAAAGTTGGAACGTGAGTTTTGTGCTTCCTCTGCCCGTCGGTGTGACCTCTATTTGCAGTTAGGCGACGCTCTCTCTCTGCAGCCGACTCTGCTTGCCTGGCTCGTTCATGAGCAGATATATCAGCAGTAAGACGACTCTCTCTCTCTCTCGCAGCTGACTCCGCTTGCCTGGCTCTTTCATGAGCAGATCTATCAGCAGTTAGCTGTTGCCGTGCGCGTGCAGTTCGAGAATTCAAAAACAGGAGGAGAATGTGTATGTTTAAAAAGTCAACGAATACGAACATTTTGTATTTCAAAAAACCCTAGCGTTTTTTAACCATGAAGCCTTTTTGTTACGATTAATACGCCGGCGCACTATTCGAAAGCCATTTTTTTAATGGAATTTAAAAAATATTATATTTTCATTTTTATGGAAAGCCACTTAGCGCATCCTGGAGCTGAATGTTAGTCTATATGTGTGTAAAGTTTCATCAAGATCGGTTCACTGTCTAGGAGCTTATTGGTTACAAACAAACAGACAGACAGACAGACAAACAGACAGAAGGACTGCAATTTATGTAGTAGATGTGTACCTGGATGCTGATATTTGGCAGGGAGGTTCCTTTGGGGTATATTATTGATGTAGTGAAGTTGATATTAAAAAATAATTTCAAATTTTTGACCTGTTTTGAACTTAACTTTTTTGTAGCACATCAATGTTAAAGTTATTTCCTTTCTAATGTTTTTATCTACCACACTATTTTTTACTGATTACAATATACAAATACATATATTGCTTTAAAATTATTTGGATCAGACCACTGCAATGCTTAATAAAAAATATTATTAGACTAGTCATTTAAAAACGATAAATGTATAAACAGGCAAGCATTGGGTGGCTTTGACACCAACTCTCTGGTTGTGTTTGAGCGCGATGTCCGGATGCAGTGCTTTGTTTGCAACGTCCACACTTGATGGGAGCATCTTGTCATGCAGGAGCATTGTTTGTTCATTATATCAAGGATCGGCTTTGGTTTGTGTTTCTAAGATTGTTCTGGGATCAGGAAGTTGAAATGTTTACCGATGTGCCAGTGGATTACTCTATGGACGCTGTCATGTCTTTGACTGTGTGGAGGCCTATGTGACTGTAAAATAGACTGGTGTTGTACTTTTCATCGTTGCCAATTTGTTCGTACTTTTACATCGTGAACTTTGTTCCATTTATTCGTCTAATCAATGGCAGTCTTAATGGCATGGTTTTAATCTGGTTTCTAACCAATCATTTTGACCGACACTACTACCAGGCTCGAAGGGAAGGGTGACGTGTTTTTCTTGCCTGGCAGTTCTTCATTTTACAACCATTGTCGCTCTTCTTGCTTGACAGCTCGACATTTTACAACCGTCCTTTTCTTGCTTCTTATTGAACTCGTGATTGGATTTGCAGGCACTCAAGCTTAACAGCTTATGGGACATCACTCAGACTGGACGAAGTAATCAACTTTTAAAGGTGAGTAGAAGTCGATTTTTCTATAGGCTAACAATATCTCGTTATGGAATTTTTCTACATGTTCAACACTCATGTACATTGTATGTTGTCTCATGTAGTACATAAGTTGACACATTACAGCTGATTAAAGAGCTGTTCAAATGGTTATTAGCATAATGACGCCAAATGGTTATCTATTCACTTTCTGTTACCTTTTGTTAGATGGGGGTTTAATATACATGTTAGCATCACAGTCATGATTTTTTTGTGTTTGAAAGTCATTTGCATTCACAAAACATGGTAATTTAAATTATGTTATTAAATTATCACCAACTTATGTACAGAAGGGGTAAATGACAGGCTACAATGATGTAGGCTACAACCCTTTCAGTGAAAGAATGAACCGATACTGCTGATGCGATCAAAATCAATCTTCATATAAATGTGCACCTGGTCGTTAAGGGTGTGTGCTACAAATGTTTTACATGTACCTTGCAACTTCTTCAAAACGTTGACAGTCTTAACCTGACAAGGTAGGCGGTCTTATTATGATGGTATACTACGACAGGACGAACACGTATTTGAAAGAACAATTTGCATGAAAGGCCCATTTCATTAACTTTTTTTTAAAATTAATGTGAATTGGTTTGGTTAAGATATAAAAAAAATGCAAATACTGTATTGCTGATGGAAATGACAACAAAACTGTTGGAAATGTTTAAACTACTACCCTTACCTGTTCCTCGGTGAAAATATCAAGACATGTCTGGGGTGTGAGACAACTGTCTTGCAGTACCAGCTCCCCAGAGTGTTCATGTTGAACGCCAGTTGCCACAAGCAACTTGTGCCGTGCTAAGCTTGTAATCAACTCTCGCACCTGCATAAGGTTCGGCGGAATAAATGCTTGCAAAAGGTCATTCAATCAAAGTAATACTTGCAAAAGATCAATCAGGTTAGTACTTGCAGATGCTCAATAACTCGGTCGAAGCCACGTCCACACGGGATCACTTCAGTCAAAGCATGTCACCGCACGGGATGGCTCAGTCAAAGCCATGTCCGCACGGATGGCTCAGTCAAGCCACGTCCACACAGGATGCTCAGTCAAAGCCATGTCGGCACGGATGGCTCAGTCAAAGCCATGTCCGCACGGGATGGCTCAGTCAAAAGCCATGTCCGCACGGATGGCTCAGTCAAAGCCATGTCCGCACGGGAGGCTCCGTCAAAGCCAGTACGCACGGGCTCAGTCAAATCCATGTCCGCACCGGATGGCTCAGTCAAAGCCACACCCAGCAGGATGGCTCAGAGAAAGCCACAGCAACACGGATGGCTCAGTCAAAGCTATATCGCACGGGATGGCTCAGCTAAAGCCATGCCTGTACAGCATTGCTCAGCCAAAGCCATGTCTGGACGGGATTGCTCAGCCAAGCCATGCCTGCACTGGATTTCTCAGTCAAAGCCACACCCGCATGGATGGCTCAGCCAAAGCCACACCCGCATGGGATGGCTCAGCCAAAGCCATCCTGCACAGGATGCTCAGTCAAAGCCATGCCCATAGGGATGCTCAGCCAAAGCCATGCCGTATGAGATGGCTCAGCGAAAGCCACACCTGCACATGATGGCTCAGCCAAAGCCACACCTGCACAGGATGGCTCAGTCAAAGCCATGTCCGCAAGGGATGGCTCAGTCAAAGCCATGCTTGCACACGATGGCTCCGTCAAAGCCATGTCCACATGGGATGGCTCAGCCAAAGCCATGTCCGCACGGGATGGCTCAGCCAAAGCCATGTCCGCACGGATGCTCAGTCAAAGCCATGTCCGCACGGATGGCTCAGTCAAAGTCATGTCCGCACGGATGGCTCAGTCAACGCATCCGCACGGGATGGCTCAGTCACAAGCCATGTCCGCACGGGATGGCTCAGTCAAAGTCATGGCATATGGATGGCTCAGCCAAAGCCACGCCTGCACAGGATGGCTCAAACCATGTCCCAAGATGCTCAGTAAAAGCCATGCTTGCACGGGATGGCTCAGTCAAAGCCATGTCTGCACTGGATTTTCAGCCAAAGCCATGCCTGCACTGGATTTCTCAGTCAAAGCCACACCCGCACGGATGGCTAGCAAAGCCATGCCTGTGCAGGAATGCTCAGCCAAAGCCATGTCACATGGATGCTCACCAAAGCCACGCCTGTACAAGATTGCTAGCCAAAGCCATGCCGCCACGGGATGCTCAGCCCAAAGCCATGCCCGCACGGGATGGCTCAGCCAAAGCCAGCCCGCACGGGATGCTCAGCCAAAGCCATGCCGCACGGGATGGCTCAGCCAAAGCCATCCGCACGGATGCTCAGCCAAAGCCATGCCCCCACGGGATGGCTCAGCCAAAGCCATGCCTGCACGGGATGGCTCAGCCAAAGCCACACGTGCACGGGATGGCTCAGCCAAAGCCATGCCTGTACAAGATTGCTCAGCCAAACTCCATGTCTGCACAGGATGGCTCAGCCAAAGCCACGCCTGTACAAGATTGCTCAGCCAAAATCCATGTCTGCACGGGATGGCTCAGCCAAAGCCATGTCTGCACTGAATTCTCAGTCAAAGCCATGTCTGCACTGGATTTCTCAGCCAAAGCCATGCCTGCACTGGATTTCTCAGCCAAAGCCATGTCTGCACTGGATTTCTCAGCCAAAGCCATGTCTGCACTGGATTTTCAGCCAAAGCCATGCCTGCACTGGATTTCTCAGCCAAAGCCATGCCTGCACTGGATTTCTCAGCCAAAGCCACACCCGAGGGATGGCTCAGTCAAAGCCACACACACACGGGATGGCTCAGTAAAAGCCATGTCTGCACGGATCACTCAGTCAAAGCCATGCCTGCACAGGATTGCTCAGTCAAAGCCATGCCTGCGCAGGATTGCTCAGCCAAAGCCATGCCTGTGCAGGATGGCTCATCAAAGCCACACCCGCACGGATGGCTCAGTCAAAGCCACGTCCGCACGGGATGGCTCAGTCAAAGCCATGTCCGCACGGGATGGCTCAGTCAAAGCCATGTCAGCACGGATGGCTCAGTCAAAGCCATGCTGCACGGGATGGCTCAGTCAAAGCCATGTCCACACGTGATGGCTCGATCAAAGCCATGTCCACACGTGATGGCTCAGTCAAGCCATGTCCGCACGGATGGCTCAGTCAAAGCCATGTCCGCACGGATGGCTCAGTCAAGCCTGTCCACACGGGATGGCTCAGTCAAAGCCATGTCCACAAGGGATGGCTCAGTCAAACCATGCTGTACAGTATTGCTCAGCCAAAGCCATGTCCGCACGGATGGCTCAGCAACACCATGTCCGCACAGGATGCTCAGCCAAAGCCATGTCCACACGGATGGCTCAGGTCAAGCCATTCAGCACGGGATGGCTCAGTCAAAGCCATGCTCGCACGGATGGCTCAGTCAAAGCCATGTCCACCGTGGATGCTCAGTCAACATCCGCACGGATGCTCAGCCAAAGCAATGTCCACCGGATGGCTCAGTCAAAGCCGTCCACACGGTATGGCTCAGTCAAAGCCAGGTCCACACGGGATGGCTCAGTCAAAGCCATGCCTGTGCAGTATTGCTCAGTCAAAGCCATGTCCGCACGGGATGGCTCAGCCAATGGCATGTCTGCACGGGATGCTCAGCCAAAGCCATGTCCACACGGGATGCTCAGTCAAAGCCATGTCCACACGGATGGCTCAGCCAAAGCCATGCCTGTACAGTATTGCTCAGCCAAAGCCACGTCTGCACGGGATGGGTCAGCCAAAGCATGCTGCACTGGATTTCTCAGTCAAAGCCACACCCGCACGGGATGGCTCAGCCAAAGCCACACCTACATGGGATGGCTCAGTCAAAGCCATGCCACACGGGATGGCTCAGCCAAAGCCATGTCAGCACGGGATGGCTCAGCCAAAGCCATGTCCGCACGGATGCTCAGCCAAAGCCATGCCTGTACAGTATTGCTCAGCAAAGCCATGTCCACACGGGATGGCTCAGTCAAAGCCATGTCAGCACGGGATGGCTCAGTCAAAGCCATGCTTGCACGGGATGCTCAGTCAAGGCCATGTCCACACGTGATGGCTCAGCCAAAGCAATGTCCACATGGGATGCTCAGTCAAAGCCATGTCCACACGGTATGGCTCAGTCAAAGCCATGTCCGCATGGGATGGCTCAGCCAAAGCAATGTCCACATGGATGCTCAGTCAAAGCCATGTCCACACGGTATGCTCAGTCAAAGCCAGGTCCACACGGGATGGCTCAGTCAAAGCCATGCCTGACAGTATTGCTCAGTCAAAGCCATGTCCGCACGGATGGCTCAGCCATGGCATGTCTGCACGGGATGGCTCAGCCAAGCCATGTCTACACGGATGGCTCAGTCAAAGCCATGCCACACGATGGCTCAGTAAAAGCCATGTCCACACGGATGGCTCAGTCAAAGCTATATCCGCACGGGATGGCTCAGCCAAAGCCATGCCTGTACAGTATTGCTCAGCCAAAGCCATGTCTGCACGGGATGTGTCAACCAAATCCATGCCTGCACTTGATTTTCAGTCAAAGCCACACCCGCACAGGATGCTCAGTCAAAGCACACCCGCACGGGATGCTCAGCCAAGCCACACCCGCACGGGATGGCTCAGCCAAAGCCATGCCTGCACAGGATGCTCAGTCAAAGCCACACCCGCATGGGATGACTCAGTCAAAGCCATGTCTGCACGAGATGGCTCAGTCAAAGCCATGTCCACATGGGTGTTCAGTCAAAGCCATGTCCGCACGGGATGGCTCAGTCAAAGCCATGTCTGCAAGGGATGGCTCAGTCCAACCATGGTTGCACAGGATGGCTCAGTCAAAACCATGTCCACATGGGATGGTTCAGTCAAAGCCATTCCGCACGGGATAGCTCAGTCAAAGCCATGTCCGCACGGATGGCTCAGCCAAAGCCATGTCCGCACGGATGGCTCAGTCAAAGCCGTGTCCACACGGGATGGCTCAGTCAAAGCCATGTCCGCACGGGATGGCTCAGCCATGTCCACACGGAAGGCTCAGCCAAAGCTATGCCTGTGCAGGATTGCTCAGCCAAAGCCATGTCCGCACGGGATGGCTCAGTCAAAGCCATGCCCGCACGGGATGGCTCAGCCAAAGCCACGCCTGTACAAGATTGCTCAGCCAAACTCCATGTCTGCACGGGATGCTCAGCCAAAGCCACGCCTGTACAAGATTGCTCAGCCAAACTCCATGTCTGCACGGGATGGCTCAGCCAAAGCCATGCCTGCACTGATTTCTCAGTCAAAGCCATGCCTGCACTGGATTTCTCAGTCAAAGCCATGTCTGCACTGGATTTCTCAGCCAAAGCCATGCCTGCACTGGATTCTCAGCCAAAGCCATGCCTGCACTGGATTTCTCAGTCAAAGCCATGTCTGCACGGGATGCTCAGCCAAAGCCTAGCCCGCATGGAATGGCTCAGCCAAAGCCACGCCTGTACAAGATTGCTCAGCCAAAGCCATGCCCGCGACGGGATGCTCATCCAAAGCCATGCCTGTACAAGATTGCTCAGCCAAACTCCATGTCTGCACGGGATGGCTCAGCCAAAGCCACGCCTGTACAAGATTGCTCAGCCAAACTCATGTCTGCACGGGATGGCTCAGCCAAAGCCATGCCTAACTGGATTTCTCAGTCAAAGCCATGTCTGCACTGGATTCTCAGCAAAGCCATGCCTGCACTGGATTTCTCAGTCAAAGCCACACCCGCACGGATGGCTCAGCCAAAGCCATGCCTGTGCAGGATGGCTCAGCCAAACCCATGCCTGGCAGGATGCTCAGTCAAAGCCACACCCACACGGATGCTCAGTCAAAGCCATGTCTGCACCGGATCACTCAGTCAAAGCCATGTCTCACCGATCACTCAGTCAAACATGCCTGCACAGATTGCTCAGTCAAAGCCATGCCTGCGCAGGATTGCTCAGTCAAAGCCATGCCTGCGCAGGATTGCTCAGTCAAAGCCACATCTGCACAGGATCACTCACCAAAGCCATGCAAGCACTAATGGCTCAAGCCGCACGGATTGCTCAAAGCCATGCCACACAGGATTGCTCAGCCAAAGCTGTATACTATTTCTAAATATAATCCACACTCACTTGGGATTAATCAATCAAAGCCTCACAAACATGAGATTGATTAATCAATCGCAGTTGATCAATGCCACACTTGCACAAGTTTCCTGAAATCTACATACTGTCAGGCTTTTTAAAATATGCACTGTACTTTCATGTCCAAAATCCATTTGTTACCTAAATAAGAACAGCTACCCTTAATATATACATTTGTCATTAATATGATATGGTTACTTAGTTTTATCCAACCAAAATTTTGTTTCTACAAGGATATATTTATATTTATATATTGTTACGGATCTGGAAACCATATGCATTCAACATAGAGATGTCCCAAAAGTCAGTTATAGTCTTTTTGTTAAGTATGTGTGTAGTCAGATCCCCTTCTTTTGTCTGTGGGAGAATCAAAGGCGTGCGTTGCGATTTCTTTAGTTAGGTTATTACATCTAACAAGCCATCTAAAACCATCCCTCTGCACACCCTCGACCCATCATGATCCAGCCCACCAACCAGCTGCCTTCTCGCACCCTGACGTGCCAAGCAAGATTCCGGTTCCCGTTTCTCGCTCCCACGAACGTTGTAACTCTTTCACATGCCTCTGCAACATTGATATTGTTACTCGTCAAGTATGAACCCGGTGTGAAGAGTGGCTGGGGTTTCTCGGCAGGGGCCATTGCACGCGTTGATACTGGGCTCGAGGTTCGTGGCAGAGCTCGGGTGGTGAATGGCGGGGTCCACGGAGGGGTCGGGGTCGCTCTTTCCTTCCTTGTGGAGGGCCAGCAGAAACACGTTCCCCCTCGACGACCTTCTGCTCAACCCTCGTGACAGCCCTCGTAACAACCACGTTACCACCCCTTCGTAACAACCTTCGTAACCTTCGTAACAGCAAAAACCCCTTTCGTGACAGCAAAAAACCCACCAAACTCTGCTCTCAGAGAGTTCCTTTAACTCGGGGATTTTTTAACCTCCTCAACAGGGAGGGGCCCTTGGTGAAACACACCTCACTGTCCGCCTTTTGGAATGGGACCAGGGTCCTACGGCCCACCCTTCCGGGGTGGGGCCTTGGCCCATGCCGGGAAACCCCAGTCACTCTTCCACCCGGGTTCATACTTGACGAGTAACAATATCAATGCTGCAACGGCCCCTGCCGGGAAACCCCAGCCACTCTTCCACGTGGGTTCATACTTGACGAGCAACAGTATCAATGTTGCAGAGGCCATCGTGAAAGAGTTACAACGTTCGTGGGAGCCGAGAAACCGGAACCGCGAGGTCTTGCCTTGGCACGTCAGGGTGCGAGAAGGCAGCTGGTTGGTGGTGGATTGTGATGGGTCGAGGGGTCATGCAGATGGGATGGTTGTTAGATGGCTTGTTAGATGTAATAACCTAACGAAAAGAAATCGCAACGCACGCCTTTGATTCTCCCACTAGACAAAAGGAAGGGGATCTGACTACACACATACTTAATGACATAACTGACTTTTGGGACATCTGTATGTTGAATGCTTATTGTTTCCAGATCCATTACAACATATATATATATGTATACTGTATATATAAATATATCACTTCTATATGAGTGTTTCAATCACTTCTGTGAGGTTTTTCTCGAATGCACCTTCACCTACACACACGGCGTCTGCCCAGTAGGCATGTGAGACATCGGCCATCATAAAGCTTGCAGTGTTTGTGTGAGAAATTTCTGAGGGTATTCGAAGACTCAATCGCTCAGTGGGCTGTCACCACATCAGTGATGAGGTCCTTGGGTTCGAGTCCTGGGTTGAGTCAGAATTTTTTTCACGCAAGCCCCACACAGGAATATATTCCTGTTGATTAAATTTCTGTACGAGGTTTATCTCTAATACAACTACACCGATACCAACACCTACATTTACACACACATACAAGGGGTCTGCCTAGCAGGCATACTGCTGATCACTTATTCGTGACCATATTAGGCTCATTAATAAAACTGAATCGAACCCCCTAACTTGTTGTCACGAATAAACGATCAGATATATGTTGTTCTGATGAGCCCACAACAAGGGCAAAATCTAGATCGACATCTCTGCTTTCGTCTATTTGTGACCATAGGCTTTAAATCTCAGTCTGCAAAGGCTTGAGGTCCATACTGATGCCTCCTAGTTTGGAGGTGATGTGTTGGTATAATTTATAGACATGACAACAGCATCGTGTCATAGGGTCCATGTGCTTCTTTGGTTGAATGAAATATTCTTGGCTGCAAACCTCCTGACTGGTGATCAGCAGGGTAAAGACAATGAGCTCGTGTGACAGGCAACACTTGTTGCTGACAAGTCATGTAGAAAGCGCTGTGATGGGACTCGATTTGGGCCCTGCTCCCTCATCAAGTTTAGGGGTTGATTCAGTCACACACACACACACACACACACACACACACACACACACACACACCACACACACACACACACACACACACTCGGACCCGCCATTCGTAAGTGATACAATACTGGAAATTCTGGGAATGGTGGATCCATTCCACCATTGAATAGACATGAATACGACATATCCTAGCAGCGAAAAAGAATTATAAGGCATACAAGCTTTAATATTGAGGTGCCGCGAGGAGAGTGATGTAAGGCCACATTGGCCATTTTGGAGTTAATGCCATATAGCACATTTTAACCCTTCCCCTATCATCCGAGCCTATCATCATCATATCATTAAAAAATGGCGCTTACATCACTCCTCTCGCCGGCCTCATATGTAGTGTCTTTGTCCTTTGTCCTTCTGCTGGCTCACAATCGTCACAGTATATATTTCATCTTCATTGGTATGACAATTCAGGAAGTAAGTCCTTGATTATTATTCATATGCCACATTGTGTAATGATTGTGCGTCTTGCAAACACATTTCAATGGCAACGAAGGCACAGTATAAATATGCGGATGATAATTATTTAAAGTGCAATGTCACTGCAACAGATAAATGAAAAGTTTGCTTAAAAATATTTCCAAGCCTGATTCCTATGTCATTTAAACCTGTTTTGGCACACATCAAGTTATTTGGAGCATTGAGAACGACACGTTTTAACTGGTGTGAGAAATCAGAACTCAGACTCATGTTGTCATAAACCCAAAGAGACATCTCACCTCTTGGCAAACAGTCGCCTCTGTGGGGTTCAAGAGAACTACAGTTTGCAAGATGGAGCTGCTGTGTTGAAGGATCTTCTGCCCTGAAGGTGCACAATATACACCGAGTATACAGGTAAATGAACAAAGTATCCATCATTATCATTGGCTAAATTATACTTTATTAATTTTTTTGAAGTTACTTTGGCTTTATTAAAAAGTTACTCTTTAGTTTGCCTGGTAAGTGCTCTGAAGAATGCTACCTCGATAAATCGCAAGACTAAGACTCATGTTAAGACAATTTGGCTCATTTTCATTTGCATCTGATAGGTAAAGCGAATTATACAATGAACTCAGGACAGCAAATTTGGTCTTGAAGTCCCACTTTGACAACACACACAGAGGACAACCCCCATCAAAAGGATCGCATGCTCTGAGATGCAATGTCACAGCTGTGATGGAACCTGAATTCCAATGGTAGATTTGGTTAGATCAAAGTCCATAGATGAAGACAAAATACTTCCTGTAAACAATGCCACTGATGTATCACAAGGGAATAAAAACAACAGAGATTTGTACTCAGACATGACAAATCAATGGCCAGCATATCGTTATTGAATTGATTTGTTCTTGCCTTTAATGAGTTACTTAACCTCCGTCTTCGTCATGAGTTACTTAACCTTTATCTCCATCATCTGTAGCGCAGACATGATGGGCCGAATAGCCTCCCTCTGCTTCAAAGTCCCTTGTTAATAACCAAAATGTTCATTTCATGCCATCAGGTGCACAGGGCTGCTGGGGCACTTTCATTGGCAAGAGGGCACAACCCTGAACACGTCAACACTCTCACGCAGAAGACTCAAATGGCTCATTCTTCCCAGTAAAGCTGGTACTCATTTTGCCGACCTTGGAAGGATGACAGGTTGAGTGGACCCACCTGGTGTTATTTATGGTACAGCAGGAGCTTGAACTCGGGCCCTTAAGATTATAAGTCAGCCGCCTTGACTGTTAAGCCACCATCAGGCTTAACTCCTTTTTATTACCTGTTCATGTACTTTCTTTTGGAATACTGCTCAATGCAAGGCCACCACCAGAACAAAGGATAATGATGTTCAATCCAATTAGCAAAAAGATACTATTTCATTTTGTTGCTCCCAATGCTAAGTGGCAATGCTCTTTGAAAGCGTTTTACTGAGAGTATTATGAAAGTACAATTATAGCTCCCCCTCGTTTGACAAATAGATTGAAGAGTTGTGGCCAAATTTCATTTCAGCTTAACAAAGCATTTTGTTTTTTTCATTGGTCGAGAAGTAACAGAGCCAACAGGGTGTGTGTTACCTCTTTCAACTTTGACATTTTTGGGAGAAATGTCACAGGAGGGTTTGGGAGGAGTTCATGAGGGTAGAAAAGATCATGGATATTGATGAGAAATGACCCAATGAAGAGGTGAACAGCCATCTCAGCAGTCCTGGAGGGAGGAATGAGATGGAACAGACCGAGGAAGTTGCTTCCATAGGCGAGAGAAAAGAGGATCAAATGAATGTAGGTGAGCAGTGACCCTGAATTTATGGAGTTTCACCAGAAGTGGGTTATTATCAGACTACATGCGCCCTACAGAAACATGGGGGGTGGGAGGAGTGTACGGTTGAGGGAATAATAGACCCAGAGATTCAGTTTCATCATAGGAGATTCCAAGGATTTTGATACCTTTGGTCTCCATGATATTAAGAGGTGACGGATGAGGCAAGGAAACCAGCCGAAAGCAAAGAGCAGTACTCCATCGAGCTGCTGATGAATTCCTTGAACATTGTTCAAAATTAGGATTTGCCAAGGAAGGAATTTGCACAATGGAAGATGCCCAGTCCAGTGGCTGGCTTTGGAGGTCAATTTAGACACGTGGTTTGCTGAAGAGAGATTGTTGCTGATGGTGAGGCCCAAACATTTTAGGGACTAAATTTCAGGGGGTTTGTTTCGGAAGTAGATGGAAGGTTTTACCAGATGGTGATAGAATAAGTGTGCGAGTTTTGTCATGGTTGAAAGCCGTATTACAAATGTTGAATTATTTAATCAGAAACGGCACTCTCCAGCACCGTTGTTAATGCGTACTTGTCAAATTCCATTTCACTCCATTTGGGTAGTGGTCCATGGTCGCCGTCATTGGAGGTCATATATTCATTATCCTGACATTATTTGCCATTATCCTAATGAAACAAAAGGACAAAGATAAGCTAGACAGGCCTGACATTCAACTTCAGGTGACACGAAGTAATAATTTGTTCAGGTGCCGGCAATAACCCACCTACTCTTCACGAAAGACACCATAACTAATGCTAGTAGATGGGACACTCGGCTTTCGGTCCATCCGAGGGAAAGAGCATTTTGTGATACAACCTCCTGCATGTAAAACACCAATCTGAAAGTTTATTGAATCAAACTCAGACTTGACATCTCAAAGATAAGTGTATCAAATCAATCTTGTCAGACAAGCACACCCTCTCTTAGCTATCTCATTATCTTCCAACAGTAAAGTTAGGTAAAGATCTAAAATAGTAAACTAATGCAATAACGAGCATAGGAAGCATTAAAATTTGTGAGCAAAAGAACATTAATTGCCTTGAATCTTAGTACAGTACTCAGGAATCTCAAAGACTTGAAGGATAACCAGCAACACCAGGGTTATGCCAGACAGACAAGGAGCTGATACTCTATGTACCCCGCATTCTGGGTGGTATGAGGAATAGATCCGCGTAATATGAAAGCTAAATGTTCAACGTTTTTTGCATCTTGGTGACATAATTCTGCCAATCACAGCTGTGATCTAATGAGGTTGAGATAATGCCATGAGGCATAGAGATCTGCAATATGAAAGCTAAATGTTCAATGGTTTTTGAAATAGCACGTACACAAAAGTACATGGACGGATGATCGATCCGTTGGACGGAGCTAATTTTTATGTCCCACGTCTTCCACCTTGTCGGAGGGACGGGCAACAAAAAAGCTCACAAAAAAAGCAAAGAATATTTCATGGGATTTGGGTGAAAAAAAACGATGTCACCTTCAGTATAAGACTTACGAGCAGGCATAACTTGTGTTTTCCTCATCAGAAGCAGATCAAGTCACGTAAGTGAGTTGAGGTACGTTGTTGCAAAACTGCAACACAATCTTGATAAAATGTGGAAAGTGTGTGTGTGTGTGTGTGTGTGTGTGTGTGTGTGTGTGTGTGTACAGGGTGAATCAGAATAATGTATAAACACTTTGCGATGGTTTTCCTCTGCCCAAATGTGAGTTGAGTGTTTTCCACCTGGATCAGACAGGGGTTTCCCTGCAAAAAATTAGAAATACTTTACTTTCCTCAACAATATAATATGCAAAATTTTTCAACCAAATGAATCATGGCATTTACCAAATACAGCGCTTTAAAGTGTTCATACATTATTCTGATTCACCCTGTAAACGATGGATTAGTCGAGCCAGCTGGGTTTAATTGATTAGGTGAGAGCAAATTGGTTACTCCCTCCCTTCACAGGTGAGACATGTGGGTGGGTCTTCGTCTTTTTATCTAAATGTTGAATGTTTTTGACGTTTTCACGTGGTACATGCAAGGGAGCCTCGTTGGTATGCATTTCTGTCTGCGCTGTCACTGATGATTCGCCAACAAGCGATGAAACCGGTCTGGCAGCTGAGGGGGGTGTGTAGCATT
>CM068961.1:112632986-112647036 GCA_035128595.1 Eptatretus atami | reverse complement strand
TGTTGTTTGTGGAGATGATGGTGAGGACTTGTTGTTTGTGGAGATGATGGGGAGGAGATGTTGTTTGTTTGGGGATAAAGATAGAAAAAGAATAACGACTAACTCAAAGATGCACAGCCCGGTACACGAATAAATTCCCGTTATACATCGGTGGGGAAATGTAACCTGGACACACATTTATCAACATAACTGATCTCTGGGGAACCTGAATGGTGTTCTGTGAATTTCCACAACTGTAACAATATACTGAGCTGTGATAAGAACAATGAACAAATCGAAGAAACATGTTTACGCTCTAAATTCCGTACATGGACTACACGATTTAAAGAGCTTTGATGCACTCAGTTACACATGGACCAGTGGAACATATTGTTGTGGGGCCGGGTCTGGGATGCTCAATAGAGCCATGTCTGCACTGGATTGCTCAGCCAAAGCATGTCCGCCGGGATGGCTCAGTCAAAGCCATGTCCACAGGGATGGCTCAGTCAAAGCCGCTGTCCGCATGGATCTGGCCATTCAACGCATGTCCCACGGGTGCTCAGTCAAGCATGTCCGCACGGGATGGCTCAGTCAAGGAATGTCTGCACGGGATGGCTCACCAAAGCCCATGCCTGCACTGGAGTTCTCAGTCAAAGCCACACGCCGCACGGGATGGTCAGCCAAAGCCATGCTTGCACGGGATGGCTCAGTTCAAAAGCCTGTCGCCGGGATGGCTCAGCCAAAGCGATGCCTGCACTGGATTTCCAGTCAAAGCCACACCCGCACGGGGATGGCTCAGCCAAAAGCATTGCCGTGCAGGATTGCTCAGCCAAAGGCCACCCTGTTACAATATTGCTCAGCCAAAGACCATGCCCGCACGGGATTGCTCAGCCAAAACCAAGGCACGCACCGCAGGGATGGCTCACCAAAGCCATGGCCCGACGGGGTGGCTCACCAAAGGCCACTCGCACACGGGATGGCTCACCAAAGCCATTCTGACGGACATGGCTCAGTCAAAGCGATGCCCATAGGGATGGCTCAGCCAAAAAGACATGCTCCATATTGGGATGGCTCAGCCAAAGTCCCAGCCGCACAGGATGGCTCAATCAAAGCCATGGTCCGCAAGAGATGGCTCAGTCAAAGCCGATGGCTTGCACAGAGGTGGCTCAGTTCAAAAGGCCACGTCCACATGGATGGCTCAGTCAAAGCCATGTCCCGACGGGATGGCTCAGCGCAAACCATGTTCTGCCGGGATGGCTCAGTCAAAGCCATATCCACATGGATGGTCAGTCAAAGCCATGTCCGCATGGGATGGCTCAGTCATAGCCATGTCGCACGGATTGGCTCATCGCAAGCCATGTCCGCACGGATGGCTCAGTCAACGAGTCACTGGCCATATGGGATGGCCTCAGCCACCACGCGCTGCACAGGATGGCTCAAAGCCAGTCCGCAAAGGATGGCTCAGTCAAAGCCATGTTCTGCACGGATGGTCTCAGTCAAAGCTATGCCCATATGGGATGGCTTAGCCAAAGCCTCGGCCGCACCAGGATGGCTCAGTCAAAAGCCATTTCTGCAAGGGGATGGCTCAGTCAAAGACATTGCTTGGCACAGGATGGCTCAGTCAACAGCCATTGTCCAGCATGGGATGGTTTCAGTTCAAAGCCATGTCCGACGGGGAGGCTCAGTCACAAGCCATGATCCGCACGGTGCTCAGCCAAAGCCGATGTCCGCACGGGGAGCTAGTCAAAGCCGTGTCCACCACGGATGCTCAGTCAAAGCCATGTCCCACGATGGCTCAAGCCATGTCCACACGGGATGGCTCAGCCAAAGCCATGCCTGTACAAGATTGCTCAAGCCAAACTCCATGTCTGCAGGGGATGGCTCAGCCAAGCCATGCCTTGCACTGGATTTCTCGAGTCAAAGCCAATGCCTGCACTGGATTTCTCAAGTCAAAAGCCATGTCTGCACTGGATTTTCAGCCAAAAGGCCATGCCTGCACTGGATTTCCTCATGCAAGGCATGCCTTGCAACGGATTTCTCGAAGTCAAAGCCATGTCTGCACGGGCATGGCTCAGCCAAAGCCATGCCTGCACTGATTTTCGAGTCCAAAAGCCACACCCGCAACGGGTGGCTCATCCAAAAGCCATGCCTGTACAGATTGCGTCAGCCAAACTTTCATTCTGCACGGGATGGCTTAAAGCCAAAAGCCCACGCCTGTACAAGATTGCTCAGCCAAACTCCATGTCTGCACGGGATGGCTCAGCCAAAGCCATGCCTGCACGATTGCTCAGTCAAAGCTATGTCTGCACAGATCACTCAGGCCAAAGCCATTGCAAAGACTAGATGGCTCAGCCAAAGCAACATCCACACAGGATTTGCTCAGCCAAAGCTGTATTAACTATTCTAAATATAATCCGACCCACTCACTTGGGATTTATCAATCAAAGCCACACAAACATGAAATGATTAATCAATCGCAGTATCAATGCCACACTTGCACAAGTTCCTGAAATCTACATACTGTCAGGCTTTTAAAATAATAAAATATCACTGTACTTTCAATGTCCAAATCCATTTGTACCTAAAAAAGAACAAGGCTACCTTAAATATACATTCATTATATGATATGGTACTTATTTATCCAACCAAAATTTGTTTCTACAAGAATATTTATATTTATATTGTTACGGACTGGAAACCAATGCATTCAAACATAGAATGTCCCAAAAGTCAGTATGTGTTAAGTATGTGTGAGTCAGATCCCCTTCCTGTTTTTCTTGTGGGAGAATCAAAGCGTGCGTTGCGATTCTTTAGTAGGTTATTACATCAACAAGCCATCTAACAACCATCCCCTCTGCACACCCTCGGACCCAGCAGTGATACCAGCACCAACCAGCTGCCTCTGCACCTGGACTTGCCAGCAAACTCGCGGTTGCCGCGTTTCTCGGCTCCCACAAGTTTGTTAACTCGTTCTACGATGACCTCTGCAACATGAATATTTTACTCTCAATTATGAACGCCGGGCGAAGAGTGGCTGGGTGTCTCGCAGGGCCATGCAGCGTTGTATGGGACTCGACGGTTCGTGGCAGAGCTCGGGTGGTGAATGGCTGGGGTCCACGAGGGGGTCGGGTCGCTTTTCCTCTTGTGAGGCCAGAGAAACACTTCCCCACTCGACGACCTCTGCTCAACCCTCGTGACAGCCCTCGTAACAACCATTGTACACCCCTTCGATAAACAACCTTCGTAACAGCCAAACCCCTTCGTACAGCAAACCCACCAAAACTCTGCTTCTCAGAGAGTTTTTTTTTTTTAAACCTTTAACCTCGGGATTTTAAACCTTCCTCAACCAGGGAGGGCCCTTGGTGAAACACACCTCACGTGCTGCCTTTGATTGACAGGTCCTACGGCCACACCTTCGGGTGGGCCTTGCCCATGCCGGGAAACCCCAGTCACTCTTCCACCCGGTCATACTTGACGATAACAAATCAATGCTGCAACGGCCCCCTGCGGAAACCCCAAGCCACTCTTCAGTGGGTTCATACTTGACGCAACAAGTATCAAGTTGCGGAGGGCCATCGGAAAGAGTTACAACATTCGTGGGAGCGAGAAACCGAACGCGGACCGGAGTCTTGCCTTGGCACGTCAGGTGCGAAGAAGGCAGCTGCGTTGGTGGTGGATTGTGATGGTCGAGGGTCAGCAGATGGGATGTTGTTAGAGGCTTGTTAGATGTAATAACCTAACTAAAAGAAATCGCAACGCACGCCTTTGATTCTCCACTAGACAAAAGAAGGGATCTGACTACACACATACTTAATGACATAACTGACTTTTGGGACATCTGTATGTTGAATGCATATTGTTTCCAGATCCATTACAACATATATATACTAATATATATGTATACTGTATAATAAATATTATCACTTCTATATGAGTGTTTCAATCACTCTGTGAGGTTTTTCTCGAATGCACCTCACCGACACACACGGTCTCCCAGTAGGCATGTGAGACATCGGCCATCATAAAGCTGCAGTGTTTGTGTGAGAAATTTCTGAGGGTATTCGAAGACTCAATCGCTCAGTGGGCTGTCACCACACATCAGTGATGAGGTCCTTGGTTCGAGTCCTGGTTGAGTCAGAATTTTTTCACGCAAGCTCCACACAGGAAATATTCTTGGATTAAATTCTTGTACGAGGTTTATCTCTAATACAAACTACACCAGATACAACCTACATTACACACACATAAAGGGGTCTGCCTAGCAGCATACTGCTGATCACTTATTCGTGACCATCTTAGCCTCATTAAAAACTGAATCGAACCCCCTAACTTGTTTCCGAATAAACGATCAGAACATGTTGTTCTGATGACCCACAACAAGGCAAACTAGATCGAATCTCTGCTTCGTCTATTTGGACCATAGGCTTTAAATCTCAGTCTGCAAGGCTGAGGTCCTACTGATGCCTCCTAGTTTGAGGTGATGTTGGTATAATTATAGACATGACACAGCATCGTGTCATTGGTCCATGTGCTTCTTGTTGAATGAAATATTCTTGCTGCAAACCTCCTGACTGGTGATCAGCAGGAAAGACAATGAGCTCGATGTGACAGCAACACTTGTTGCTGACAAGTCATGAGAAACGCTGTGATGGACTCGATTGGGCCCTGCTCCCTCATCAAGTAGGGGTTTGATTCAGTCAACACACAACACACACACCACACCACACACACAGCACACACACACACACACACACACACACACCACACACACTCGACCCCGCCATTCGTAAGTGATACAATACTGGAAAATTCTGGAATGTGGATCCATTCCACATTGAATATGACATGAATACGACATAATCCTAGCAGCGAAAAAGAAATTATAAGCATAACAACTTTAATATATGAGGTGCCGCGAGAGGAGTGATGTAAGCGCCACATGGCCATTTGGAGTATGCCAATAGCACTATTTTAACCTTCCCCTATCATCGAGCCATCATCATCTATCATTAAAAAAATGGCGCTACATCACTCCTCCTCGCCGGGCCTCATATGAGATGTCCTTGTCCTTTGTCCTTCTGCGGCTCACAATCGTCACAGTATATTTTCATCTCATTGTATGACAATTCAGAAGTAAAAGTCCTTGATATTCAGTATGCCACATTGTGTAATGATTGTGCGTCTTGCAACACATTTCAATGGCAACGAAGCACAGTTAAATATCGGATGATTAATTATTTAAAGTGCAATGTCACTGCAAACAGATAAAGAAAAGTTTGCTTAAAAATATTCCAAGCCTGATTCCATGTCATTTAAACCTGTTTTGCACACATCAAGTTATTGGAATCTGAGAACGACACGTTTTAACTGTGTGAGAAATCAGACTCAGACTCATGTGTCAAAACCCAAAGAGACATCTCACCTCTGGCAAACAGTCGCTCTGTGGGTTCAGAGACTACAGTTTGCAAGATGGAGTGCTGTGTTGAAGGAATCTCTGCCCTGAAGGTGCACAATATTACACCGAGTATAACAGGTAAATGAACAATGTTCCATCATTACATTGCTAAATTATACTTATTAATTTTTTGAAGATTACTTGGCTTATTAAAAAGTTACTCTTTAGTTTGCCTGGTAATGCTCTGAAGAATGCTACCTCGATAATCGCAAACTAGACTCATGTTAAGACAATTTGGCTCATTTTCATTTGCATCGATAGGTAAAGCGAATTATACAATGAACCGGACAGCAAATTTGGCCTTGAAGTCCACTTGACAACACACCACCCCCATCAAAAAGGATCGCATGCTCTGAGATGCAATGTCACAGCTGTGATGGAACCTGAATTCAATGGTAGATTTGGTTAGATCAAAGTCCATAATGAAGACAAAATACTTCTGTAAACAATCCACTGATGTATCACAAGGAATAAAAAACAACAGAGATTTTACTCAGACATGAAAATAATGGCCAGCATATCGTTATTGAATTGATTGTTCTTGCTTTAATGAGTTACTTAACCTCCTCTTCGTCATGAGTTACTTAACCTTATCTCCATCATCTGTAGCGCAGACATGATGGGGCGAATAGCCTCCCTCTGCTTCAAGTCCCTGTTAATAACCAAAATGTTCATTCATGCCATCAGGTGCACAGGGCTGCTGGCACTTTCATTGCAAGAGGCACAACCCTGAACACGTCACACTCTCACGCAGAAGACTCGAATGGCTCATTCTTCCCAGTAAAGCTGGTACTTCATTTTGCCGACCTTGGAAGGATGACAGGTTGAGTGACCCACCTGTGTTATTATGGTACAGCAGGAGCTAACTCGGGCCCTTAAATATAAGTCAGCCGCCTTGATGTAAGCCACCATCAGGCTAACTCCTTTTATTACCTGTCATTGTACTCTTTTTGGAATACTGCTCAATGCAAGGCCACCACCAGAACAAGGATAATGATGTTCAATCCAATTAGCAAAAAGATACTATTTCATTTTGTTGCTCCCAATGCTAAGTGGCAATGTCTTTGAAAGCGTTTGTACTAGAGTATATGAAAGTACAATTATAGTCCCCTCGTTGACAAATAGATTGAAGAGTTGTGCAAATTTCATTTCAGCTTAACAAGCATTTTGTTTTTTTCATTGTCGAGAAGTAACAGACAACAGGTGTGTTACCTCTTTCAACTTTGACATTTTGGGAGAAATGTCACAGAGGTTTGGGAGGAGTTCATGAGGTAGAAAAGATCATGGATATTGATGAGAAATGACCCAGAAGAGGTGAACCATCTCAGCAGTCCTGGAGAGGAATGAGATGGAACAGACGAGAAGTTGTTCATAGGCGAGAGAAGAGGATCAAATGAAGTAGGTGAGCAGTGACCCTGAATTATGGAGTTTCACCAGAATGGGTTATATCAGACTACATGCGCCCTACAGAAACATGGGGGTGGGAGAGTGTACGGTGAGGAATAATAGACCGAGAGATTCAGTTTCATCAAGGAGATTCCAAGGATTTTGATACCTTTGGTCTCCATGATATTAAAGTACGTGAAGCAAGGAAAAACCAGCCGAAAGCAAAGAGCAGTACTCCATCGAGCTGCTATGAATTCCTTGAACATTGTCAAAATATGAAAATTATTTCTAATTTCACCAAAAGGAATTTGCACATGGAAATGCCCAGTCCAGGCTGCTTGGAGTCAATTTAGACACTGGTTTGCGAAGAGAGATTGTTGCTGATGGTGAGGCCCAAACATTTTAGGACTAAATTTCAGGGTTTGTTTCGGAAGTAGAATGGAAGGTTTTACCAGATGGTGATAGAATATGTCGAGTTTTGTCATGTTGAAAGCCGTATTACAAATGTGAATTATTAATCAGAAACGGCACTCTCCAGCACCGTTGTTAAGCGTACTTGTCAAATTCCATTTCACTCATTTGGGTAGTGGTCCATGGTCGCCTCATTGGAGTCATATATCATTATCCTGACATTATTTGCCAATTATCCTAATGAAACAAAAGGACAAAGATGAGCTAGACAGGCCTGACATTCAACTTCAGGTGACACGAAGTAATAATTTTTCAGGTGCCGGCAATAACCACCTACTCTTCACGAAAGACACCATAACTAATGCTAGTAGATGGGACACTCGGCTTTCGGTCCATCCAAGGAAAGAGCATTTTGTGATACAACCTCCTGCATGTAAAACACCAATCTGAAAGTTTGAATCAAAACTCAGACTTGACATCTCAAAGATAAGTGTTCAAATCAATCTTGTCAGACAAGCACACCCTCTCTTAGCTATCCATTATCTTCCAACAGTGTAAAGTTAGAGTAAAATCTAAAATAGAAACTAATGCAATAACGAGCATAGGAAGCATAAATTGTGAGCAAAAGAACATTAATTGCCTTGAATCTAGTACAGTACTCAGGATCTCAAAAGACTTGAAGGATAACCTCAACACCAGGGTATGCCAGACAGACAAGGAGCTGATATCTATGTACCCCGCATTCTGGGTGGTATGAGGAATAGATCCGCTAATATGAAAGCTAAATGTTCAACGTTTTTTTGCATCTTGTGACATAATTCTGCCAATCACAGCTGTGATCTAATGAGGTAGATAATGCCATGAGCATAGAGATCTGCAATATGAAAGCTAAATTCATATTTTGAAATAGCACGTACACAAAAGTACATGACGGATGATCGATCCGTTAGGACGGAGCTAATTTTATGTCCCACGTCTCCACCTTGTCGGAGGGACGGGCAACAAAAAAGCTCACAAAAAAGCAAAGAATATTTCATGGAGGGTGAAAAAAAAACGATGTCATCTCAGTATAAGACTTACGAGCAGGCATAAACTTGTGTTTCCTCATCAGAAGCAGATCAAGTCACGTAAGTGAGTTGAGGTAACGTTGTTGCAAAAACTGCAACACAAATCTTGATAAAATGTGGAAAGTGTGTGTGTGGTGTGTGTGTGTGTGTGGTGTGTTGTGTGTGTACAGGTGAATCAGACAAATGTATAAACACTTTGCGATGGTTTTCCTCTGCCAAATGTGAGTTGAGTGTTTTCCCTGGATCAGACAGGGGTTTCCCTGCAAAAAATTAAGAAATACTTTACTTGCCTCAACAATATAATAGCAAAATTTTCAACCAAATAATCATGCTTTACCAAATACAGCGCTTTAAATGTTCATACATTATTCTGATCACCTGTAAACGATGGATTAGTCGAGCCAGCTGGTTAATTGATTAGTGAGAGCAAATTGGTTATCCTCCCCTTCACAGGTGAGACATTGGGTGGTCTTCGTCTTTTTATCTAAATGTGAATGTTTTTGATGTTTTCACGTGGACATGCAGGGAGCCTCGTGGTATGCAATTGCTGCGCTGTCACTGATGATTCGCAACAACGATGAACCGGTCTGGCAGCTGAGGGGTGTGTAGCATTGGGATCTCATGAGTGTCCTATTTGTGACTTTTTTTTTACAGCTGTGGAAGAACTCTTAGGAAGGATTTGAAAACAGCAAAGGGCTTACGTTGGGCAATCTTTCATGTTGCTTATGAGCTCTTCGGCTGGAAGAGCACTGGAGTAGTCATTTGTTATATAATTCCTAGCCACCTGGGTATAATTGATTAGTGAGAGCAATTGGTTATTCCTCCTTTCACAAGTTTGAGATGTGGGTGGGTCTTTCGTTTTTGGCTCACCTGGAACGTAGTTCTGGGAGCATATAATGGGATGGCAACATCGTCCGTCTCAGTCCTCGGTCCGTTCATCATACATCCACAAATACGTGTAACTCTTCTCTGAAACTACGCATACGATTTCAATGAAACTTTACAATGTTCATCAACGTGTATTTACCAAAGTTTGTTCATGCATAAAAAAATTAAAAAATCATATATATATATATATATATATATATATATATATATATATATATAATATATATATATATAGGGAGCTATTGGGAGTTCCCTTCCCCCAAATAGTATTTGCTTTATTCTCAGAAACGACACACATAATTCCGATAAAACTTGACTACAACCTTCATCACCAATGAATGTACCAAAGTTTATTCATGATATGAGAAAAATGGCTTGAAAGGCTGTAGAGGGTGGTGTTAGCCCCAAAATTTGTATTTGCTTTCTTCTTCAAACGAAACTACACACACACAATTTCAATGAAACTTGACCAAACCTTCATCACCTGTGATGTACCAAAGATTGTTCACACCATTAAAACTAAATAAATAAAAAAGATCAGGTCTAAGGGTGTGTCTCCGAGTGGGGGGGGGGTAGAGTTCCCCTAATATGCAATTTGCTTCATCTCATAAACTACACACACAATTCTGACGAAACTGACCACCACCTCATCACCGTGATGTACTAAAGTTTGTTCATGACATTAAAAAAAAAAAATTGGGTTTCAGTGGTTCTACAGGGGGTTGTCCCAAAATATGTATTTGCTTTCTTCTCTGAACCACACACACATTTCAATGCAACTTGACCACAACCTTTATCACCCGTGATGTATCAAAGTTTGTTCACGGCATTTAAAAAAAAGAATCCAAGGTATTTACTTTCTTCTCGGTGTCTCACAGGCCGGATAATTAATCAGTGTCTGTGGTGTCCCCAGAGGACGTTAACCAGGCTTCACGTCGCACACTCACCTTAAGCAGTCGAGCTAACGCACCATGGTGGCCGTTAACATAAATACACTCGTAATCCTCCCCACATAAAAAATAGGAATGGAGTCCTCAACTCACCTGGATCAGGAGCAACAGTCACTCAAACCCTCTTGGACCCTGATTATTATTTTTTTTTCATGTCGTGAAGAAATTTTGGTACATCACAGGTGATGAAGGTTGTCAAGGTTCATTGAAATTGTGCGTGTAGTTTTGGACAAGAGAGGAAATACCTACTTTTGGGGGTCAAACCACCTCCCCCACTCCCACATAGACCCCCTTAATGAGTGCAGATTTTGATGCGGTCAATACACCTTCATTAGGCATCAGATGTGAAGCTCGTGGCCGAGTTCATCAAAATTGTGTGTTTGGTTCAACGATATGACTGAAGTGTTTATGGACTGACCGACTCCTCACTCACTCACTTACCCACCTACCGACACTGCTCGGTCATATAAGCTCACCTGAGTAAAATCACACAAGATGAACCCAAATAGTTCAGCCACGATACTGCAGTGATATTTCACAGAAAAAATACACTATTTCTGTTATTAACATTTTCCACTTTGTTGCTCCAAGTGGAAAGTCCAATTACCTCCACTATTTGCCATACCTGCTCGACTGCAACAACTTTATCAAGGTAACAATGGAAAATATCACAACTTCAGAGACAATATCCGAAGTTGCAACTCGGCATTGCTCCAAACATAGCCATTCAGATATCGGGATTAATGAACAAACTGCAATTCACATGTACAAGGACATGTATTCACATAGGATGTGAAGTAAATAATTGTGTACATTCTATCATTTATGGATCTGATGAATTGCCAGTACCCATTTTGTAAAAACTCTCCGTGGAGCATCTAACTCAAGATGTCCAAATGTCATACTTTTTCACAACCCCCCCCCCCGATTGTAGCAGGTTATTGCCACACAAAATGGCACTTTAACATTTAAGCTTTTTCAATCTGGGACACGTTCAAAACGAACTATATCACGAAGCGAGTCAGCTGAGTGATGCGAACCAAGATGTATTTGTAACATTGTACTGTATTTTGTTAAATTAATGACATAGTATTAATTTGTAATTGGAATGATGCTGTTTTGAATGAAAATATAGAGAGATCGAGTTAAAGCAGAATCAGGAAAATAATGTGAGGTTTCCACCCATGACATTCGCAGATGCGCATTTGTATTTTTTTTTTTTGCCCATTTTTGCCCAAGTCCTTCACAAACCGACTGTCCAGCCCCCATGCATAGCATGGTACCTCACTAGTTTTAAGTATACCCATTATACTGGTATACCAAAAAAAAATGTATGAAAAATAAATAATGGAAGATATTGTTGTGGATTTTCGCCCGTTCCGGCGTGCGGACGCCGCCTTTATCCCGATGCGGCCGCGCGCCCACGACGTGGCAATCCAGTCGCAGCTTTTCGATCAATGCCGAAACCCAGCTACGGGTGTTGTTAACCACACCATAAATCAGCCAACTCTTCTGTCCAGGCGCTACAGGGTTGATCGCCAATTGTCGATGTACCTAATTATTCGCCGCAGATGTACCTAATTATTCGCTTTTCGTCGGCGACCTCCGTATGTCTCGTGTGTCCAAGCGGCAGCTGTTGTAATGGCAGTTCAGTTGGTCCAGCCTAGCAGTCTGCCTTGGTCGATCGGCCTGCCGATGACGCTTCAGAGGAGCGAACGGCTTGCTCTTTTTGAGTTGATGTCTTTAAGAGCCGTTCACTCCTCAGCGTCGCTGGACCGTTATGTAGCTGCTGGCGACTTCTCTCCGGCTGCAACTCGACCAACTCCGACCAACTCTGGCGCTCTCCACACCGACTCCTCTGAACTGGACTCCACACTCCACTGGACTCCAAACTCCACTGCAGGCTCGACTCTCTGGACTGTAACGGCGCCAGCCAACTCTCTCACCACCCTTCTCGGCGTTTCAGCCCGCCCTTTTATCGGGTTCGGGGGGGGGGGCACGCTTGGTCTTCACCTTCGACCCTCACCCCCGGCTGGCTCGCCCCTTTCGTCGTTTGATCCGTTCTGCAAGTCATGCGCGACATGTTTGAGAGCACTCTCACAACGCAGCCGTGTTTGAAAACACCCTGCGCTGCGAGGATCCATCGTGTTCGCCTGTGGAGATGTTGGTTGTTTGGGATGCCGTTGCTGGTGAAAAGATGCGGCGCCGTGGAGATGATGGTGAGGAGATGTTGTTTGTTGTTGAGATGTTGGTGAGGAGATGATGTTGTTTGTGGAGATGATGGTGAGGACTTGTTGTTTGTGGAGATGATGGGAGGAGATGTTGTTTGTTTGGGGATAAAGAAGAAAAAGAATAACGACTAACTCAAAATGCACAGCCCGTACACGAATAAATTCCCGTTATACATCGTGGGGAAATGTAACCTGGACACACATTATCAACATAACTGATCTCTGGGAACCTGAATGTGTTCTGTGAATTTCCACAACTGTAACAAATACTGAGCTGTGATACAAACAATGAACAAATCGAAGAAACAGTTTACACTCTAAATTCCGTACATGGACTACACGATTTAAAGAGCTTTGATGCACTCAGTTACACATGGACCAGTGGAACATATTGTTGTGGGCCGGGTCTTGTGGCGAGCACGACCGCTAGGGGGAGCAGTAGAGTCGGCTCCACCGAACACCCGGAATTTAGGTCGTACCTTTCAGATAAATCCGAAAGGTCACGGGTCCCTTATCGAACCGAAGATCGCATATAGGTCGACCACGTGGGGTAGGGTCAATTTGGCAATTTCAATATCCTAATACCCACGTCGTCCAAACTACCGGGGAAATTCACCCTTGGCAGGATCTGCACGATCCGGCCGTTAACAAGCCGGATCCGAGTCATACCCCGAGCGGAGAGTACCAGAACCCTGCCGGCCAATTGCACGATTACGGCAACAATGAGGCCTCCTAATTCCCGTTCGCAGCGCGGGAAAACCAATGGCAGAAAGACAAGGACGAGCTGGGACAATCAACAATAGGGGATTTGTTTACAATGGGGGGGGGGAGGAAGCACACAAACGGCAGAGTTATCCAAATAAGAAATGTAATGTACAATGAGCAAAAGAAAGTACTTACACAATTCTACTTGAAGACGGGCCCACACACAGACACACCCACCCCAAAAGAAATGATGGCCGCAGCCTTTATAGATACCCCCAGCTCGGAGGGAGGTGAGCTGAGGTAAGGATGCGAGCTTGGACCTTCCCGCCTCATGGGGCCCTTGACGATCCGGCTCGGCGGGACTTGAACCCGCAACTCGATGCCACTGCAAGCACCGGGTATGGAGGCAGTGTCGGGCTCCAGCACGCTCGGCCGGCACGCGGCAAACAGCGAGCGCCAGCAGACAAGTCAGGAAAGCGATTCTTGTCGGACAGACTCGCAGCAGGCCGTCCTCCGCGGGACAGGCTCAAGGGGAAAAAAAAGACGACCTCCTTGCGCACACCCGCTCTTCTCTTCACCCCCCCCCCCCCGACGCAACCGCCTCCGGATTGCCGGTTGGAGTCAGGCGATCCGCTCGCCGTTTGTGATTCATCCGGGGCGTGGCGAGCATCCTTGCGGGCCCGTCCCCCCTGAGAGGCATCTCCTTCTTCGGGCGACGTACGTCGCTCGCGGCTTTGCCCATTGGCTGAAGGCAACACGTCTTCTCGACCCTGGAGCGGAGCCAATGCGTCGGTTGCCAATGGAACTCCACCCACAGGCGATCGGCACGTATGTCGCGTAGAAAGGCAATGGTAAAGAAGCCAGGAGGATGCCGTTGTTGTTGTGTGTGTAAAATCCAAACTATAAAATAACCATACGCACGTACACTTAATCCCATTAGCACAGTGGATGGATCTAACTACACATATACTACAAACA
>CM068961.1:112596578-112606964 GCA_035128595.1 Eptatretus atami | reverse complement strand
AAGAGGGGCGGGAGTGGAGGGACAAAACAGTGGGGAACAGACACATTAGGAGATCTGTGGAAGGGAGAGGGATGGGACGGGGAACATGGGAATAGAAGATGGACATTACAGGGACTTTCAGGAAGGAAAGCAGGGATTTGAAGGAAGTGGGCTTGGGTGGATTATCGGGTAGAAAAGATCGAGATTTGGATGGGGGATGATAAGAGGTGGTGTGGTGAACAGCTGTTTTGAAGGCCTGGAGGGAAGATGGGAAAGAATAGAGTGAGGGAGTTTATTCCAAAGGCGGGAAAAAAGAGGAATGAAAGAGTGAAGGTGAGCAGTGATTCGTGATTTTGGTAGTTTTACCAGAAGGGGTTGTTGGCTGACCTTGAGCACCCTGAGGAAATGTGGTGGGGACAAATCGCAGAAGAGAGCGGGGGGAAAGGCTGGAGAGGAGACGGTAGAAGACAGAAAGACCACCGACCACCTGGGTGATTGAGTGAGAGGCCCAAAGACTCAGCCTCATTGCGGAGAGATGCCGATGATCCGAAATGCCTGGTTTCTACAGTGTGAAGCCGAGAAAGGTGGGAGGCAGGAGCACCAGCCAGAGGGGAGAGCAGTACTCCATCAGGCTACGGACAAAAGCTTTGTAAGTGGTCAGGAGCTCAGGAGGGCCGAGGAAGGACTTTGCCACGAGGGTAATTCCACGTAATAATGGACATGAAGCATAAAATTTGAAAATGCATTTTTCAAAAATTTCTGTGGACGGTGTTTAGTTAGGTCTGATTTTCATAATTTATGCGATATTTACTCCGTGGTTGATGTCACGTGATTTGGTGGCCATCCTGAAAAAACTGCCTCAACGTCTTCCAACGGTAAGTCATTCTGTCTGTTATCATTTTGTCGAAAATATGGCTATTTGCCTTCCCTGCCCCCACATCTGTCATGTACGCTCCTCATCCCATACATCTCAGTTGATGTACTCATCAACATATTTGGTCCATTTCTCTCTGTGCCTATAGATCAACATCAAGAGGCATATGCAAGCAATGAGGCTTATCAAGCTGTTAGACAACCAAATGTTCGCTGATGTTATGTTAGAGATTGTTTTGATATCATAAAATGCCCTATCATTGACTATCCAATATGTGATCGCATGGGTTGCGTCCGTTACATTGCTGAGTTACGTCCGTTACAGTGAACTTTTAAAATATTTTAACAAACAACAGACGATCGTATCGTTGAATATTGAAAGTATGCTACTAATGCTTAGTTTGCTTACCGTGAATGAAAGGTATACTACAAATTCGTTATTTCGGAGGATTTAAGAATTGTGCTATGGCCAGTTTTAGTTGTGTCCATTTCGATGTTACATCCGTTACGCCTCTTAAATGTTGATTTTGCTTTAGTAGTAGACTACACAGTGGGGTTTGTACCAATATCAGAAAGCCATAGAGACTAATTACGATATGTAATAAAGAAACTCTGTAATATGGCCAACCTTTTCAAAATTTCAACATTAGTGATGCAATTTTTGTCTCAATGTTACGTCCGTTACGCTGGAATTACCCACGACGGGTGGATTCCCAGTCGGCGACTGACTTTGGAGGCGAGGTTTGAAAACCTTTAAGTACTATATACTTTATACTTACAGTATATAGTACCTAAAGGTGTATTTCTTTCTAAATCATGTCCAATCAATTGAATTGGTCACAGGTGGACTCCAATTAAGTTTTTGAGACATCGCAAGGATGATCAAAGGAAATTGATACACCAGTGTTCAATTTGGAGTGTCATAGCAAAAAAATTAGAAAAATTTTTGAGGGTCATCAAGGAATAAATTGTCAAATGATAAAAAAAATTGAGACATCATCGGTCGCGTGATTCCGACAGCCATATTGTTAAACAACAAAAAAAAAGCCTTCAAAAATCTTCTCTGAAATGGCCGAAAAGATTGAGGCGAAACATTACAGGAATGACCACCTATCCACAAGGAACAAAACGTTCACACCTATGAGTCATAAGTCACATGGCTTGGCAAGCAATTGGATTTACCCTAAAACCTACAACAATCTTCTTCTCCAGAACGGCTGAACAAATTGAGGGGAAGCTTCACACACATCTTCCAAGCCTTGGGGATACCAGAGTGTTCACAAAAAAATTGATAGGTCACATGGTCTGGAAACCATATTGGATTGAGCGAAAATATTAAAAAAAAAAAACTCTTGCTCTTGAACCGCTTTATCGATCGACGCGAAATGTCACAATTATGATCTCGTAGTCATATGGATTAAGTTTTAAATTTCAACAACATCAGACAATGGTCCTGGCAGCCAGAATTATTTCTTTTATTTCTTTATCTTGTTCTTTTTGATTTTTTTTGTTGTTGTTGAATAAGCTCACTTGGCTGTGCCTGGATGGGTTTGTGGGAAGAGGAGTGCAGCTGAATGTGAATCCTATCCAGGTTCCTCCTGATGACTTCATCTTTGCTTGTTTGGGTTCCTACTGATGACTCCAATGCAGGACTGAACCCATTGGTCTTCCGTTTGATTTGGATTTAATTTATTTTAATCCCATTCTAAATTTAATTGAATAATAATAAACGTCATGGGTCAGGGTCAGGTGTCCAATCAAAGCGGGATGTCTTGGTACCCGGTCGGTCATCAGTGCCAGCAGTTATAAAGTGGCAGTTCTAGTTATGTCTCTTATTAATTACGTAACACACCAGTACACAAAGAACTCACAAAACTACACAAAAGTCCTGGCAAGGGTCTACAATCTCTGATTGCTCTTTTTCTTGTTTTTGTTTGCGTTGAGGTCTATAGCTCTGTTTATGGTAATGACGATGGGTAGGTGATGTGAAGGAGTTGTTGCACTCTTCTCCCCATGATCATAGTGCAAAGTAATGAGAGAACATATGTTACGTCTAGTGATGAGTTGTTGGAACCAGCTCGATATAGTGTGTGTATCTGGATCATTCAAATAAATAACGAATTTAGTTGTGTGGAAATGGTTTGGCCTCTGTTGCTTGTTTGCTGATGGGTGTACCAGGCTGTCTTTGGCATTAAAGTCCTCTCCGATGATGTGTGTTTAGGAGGCAGCAAAGGTTCTGCCGTTGTGGTGAACATTTGGTTGGTACAGTGAGGGATGTGTCTGGTGGTATGTAAATGTTTAGGATGTTTGTGTGTGCTTTGTTACCAGTTTTAATTTTGAAATCTTGAAGTTCAAGTGCATTTCTGGTGGTAGAAGTGTTTTTGTGTGATATCTGAGTTTCAAATTGAATTGTGAATGTATGTTATGAAGGCTCCACCTCTGGTGTTTGGTCTGTCTGAGCGTATGAGCGATGGTACAAGTTGGGGATGGTTGGTGTTTTGTTTTTCTCAGGTAATTTGGTTTCTTGTATGAAGTCGTACAGTTGTCGTGGGTCATGATTTACAGATTCAGTTCCCTTTAGGAATGGGCTCATGCTGTGATCTTGTACCATCCTCCAACACTTCCTTCACAAAATCAGTCATGGTAATGGGCTTTGCCATTTAAACAGGCAAACCCCCAGGATTGACGAACGATTGTAGATTAGAGATGGCGATGTCAGTGGCACAATCCCTGCTAACCAGTGTCACAAGCTCCGGACGTTTTCGAGAAAGGATTTCCTTTATCGGTCGTCATCTCGTCCATGTCATTGGCGTGTTTGTGAAATGTGACTTGACTGGTCAAAGATTGCTCGTGATGATCGACATCATCCCTAGATGTATCGGAATGATATTCATCAGCAAATTCCATCAGTCGGCTGGATCTTCAAGCAGCAAGCATCCATTGCCTAAGTGATGCAGGATTGTCCACAAGTCCGATGGCTCCATCTGATGTTTTGACATCTTTGTTGACCTGTTCATGGCATTGGTCAATAGGAATGGATGAGAATACACATTTGGTTTTGGAAACTACCCAGTTATCTCTCTCATTGAATTTTCTCTTGATGACTCTGGCAGTGAATTCATGTCTCATATGTGAACTGGGAGCCAGCGAGTGTAGTTGACATGATGGAGGGCATAAACAGAGGAACTAGTCTTCAGAACTTCACGATATAGATTAAGTTCCAACATTTTGAAGAAACTGTGTGTACGTTTCCACACACAGAGGGGCAGCAGCCAAGACAGTTCGCTGGACACTTCAGAGGCTCTGATGCAATTGTCTGGCAAATGGCAATCTCCAATCAATAAATATAGCATCAGCATCGCTCAGGCTGACATTAGGGTTTCCATCCTGACTGAAGGTGTGGATCTCAATGAGTCCAAACATAGGATAGGCTACAACAACACACAACTCAAATTTACAGCAAACTATTTCATGTATCTTCCAATATTCACCCATACTCCCTGAGAAATATCATTCTCATCACCTGTGAAGTAGCATCTACCATCACGTCCAGTGATTTTTCTCCATTTGTTGAACAAATCGCCCACCTGCGTTTACCTTCGGCGAAAAATTAAACTGTGACATCCTTTTTCTGGTGTTCCGCACTCCTCCACCGCGAGTAGGAACATTTCAAGGGCATAGTGTCATTCCTCCTTGCAAATTGGAACACACCATGCCCTAAATTAATAACACAATAATAACAGTCGCTAATTTATACACAGGCACCTGTTCAGGTGACTCCTTGGCCAAATTTCATTTTTAAGTGTTCTAGCATTCGTAGAAAAAGATTCAAGCTTTTATCCGGCAAATTCCTTAACACCGGACTAAGAGGTTCTGGATGGAAACTGTTGATGCTTGTGAAGCCAGATGAGCAGTGGTGATGGTTGTAGAGATAGATGTCTGGTGTCAGGACTAGGCCCAGTGTGGATTTCATGACTTCCAACTCCAAGACCAGATAAGCTCGGTGAATGGCCGGCAATGAGCTATTTTTCTTTATTTTTTCCCCCATTTATTTAACTGCCTCCAGAGTTATTTTGTTACCATCTGCCACCGAAGGTGGATGGAGGTTTTTTCACCCCTGTGTGCTTGTCTGTTTGTCTGCGAGCAGGATATCTCGAACAATTATGGACAGATTTGGATGAAACTTGGCGGACAGGATGAGGGTGTGACAAGGATGATTAGTTTGGTGAAGATCGAAATCTGGATCCGAGAACTTTTAAAGTGATTCTTCACCATTGAGAGATTGGCCAAAACGACATACTGTATAGCATGATATTGTTAGACCTAATGATTAAATGTTAATAATAATTCTATTCAAAATGGATGAGTTGAGTAGGTGACAAGAACAAGTCGATTCAATTTTGGTTCAGGTTCGGATCCGGATCCGGATCCAGCCTATCAGTGGATACAAAACTTAATGTTCAGTCTGGTGGAGGTAAGCGCTCCACCAAGTGCCGTTCTAGTTCTTTTAATGGTTTCCTACCCTTCCCCAGGTTAGATAGCTGTTTAAATGTGTATCGGTCTTCCATCGGATGTGTTTGTGCCCCGTTTTGTGTCGAGTGTGTAATTAGCATTACATTGCATGTACTGGATATTTCATCACCCATACCACTGCATTGTGTAGTCTCCCTGCCTTAAGCTATTAAGTAAAACTATTAAATCCTTTCATCGTGTTGATTTTTATGCTTGGCCAAAACCTGCATGCGAGAAAAGCCATGTAGGAAGCACGCATCGTTAATTAATAAACTGTCATGTCACCAACTGCTGGAGACAATTGTCTTTGTGGATGTACAAGCTTAACTTATACCGCTCAGTTGCGGTTTTGTCTGAAATGATGGTTGTACTTTTTCTGAAACCCGGGTTGTGGTTTTGTCTGAAACCCAGGTTGTCCTTTGCCTGAAACGCTGACCTGTCCTTCGTCGAAACCCGGCCTGTCCTTCGCCCGAAACCCAGGTGGCCCCTGGTCTGAAACGAGGGTTGCATCTGAGTTGCATACTCTTGTACAACACATGATACACAGAACGTCAGACAGCATCTGCCTCCATGCAGCTAATAGCACATATTTCACAATATGAACATTTGCGACAAATCTTTTGCAAGTTTACAATTTCCTTTTATTTTTTTTTTGCAACAAATCTTGTGCAAGAAAATTAAAACTTCCTCAAGTTTATCATATTGTGTCGAATGGTTGGTTACCTGTTGTGTTGAATGACAGTAGTACAAAAGCACCAGGTCAAAGTTGCCTGGGTAACCATTCTACAAAAGGAGGTTGTGAACCTCCATTGAATGCTCCGATCATCTGGTGAACTATTTCCAACCCATGCAGCCTTTAAAAAGAATCCCAAATGCCTCTCCCTGGCTATTTCACCTCTAGTTCAATCTGCCCGGTGGTGGAGTTACACTTTGCATCAATAACTTACTCTTCGTTGCCCTGTCTGCACATTCCCCGACCCTGCCAACAGCGTCTCCTCCCCTGTCACTGACTGTGTGGATTGACAAAATCTGAGTCCTCTGCCCCCATCTTAAGAATTTATCAATGCAGGCTGCCATTGCTAAACTCACATTTTCTGCTTAATAGAATCCTTCCACAGGATGTCACTGATTCTTCTGTGGGTCTCCCCAGCTATGGTTTCCTCTAGTTTGACAGGCCTGAACCCAACCTCTGGGGTGGAGTTGAAGTTTACATCAATAACCCCATTTCTCCATGTCCATCTGCTGTTTCTCACCATGCAAAACCTCCATGACTGAAAGCAGCCAACTGTGTGGACTGTGCCTCCCGCTGGTAGCTTGTACATGTTGCTGCGTTTGAGTCTGGGGAGTAACTGCTGAAATTTATCTGTCCGGTTCTTCCCACCATCTTTGTTCTTTATTGCTTTCACACTTTTTTCTCATTAAAAAAAAAATTTTTTTATATAAAATGCTTTATTTCAATTTTTTTTTTTTTCACAATTCTCTTTATTCATTCTAATTCTTTCTTTCTTCTCTTTCATCTCTTTCACTCCCTATTCCTCTCTTTTCGTTATCTCCCTCTCGAGGAAAAGTGAATTCTTGTTAGAAATTTTTCGTAGTTCACTTGGCTGTGCCTGGATGGGTTTGAGGTAGTGGAGTAGCAGCTGAAACCCGATCCTATCCAGGTTCCTCCTGATGGCTCCATCTTTACTCTTTGCTTCTTTGGGTTCCTTCTTGGTCTTCCGTTTCATTATATCTCCAAACCCCAGGAGGATCTTTGGCTGTAACTTCCCTCTATTCTGACCTCTTGTTTTTTGTGTGTTGTACCATCCTCATAACAGTGACAATTCCATTTACATCTTTCTCAGCCAATATGACCAATTTTAACCACCCTCCCTCTCTTCATGTGTGATGATTTCAACTGTCTCCATGCCAAATGCAGGGTGTTGGTAACCTATTTTCACCAGCCATGGCACTGCAGTGAAGGACTTCTCTGACTTAATGTGTCCGAGTCAATCTGTGAACTTTCTGACCCGGATTTCTGCCAATGGTAAATCCTCCTTCTAATGTCTCCTGCTCTTCCTCTGCTCATGTGCTTGTGAGTCAACATTTCTCTGGCTATTCTCAGAGGGATGCCTCAGCACTGGTGAGTCTGGTAGTTCACGAGCCAAACTTGCGGACTGAAAGCAGCTTGTCTCACTTCAAAGACTGTCTCCTATATCTGCCACCCCTGATATTAACTAAGCTTAGGATTCTTCCACAGAAACCTGCTGTCTTCTGCACAGATCCAGCAATCTTGTCTTCAGTTATCATATCCTTCCGCCTCCACCCGCCACCACTGTGTCCTGCATGGCACACCTCCACCTGCGACATCCTGCCCTGTGTGTCATACCTCTGCCCATGCTGCTCTGCCCTGTGTGCCATGCCTCCACCAGTCACCCTGACCTACGTGCCACACATCCTCCTGCGCACCACACCTCTGCCGCCATGCCTCTGCCTGCACCACCCTGCCATGCCTTCGCACCATGCCCCACCTGTGCCACGTTTCCATCTGTTCCTCCACCCACTGTCCGATGTGACATCCCAACCTATGCTCACCTCCCCACACTATACCTTGAAATCGTTTTTTTTTTTTCTTTCTTCCCATTGCTTGCTCTTCAAACCTCAAGCATGCGCATCGAAACCACAATGCTCCTCATAATATATTTAATATGATAGGTCGCTGCGAGGAGGAGTGATGTAAGGGACACATCGGCCATTTTGGAGTTAATGCCATATACACTATTTTAACCCTTCCCCTATCTCATCACTCATTAAAAATGTCGCTTACATCATCCTCCTCGCAGGGCCTCATATATATATATATATATATTTTAAAGCTTCTGTCTCTGCGATGTTATGGTTTACGTATATTGACAAAAATCACTATTAAATAGTACTTCATATGCAAAATGGATTAGATAAAACATATTCTCATCGATGGAATGAATTTTGATTTTTCACTTTTGATTCCACTTTCGTGCCAATATTAACAACAGCGAAGGGTATGCGGTACGTCATTCCATTGAAAGATCACCTGGATGTGAAAAACGCGTCGATGCCTTCAGCCATTCCATGGCCAGATTGGTAATGCGTCCTGTCTGTGACAGTCCACCCTCGTGTTCCTCGACACGTGATGCTCTATCGATGTAAACAGGCAAATAATTGGGCATTTTGTTTTTTTTCCGTTTCGGCATTACCTTGAATCAAGACGTGATTTAGCCTCGCACTCACCACGAACATTGCGAGTTTCCTGTGAAAGTCATCACGAGACGGTGAAATTTAAGGTTAAATCACTCATCCGATGGAACATTGTGTGGATGAAAAGCACATCGTTCTGCAGGGAAACGTTTGAGAGACTCCAACGGACCACACCCTATGTATGTACGAGCTCGACGCTTTGCGTCAAATCCTCCATCCTTTTAGGACGGAGCAATCCGAACCATCAAAAGGTTGAGAACCCGGTGGAAAATGCTTAAATTGTGTCATCTCCTTCATAACATGCCTCTGTGTGCGGATGCAACGTGGGAATCATCGTCCACATCGGGTGGGGTGTGTGATTTTGAATATATAGAAGAAAATGAACTTGCGCATGTTCGACGATGCACACCACACACAACACACACACCACCACCACACCACCACCACAACACACCACCACCACCACGAGCCTTCTTAACCATAAACGATTAGGATTGCCATTTTAAGCATGTCTTTGGGATGCCATCCCAACCTCTTGTACATCTGGACATTCTCTCTTTTTTATTTTCCTCTTCTTTCATCCGACGTCTATGATCTGGTAACATGTGTACATCGGGTACATGGTAATGCGTCTTCCTTGAATCTCTCCGTTATACTTACAGTATATAGTACCTAAAGGTGTATTTCTTTCTAAATCATGTCCAATCAATTGAATTGGTCACAGGTGGACTCCAATTAAGTTTTTGAGACATCGCAAGGATGATCAAAGGAAATTGGATACACCAGTGTTCAATTTGGAGTGTCATAGCAAAAAAATTAGAAAAATTTTGAGGGTCATCAAGGAATAAATTGTCAAATGATAAAAAAAATTGACGACATCATCGGTCGCGTGATTCCGACAGCCATATTGTTTAAACAACAAAAAAAAAGCCTTCAAAAATCTTCTCTGAAATGGCCGAAAAGATTGAGGCGAAACATTACAGGAATGACCACCTATCCACAAGGAACAAAACGTTCACACCTAATGACGTCATAAGTTCACATGGCTTGGCAAGCAATTGGATTTACCCTAAAACCTACACAATCTTCTTCTCCAGAACGGCTGAACAAATTGAGGGGAAGCTTCACACACATCTTCAACCTTGGGGATACCAGAGTGTTCACAAAAAAATTGATAGGTCACATGGTCTGGAAACCATATTGGATGAGCGAAAATATTAAAAAAAAAAACTCTTGCTCTTGAACCGCTTATCGATCGACGCGAAATGTCACAATTATGGATCTCGTAGTCATAGTGATTAGTTTTAAATTTCAACAACATCAGACACTGGTCCTGGCAGCCAGAATTATTTCTTTTATTTTTTTATCTTGTTCTTTTTGATTTTTTTTTGTTGTTGTTGAATAAGGCTCACTTGGCTGTGCCTGGATGGGTTTTGTGGAAGAGGAGTTAGCAGCTGAAATGTGAATCCTATCCAGGTTCCTCCTGATGACTTCATCTTTGCTTGTTTGGGTTCCTACTGATGACTCCAATGCAGGACTGAACCCATTTGGTCTTCCGTTTGATTTGGATTTAATTTATTTTAATCCCATTCTAAATTTAATTGAATAATAATAAACGTCATGGGTCAGGGTCAGGTGTCCAATCAAAGCGGGATGTCTTGGTACCCGGTCGGTCATCAGTGCCAGCAGTTATAAAGTGGCAGTTCTAGTTATGTCTCTTATTAATTACGTAACACACCAGTACACAAAGAACTCACAAAACTACACAAAAGTCCTGGCAAGGGTCTACAATCTCTGATTGCTCTT
>CM068961.1:112578233-112596568 GCA_035128595.1 Eptatretus atami | reverse complement strand
GAGGTCTATAGCTCTGTTTATGGTAATGACGATGGGTAGGTGATGTGAAGGGAGTTGTTGCACTCTTCTCCCCATGATCATAGTGCAAAGTAATGGAGAACATAATGTTACGTCTAGTGATGAGTTGTTGGAACCAGCTCGATATAGTGTGTGTATCTGGATCATTCAATATAAATAACGAATTTAGTTGTGTGGAAATGGTTTGGCCTCTGTTGCTTGTTTGCTGATGGGTGTACCAGGCTGTCTTTGGCATTAAAGTCCTCTCCGATGATGGTGTTTAGGAGGCAGCAAAGGTTCTGCCGTTGTGGTGAACATTTGGTTGGTACAGTGAGGGATGTGTCTGGTGGTATGTAAATGTTTAGGATGTTTGTGTGTGCTTTGTTACCAGTTTTAATTTTGAAATCTTGAAGTTCAAGTGCATTTTCTGGTGGTAGAAGTGTTTTTGTGTGATATCTGAGTTTCAAATTGAATTGTGAATGTATGTTATGAAGGCTCCACCTCTGGTGTTTGGTCTGTCTGAGCGTATGAGCGATGGTACAAGTTGGGGATGGTTGGTGTTTTGTTTTTCTCAGGTAATTTGGTTTCTTGTATGAAGTCGTACAGTTGTCGTGGGTCATGATTTACAGATTCAGTTCCCTTTAGGAATGGGCTCATGCTGTGATCTTGTACCATCCTCCAACACTTCCTTCACAAAATCAGTCATGGTAATGGGCTTTGCCCATTTAAACAGGCAAACCCCCAGGAGTTGACGAACGATTGTAGATTAGAGATGGCGATGTCAGTGGCACAATCCCTGCTAACCAGTGTCACAAGCTCCGGACGTTTTCGAAGAAAGGATTTCCTTTATCGGTCGTCATCTCGTCCATGTCATTGGCGTGTTTGTGAAATGTGACTTGACTGGTCAAAGATTGCTCGTGATGATCGACATCATCCCTAGATGTATCGGAATGATATTCATCAGCAAATTCCATCAGTCGGCTGGATCTTTCAATGCAGCAAGCATCCATTGCCTAAGTGATGCAGGATTGTCCACAAGTCCGATGGCTCCATCTGATGTTTTGACATCTTTGTTGACCTGTTCATGGCATTGGTCAATAGGAATGGATGAGAATACACATTTGGTTTTGGAAACTACCCAGTTATCTCTCTCATTGAATTTTCTCTTGATGGACTCTGGCAGTGAATTCATGTCTCATATGTGAACTGGGAGCCAGCGAGTGTAGTTGACATGATGGAGGGCATAAATCAGAGGAACTAGTTCCTCGAGAACTTCACGATATAGATTAAAGTTCCAACATTTTGAAGAAACTGTGTGTACGTTTCCACACACAGAGGGGCAGCAGCAAGACAGTTCGCTGGACACTTCAGAGGCTCTGATGCAATTGTCTGGCAAATGGCAAATCTACTCCAATCAATAAATATAGCATCAGCATCGCTCAGGCTGACATTAGGGTTTCCATCCTGACTGAAGGTGTGGATCTCAATGAGTCCAAGCATAGGATAGGCTACAACATGACACACAACTCAAATTTACAGCAACTATTTCATGTTATCTTCCAATATTCACCCAGTACTCCCTGAGAAATATCATTTCTCATCACCTGTGAAGTAGCATCTACCATCACGTCCAGTGATTTTTCTCCATTTGTTGAACAAATCGCCCACCTGCGTTTACCTTCGGCGAAAAATTAAACTGTCGACATCCATTTTTTCTGGTGTTCCGCACTCCTCCACCGCGAGTAGGAACATTTCAAGGGCATAGTGTCATTCCTCCTTGCAAATTGGAACACACCATGCCCTAAATTAATAACACAATAATAACAGTCGCTAATTTATACACAGGCACCTGTTCAGGTGACTCCTTGGCCAAATTTCATTTTTAAGTGTTCTAGCATTCGTAGAAAAAGATTCAAGCTTTTATCCGGCAAATTCCTTCACACACCGGACTAAGAGGTTCTGGATGGAATCCTGTTGATGCTTGTGAAGCCAGATGAGCAGTGGTGATGGTTGTAGAGATAGATGTCTGGTGTCAGGACTAGGCCCAGTGTGGATTTCATGACTTCCAACTCCAAGACCAGATAAGCTCGGTGAATGGCCGGCAATGAGCTATTTTTCTTTATTTTTTTCCCCCATTTATTTTAACTGCCTCCAGAGTTATTTTGTTACCATCTGCCACCGAAGGTGGATGGAGGTTTTTTTCACCCCTGTGTGCTTGTCTGTTTGTCTGCGAGCAGGATATCTCGAACAATTATGGACAGATTTGGATGAAACTTGGCGGACAGGATGAGGGTGTGACAAGGATGAATTAGTTTTGGTGAAGATCGAAATCTGGATCCGAGAACTTTTAAAGTGATTCTTCACCATTGAGAGATTGGTCCAAAAACGACATACTGTATAGCATGATATTTCAAAAATGGATGAGTTGAGTAGGTGACAAGAACAAGTCGATTCAATTTTGGTTCAGGTTCGGATCCGGATCCGGATCCAGCCTATCAGTGCGATACAAAACTTAATGTTCAGTCTGGTGGAGGTAAGCGCTCCACCAAGTGCCGTTCTAGTTCTTTTAATGGTTTTCCTACCCCTTCCCCAGGTTAGATAGCTGTTTAAATGTGTATCGGTCTTCCATCGGATGTGTTTGTGCCCCGTTTTGTGTTGAGTGTGTAATTAGCATTACATTGCATGTACTGGATATTTCATCACCCATATCCACTGCATTGTGTAGTCTCCCTGCCTTAAGCTATTAAGTAAAACTATTAAATCCTTTCATCGTGTTGATTTTATGCCTTGGCCAAAACCTGCATGCGAGAAATAGCCATGTAGGGAAGCACGCATCGTTAATTAATAACTGTCATGTCACCAACTGCTGGAGACAATTGTCTTTGTGGATGTACAAGCTTAACTTATACCGCTCAGTTGCGGTTTTGTCTGAAATGATGGTTGTACTTTTTCTGAAACCCGGGTTGTGGTTTTGTCTGAAACCCAGGTTGTCCTTTGCCTGAAACGCTGGCCTGTCCTTCGTCCGAAACCCGGCCTGTCCTTCGCCCGAAACCCGGGTGGCCCCTGGTCTGAAACGAGGGGTTGCATCTGAGTTGCATACTCTTGTACAACACATGATACACAGAACGTCAGACAGCATCTGCCTCCATGCAGCTAATAGCACATATTTCACAATATGAACATTTGCGACAAATCTTTTGCAAGTTTACAATTTCCTTTTTATTTTTTTTTTTGCAACAAATCTTGTGCAAGAAAATTAAAAACTTCCTCAAGTTTATCATATTGTGTCGAATGGTTGGTTACCTGTTGTGTTGAATGACAGTAGTACAAAAGCACCAGGTCAAAGTTGCCTGGGTAACCATTCTACAAAAGGAGGTTGTGAACCTCCATTGAATGCTCCGATCATCTGGTGAACTATCTTCCAACCCATGCAGCCTTTAAAAAGAATCCCAAATGCCTCTCCCTGGCTATTATCACCTCTAGTTCAATCTGCCCGGTGGTGGAGTTACACTTTGCATCAATAACTTACTCTTCGTTGCCCTGTCTGCACATTCCCCGACCCTGCCAACAGCGTCTCCTCCCCTGTCACTGACTGTGTGGATTGACAAAATCTGAGTCCTCTGCCCCCATCTTAAAGATTTATCAATGCAGGCTGCCATTGCTAAACTCACATTTTCTGCTTAATAGAATCCTTCCACAGGATGTCACTGATTCTTCTGTGGGTCTCCCCAGCTATGGTTTCCTCTAGTTTGACAGGCCTGAACCCAACCTCTGGGGTGGGGTTGAAGTTTACATCAATAACCCCATTTCTCCATGTCCATCTGCTGTTCTCACCATGCAAAACCTCCATGACTGAAAGCAGCCAACTGTGTGGACTGTGCCTCCCCGCTGGTAGCTTGTACATGTTGCTGCGTTTGAGTCTGGGGAGTAACTGCTGAAATTTATCTGTCCGGGTTCTTCCCACCATCTTTGTTCTTTATTGCTTTCACACTTTTTTTCTCATTAAAAAAATTTTTTTTATATAAAATGCTTTATTCATTTTTTTTTTTCACAATTCTCTTTATTCATTCTAATTCTTTCTTTTCTTCTCTTTCATCTCTTTCACTCCCTATTCCTCTCTTTCGTTATCTCCCTCTCGTAGGAAAAGTGAATTCTTGTAGAAATTTTTCGGTAAGGTTCACTTGGCTGTGCCTGGATGGGTTTGAGGGTAGTGGAGTAGCAGCTGAAACCCGAATCCTATCCAGGTTCCTCCTGATGGCTCCATCTTTACTCTTTGCTTCTTTGGGTTCCTTCTTGGTCTTCCGTTTCATTATATCTCCAAACCCCCAGGAGGATCTTTGGCTGTAACTTCCCCTCTATTCTGACCTCTTGTTTGTTTGTGTGTTGTACCATCCTCATAACAGTGACAATTCCATTTACATCTCTCTCAGCCAATATGGACCAACTTTTAACCACCCATCCCTCTCTTCATGTGTGATGATTTCAACTGTCTCCATGCCAAATGGCAGGGTGTTGGTACCTATTTTCACCAGCCATGGCACTGCAGTGAAGGACTTCTCGACTTAATGTGCCCGAGTCAATCTGTGAACTTTCTGACCCGGATTTCTGCCAATGGTAAATCCTCCCTTCTAATGTCTCCTGCTCTTCCTCTGCTCATGTGCTTGTGAGTCAACATTTCTCTGGCTATTCTCAGAGGGATGCCTCAGCACTGGTGAGTCTGGTAGTTCACTGAGCCAAACTTGCAGGGACTGAAAGCAGCTGTCTCACTTCAAGACTAGTCTCCTATATCTGCCACCCCTGATATTAACTAAGCTTAGGATTCTTCCACAGAAACCTGCTGTCTTCTGCACAGATCCAGCACATCTTGTCTTCAGTTATCATATCCTTCCGCCTCCACCCGCACCACTGTGTCCTGCATGGCACACCTCCACCTGTGACATCCTGCCCTGTGTGTCATACCTCTGCCCATGCTGCTCTGCCCTGTGTGCCATGCCTCCACCCGTGTCACCCTGACCTACGTGCCACACATCCTCCTGCGCACCACACCTCTGTCTGCCATGCCTCTGCCTGCACCACCCTGCCATGCCTTCGCCACCATGCCCCCACCTGTGCCACGTTTCCATCTGTTCCTCCACCCACTGTCCGATGTGTCACATCCCAACCTATGCTCACCTCCCCACACTATACCTTGAAATCGTTTTTTTTTCTTCTTTCTTCCCATTGCTTGCTCTTCAAACCTCAAGCATGCGCATCGAAACCACAATGCTCCTTCATATATACATATGAGGTGCTGCGAGGAGGAATGATGTAAGGGACACATCGGCCATTTTGGAGTTAATGCCATATAGCACTATTTTAACCCTTCCCCTATCATCATCACATCATTAAAAAATGTCGCTTACATCACTCCTCCTCGCAGGGCCTCATATATATATATATATATATTTAAAGCTTCTGTCTCTGCGATGTTATGGTTTACGTATATTGACAAAAATCACATTAAATAGTACTTCATATGCAAAATGGGATTAGATAAAACATATTCTCATCCGATGGAATGAATTTTGATTTTTCACTTTTGATTCCACTTTCGTGCCAATATAACAACAAGCGAAGGGTATGCGGTACGTCATTCCATTGAAAGATCACCTGGATATGAAAAACGCGTCGATGCCTTCAGCCATTCCATGGCCAGATTGGTAATGCGTCCTGTCTGTGACAGTCCACCCTCGTGTTCCTCGACACAGTGATGCTCTATCGATGTAAACAGGCAAATAATTGGGCATTTTGTTTTTTTCCGTTTCGGCATTACCTTGAATCAAGACGTGATTTAGCCTCGCACTCACCACGAACATTGCGCGTTTCCTGTGAAAGTCATCACGAGACGGTGAAAATTTAAGGGTTTATATCACTCATCCGATGGAAACATTGTCCTGGAATGAAAAGCACATCGTTCTGCAGGGAAACGTTTGAGAGACTCCAACGGACCACACCCTATGTATGTAGCGAGCTCGACGCTTTGCGTCAAATCCTCCATCCTTTTAGGACGGAGCAATCCGAACCATCAAAAGGTTGAGAACCCGGTGGAAAATGCTTAAAATTTTTGTCATCTCCTTCATAAACATTGCCTCTGTGTGCGGATGCAACCGTGGGAAATCATCGTCCACATCGTGTGTGTGTGTGTGTGTGTGTGTGTGTGTGTGTGTGTGTGTGTGTGTTGTGTGTGTGTGTGTGTGTGTGTGTGTAATAATAGAAGAAAATGAATCTTGCGCATGTTCGACGATGCACACACACACCACAACACACCACCACCACCACCACCACAACACACCACCACCACCACGAGCCTTCTTAACCATAAAACGATGAAGGATTGCCATTTTAACATGCTGGGGATGCATCCCACACCTCTTCGTACATCTTGGGGACATTCATCTCCTTTTTTTATTTTCCTCTTCTTTCATACCGACGTCTATGATCATGGTACATGGTACATGGTACATGGTACATGGTCATCCTTGACCCCCGAGATGACCGTCCATACCTCGCTCAAGGTGTGAGGCAGCGCTCAGCAATTGCTCGTCGTGGCTTAGCTCCCCCACGATGACGAGCGCGTAATAGCGGCCATCATCCAAACGCCGCATGCCGTGGACAGGTGTCCAGGAGTTCGCCGATGCCCCGTGGACCACGACGTCCGTCGAACCCGTCGTGTGGAAGGCGGACCCGATCGCCTTCCCGATCTCCATGGCGTCGCGTTCGCTCTGCCCGCCTGACGTCAGAACACGGCGGTTTAAAGGGAACGCGTTGGGCGCAGCGATTGGTTTGATCCTCTTGTTTTTTTTTCCGCCAATTACAGGGCAGCAGGTGCTCCCTATAGCAACGGCACTCTCACTGCAGAGCGGTTCGCAGGCCTGAGGGACACGTGAGTTCTTTATGCGCAGAGACAAATGTCTGGAGATAATTATGTCGTCAGAGGCAGTGGTTTTTATTACGTATTCGTCAGAGGTAGTGGTTTTTATTACGTATGCACTTGTGACAAGAAAAATATTTCCTGGTCAACTGCACATGGTGAGAATAATTGGGACCGATAAAGACGTGATGGATATTTGTCATATTATCTAACCCATATATATATATATATATATATATATATATATATATATATACATATACTGTACATATACATATACACGTACACGTACACGTGCACGTACGTGTATATATATATATATACATATATACATATACATATACACGTACACGTATATAATAATATACATATTATATATATATATATAACATATCACGTACACGTACACGTACATATATATACATATACACGTACACGTACACGTACATATATATGTATACATATATACATATATATTTATATACATATACACGTACACGTACACGTACATATATATATACATATACATATACACGTACACGTACATTATATTACATATATATATATATATATATATATATACATATACACGTACACATACACGTACATGTACATATATATATATATATATATATATATATATATATATACATATACACGTACATATATATATATATATATATATATATATAATATACATATACACGTACACGTACATATATATATATATATACATATATATTATAACATATCACGTACACGTACACGTACATATATATATATACATGTATATACATATACATATACATATACATATTATATATATATTGTTGCGAATCTGGAAAAGCTATCACACTCAACATTCAGGTCCTAGCTCAGTTATCTCGGTAAGTATGTGTTTTATAGATAGCATCCTCCTGGTCTAATGGGTGAATAAGTGTAAATGCGCTGCGATTTGTTATTGGAATACCCCATCTCCCGCAACAACAACAACAACAGCAACAACAACAAAACAACGACAACAACGCCATCTTCACATCCATCCTGACGCCATGACGCTCGCAGCATTCTTCGTGCACACACCAGCCAGCAGGCGCGCAGTGGGTGGAGTCTAGCGTAGGCATGGCGTCCTCCTTAGCCAATCGGCAGGGAGCGGGCGTCTTCCCCGCCCCGTCTCCGACTCGACACGGTCGCCATTAGACCGCGGTGGAGGTGAGGCGGTGGGGGAGCCACAAACGCCTCCGCTGGAGACTCTGCCCAGAGGAGTGGGAGTGCCCCTACCGCACGCCTGTCCAATGGAGGGCGGCCAGGGAATCGCACGATTGTTTCCGACCAATGAGAAGGCGAGTGGCGAGGAGAGGAGGGGTGGTCGGCACGGGAGGGGGGGGATAAAGTCGGGTTCACCCAAGAGGAGCTCTCTCTCTCCTCTGGCGCTCCCCGTTATCTCTTCTCTGGCTTTCTCTCTGGTGGTCAGGTTCAGCCGCCAGAAGATCTCTCGTGGTCAGGTTCAGCCGCAGGAGGATCCCTCGAGGTCAGGTTCAGCCGCCAGAAGATCTCTCGTGGTCAGGTTCAGCTGAGCTGGCTTGGACGATGATGCCGGAGCTCCAAAAAGAAGGGGACGTCCAGCCGCGCGCTCGCGGCCAGGTAGCCGCTATCCTGACTCCCAGCCGACTATCCTCCACGGCTGGAGAGCCGAATAAAGACCTGTGGGGTATTCTGTTTGTGTGTGTGTGTGTGTGTGTGTGTGGCACCAGTCCAATAAGTAGTGAAACTGTGTAAGTGCTTGCTGTATAAATCTTCGCATTGCATTTCCGATATTCGGTATAGCTCTGTCTTCTGTGTTCCCTAGGCCCCCATTGCTTCATAAATAAACCCCAATTGTTAAATGTTCTCAGCTCGTCGTGTCCATTCTTCCATTGACTGAGCATGTCACGTGTGAGGGATTAGTTGGCCATTGCCGTGGTTGCAGGATAATTCGGTCCGACGGTTCTCGGCGATTAAACCGCTCGGAATCGCACACGGAACGAGCTCGCCAAGCGGCTCGGTTTCGTACGAGTTCCGTCGAGGGTGAAATTCCCCGGTAGTTGGACCACGTGGGTACTTAGGTAAATTGAAGTTGGCAATCGACCCTACCCCATGTGATCTATCCATTGGCGGATTTCGGTCCAGAAGGGACCCGTCGACTCCGGACTTATCTGGGGCGACGATTTGAATTCCGGGCGATCGGTCGAGTCAACTTGTGGCTCCATCCGACAGTCGTGTCGCAGCCGACGCAACGGCACTGTAACAATATATATGATCACCACTTTTTTGTTTTTTTTACTAATTTGTAATTTCTCACTTGCAGGGAGACTGTGTCCAAGATATCACACACACTGAACCTCAAAAGTATAGTTTTACACCAAGAAGGCAATTAGCAGAGGGAAATATCCCACAAAACAGGTATCTCTAGATGTGGCATTCAACCAACAATACAAAAGTATTAGGAGACCATCCATCCATCCATTCATACATCCATCCATTGGGACCATACTCTGTGCAGAGCGTTGGTGCTGCCTGAGCAGTCTCCTTGGCTATTGGTCACAATTCTGGATGAGTCATCACTCCAACACAGGATACCAGCATGCTGGCACTCATTTTGCCGACCTCAGATGGATGACAGGCTGAGTCAACCACTCCTGGTATTAATTTAGCAGCCAAGCAGGATTTGAACTCAGGATTCTCGGATCCCAAGCCCACCACCTTAACCATTAACCCAACACCAGGTTATAATGAGACCAGAGAAGTTAAACAGATAGAAAAATTGATTTGAAGGCCAAATAAACTCAGGAAGACAGATGAGCAATACTTAAAGATAACATGCTATTTCTAATAAAAACATTTTTGAAACAATCAAGAAATGAACTCACACAAGAACTGGCACAGACATCAAGGGTACAAGTGGACCCATCTACCGTGAGAAGGTCTGTTATCAAAAGTGAATTCCATGGGTGATTTGCTATCAAGAAGCCCTCTCTGTTTGAAGGTAAAAAAGGCAAGAGATGGGAATGTGCCCAAGAACAACAGAGTTGGGATGCTAATCAGTCGGAAAGAATGGCTCCCTCAACGTCATGACCATTTAACATCATACTAGCTGTCTGGGATTATTTGGACAGGAAGAAAGATAACCAAAATCAAAACACGAATTATGGGAAGCATTGCAGAACGACGTCTTGATGGAATTTATCCAGAAATTGCACGAAATCATTCCAAAATTGATTTCTGTAGTGCATTAAAAAAGGTGGTCACACCAAATATTGAGATTTCATGCATTGATGTTGTAAAATAAAATTCATTTTTGTTTCTTTAATAAGACATGATCGTTATAATATCTTTAATTTACAGAAATATGCCAATGCGACAACAAAAATGGAAATTGTCAAGGTTGCTGAAGACTTTTTCACAGTAGGGTACATACAGTGCCTTCAGAAAGTATTCATACCCCTCGACCTTTTTATATTTTGTTGTGTTAAAGCCTGAATTTAAAATGGATTAAACTTGAATTTTTTTTTGTCACCACTCTACTGACAATATCCCATAATGACAAAGTAAAAACATGATTTTAGGAAAGACAAATAGTACGTACATGAGAATCCAAAAGTTACACACCTCAGCTGCCAGACCAGTTTCATCACTTGTTGGCGAAGCATCAGCGACAGCGCAAATAGAAACAAGAAAAAGAGCAATCAGAGATTGCAGACCCTCGCCAGGACTTCTTTTGTTTGGTGTTTGTGTCGTTTTGTGTGTTGTTTGTGTACTGGTGTATTACATAATTAATGAGACATAATTAGAACTGCCACTTTATAACTGCTGGCAGTGATGACCAGGTAACAAGACATCCCACTTTGATGCAACCCCACTTTGATCAGACACCTGACCCTGACCCATGACGTTTTTAAAAATTATTGTTTAATTGAATTCAGAATGGGATTAAAATAAATTCAATTCAAATCAAATGGAAGACCATTTAGGTACAGTCCTGCGTTGGAGTAATCAGAAGGAATGCAAACAATAAAACAGAAAAGATGAAGTCATCAAGAGGAACCTGGATAGGATTCGCATTTCAGCTCCTACTCCTCCACCTTCAAACCCATCCAGGCACAGCCAAGTGAGCCTTATTCAAAAAAACAAAAATAATAAAAATACAAAACCCAGCTCAAAAAATCAAATAATTCTGGCTGCCAGACCATGTATCCGATCAAGTTGAAATTTAAAATATGTATTCCCCATCACTACTAGATCATATTTGTGAAGTTTCACATCGATTGATTGAGGTTCCAGAGTAAACATTTAATATTTTTCTTAAATCCAATATGGCTGCCAAACCATATGACATCAATTATTCCTTACAAACTTGTACACACATGCCTTGGGGAACATTTGTGTGAAGTTTCCCCACGACCTGTCCAGCCATTCTGGCGAAGAAGATTTTTATATGTTTTAGGGTAAATCCAATATGGCTGCCAAACCATGTGACCTATGACATCATATGTGTGAACCTTTTGTTCCTCATCGATAGGTGGTCATCTGTGTAAAGTTTCACCTCGATCTGTTCAGCTATTTTGGAGAAGAAGATTTTTGAAGGCTTTTTTAGAAAAACAAGATGGCTGCTGAATCACGTGACCAATGACATCATCGAATAAATTTTGTGGACCATTTTATCCCTAGATGGCCCTCAAAAATTTTCATACTGATCGGATGTAGCGTTCTACATATGCAATTATGATGTCATAACGAAGGTACCGATGATGTCATGAAAAATCACTCTCATTCCGCATGAGGAGTACTTGCTCTGTGTCAAGTTTACATTTTTTCCTTGGTGCGGTTTCAGAGATACATAGGTCCAAAGTTTTTCCGTTTTTCCAACATAGCAGCCACACCACGTGACCTATGACGTCATAATTATTAAAACATTCTACATGAGTCGTCGCACCAATGGTGAAAATTTTGTCTCAATCCGATAAGCGGTTGCAGAGAAAAACATGAAAGTTCTGTGCATACAAACAAACAGACAAACAAACCAAAGGACCCAAATGCAAATACCCTCTCATTCGGCGAGGGTAACAAGCACCACTGAGGCTCCCAAGCATGTACCACATGTAAACGTCAAAAGCAGTCAACATATAAATGAAAAACAAAGACCCACCCACATATCTCACCTGTGAATGGAGGGAATAAATTAAACCCAGGTGGCAAGGATTGTATAAATAAATTGACTCCTCCAGTGCTCTTCCAGCCAGAGAAAGCTGCATAAAGCAAACGTGAAAGGCTACGCAAGGTAAGCCCTTTGCTGTTTCAAACCCTTCCCAGAGATCCTCCACAGCTGCAAAGACATTCACAAACCGTACACACATGAGAATCCCATTGCTACACACCCCCTCAGCTGCCGGTCCGATTTCATTGCTTATTGGCGAATCTTCACAGACAGCGCAGACAGAAACACGCACCACTGAGGCTTGCAATCATGTATCACGTGTAAATGTCAAAAGCAGTCAACATATACAGCGTCGTCAGAAAGTATTCACACCCCTTGACTTTTTCACATTTTGTTGTGTTACTGCCTGAATTTAAAATGGATTAAATTGAGATTTTTTTTTTGTGACCGATCTACACATAATACCCCACAATGTCAAAGTGGAATTTTCTTTTGAGAAATGTTTACAAATTGATTAAAAATGAAAAACTGAAATGTCTTGTATCAATAAGTATTCAACCCCTTTGCTATGACACTCCAAAAAGAGCTCAGATGCATCCAATTTCCTTTGATCATCCTTGATATGTCTCTACAAGTTGATTGGAGTCCACCTGTGGCCAATTCAATCGGACATGATTTCGAAAGAAACACACTTTTCTATATAACGACCCACAGTTGACAGTATATGTCAGAGCAGACACTCTACCATGAAGTCAAAGGAACTGTAGACTCCAAGAACTCCGAGATATAATTGTGAAGAGGCATAGATCTGGGGAAGAGTATAAAAGAAGTTCTAATGTTGAAAGTTCCCAAGAGCACAATGAGCTTCATCATTAGGAAATGGAAAGAATATGGAACTAACTACCCAGACTCTTCCTAAAGCTCGCCGTCTGACCAAGCTGAGAAACTGGGCAAAAAGGACCTTGGTCAGGGAGATGACCAAGAACCCAATGACCACTCTGGCAGAACTAGAGAGTTCCTTCGCTGATATTTGTGAACCTGTTGGAAGGACAATAGTCTCTCCAGCATTTCACAAATCTAAATCTTATGGGAGAATGGCTAAACGGAAGCCACTCCTGAGAAAAAGGCACATGACAACGCACCTGCAGTTTGCAAAAAGGCCCATGAAAGACTGAGAGCACGATGAAAAAGATTCTGTGGTCTGATGAGACGAAAATTGAACTCTTGGCCTGAATGCAAAGCACGACATCTCATGGAAAATGAACACAGCTCATCACCCTTATAATACCATCCCTTCCATGAAACATGGTGGTGGCAGCATCATGCTATGGGGATGTTTTTCAGCAGCAGGGACTGGGAGACTTGTAAGGATGGAGGGAACAATGAATGGAGCTAAATACAGACAAATCCTTGAGGAGAACCTGCTTCAGAGTGCAAAACGCCGAAGACTGCGGTGAAGATTTACATTCCAACAGGACAATGACCCCAAACATACGGCAAAGCAACACTGGAATGGCTTCAGAACAAGAACATGAAAATCCTTCAGTGGCCCAGCCAAAGTCCAGACTTGAATCCCATTGAGAATCTGTGGAAAGACTTGAAGATTACTGTTCACCGATGCTCCTCATCCAACTTGACAGAGCTGGAGCAAATCTTCAAGGAAGAAAGGGAGAAAATCCCCAAATCTAGATGTGCAAAGGTGACTCAGACATACCCAAGAAGACTCGAAGTTGTAGTCACTGCCAAAGGCGCTTCTACAAAGTATTGACTCAGGGGATTGAATACAACTTGATGCAAGACATTTCAGCTTCTCATTTTTAATTCATTTGTAAAAAAAAATTTAAAAACATGTTTTCACTTTGTCATTATGGGGTATTTTATGTCGGTCGGTGACAATTTTTATTTATTTCAATCCATTTTAAATTCAGGAAAATAAAGATAGGTGGCAGATCAAAGGATTTTCCCAGTCACAATTATCAGTCAGTGATTATTCCCTCCATTCACAGGTGAGAAATGTGAGTGGGTCTTTGTTTTTCATTTATATGTAGACTGCTTTTGATGTTTGCACGTGGTACATGCTTGGGAGCCTCATTGGTATGCATTTCTGTCTGCGCTGTCACTGATGATTCTCCAATAAGCGATGAAACTGGTCCTGCCGCTGAGGGGGTGTGTAGCATTGGGATTCTCATGTGTGTACAATTTGTGAATGTCTTTGCAGCTGTGGAGGAACTCTGGGAAGGGTTTCAAACAGCAAAGGGTTTACTTTTTTGTCAGGGGAGGGAGGGGTGTGTGGGCGAAGGCAGTTCTTTGGTGAGAAACACACAACATCAACCACACACCACCCCTTGACGAGACCACCACAGCCATGACACCACACAGATACACACAATCCCCCATCCATTCTCGAGCTGACTGAAGGTCTTGCCAACATCCCTATACCCCTCTGTCTCCATTACTTCCAGGTACCTATCTAATGCTAATTTAAACCCATGTCCTGTTTCTGCTGCCACTACCTTTCCAAGGAGACCATTCCATGCATTAACTACTCTTTGAGTAAAAGTCCCCTACTTTCCTACCATCTTAACTCTCCTCTTATTTACTCTCAGGCTATGGCCCCTGGTCCTATCACTGTCTATTGTGCTGAATAATGCATCTACACTTATTTTGTCGAAACTCTTCATTATATTAAACATCACTATCAAATCTCCTCGTAACCACCTCCTTTCTCATGTATAAAGCCCTGTCTCCTTCAGCCACTCCTCATAGCTAAGTCGAGCTCGGCCCGAATCAATCGAGTAGCCCTGCAATGAACCCTCTCCATTGCAGCTATGTCCTTCTTGAGTTGTGGTGACCAAAACTGCACACAATATTCTAGATGTGCCTGGTGTTGGCTTAATGGTTAGGGTGGTGGGCTTGAGATCCAAGGATCCTGAGTTGCAATCCTGCTCAGCTGTTGAATTAATACCAGGTGGGATTGACTCTGCCTGTCATCCTTTCGAGGTTGGGAAAATGAGTACCAGCTTGCTGGTATCCTGTGTCGGAGTGGCGACCCGTCCAGGATTGTACCCAACAGCCAAGGAGTCTGCTTCGGCAGCACCAATGCTCTGCACAGAGTATGGTCCCAATGGATGGATGGATGGATTATTCTAGATGGGGCCTCACCAAGTGCTCAACTATATACTTCAATTTTAATATAATAATGATATTGAAAATCATTTTTTTTTAAATCCTGAAGTTCAGCGTGACTGTAGCGGTCTTATACATCACCCTTATGGCCTTATACACTGTAATAAGACAACATTGAGTCACAGTTTAGGGGATAGATATTGATCACCATGAAATGCAGTGTTAATCGGCCTCGTACTAACATAGCCATATTGGCAGAGTGTTCTTCACCCAGATACTGTCTTCTCACACGCCATGCCCTCTCGGTCAATATATCGATTAGCACGGTTCTTGGAAGTATGAAGAAAGCAATTTGTGTGATACAGTATTCAAGTATATAATTCAATTTAATTAAAGGTTGAAAGAGGTTTAAAGGTGATAAATTAATTCTGTGTCTCACCACCGTTTTAACCAGTGTCTATTGCATCACCCTATCAACACATTACATTAGTTATCTGCACCTGTTGTTTGTGTCCATTATGACTTCCTGTTTGGAATGATTTCTCAATTTTGGTTGTCTGCTAGACAGACAGACAGACAGAGTAAAATATTATTTCATTCCTCTCTGCGCATGTGCAATCAGGCCAAAATCAAAGCTGAAGTACGGAAAAACGAGAAATTTGTCTTCCCATTCATGTTCTGATTTGTGTTCAAAATATAACATTCAATTAAAATATATTGTTCATCGATTATAAATTGATCAGATGGACAGATAGACATACATACAGACGGACAGACAGACATGAACCAATTCCTTAACCTTGCTTTTCGCTTCATGTGCGCGGGGTAATAATATAAATTTGATTTTATGTGAAAGTGAGACATTTTAAAAACTGTTGTATGATTTGATCTTATCCAAAATGTATGCTTTCAGAGTACATTTTGTGATGGCCGCAAGTACGGATAACTCCGAAACTTCCGTGTCCATTAAAAGACCAGGGACTCCGTTGACAACATTCACATTTGGCCGGATCTTCACACCCAAGGTTGGTTTACCGTACCTGTGAGATGAATGAAGCAGATAGGGAACTGTTCCAGCGATTACATGGCGACTACTTAATCAGCCGAGCGAACCAACACCACTTGCTGCTCTCCATGAGCTACCACTAAATTTGTTTTGCCTCGGGACAACTTAGAACAATCACTTGGCACTTTTACACTACTTAGATCCAGACACCCGAGGAAAAACACAGATAGTTTGGGTAGAGGGCATAAGAAATGTAGAGAGTGTGAAAGAGAAAGGGTGGGGACCTCTATGCGCCACAATCGAACCTTCAACAAGCTCCATCAAGGTGATTTGCACAGGGTTTGATGGTTCAGTTCGCTTCCCTCTCATGGCCCCACCCTCCCTTCACTCCAGCACCCGGTGGCAATGGGAAGCTCAACAGGCCCCTTCACCCAATGCGGTGACCTGGTTGCTCCGAGAAATCTTGTTTCGACTCACGAGGGGAGATGGCGTTCCAGAGGCAATGTAGTAATGGTACGCTGAAGGCATGCCTGATCGGTGAGGGTGCCATTAAATGTAAAGCCACGGAAAGTCCAGAGAAGAAAGCGAAGAAGTAGAAGAAGAAGCGTTGCATTCTGTGCGAAAGTGCGCATGTGTAAAATGGGACGGGTGGAGATGTGTGAGGTATGGAGGAAAAAAATGAAAGCAAATGGAATGGAGATAAAATGAGCGTAATGAAAGAGAAAAAAAAGAAGCTCCACTTATGTCGAGCGAACTACCCAGATGAACGGCCAAGGTAAAGAGTTTAGATGTAGAGACGCTCGACTGCTCGTACGATGAACCACTCAACTACTCTGAACTGCCCAGTGTATCTCGCATTTTATTTGCTCTCTCCCCTCCCCCGCATTCAGGCTGGCATAGGTCGTTCCCAACATTTGACAGAACGCCGTTGGTTTAGTCGGATATTGGATATTGGACAAAATGTGTTGTCTGCGAGTTGTTTCACAAAAGAAGAAGCAGAGAGGGTGAAAAGAACAGAACCTTATACCACCTCACACTCTCAACGCATGTTTATCCTGTGTCCTTATAATTTTTATGCCTCCACTGATGATGTCACCGGAGGCATTATGTTTTCAGGTTGTTCGTCTGGATGTCCGTCTGTTCATGCATCCGTGATAGGTTTTCGTGACCGCAATAACTTAAGAACGGCTGAAGGGATCTAAGTCAAACTTTGTTTTGTACGTACAATGATGAAAAGATGAACTGATTAGATATTGGGGTCAAAAGGTCAGAGGTCATGTTCGGTAAAAATTATGTTACTGCGCTAACTTGTGAACCAGTGATGGGATTTTGACCAAACTTGGTATAAGTATATAGTATGATGCAAAGATGAACTGATTAGATGGTGGCATTAAGAGGTAAAAGGTCAGAATCCATGATAGGTTTTCATTACCACAATAACTTTAAAATGGCTGAAGGGATCTAAGTCAAACTTGGTACAAGTATGTATCATGATGTATACATAAACTGATTAGATTATGAGGTTAGTGGTCATGTGAGGTAGAAATGTGATATTTGAGAACAGCTGAAGGGATTTGAGTCAAACTTTTTTTGTTGATTTTGCATCACAAACCTTCCTGGGAGTTCCCTAAATCCCTAAATGTTCCCTAAATGAGTGAGGGAAATGATTGAACAAGCATGATAAAAGAGAAATAGCTTTTCATTTGTGAAAGAGTAACTACTCCCATTGTTCAAAATCAAAATAACTGCTTTCTGCTCCTGGGAAAGGAGTGAAACAGTCTAAACAATGTAGGCAAGACCCAAGTACAGCCAATCGGAAAAGAGCACAACAGCCGCTTCAAGGTTCCACAGGATTTGGAGGTGCAGATAGTTTCACAGATCAAGGGAGTGAATCATTACTTCGGTCCGTTCTCAGCGTTGATAAAGAACAACATTACATTGACCGGTGCTGCTCACAGAACCTCGGCAGCTCCCACAATGCGCCTACACAAAAAGCCATGCAATATATTCATTAAATTTGTGAACTAAATAAGAAATACCTAAAGTTATGGTTACTCATGTACTAATTGATATTCTTAAGTCTTCCTGGAACTTCCTTTCTT
>CM068961.1:112562472-112574908 GCA_035128595.1 Eptatretus atami | reverse complement strand
CAGACACGCGCGGCGTGGGCGGGCCAAACTAGCATCTGGCTGAGACACCGCCCAGAAAGGCGGACCACATGAAGGGCCGGTCCAATCGGGATGCTCAGATCGGACAATGACATCGGTTTCGCCATGGCTCCTCCCCGAGCTCCAGCAATTCTTAAATCGAGCACATCTCTCAGACGGAACGGGCGTTGTGTTGTAGATCGAAAGGAAGAAGTCGGTGGTTGTTGGTAGATTGAAAGGAAGAAGTCGGTGGTTGTTGGTAGATTGAAAGGAAGAAGTCGGTTTGTTTGATCGAAAGAAGAAGTCGGGGTTGTTGTTGTAGTCGAAAGAGAAGTCGGTGTTGTTGATCGAAGGAAGAAGTCGGTGGGAGTTGGTTGAAAGAAGGTCGAAGGCGTGAGAAGTCGGTTGGAAAGTGGAGAATGAAGGAGTTGTTGTGAAGTGTTTCTGTGGCTTGGCTCTGCCAACGTCTTGCCTCGACGGCCCGCTACGTGTACTGGTCCCGCCGCACGACCTCGACCAAGCCTCTTACCTGGTCCTGTCTACTGCTCCATTCTCGGCCTTGGACTCCGCTCTTCTCCACTGGGCTCCTGCTAAAGACACGATTACCATGCGGCTGTGGACGAACTACACAACTTTGTTCGTGTGCCGCACCACGGAGCATCCCTCCCCAAACGCTCAGTACTAAGAAAATGTAACCTCAACTCCCTCCCTCGCTGGCTGCAAAAGTTCCTTTCACAATTGGGTTTACTTTGTCTGAGTGTGTGTCTGAAGTGTGTGTGCCTGCCCGTTAAGTAAGCCTGTATAAGATCTTTATTTGTTGTGATTGTTGCTTTTTTAATCTCGCGTCAAGTCTGCACTGTCTGTTTTTACGTTGCTTGTATAATTGTCGCCACCCCACAATCTCTCATCTTTCCCTGTTTACATCCCAATAAACCTTTTGTTGTTCCACATGCTTTTCCTCGCTTATTGTAAATAAATAATATTGTAGAAATGTTCCCAGCTCGCCTTTGTCTTTTCTTCCATTTGGTCCAGCATGGTTCGGATCCAGCTTTAGGGGTCTTTATTCCCAACGGTCCGTTCCTTCTAGCTGGTACTCCTTGGCAGTGCTGCTCGGCTGCATCCAATCCGGAAAGGAGATCTGATCCGGTAGAGTGATCCGGTTCGGACAAGGCGTACCAGGCGTGTCCCCGGTGTTAAACCGTGTGGTTATTAAGTAACCCGATTACATAGCGGAGGACCCTAGGTCACGCGGTTGAGTTATTGGCCTCCACGGTCGTTAAGCGCCCGCTGCGTCACGAATTATCCGTGACAACGGCCTACAATTCCGGGGAGTCCCGGTGTATCGACGTAGCTTTCCCCCCACAGTGGTCTCTCACCCGACCCCGCGGCCCGCAACAATACAACATATAATATAATAATATATATGATATATATATTATATATATATATATCTATATAATATATTAATATATAATATATTACTAATGATATTTATATATACACAATCACCAGTAGCGGCTGGTTCAGATAACCAGGGAACCAATGGTAAACATGAATGACCACACAATAGATAACGGAGAAGAAAGTAAATACCTATGGATTTTTTTTTAATGCCGTGAAACTTTGGTAATGGTGTGGTCAAGTTTCATCGAGATTGTGTGTGTCCTTCTGGAAGAAGCAAATACCTACTTGGGGGAACCCCTCCACCCCCCCCCCCCCATCAATAATCCTCTTAGACCTGATTTTTTAATGACGTAAACAAACTTTCGTCCATAATGGTGTGTGAAGGTGTGGTCAATTTCATCGAAATTATTGTATAGTTTTGGAGAAGAAGACAACATACATATTTTGGGGGTCAACCTCCCTTACACCCATTTAGACCCCAATTTTTCTCATGTCATGAACAAGCTTTGGTAAATCATGGGTGATGAAAGATGTAGTCACGTTTCATCGGAATTGTGTGTGTCATTTCTGAGAAGAAAGCAAATACCTCTTTAAGGGGGGCAACCCTCCCGTAAACTCGAACGTGTAGTTTCAGAGAAGTTGCATGTATTTGTGGACGGATGGACGGACGGACAATGCGCCATCCTAGATAAGCTCCCCGGAACTACGTTCCAGGTGAGCTAACAATATTTGTTCTCAAACTTTATTGTGAAAAGGAAAATGTTATAGTTACGATGATAAAGTTTACTGTTGAAAACTATTGCACAAAAGGTGAAAAACCACGATCGTTGTTCGTTATAAATTACATGCAAACATGTGATGGAAATCGCCTTCACCCAACATCGAGTGTTAACCAAGACGGCATCCGGTATCTACACCGTGCTATGTGTGTGATGTGAATGGCCATGAGCATTCTATTTATTTTCAGTTCAGTGGTGGTAATTCACATAGTGGACTGAGACAAAAGCCAGGATTGAGGGGAGGGGTAGAATGTAAACATTGTAAAAGTAAAATGTTAAAAGATATCGTGATGCTAAAACAGAAGAGGATTGTTGTGTCGTATTGTGGTGTCATTCCTTCCTTGTTTGGTTGTTTTTTTTGAGATTTCATCCATCTAGATGTTTTTACATTTTTATTAAATTGTTTTTTTTCCTTGTAATATACATGTGATTTTACCTGCTGAGAGGTGCACGCTCAAAACCATCACATTTTATTTATTTTTTTTACGTTGATCACATTTTCAGAGAATATTCGACTGCGTTAACAGGTCTCAATTTGTACATCATTCCCACAAAAGCATAGATTCCTCAATAAAATACAACAATCATATTATGGTGTTTGTGTTATTTGCTAATACAATTCGAGGCCATCACTTGTGAATTCTTAATTATAAATGATTTGGACAATAATGTCACAAACATTTTTCCACGCCAGCAGCAGCCCAGGTTTCAGCAGCAACTCCGTGGTTTTCTTTCTTGAGACACGAGCGTCACACTACCCTCTTCTCGGCAAGACATCTGCAGATCCTCCCAGGTCATCATGTTTTGCACCAGGATCCTGCACAAGGTGAAGGAATTATATATATTTTTTTTCAGTCACTTTTGTAAGATTGGACATGACAAGTGTTACGTGCTGCCTCCGTGCACTGGAGCGAGTGCCCCAGTTACCCGGAGGACTAGCACGGCAGAAAAGTTTGATGAACAAAATAATATATGTCCTGTCTATTGACTAACAGGTGAAAGCAACATACGACGCAAAACAAAAGGATATATAATAAGCAACTTATTAATCCCTACTCTCTACTTTTTCAAACGCTAATACCATTTAATAAGATGCCATCGCAATGATTTTAAAACTCTCCCACAGTTACACATACAAGTTTTATTGCTTTTAGAAAATGATGGTTTCAATGCTTTTAAAATTCTCGCTTTAAAAATTTCAATGTTTTCAAGAAAAACAAAAAAGAAACAAACACACGGCATGTTTCAATGTTTTTAACTCCCCAAAGTTACCCATGACAGGTTCAGTGCAGTTTTGAATTGACTCACAATATTGGCAACTTATTGACTTCACCGACAATTGACCTTCAAGTTGGCAGCTTATCTCATGTACCCAGTTCTTAATAAGACCCCAGTAGGGCACAAATTTATGTTAAATTCGGATGTGTTCATGTTCAAAGCAGTCTCTGTTGCCCCGATAAGTGCACGAGTGTGCCCAAAGCGATGTCCGACTGGCCAGCCGTGTTGCCAGTCCCCAGAGGGTGATCTTCGTATCACCGAAGCAAGCAGATGAACCCAGTCCACTACTTGCCATTAAGGACCACGCCACGTCCTGCAGCGCCGAGGAAGGAGGAATAAGGAACTTGCCTTTTGCTTTTTTGATATGCCTAAAGAGGATTTGTTGTCTGCTTTTATGTCGGCTCTGTGACATCAGTAGGACAGTCGCCTGTTTGGATGTCAGCTCTGTGATCCCAGCAGTCTAAAGTAGGTACCTCGAGAACCCAGTCAGCCAGCAGATAGGATCGACCAGCATCCACAATGATGCAACTGGATCGACTCAGGGCGGTGGTCAACATGCCACTCTCAGCACCCTCTTTGCTTTTGAGCCCGGTCTGTCAAATGAACTACAGCTTAGACATGCTGCACATTCTGATGTGGCTTCTCTCTGGCTACATCGTGTTCCCTCTCCTGCCTCATATGGCTCTGTGCTCACCTTATATTGTCTTGTACAAGGTCACTTCGAAGCCTGGCGTCAAGGAGTCTGCATTGGCCAGCCTTTGATAATGTGTGTACATGGCTTTGATCAGCATCTTCCAAAACAATTCTTTCCTCCCAGTTCATCATTCTTTTTCACTCAGCCACCCCAAAATGCCTTTAATTTAGCCCAGCCCCACTTGGCAGGTGTGGGTGTCGAAGGCTGCCAGGACACTGTTATTTTCCCACAGTACAAACTTATTTAATTGAAGTTGCCTTTTCCACAGAAAATAGTTTACCAACATTTCCAATTATGTGGTATGTATTACTGATCCGTAACACAAGGCAGATTGAACATCATAGCCTACTTTGTTAAATATAATTATTTACTTTGTACTGACTGCACAGACTGATTCTACTTACTATTTGACTGAACAGCATTCCACTTCTTGATATTTAACTTTGAAGATTGTGAATAGGAGGATGGATGAACTGGGGGAGAAGATTGGTGTGCAGATGAGCTTCATGACAGGATTGGGAAAGAGCTGGCTAAGATGGGCACAGCACCTGGTGCGGATGGAGGAAGGTACCTCTGAAGAGAACAAATGTTTTGAAAGTGCGAGGCAGGATTAAAATGGGGGTAGACCACGATTGAGATGGGAGGATTGTGTGAAGAGGGATGTCAGAAAGGATGGAAAGTGGAGAGGCATGGCTGGTGATAGAGGTTTAGTGGAGGAGGTTTGGACAGAGTACAACGGCAGCGCAGTACCATCATCCTCATCACGTATTGAAGGGATTTTGAGGAAGAACATGTTCTCTCCACTAAAATAGATGGAGAGACAGCACATGACCAAACCTTATTTAGTGCTACGCAAGTCACACACTGTTCAGCAAAATGCATCAATATTATTTGATTAAACGGCATTTGACTTATCGATGTTTAACTTTATGAAGCGGAGCCACTGAAAGCGTTTTTAAAACTTCTATCTTCAAAATTTCGGGTGTATTACTCATTAGTGGAAGTGGTGGTTAATGATGGGCAATGTGGACAGAGCCTACCCAAAACCGGCCCAGTAAATAGTTTAAATAACGTGTATGTGCTGCCACGACATTATTTATTACTTTTCATCCTCAGATTCTGTCAATGAATGAGTGCAGAGCCATTTTCAAAAGTATTAGCTTCGCTGATGGGTTTAATCAAAATACAGAATGTCGCATTTCACAAACGTATTACCTATCTATGTGACTCTCAATGAGGATGTAAAATGAAGTGAAACACAAAAAAGGATCTTTTATAACATGTTTATAACTTTTATAACTTTTATAACATTTTATAACATTGCTGCTGTTGTTACCATTTTATAACATGTAGTTATTGCTGCTGTTGTGCTGCTGTTGCTGTTGTTACCAGAATTTTTTAAGTGATTCTTCACCATTGAGCGATTGGACAAAAAATGATTTATAACACGATATCTCAAAAAGTTGTAGACGGATTCGGACAAAACTTGTTGGACAGGTTGGGTGTGTCGCAAGGACGAATTGATTAGATTTTGTAGAAGATCTGAATCCGGATCTGGGTACGAGAATTATTTAATTTTCAAACTGATTCTTCAGCATTGAGAGATTGGGGCAAAAACGATACAGTACTGTATAACCTGATATTTCAAAAAATTATTGGGCCCGATATGTTCTCGGGGATCAGGCATTACGTGGTGGAGGTATGCACTCTACCGAGTGCCCTTCTAGTTTTGCAATGTGACAACACAATGGAACATGGAAAGAATGGTTGGCAGAGGGATGGATTGCCTGCATTTGCATTTAGCATTCACGGCAGCTTGGTGTTACAGTGGTGAAAGTCCTTAACAACTGTGGTGAGGAAGGCAAGGTGGACACACGAGATTATGTTGATGGATTGGAATGTAAAAGGTGGAACAAAAGGCCTAATTTTTTTTGATCCTTCTTGATTTTTCTTGAGCAAACCACACTTCTAAGCTTCCTCCAAATCCAGCCGCTGACCGGGCATTCTATCATGCAGAGTGTCCGTCCTTGGCACACCTGAACTTCTCCATTTATAAGGCCTTCATCTATAGCTTGATGGAGTTCGACTCTCCCCTCTGGGCTGGCTCCCCTGCTTCACAACGTTCTCAGCTTGATGCCATGGAAACCAAGGCCTTCAAAATCATTGGAATCTTCCGCACTGAAGCGTAGCCTATGGGTCTATCACTTCGCCATCACAGACAGGTTGCTGGTCTCTGTTTTCTACCGCCTCCGTTCTGGTCTTGCACCCTCTGCCCTTCCCGTACTTTGTCCCTACAGGTTTCTGCAGGGCTCACACAATCGATCAGCAACCCCATTCTGGCGAAAGTATCTAAATCTAGAATCACTACTCACCTTCACTCATCTGTTCCTCTTTTTTTTCCCCCACCTCTGGAAGCATCTTCCACATTCTCTTCAATCTCATTCTTTCTTTTAGGTCTTCAAGACGGCTGTTCACCAACATCTCTTATAATCCCCCATCTAAAACCATGATCTTTTCTACCCTCGTTAACCTCCAACCCCCCCCCCCCCCCTGCTTTTTTTGTGCATACAGAGCTGTCAGTTGCTTATATACCGCCCAAATAAAGGTATGCGTCAGAAGAACGCGTTGCATGCTTGCAACAAGATCGCCCATAGGGCGGCTACTCTGCTAGTTTACGTGATAGTTATTTGATAGTGACTGTCAGAATAAGCGTGATGTAATTTCTGTAATTATCGAGATAGTGTCGAGTAGTGTTCAGAAACTTTCACCTTCCCACCCAAATGTTGTTTTTTTTTCCTAATGCCTGCACCCCCCACCACCTTCTCTCCACAATGAATATCTATCTTCATGTATTTTGCACTCAACACCCCTTTCACAAATCGCCCTCCCCAAGATGCGTCAGGGCTGTATCAAGGGCCGTGACTTGCTGGGAATGTGACAGTCTCGTAATTTCTTGTCGCGCCCCGATGACTGTGAACTGCATGTAATGGAAGCATACCGGCACCCCTCCCAATCACTGCATACCGGTGAGCTTGGCCCAATCTGTACGCACCACAGGGGTCCACCCTGCCTCACCAGAACTAATACAAGCGAGGGTAAGGTGGTGGGCATGAGTTGCGGGTGAATGGTGCTTCGTGGTTGGAGCTTGGTGCTTTAGGAAGGCTCTCTGCGGCCTATGTGTCATATCTCCGCATTGTCATTGCCCTCGCCATCCCTGGCTGATCGCTGACTGCCGTGTCCGTGGATGCTGCCTGGTCCTTGCTGTGAGGTGGTATTTGGAGAGATATGGAGGGTGTCGTGAGGCTGAACCAGACCCACTGTGTGGCTAGCCTTGCCAAGTGGAGCAGGTTCTCTCTCATCTGTTTTGTCCTCTTTCTCCGTCCATCTTGTGTCCCAACCCTGAGTGAATGGGCTAAGTTTAATCACTGGGTTCTGTCAAGGTTTTGATGACACGTTGGGTTGATTTTTAATTCATTTGCTCAACATTTGATTCACCGCGTGGGCGTGGTGTGGTTGTGATGTCTTCCATTCTCTCTTGCCCCATTCTTTTGTTAATAAACCCCATATTGATGAGAACCTGTTTTGGGGGTGGGGAGTAGGATGCAGAACTCCTAGCGCAGTGGTGAATTGCTATAAACCCGTGAAGTGGGTGAATGGCCTTTGTACATTTAAGGCGCCATTTAAAAGCAGGCTGCCGACGAGTTCCACTCTGCTTATTCCCGTCAGCAGAGTCGCCATGACAGAATGGTTCTCATACCACCGGCTTGCACACAAGTTACAAGCTCACCTGCTGACCCCTCGTCTCCTACCCACCTGGCAGTTCCTTGGTGTGGTTGGAATCCCACGACAGAATGGTTCTCATACCACCGGCTTGCACACAAGTTACAAGCTGACCTGCTGACCCCTCGTCTCCTACCCACCTGGCGGTTCCTTGGTGTGGTTGGAATCCCACGACAGTAACAATATCCCTCAACTGTATGTCATTGTGTTACATATCAATTGGCTTGTCTTTTTACTCGACATGCGTGTGTCCCCCAAAAGGAGGTCTTTGATCTCGTGGAGATCTCTAAGTCTTACTCACGTTGTTGTTCTTGTGGACTTTTTTGTTTCACAGCCTACAGTTTTCATCGAAACTTCCTGAAACTTGGCGTGTACATGTAAAAATACCCTGCGCAGACAGGAACCATCTCCGACTTTGAAAATTCCTCCTAGAAAAAAAAGTTATGACGTCAAAATATCTCCGCTAATGGAAATCGCTAAAAAATTATCTCCGAAACTAGGCAAGCTTTTGAATTCTGTTTGTGGGAATCGAACAGGGCATTAGCAGAGATGAATTATTGCACATATGATACATCACTATGACGTCATATCAATTTTTATGACGTCATTCCTATTTTTTGACATTTTTTGTTTCACAACCCAGAGTTTTCATCGGATCTTCGTGAAACTTGCCATGTATATGCAGAAAGCCCACACGCAGCGCAGTAACAATCTCCGATTTTGGAAATTATTCCTAGAAAAAAAGTTGACGTCATAATATCGCCGCTAATGGAAATCGCCTATACCATTATCTCCGAAACGAGGCAAGCTGTTTGAATTTTGTTTGCGGGAATAAAGCCGGGCATCAGCACAGATTATAATTTATCGCAAACCTGATACATCACAATGACGTCATATTCGTTTTATGACGTCTTCATTAAGAGGACGAGGATCTTAGCTCATTTGAGCTTGTTTTTGCTGTTGTTGTTGTTGTTGGTGGGTAGATTTGTAAAAAAGTTGGAGTAAGCTTCAAACTCATTTTTCTATTTTGTCTGTACTGTCGAGGTCCACGACATGCAATGAAACTTGACTCACTTTTCTATTTATTTATTTATTTTCCAGGAAAACTCAAAAGGCTACTATTGGTTGCTACAACTTTAATACAATCCATTCACTGGGGAAATGGTGGAAGGGGGTGGACATTAAAAAAAAATAGAACATACCTCATGGATTCAAAGATATTCTTGTTCTTCTTAACAGAGACTTTCTGCCATGCGAGGAAGGCATGTTCATCTGAGAATTGCTTCATATCACTTTGGGTAATAGCATGTCGGGGCAGGTCACACTGAAAAAGGAAACCGCAACTTGCATGTTCAGTATAAAAGGGTACATTTGCAACACATAAATATGAACAAATATGTTACAAGTTAGGAGTAAAAAATAACAATAATAAAAAACAGTTGCTGATTCAAGCAAAGAAGTAACGGTCTGCATTGGTGGCACGAGAGCATACCAACACGAGAACCAAATGGTTCAAGTTATCCACCGTAAAATGTCACAGCACTGACGTTTCGGGCCTTGCTCTCTTTTCCTCCAACCAAGGGTAAGGCTGGAAAAGTCAGCATTTTGTGATCTTTTCTGGCTGATAACATTCACCATTTTATTCCAGTGTTTTTACAACCTTGGAGGTTAGATATCGTGGAACTATTTGATCTGTTTATTTTGTATATAGTACGTGGACATGTAGAATTTTATAAAATTTGCTGCATGTTTTTATGCCTCTCCTGACAGTCACCGGAGGCATTGTGTTTTCGGGATGTACGTCCGTCCGTCCGTGCTCATTTTCTCTATTTTCTCTGCAACCGCTTATCCGATTGATACGAAATTTTCACCATAGAATGTTTCATGTAGAATGTTTTAATGATAATTGTGACGTTAAGTACTCCCCATGGGAAATGTGTGATGTTTTTTATGACATCATAGGTGGTTTCGTTGTGATGTCATAATTGCATATGTCGAACGCTTCATCCGATCAATATGAAAATTTTTGAGGGTCATCTGTGGGCAAATTGGTCGACAGAAAAAAATTGATGTCATCAGTCATGTGGTTCGGCAGCCATATATATATATATATATAATTTTTTTTTTAACACAAAAACCTTCACAAATCTCCAAAACGGCTGAACAGATCAAAGCAAAACTTTACAGGTATGATCACCTATCCATGAGGAACAAAAGGTTTTCCACCTATGACATCATAGATCACATGTTTTGGCAGCTATGAGTTTTGAAGAATACACCTTTAAAAAAAAAATTCTTCTCCAGAATGGCTTGACAGATCGAGGGGACACTTCATGCACAAGTTCCCCAAGCCTTGGGGATATCAAATTGCTCATGAATAATTAATAGGTCACATGGTCTCACCACCATATTGGATTGAACGGAAATCTTAAAAAAAATTATTTATCTTGAATCAATTGAATTTCTCTTGAATTTCAAATCAATTGATTTGAAAAGTCACAGTTGTGATGTAGCGGTCTTGTGGAATATATGTTTTAAATTTTAACCTGATCACATGCATGGTATGGCAGGCAGAATTGTTTAATATTTGAATCTGAGTTCAGGGATTTAATTCAAACTTGGTACAAGTATGCAAAATGATTTAATAATTTTGGTGGAGGCATATCTGCCAATGTCACGACGATGCAGAGTGCCCTTCTAGCTGCTATAGAAAATGGTAACGTACTTGTATGTGTTGTAATTTGTCTGGATCTTACTGTTCCAAATTCTCCAAGCATATGGCATCCTCTGCATCCTCTGAAGACTCCTCTGCAGTAGTACTAAGTTCTGATGGAGAGACTGCAACTTTTCAACTTGATGAAGGAGTTCCTCAAGCAACCTGCTCGCTCCTTACCTGTTTACCATTACCCTGGAATATACCTTAAGAACTGTGATAGAAGACTGGGATGGTTGAAATCTTTCTCGGTGTAGAAGCCGCATACATCCAGCCCAGCACATTTTTGACTTGGACTTTGCTGATGACATAGTGCTACTCTCTAGATGTTATGCAAAGCTGAACTTCGACTTCACTAGGTTGAAGCTGTTGCTAAATCTATTGAGTTGGTACTCGATGCTGAAGAAACGAAATATATCCACGAACCTCGGCTCTTACATCAACATGCAGCATGACTAAGAATGCAAAAAAAATCTCAGGCTTGGGGAGCATTTGACACCCTCAACAAAGTTTGGAGAGCTCCAGTCCGCAGACAGAGTAAGCAAAGGATCTTCAAAACTATGGTTGAGACGATCCTTCTCCACAGGTGCGAATCCTGGACCTTGACCCAGTCCCAAGCACTGGATAAATAATTGGACGGTACCTACACCCAATTGCTTTGCGAAGTCCTGAAAGTTTCTTGGCGAGAGCATATCACCAACAGAGATTTGAATGGTTCTCTTCTCGATCACATCAAATTATTTAATTTTAGTTGAATGGCCAGAACCAACATTATCTTCAAAACGCAAACCTTTATTATTCGTCTTTATCCTTTCATAGTGAGCTAACTTTAATGACAGATCACCTTGTTGGCAAGAAGCAGGCAGGGGATAGGTTGGTCATTTGGAAGCATGGCTTTACTGTCCATGTCGTGTTTCCAGAAAGCAGCATTTTCAAAGGATCTTCGTGATGTGACGTCAAACATAACCACGCAGCCGGAAGCCCCCCGGTAGTACATATTTGTCATGTTCATCAAGTTTTCTTGTCCTATGTAATAAAAGCACAAAAATCTCAAAACAAAAACTACAAATGTTTGTAAATTCTGCATTATCTTGATACAATTGTGAGGAAGGGGTTAATAGTTGAATTAAGACCTTAAATAATTATATATATATATGTTTGGATTTAGGACATTTTACCCGAAGTAAGAGTTTTTATAAGGCAGCCTAAGGAGACAATCTAAAGCAGTGGTCCCCAACCTTTTGATCCCAAGGGCCGCATTCACTACTCCCAAGGATGTTGGGAACCAGAAAAAAAATCGAAGAAAAAATTGAGAAATCGATACAACGTTTGGGGTTTATTGGAGTATTGTTTTTTTAATATTAATTAATTTTATATGTATTCGATCGATCGATTGTTCACGCACTGTAATTCTGAACAAATTTCCGTTCAGGGTGTAATTAATTTTAAATACTGCCGCAAGATGCCGGAAGGTAAAATCAAATTGATTTGATTCCTCCAGGCGGTAAGCGGCAGTAGCCAGCAGCGGCATTGTGTAAACCCCTTTAAAATTGCTACATGGAAATGTGTTTTGATTGGAAAGTCCTCGCGGGCCGCAGTATAGGTCTGCGGGCCGCGTGTTGGCCGCGCGGGCCGCAGGTTGGGGACCAATGATCTAAAGTGTCGAAACAGCTCGGGTAAGGTGTCTTGTCTCTTTTGGTTAATTTATACCACATCCTTCAGCTAGTGGTTGTAAGTTCCGAGACGAGGGGAGGAGCACATTCTTGCAAAATGGGGACGTCTCACCTAATA
>CM068961.1:112526936-112549650 GCA_035128595.1 Eptatretus atami | reverse complement strand
GACAGACAGACAGACAGACAGACATAACGAATATAGTGGTCACTCTGGCTGGCGCTCGTGAACCAATATTTACAATGGTAATAATTCAAAGAATAATAATAAAACGTAAGGTAAATTAAAGCCTAAAGTCGAGGCGCCTCTACACATGGACTTTAATACAGACAAGAGGAAAATAAAAGAAAACAAAATCCTCCCTTCATTCTGGCACTTAGCTTTGTCCAGAGATGGTCTTTATTGAATTTGGGGTCGAGCCTCGTCGTCCTGCGTGGGAAGATGTGCCTAAAATGGCGCCGAGCCACTCTCTGGGTGGGAAACGTACATGAGGTGATTTGTGAGGAGGTATGCAACACCAGGGATTACCAACCAGCATGCGGCTTCCTCTCATTAACGAATATGCCAAATGTTCCTCTCTTACACCAGGTTCGCTCACAACGATCGCCCACCTTTCTCCTCGACCATATGACGAGATGATCTCTGAGGCCCTGTGATACGGCCACGAGGCACGCTCTTCTTCCCTCCTCAGAAACGTACACACTTCGCGGCTCAGCCAAACAGGAATGGCTAGCATCTTGCCCAGCACGTGGGCAAATCCACAGGACGACACGAGAATTGTGTTACCGTATCTCATCATGTCCAGATGTAGCCAACCTGCGAGACCCCCTTACTTGATTGTGTCCCCCCAAAACTGTATCCTTTCCGTTCTCCCGCTCCGAACTTCACTTTCCTTCCACCGGCTCTCTGACGTCATACCCATTAATCATCCACTTTGGGGGCGTGGTCTTGCCAGCCATCACCCCTGGAGGCAGGGCTTTCTTCCTGCTTGGACAAGTAGCTCGGTTGTCATTGTTTTATTGATGTGATCCCTTTTTAATCGCTGGTCTTGAAAAATACAAAAAAGAAAACATAGGAAAATTATCACAGGGGACAATTACATACTGGGGGTGAATTGACCTTAATCCCTACCTAATTCACCAGCACCCCCCCCCCCCCCATGTGGTGACAAGTAACATTAAGCTCACAGTTTTCCCTACTTAATTTTCATCAGATGTCTCCTACACAAGTCACGACCAGCGACTCCATACAATCTTCTTTCCGATGAGATACTATATTCTATTTATTTATTACACAGGGGCTGCAAAAGTAGGTATATACAGTAAGGACTACTTTTATTAACTATTTACTGTATACCTACTTTTGCAGCCCCTGTATATACATATATATATATATATATATATATATATATATATATATATATATACACTATATGTATGTTATTTATATCGATCATTGGACATATGCCTGGTGTTGTTAATTGGTTAGGGTGGTGGGTTGGGATTGTAGGATCCAAGTTCAAATCCCACTTGCTGTTGAATTTAATACTAGGTGAGGTTGACTTTGCCTGTCATCCTTCTGAGGTCGGCAAATGCGTGCCAGCTTGCTGGTATACTGTGTCGGAGTGGCGACCCGGCCAGGATTGTGTCCAATAGCCAAGGAGACTGCTTAAGCAGCAACAACGCTCTGCACATAGTGTGGTCCTAATCTCCTCTCCTCCTCTCCTGCTGTGTCTCAAAAGTGGGCAAAAGTGATGTGACGTTTTTTTAAAAAGCGGTGTTAAAATGAATGTTGTTTATTATGTGGTGGAATTAGATAGACGTCTACCAAGAATTCACGAAATTTCTGGGGATCGATACACTTTCCAGCAAGATGGTGCAACAAGTCATACTGCTTGCCATGCGGTTGGATATTTAAACAGAGAAGTTCCTGACTGCATAAAACCTAGTGATTGGTCTGCTAACAGCATAGACCTGTGTCCTCTTGATTATGGAATATGGAATGAGCTGTAAAAAAGAGGTTATAAGAATACTAAATTTTGTTAACACTGATCAACTAAAGGCAAAAATTGTGCAAGAAGGTAATTCGCTATCACAGAATTTCATTAACCGGACAACTGATGGTTGGCGCCATCATTTGGGGCTTTCTCTCCAAAAAGGTGGGAGATACATTGAGTATGTGATGTCATAATAGAGACAATATACATGAAATAAACAATGTTAAAAGCAAGATCTTACTTTTTTCTGGGCAACTATATATAATATATATATATATAATATATATATATTATATATATATATATATATCATCTGAAAAGAAAACCTGTCAACCTGTCGTCCTAGTGTTTCACAGGCAGGGCGATTCATCAACGTATGTGCCGTCCCTTGGATGGATGTTAAACTGGACGTCGCGTCTTCCGGCATTAGTTGGTGGACTTTTAAGATCCCACAGTGTCCTTCATGAAGAGGAGGTGAACTATCCACCAGCACCATGAACAAATTCCAGATTCCTGCCCTAACTACTGCTGGGAAGGCAATGGCAAACCACCCAGTACAACCCTTTCCAATGAACTCTTTTGGCAGCACCGATGCTCTGTAACAGGAACTACATTGGATTGGATACATAAATCGAATAGATTCTCACCACACTTGGCAGGGCATTTCCTCAGGAGGAATTTCCACCTCCCCATGGATGCCAGTCAACCCATGGGGATTGTCGGTGCCCTTATCCTTTTAAATGCTGAACAAGCAAGGAAGCAGCATGTACCATTTTAAGTCTAGCAAGAAGCAGCATGTACCCTTTTAAGTCGAGCAAGGAAGCAGTATGTACCATTTTTATGTCTAGCAAGGAAGGAAGCAGCATGTACCATTTTTATGTTTAGCAAGGAAGCAGCATGTCCCATTTTTAAGTCTAGCAAGGAAGCAGACATACCATTTAAAGTCTAGCAAGGAAGCAGCATGTCCCATTTTTTAAGTCTAGCAAGGAAGCAGTACGTACCATTTTAAAGTCTAGCAAGGAAGCAGCATGTCCCATTTTTAAGTCTAGCAAGGAAGCAGTACGTACCATTTTAAAGTCAAGCAAGGAAGCAGCATGTCCATTTTTAAGTCTAGCAAGGAAGCAGTACGTACCATTTTTAAGTCTAGCAAGGAAGCAGCATGTCCCATTTTTAAGTCTAGCAAGAAGCAGTACGTACCATTTAAAGTCAAGCAAGGAAGCAGCATGTACCATTTTTAAGTCTAGCAAGGAAGCAGCATGTCCCATTTTTAAGTCTTAGCAAGGAAGCAGTACGTACCATTTTAAGTCAGCAAGGAAGCAGTACGTACCTTTTAAGTCAAGCAAGGAAGCAGCATGACCATTTTTAAGTCTAGCAAGGAAGCAGCATGTCCCATTTTTAAGTCTAGCAAGGAAGCAGTACGTACCATTTTTAAGTCTAGCAAGGAAGCAGCATGTACCATTTTTAAGTTCCAGCAAGGAAGCAGTACGTACCATTTTAAAGTCTAGCAAGGAAGCAGCATGTCCCATTTTAAGTCCAGCAAGGAAGCAGAGTACCATTTTTAAGTCTGCAAGGAGCAGCATGTACCATTTTAAGTCTAGCAAGGAAGCAGCATGTCCCATTTTAAGTCTAGGCAGAAACAGCATGTACCACTTTTTAAGTCTAGCAAGGAAGCAGCGTACCATTTTTAAGTCTAGCAAGAAGCAGGCATGTACCATTTTAAGTCTAGCAAGAAGCAGCATGTCCCATTTTTAAGTCTAGCAAGGAAGCAGACGTACCATTTTAAGTCTAGCAAGGAAGCAGCATGTACCATTTTAAGTCTAGCAAGGAAGCAGCATGTACCATTTTTAAGTCTAGCAAGGAAGCAGCATGTACCATTTTTAAGTCTAGCAAGGAAGCAGCATGTCCATTTTTAAGTCTAGCGAGGAAAACACAGACACTTTTAAGTCTAGCAAGGAAGCAGTACGTACCATTTTTAGTCTAGCAAGGAAGCTAGCATGTACCATTTTTAAGTCTAGCAAGGAAGCAGCATGTCCCATTTTAAGTCTAGCAAGGAAGCAGTACGTACCATTTTAAAGTCTAGCAAGGAAGCAGCATGTCCCATTTTAAGTATAGCAAGGAAGCAGTACGTACCATTTTTAAGTCTAGCAAGGAAGCAGCATGTCCATTTTAAGTCTAGCAAGGAAGCAGTACGTACCATTTTAAGTTCAGCAAGGAAGCAGCATGACCATTTTTAAGTCAAGCAAGGAAGCAGCATGTACCATTTTTAAGTCTAGCAAGGAAGCAGCATGTCCCATTTTTAAGTCTAGCAAGGAAGCAGTACTGTCCATTTTAAGTCTAGCAAGAAGCAGCATGTACCATTTTTAAGTCAGCAAGGAAGCAGTACGTACCATTTTAAGTGTAGCAAGGAAGCAGCATGTCCATTTTTAAGTCTAGCAAGGAAGCAGTACGTACCATTTTTAAGTCTAGCAAGGACAGCATGTACCATTTTAAGTCTAGCAAGGAAGCAGCATGTCCATTTTTAAGTCTAGCAAGGAAGCAGCATGTACCATTTTTAAGTCTAGCAAGGAAGCAGCATGTCCCATTTTTAAGTCTAGCAAGGAAGCAGTACGTACCATTTTTAAGTCTAGCAAGGAAGCAGCATGTCCATTTTAAGTCTAGCAAGGAAGCAGTACGTACCATTTTAAAGTCTAGCAAGGAAGCAGCATGTCCATTTTTAAGTCTAGCAAGGAAGCAGTACGTACCATTTTAAAGTACTAGCAAGGAAGCAGCATGTCCATTTTTAAGTCTAGCAAGGAAGGCATGTCCCATTTTTAAGTCTAGCAAGAAGCAGATGTACCATTTTTAAGTCTAGCAAGGAAGCAGCATTGCCCATTTTAAGCTAGCAAGGAACAGCATGTCCCATTTTAAGTCTAGCAAGGAAGCAGCATGTCCCATTTTTAAGTCTTAGTAAGGAAGCAGCATGTCCCATTTTTAAGTCTAGCAAGGAAGCAGCATGTCCATTTTTAAGTCCAGCAAGAAGCAGTACCTACCATTTTAAGTCTAGCAAGGAAGCAGCATGTCCCATTTTTAAGTCTAGCAAGGAAGCAGCATGTACCACTTTTAAGTCTAGCAAGGAAGCAGCATGTCCCATTTTAAGATAGCAAGGAAGCAGCATGTACCACTTTTAAGTCAAGCAAGGAAGCAGCATGTCCCATTTTTAAGTATAGCAAGAAGCAGCATGTACCACTTTTAAGTCTAGCAAGAAGCAGCATGTCCCATTTTTAGTCTAGCAAGGAAGCAGCATGTCCATTTTAAGTATAGCAAGGAGCAGCATGTCCCATTTTAAGTCTAGCAAGAAGCAGCATGTACCACTTTTAAGTCTAGCAAGGAAAGCAGTACGTACCATTTAAGTCTAGCAAGAAGCGCAGTACACTTTAAGTCAGCAAGGAAGCAGCAGTCCCATTTTTAAGTATAGCAAGAAGCAGCATGTACCACTTTTAAGTCTAGCAAGAAGCAGCATGTCCCATTTTTAAGTATAGCGAGGACAGCATGTACCACTTTTAAGTCTAGCAAGGAAGCAGCATGTCCCATTTTTAAGTATAGCAAGGAAGCAGCATGTACCATTTTAAAGTCCAGCAAGAAGCAGCATGTCCCATTTATAAGTATAGCAAGGAGCAGCACGTACCATTTTTAAGTCTTAGCAAGGAACAGCATGTCCATTTTAAGTATAGCAAGAAGCAGCATGTACCATTTTAAAGTCCAGCAAGGAAGCAGCATGTCCCATTTTTAAGTATAGCAAGAAGCAGTACGTACCATTTTTAAGTCTAGCAAGGAAGCAGCATGTCCCATTTTTAAGTCTAGCAAGAACAGCATGTACCATTTTTAAGTCCAGCAGAAGCAGTACCTCCATTTAAAGTCTAGCAAGGAAGCAGCATGTCCCATTTTTAAGTCTAGCAAGAAGCAGCATGTACCATTTTAAGTCTAGCAAGGAAGCAGCATGTCCATTTTTAAGTATAGCAAGGAAGCAGCATGTACCCACTTAAGTCAGCAAGGAAGCAGCATGTCCCATTTTTAAGATAGCAAGGAAGCAGCATGTACCACTTTTTAAGTCTAGCAAGGAAGCAGCATGTCCCATTTTTTTAAGTCTAGCAAGGAAGCAGCATGTACCATTTTTAAGTATAGCAAGGAAGCAGCATGTCCCATTTTTAAGTCTAGCAAGAAGCAGCATGTACCATTTTTAAGTTAGCAAGGAAGCAGTACGTACCATTTTTAAGTCTAGCAAGGAGCAGCATGTCCATTTTTAAGTATAGCAAGGAAGCAGTCCCATTTTTAAGTCTAGCAAGGAAGCAGCATGTCCCATTTTAAGTATAGCAAGGAAGCAGCATGTCCCATTTTTAAGTTATAGCAAGGAAGCAGGTCTCCATTTTTAAGTTAGCAAGAAGCAGCATGCCCATTTTTAAGTTATAGCAAGGAAGCAGCATGTCCCATTTTTAAGTCTAGCAAGGAAGCAGCATGTCCATTTTTAAGTATAGCAAGGAAGCAGCATGTCCATTTTTAAGTCTAGCAAGGAAGCAGCATGTCCCATTTTAAGTATAGAGGAAGCAGCATGTCCATTTTTAAGTATGACAAGGAAGCAGCAGTGTCCCATTTTTAAGTCTAGCAAGGAAGCAGCATGTCCCATTTTTAAGTATAGCAAGGAAGCAGCATGTACCATTTTTAAAGGCTTTGCTCTGACTTAGCTAGAGTTAAAACTGCCGACCTCCTATACGGACACTCAAATCATTACACTACACCACTGGTGGAAAAGGCAAGAATAAATAATTTACCAGCAAAGCAAGAAGAAACAGATGTTGATAAAGGAAGAGAACATTAAAATCAAAGTAGGGACAGTGAAAGGTATTGAAAAGAAAAAAAGAAAGACAGAAAAAATTAATGTAAATGACGGTCCTTTGAACGTCCTGAGAATAAAGGGCGTTCAGGATTTTTAACTCGTACGAATGAAGAATTCAGACAAGAAAAATACCTCAACGAAAATGAATCCTCACTACAGGGGCTATCTCTTGAGAACACTACCATGGAAATAAATCTTGAAATTAAATTTTCTTTACCTTTCACTCTTCTCAAACTTATCGACAGTTGCAGATAGACAACTATGTGTGGTTTCTGTCATCAGGTTGGATAGAAAGCTTTTATATTCAGGAAATAAAGGTCAAAGCTTAGGCAGGAGTAATGGACATAAAGTACCTTCCCAGGTCTTCAGATAAACTTCAATGCATTCTCTGAAGCCAAAAGATTCATTGTAAACTTTAAATGTTTTAAAATAATTTAATTGACAGGCACACATAAGTGACGTAAACGTACCTCCGATGGTCATTCTGTAATCATCAGTGAAAACGTTTCTGGAGTAATGTTGGATGAACGAAGTTTTTCCAACAAGTTTATCTCCGATCACAACAACTTTGAAAATCCTCTCCATGGCGGTACTTCTTTCGTCTTCTCCGCTATTGTTTCCTTCCTTTGTGACATTTAAAACTCGTTTGACCAGGAGACTACCGGTTTTTCAATCACGAACAGTGTCGTGGAATTTCCGTATTTCGTTCACCTACTCCTTTTCTTCCTCATCTTATTTAACCCAAACTTTGTTACATTGTTTGCCAATTGTCTCTTTTTTGTCAATTGTCTTTTTTTGTCAAATTGTCAATTGTCTTTAAATTGTCAATTGTTAAATTGTCAATTGTTAAATTGTCAATTGTCTTTTTTTTTCATATATTAAAAAATTCATATTCTGTCATAATTGGGAAGTTATTTGATGTCATGGTCGTGAATTTATTTGTCATATTTAGGTCGTGAAACTCCCTAGTTCCAGGATCACTGCTCACCTCCACCCATTGTTATTCCTTTTCCCGCTACGTCCTGTTTTTGTGTGTTTTGTGTCTTGTTTTTTTTTGTCTGTTACGTCCTGATGCGTTCAGTGGACTAGCTCTTCCACGAGCCTCGACTGCATACAAAAAAAGCTGCACAATTGGTGTTGTTTTTGTCTGCTGTTGAGATTCCCAGGATTTAAATGTGTGCGGTAGATATATTTTAAATTATCTACAATGCCATGTATTCGACTCGAATCATATTGTGGAAAAATCCTGGCATTTCCAAACCACAAAAGAATAAAATAGCACGAAAATGAGGAAGAAAAAAGAAACGGCAACACGAACACCCCTTCTAAAAAAACGAGGAAGTTTCAAAATTCCAACTGAAATTATATTTGCTCTTACCGTTTGCAGACTGATAAAGTTTGCACTCAGTTGAAACGCAATGTTTGTAAGAACATTCACTTTGTAGACATCACACCGAGAGACAAAAGTGCCATATATTTACCATGTATATGCCTGGTGTTGGCTTAATGGATAGAGTGGTGGGCTTGGGATCCTAGGATCCTGAGTTCAAATCCCACTCGGCTGTTGAATTAATACAAGGTGGGGTTGACTCTGCCTGCCATCCTTCTGAGGTCGGCAAAAGTGAGTGCCAGCTTGCTGGTATTCTGTGTCGGAGTGGTGACCTGTCCAGGACTGTGTCCCATAGCCAAGGAGACTGCTTCGACAGCACCAACACTCTGCACAGAGTACGGTCCCAATGGAATGGATGGTTACCATGTCTGCAAGTATGGAATTATTTTGACCCACTCGTATGTGGTGTGTATATGTTTTTGTGTGTGCGTATAAAATATTATCAGTTTTCAAGGGTTCTTTATATGATTACCCTGTGTAAGCTAAGCGAAAAGTGCGGCTAAGCAATCGGTACATGTCCATCTGTCTGTCTTGACAGTTTATGACCGAGGAACGACTTATTTGAATTGAATGTTATATTTTGAACATGAATTGGAACATGAATACGAAGACAGATTTCTCGTTTAACAGTACTTTGGTGTTGAATTTGTCCCAATCGCATGTGCGCAGAGAGGAGTGAGATGATTTTTTTTTACTCTGTCTGCCTGTCTGACAGGTATTTACTTTCTTGTCCATTACATATTTTAGGGGTCAACCATGCCTACCAATGGTTCCCTGGTTATCTTATCCAGCCGCTACCAAGTGAGCGCCCAGGGGTATTGCCCCTATGTTTAAATGTTATTACCCAGTTTTATGCAGAACACGGTGGTTAGAAAGAAGATGTTACTGCTTGGGTGCATTTTATCGCCCCTGTAACGCCTTGATATGCTGCCTACCCTCCTCTTGTGCTGTCTTCTCTCCCACTCCCCTGACACTTCCTTCCCCTCCCCTCATGCTTCCTTCTCATTCCCTCCCATCACACTGCCTCCCCTTGTCACCCCGTCATGGGGTAAGCCCACGGCCAACCACGGTGTGACTTCATCATTGGGTAAGCCCACCCGCATCCAAGCTGTTGCTCCGTCTTGTCATGGGATAAGGTCGCCTCCACCCACGGTGTCGCTCCATAATGGGGGTGGTGATCAGATTCAGGAAATATTTGATAGAGATGTTTCAAGTAATTAAGGGTATATATAAAATAAGTGTAGATTAATTATTCAGCAGTGTAGACAGTGATAGGACCAGGGGCCATAGCCTGAGAGTAAATAAGAGGAGAGTGAAGATAGTAGTAAGGCAGGGGACTTTTACTAAGAGAGTAGTTAATGCATGGAATGGTTTCCATGGAAAGGTAGTGGCAGCAGAAACAGTAGATGGGTTTAATTTGTAATTAGATAGGTACCTGGAAGTTATGGAGAGAGAGAGGGGTAGAGCGATGTTGGCAGGAGTTGAGGTAGCTTGAACATTGATGGGATGATTGTGTGCAAGTGTGTGGAGTGCTTTTGTGGGGTCTCGTCAAGGGGTGTTTGTGTGGTTGATGTTTTGTTTTTTTAACCAAGAACTGCTTCGTCCATGCCCCTTCCTTGGAAAAAAAAAATACAAAAAAAAAACCAAAAAATAATTAACAAACCCCCCCCAACCCCACCAAAAACCAAAACAGATTTGTCTTGTTTATCATCTTGTGTTGATAATTAGTGGGTGATTAGCACCAGGTGAATGCCTCACCTGTGTCTAATTACTCACCACAATGGTGAGTTATGTTTCACCCTGTCTGTTGATTTATGCCTGGTGTGTGAGCTTATGTTTGGATGTGGCTTGGATCCTAGGATCCTGAGTTCAAATCCCCCTTGGCTGTTTAATTAACACCAAGATGGGGTTGACTCTGCTGTTATTCCTTCTGAGGTTGGCAAAATGAGTACCAGCTTGCTGGCATCCTGTGTCGGAGTGGCAACCTCCAGGATTGTGTCAAATAGCCAAGGAGACTGCTTAGGCAGCACAACGCTCTGCACAAGTATGGTCCCCAGATGGATGGATGTCGATCTGTCTGTTTGTTTGTGAACAAATATCTCAAAAAATGTGATGGGATTTGGACGAAAGAAATGATTCATTTTGGTGAAGATCTGGATCTGAGAATTTCTTTTTATAAAGTGATTTTTCACCATTGAGTGATCTCGGCCAAAATTATATATAGCATAATATCTCAAAAAGTTATGGACTGATTTGGACGAAACTTGGTGGACGAGTTGGTTCGGTGACAAGAACAAGCCGATTCGATTTTAGTTTAGGTCCGAATCCAGATCCGGCCTATCAGAGGGATACAAAACGTAAACTAATCAGCTAGCCGAGCTACGCGCTCTACCTAGTGCCCTACTATAGTTTCCTTATGTATCCCAGTGTGTAAAATAATTAAAATAACTATATTTCCCCATTTTTATTTTGAAACCCTTGGGATATCCCTGGACGTGCCACATTGTCCCATCAACATTCCTCCTCTCATTCCCCCATTGACATTACGTCGTTTTGACAGATAAAGTAGTTCTGGTGTTGGTGTGGTGCAGGCATCATGGGCCGAATGGCCTTCCTCCTGATTTTCGACTCCTTGTGTGTCCTTGTGTAGGCATGGAGGTGGCAAAAACGCAAATGGCGTCTTCTGTCATTGAACCGGCAAGCTGGGAGAAACAATTCACATTTATTGCCACATCTGATGATCTCATGAAATTTAAATGCTCTAATGACGGCGATGTGTTCCATCTGAAGCTGTTTGTTCGATATATGTCGCTTTTTGATGCCTGGGGTTCCGTAATAAAGATTTGTGTCCAAGTCTAACAGCTTGGTGTCCAAGTCGGTGACCAATTACAAATGAATAGTAGGATCGTAGGATGATTATATCATCTTGTAGTTCTTTATCTGCACTGCATTGTGGGTAATAGCTGACTGGTGATGTGCAATCAAATTCCATCACATGTTAACCCAGGTATTAGTGACATAACGTCGCCCCTTTGCTAACCACGTTCATTTTTACTGAAATATTAGTCTGTATATATTTTGTGGAGACACCCCCTCTGTGTACATTTACTGTATATACTGTACATATACTGTATGTATTGTACATATACTGTGTGTATTGTACATATACTGTGTGTATTGTACATATACTGTATGTATTGTACATATCTTGTACGTATTGTACATATCTTGTACGTATTGTACATTTACTGTATGTATTGTACATATCTTGTACGTATTGTACATATACTGTATGCATTGCACAAATACTGTATGTATCGTACATATACTGTATGTATTGTACATATACTGCATGTACTGTACATAAATTGTATGTATTGTACATATCTTGTACATATTGTACATATACTGTATGTATTGTACTTATACTGTATGCATTGCACATATACTGTATGCATTCCACATATACTGTATGTATTGTACATATCTTGTACGTATTGTACATTTACTGTATGCATTGCACATATACTGTATGTATTGTACATATACTGTATGTATTGTACATATACTGTATGCATTGTACATATACTGTATGTATTGTACATATCTTGTATGTATTGTACATATACTGTATGTATTGTACATATCTTGTATGTATTGTACATAGACTGTATGTATTGTACAGATCTTGTACGTATTGTACATATACTGTATGCATTGCACATATACTGTATGTATTGTACATATACTGTATGTATTGTACATATACTGTATGTATTGTACATATCTTGTACGTATTGTACATAAACTGTATGTATTGTACACATACTGTATGTATTGTACATATACTGTATGTATTGTACATATCCTGTACGTATTGTACAGAAACTGTACGCATCGCACATACACTGTATGTATTGTACATACACTGTATGTATTGTACATTCACTGCATGCACTGCACAAACACTGCACGCAACCCGCAAATACTGTACGTACTGTACATATACCGCACGTACCGTACATACACTGTACGGGCTGCACATTTACTGTATGTATTTCACATATACTGTACATACTGTACACACACTGTATGTACTGTACATATACTGTTTGCACTGTACATACCTTGTATGTACTGTACATATACTGTATGGATTGTACATATACTGTTTGCATTGTATATTTACTGTATGTACTGTACACATACTGTATCCATTGTACATATACTGTACATATTGCACATATATTGTTCGTATCGTACAAACACTGTACATATTGTACATTCACTGTATGCACCGTACATATATAATACTGTACATACTGTACATATACTGTACATATTGTACATATATTGTACGTACTGTACATATACTGTACGTATTGTACATATACTGTACGTATTGTACATATACTGTATGCACCGTACACACACTACACCTACTGTACATATACTGTATGTAGTGTACATATACTGTATGTATTGTACATATCTTGTACGTATTGTACATATACTGTATGTAGTGTACATATACTGTGTGTATTGTACATTATTGGATTTTGGGATTGAAGTTGTCTGCGCATGCGCGGAATAAAGATTTTTTTGTTGTTGTTGTTGTTGTTGTTCATGTCCACGCGGTGGTGTCGTCATTTCCGGGCAGGTTGTTTCTGGGCGATTGTGCCGCTTCCAGGCGATGGATCCTCAGCCGTCGTGCCCGTTCATCGAGGACAATTACGTGCGGCTCACGTCGCAGAGTAACGTGTTCGGACTCGCTCCGATCGAGCGAATGGACGGCAAGGCCGAAGTGCTTGTGGTGACCCTCAAAGGGAATGTGATCGGAGTTGGTTACGGACGGAGCTCAGGGCGGCTGCGAGGGGTGGCGAGGCAACTCCCTTTCACTTACATCCCCGGTCAGATTCGCACCAGAAACATTGTGTTTTGTAACTTCGGACACGAAACTTGGCGGAATGGAAGGTGCTGATCAGATTCAGGAAGCTGTTGATACTTGTATCGATTGGGCAGAAGATTGGAGGATGTAATTTAACCTGAACAAGTGTAAGGTGTTGGGGATGGGAAAGAACAATGAAAATAGAGATGACAGGATGTGAGGGGTAATTTTGGAGCGTGTCACACAGGAGAAGGAAAGGAAAGGAAAGGAAAGGAAAGGAAAGGTGGTGGCAGCAGAAACAGTAGATAAGTGTAAATTACAATGAGATAGGTACCTGGAAGTTATGGAGATAGAGGGGTAGTGGGGATGTTTGCAGGTACTTTATGTAGCCTTGAGGCATTGATGGGTGATTGTGTACGGAGTGCTGTTTGGTCGGGGTCTTGTCAAGGGGGGTTGTGTGCTTGATGTGTGTTTTTTTTTACCCAAGACCGTCTATGGTCCCTTCCCTGGAAAGGAAAAACAAAAACATTTTACATTTCTCTTGTTTTGGTCTGTTTTGATGTGGCAGCAGGCATGATGTAACGATGGCCTTCACCTTCATCTAGTTGTGTGTGTGTGTGTGTGTGTGTGTGTGTGTGTGTGTGTGTGTGTGTGTGTGTGTGTTGTGTGTGGTGTGTGTGTGTGTGTGTGGTGTGTGTGTGTGTTGTCGTGTTCTTTGCTGTTTGCTATGAACTTATGGACATCCTCACTATCATTCACGGACCGGTGTTTGTTTGTTACGCTGCTCCTCCTACAGTTTCTGGCCCACATCCAGATGTGTTACAGAGGGTCAGCATGACCCCAATTAATGCAAAGGGGTGTTTTTATCTTTGCTGGTGTCTTGGAGGGGGACGGAGACGCAAATTCTCGATGTAAATGTGTTTCGTGTAGCGCCGCCTCCAGGTGGGAGAGGGTATTACAAGTCTTCATCATTTACTCTACAGTATTCCGCTCCCACGTTTTCCAGTGCAGTGAGGTGTTTTGAATTATAAGCAGTAGGTATGTTTTTGCTTCATGCACGTAACCTGGGTTTAAAATTTTCTTTTTTGTAACCTATACAGAGCTGTTGGTTACCTACAAAATACACGCCCAATATAAGGTATGCTCAGAAGAAAATGTTGCATGCCTCGAATACGCCTGTAAGGGCAGTGCCTCTGCCTGTATTAATATAATAATATATATATATATATATATATATATATATATATATATATAAACACATTGTGGTTATATTGCTTGGATAATTCCAATTGCACAACTGCCTCCCCCTAAAGGAAGAAAATGCCAAGATGGGTGAAATTTATTTATATATATATTTTCAAAACTTGATGGAATCAAACCAAACTTGCATAGACACAACTTTAGGGTGCCCTCATTAATCCCTGAAAGTTTCAGCTTCCTCGGTCAAATCCTCTCGGAGGAGTAGATGACACAAACTCTCCATATATACAGTACTTTCCCGCCATTACATATAGATTATTATCTCCAAGCTTTTTGAAAAAAAAACGGGTGGGGAGTGAGGATATTGTAATCATCTCCATCTGTCTGTCTGTCCATCCATCGTTCACACTATTTCCGAAATGGTTGGGCAGAAATTCACCAAACCTGGTAGTTATGATCGCCACATAGCACGAAGGTGCAGGGAGCAGAATCATTGCCACATAGCAAGAAGGTGCAAGGAGCAGGATCATTTTTGGACCCGCCCGCTCAGGCAGTCAAAAGGTCAGATACCGAAAAATTCTGTTGCAGGCACATTTCAAAATATATCTTTAATGAAACGTATATGCGATCAACATTGGGAGACGCATGAAATATGTAACGATTTTTGGGATTTGACCTCTGGTTCATTCCCCAGGGGGTAGAGACTGGAGGTCACGGGTGTCTAAAAGGGAAATAAATTTTAACTCAAAATTTGATACTTTTGTCAATCCTCTTGGAAGTTTTTGCCTTGTTTCAGCTTTATTTTGTGTAGGATTGTGTAGGATATTTGCGATGGCGCGCCATCGACTTCGCTCCATTTAGACATTGTCAAACGTGGGAACACACCGCGTGTAATAATAATCCACAGTAGCAAATTGTACAGGACTACAGGTTAAAACCTTATAATTTGATCCCAAACCTGACTGGTTTGAGCCAAGTTACAGATTTAGTGTAATTATGCTGTATTGGGGAAGGGTCAGAGAAAGGGCATGACCTTAAAAAAGACCTTGTCATCTTGGCAAGGTTTTTTTTTTTTTGTGTACTTTCTGCAAAATTTAGTCTTGTAGAAGATCAAGGAGACAGAGGGTAAAAGGAAATGTAGTGGGATAACATATATATATATATATATATATATATATATATATATATATATATATATATATATATGACAGGGGGATAATCAACCAGGAGGGGAGATGTGAGGGAAAGAAATGCAGCAACCTGCAATTGTATGAGGAGAGGTAGGGGAAGGTTAATGGGAAGAGAAAAGGTTGCATGTATGGATGGAGGATAACCTAATATGGTGATCCACTGGCAATTTAATGCCCTAAAGGTGGTGAGACATTGGGACTAAACAAATTGAGGAAGGAGGTTTCACAAGTGGGAGAACAGACGAACAAAGGAGTAAAGGTTAGCAGTAAGCCTAACATTTGAGAGTTTCATAAAGATGAGGTTTCTGGAAGAACTCGTGTGTCCTGGAGGGATGAAAGAACAGAGGGAGCAACAGAGGCTGTCGGAATTTGAGACGCCACCTATCTGTATGTGATGAGAGTATTTTTGCAAAATGGTGATAGTCTACTGTGTAATGATTAGGAGTCGGCACGAGGTTTGCCATGAGCAGATTGTTTGGCTCATGAATTGTCAATGGGTTATCACTGGTTTGAAGTTGAAGGTCGGGAAGTAGAGTGTATGTGCAATACGAGGTGAATTATTGGAGTTGGTTATAATTCCACCATTTTCTCTCCTTCCTAATACGTAGATAGTTGGCTCCACGATGATGTATTTTATAGATAAGCAGAGTATCTGCCCGACGGGTGATCTTGGTCCAAGCATGCAACATGTTCTTCTGACGCATACCTTTATTTGAGTGGTGTATAGGCAATTGACAGCTCTGTATCGTCAAAAAAAGACAACCCGGGGTATGTGCATGAATCAAAAACATACCTCCTGCTTATAATTCAAAACACCTCGCTACACTGGAAAACGTGGGGACAGGAATACTGTACTGTAAATGGTGGAGACTTGTAATACCCTCCCTCACCTGGAGGAGGCACGACATGATACACATCTACATAGAGAATTTGCGTCCCCCTCTCCTCCTCATTCCCCCAAGGCCACCGGCAGAGATAAAAACACCCCTATACATTAAATGGGGTTATGCTGATCCTCTGTAGCAAGTATGGATGTAATCGGGCCAGAACTTTAGGAGGAGTAGCCCGACAAACAAACAAACACACAAACACGGGTTCGTGAATTATAGTAACAATAACTTTGTATGCGGTTTGTTCCTTTCCCTAACCTAAACTTGCAACCTACTCTTTATTTCCCACTCATACTCCCTTTTAGTTGATGCAGAGATTGTGTCCATTGATGCTTTCAACAAGCTGGATCCACAACAGGGCCTCGTCGTGGGCATTGCCTTCGTAAAGGTCTGGACATCACTCTTCATTTCTTAATGAAGGACAAGTGGTCATTTATCATGAAGGTTGTGGTTTAACTTGTAAGGCTATGATCCAATCACTAAACTGTGGTCATAGTTCATATTTGGCCGAGTAAATCCAGTTTGCTTAACGATTCCATTCGGCTCATGTAGCCAACAAAACGTTGTTTGTTGACAAATTGGGTTATGTTTCTGTAATTCATTAAATTTTCATCTGCTGCTTAGTTGTGATGAAGTTTTACCTTTTCCTCAGGAAAAAGACAGCATTTTCAAAGTTTTTGCCAAAGCAAGTCTCCAAATTTCAAGCATCTCAAGAGAGCGATGCTCATGACGTCGCAAGTATAAATGGTGCTGGCTTTCAATCACAATTTGACCCCTGGGGGTATAGACCCCGTATATGTGTGTGTATATATATATATATATATATATATATATATATATATATATATATATATATATATATATATCTTATGAGGCTAATGCTGTCTGTCTGTTTCACCTGAAACACAGAAATGCTCCTTTCAGAGAAAAAAATATTAAGTAAAGTTGCTTCACATAATCCAACAATAATTTTAAAATTGGACAAAAAAAATGAACCAGGGTGGTGTTATAGGCAACTGGAAGTTCGTATCGGAAGACCACTCACTGCTCATCCTCTCTCTCTCTCTCTCTCTGCACCTCTCTCTCTCTCGCACTCTCTCTCTCTCTCGCGACTCTCTCTCTCTGCACTCTCTTCTTCTCGCACTCTCTCTCTCGGCACTCTGGTTCTCTGCACCTCTCTCTCTCGCTCTCGCATCTCTCTCGCACCTCGCACTCTCTTCTCCTCGCACTGTCTCTCTCTCGCACTCTCTCTTTCGCACTCTCTCTCTCCTCATCTCTCTCCTCTGCACTCTCGCACTCTCTGCACTCTCGCACTCTCTCCTGCATCTCGCACTCTCTCTCTCGCACCCTCTCTCTCTCGCACTCTCTCTCTCCGGCACTCTCTCTCTCTCGCACTCTCTTCTTGCACTCTCTCGCTCTTCTCGCTCTCTCTCGCTCTCTTCGCTCTCTCTCGCTTCTCCTCTCTCTCGTCTCTCTCTCGCTCTCTCTCGCTCTCTCTCGCTCTCTCTCGTCTCTCTCTCTGTCTCTCTCTCTCTCTCCATATGTATATATATATCTTTGCTTTTAATAATACAACTACACCAATACATATTTCTGCACCAATATAACCTCCCATTTTTAAGCTCTTTCAACCAGCACAAGAATAGATGGCTTCCTTCTTTTTTTTTGCTTTTTAACATCACGGTATTTTTACCACAGACTTCTGCTAGTATACAAATAATTATTATCAAAGGTAAATTAATGCAGAAGCCGTTTGAGTTAGTGTCGGAATTCAAACCAGAGGCCAATGACGAATGGGCAGGAGAGGGCTATTCCAATTCGGAGAACTACAATAGCAATGTTGAGGATGATTCGTACAGGTCTGGTAGCACGGATGGGTCGTGAATAGGCCACATTTTCACGTGAGCAAAATAACGATGACTATATTTCTGCGTGCTTTCCATGAGCTCACTGTGTGGGTACCATGGAGGGTGTTCCTACTTTTGCATGCTGTATCCCACAACTATACACCTCTTCCCAATCACGTGTTTTCTGTGGCTTTCTCAAGTCATTTCCATTGCACTGTAAGAGAGTCAGTCGAAAATAAATGTCAGCCCGAGAACAAGCTTACACGTGTTCCATCATCTTCCAGAACTTGCTGATGCTTCGGTTTGTAATCTTGATCAGAAGACTTTTGGTTGTTTTTAGGGGCCAATTTTCATCAATCGAATTTCAATTTTTATTTATTTATTATGAATTGAGAAACTTCAATATCTGCTTAATGGATATAAATTTGACCTAGAAAATTGGCATTGACATGATCGTTACCTTGCGCGTGCCAAGCAAAATGCGGGGTTAAGAAAGTGATTCACTTTGTCTGTCTGTCCATCTACAAACGTCAGTTTATGATTGAGAAACAACTTGATTTATATTGAGTGTTCTATTTTGAACAAGAATTGAAACATGAACCAGGAAAATAACCTGTAGTGTAGCAGTACTTTGGCTCAGAATTTGTCCCAATCGTGCGTGTGGGGGGAGGGAGATAATTTTTGTCGTCTTGTTTGCCTGTCTGGCAGTCAAACATGATTGAAAATCATTCCAAACAAGAAACTTAATGTTTTTAAGGATGTCATAAAGGACACAAACAACAGACACGAATAACTAATGTAACGTGTTAAACAAGGTGGGGTAAAAAAACGCAACATCAACGGCGGTAATACTTCCCCAAATTTTTTTTTCTACAACCTTTAAAATCGTCACTTTATTTCCATTGAATTATATACATGATCACTGTAGAACATAAATTACCTTTTTGGCACTGTCAAAACGCTTTCATTTAGCAGTACTTGGACAAAATATTGCAACATTTTACATCATCTCAACCAATCAAATTTGCCACTTGCAGACTCCAACCTTATCCTTTTTTTTTCTTCTTCTCGAGACTGTGTGGGGTAAGGTGTTCTATGTACTTTAGTTTTAAATGCAATTTCCATTTTATAATGTATGTGGTGGGTGGGAGATGTGGGTTGGTAGGTCAGTTGATGTGGTGGTAAATTTATGGGGGAACAAAAGGGGAAGGTAGGAGGGTTGATGAGGTTGGAAGGGAAGGTTGATGAGTAAAAGAGTTGCTGCTGGAAGGAGTAAGGAGTAAGTGGAAGGAAGTGATGTGGTTGGGTGAGCTATCGGCCATGTTGATTGGTCAAGCATTCTGACATTTTGCTTATGTTGTGTGTTGATGAAATCAACAGGACGATTGAGGTCTGCTAACTGCCGTGGGAAGCAAGGAGAAGCTGACGTTTCTGGCATTAACACTTCATTGGAGCAAAAGAGGGGTTAACACCATAAATGTCAGATTATCCTTGCTTCCCATGGCGGTTAGCATAACTCGATCAATGTCCTGTTGATTTCATCCATCGTTCTACCTGTTTTCCGATACAGACTAACACTAGGCTTCATCAGTATGACCCGGTCCTCATTTCACTTTGATTCTAGATTTCAAGACGTTTGTGTTTGGCTGATCATTTGACTCTGTGGACTACGCTAAGCTTTGTTCTGCTTGTTTTGCAGGATGCACGGGATAAAGTAAGCCCGTTCCTGAACATTTACTGTGATTATGAACCGGGTTCCGAGTACAACCTCGACTCAGTTGCACGTACGTGTTGCAGTTTGATGGTTTTGTTATTTGTATTCCTCAATTAATTTACATGTATTGTATTGTTTTGAGTTCTGTTTGTTGAAGCCTTTAACGTTCTGTATTGCAGAAAGCTGCCTCAACCTGGCATTGGATTTCATACCCTTACAACTATGTCATGCCGAGTAGGTATCGACGCGCCTGGAATTTGAATCGCCGTTGTTATTTTTAATTGCTTTCACTTTGAACAGTTATTTTTTTGTTTTTAGGATTTGAGACATTTTGGATATTTTAGGAGTCTTTCGTTGGGTTGCTACGTTGCACTTCTGTATACAAGTGGCAATGGTGTGGTTACATGTGGCTGATGATGAGTCATGTTTTCAAAGTTTAATCATTTTGGCCTTCATTTCTCTTACTCCCTCTTCCCCCCCACTTTTTCCCCCACAGTGTTTTTATCGATGGACGAAGTGAGACGGTGTTCCTTCTAAGTGGCCACGACCAGGCCATACACCTTTATAAGGAGGCATGATTTGTTTGTTTGATGTGAGCGATATGTATTCGTAATGGGAATGAGGGTCATTATCTATCGTGATAAACCTGGAAACTTTCAGATGAGCTCGAAGCCTATTACAGTTACACATGGTTGTTTACGTTGGCAGCAAGTCATTTACTCTTGCCCAAGCTGTCATCGTGGTGGGGGGTTGAGATGTGGGTTTTTGCCTCTTTTTTTTTTGGAAGGGGTGCACTTACAGTTGTAGCCTTGTGTACTTGTAGAGTGATGCCCAGCAGTGTTTTGAAGAGTTGCCTGTTGCTGATCTATTTCCCGAACTCGCTAAAATCCCTAACAAGTGAGTAACACTTATTTTATTGTTCATGATATCCTCCTTGTTGAATGTTTTTTTTGGTGAACCTTCCTTTCTTCATTTCCACTTGTGCTTGCATATATCACATTATGCATTCAAATTTCGTGAGAAACATTTTGCTTCCTTTGTTTTGGACTTGTTTCAATTGTGCCTGGATTTAAATTTAAGAATAACGAGCAGAAGCCCATGGTAAAAATACTAGGTTATAAAAAATGAAAAAGGAAGCCTTTTATTCTTGCGTTGATTGAAAGAGCTCAAAATGGGAGGTTATATATTGTTGTGGATTTCCGCCCGCCGGCGTGCGAACGACCGCGTTTAACCAATAGCGGCCGCTTCGCCCACCGAACGTGCAATCCAGTCGCGGCTTTCCGGATCAACGCCGAAAACCAGCCACGGGTGTGGTTTAAGCACACCACAGCCTAGTCAACACTCTACCTGCGCTACAGGGTCAATCGCCGAATCGTCGATATACCTAATTAATCGCGCGGGCAGACTACCGAGAGACTGTACCTCAACAGGGCCGCTTGGAAACAAGCCGCTTAAGCAGCTCGCTTCGTTTTGGGATAACCGAGCGGGGTATTTATCGCGCAGCCCCGTTGGACCCGATCACTTTATCGGCTATTTAAAAACCAACTATATTCCGAACGCAGGACGGCAGTTCAATTAGGGAAAAGGACGCAACGAACGGGTTAACATTTAAACAAGCACATTTATTGAATAAGCGGCACATATGCAGTCATGCAGTCATGTAATCAAGCAAGGCAAGACACGCATGCAGTTTGCAATCGACAAAGGCAAAAACAAAAGCACGCATGTAATTATACAATCAACAAAAGCAATGCAAAAGAGCTACTACTGTCTATCTATTATGTAACACTTAACAGTTCTACTTAAAGACATGGCGCCACAACGTTCATGCAAAGAAAGGAAAAACCCCAGGACAGACGAGGGTAGACTGGACCTCTTGGGGTCTTTATAAACACGGAGCCGTGTAGACCGCAAAGGCTCCGAGAGACCGGGCTGGCTACCTTGTCCCTCGTGGTGACGCGACCCTCGATGTCCCTTCTCCCGCGACCCACGGTTAGGCACGGTCCGGCAGGCCGCGCGCCTTGGCTCCGCTGTGCTCCTCTCTTTCCAGCTCCTCACTGTGGTGTATTGGCATGGAGCGTTGAGGGGGCGTGGAGGAGTTGTGATAGTAGTCACGTGTCTGCGTGCATATAGCTGTTCGCGCCCGCTAGAGGCTCGTAGTAGTGTGCATCCGGGAACGCAATAAACAGAGTTACGACAACCCTCTCGACTCTCCGTGTCTCACTGCTCCCCGGACATTACATTGGCGACGAGGATGGGATGGCTTTTATAACGCCATGCTTAATCACTCGTGCTGCGAGAATCAAACATACAACCATTAACAAATCATGAAACCCACGCTGCGAGCAAGCCTCTGGTTGTAACGACGTCGAGGCGACTTGCGTGCAGGTCCTCATCTGAACGTCGAAGAGGACACCGTCGATGGCCGCGCATCGTGAACTTCTTGGATGCGACCGGTTCGCTTTGGACTTGGCACAGTGCCAACACATCAACCTGGTCGGCTGATTCAGACGACGCGGGACCCTCCACGCAAGGCAAGCACGAGGGACCGTCGCCAACGGCATGCTTCCCGTGGCCCTCCGCGCAAGGCAAGCGCGAGAGACCATCGCAGCCGGCATGCCCCCCGTTGCTCCGGAACTGTATATCGTCGTTGTCGGAAGCAAGGAAAACAGCCACACCCAACTTTGTATCGCCGCGGCCCTATGCCACCGGACAGCTCGCCCTCGAGGTCTCCGAGGGAGGCCCGGGCCCAAACGGAGGTACGGGGCCCGAAGGAGACACAGGCGCACCTGGAGGTACAAACTCCGAAAGAGGAACCTCCTCCCATCGACTCTCTAATCGGCCCGGCACGGGACGCCCAAGGTGAATGGCTGGCGCCGTCCAGTCTAGCCTGAGGC
>CM068961.1:112477407-112517293 GCA_035128595.1 Eptatretus atami | reverse complement strand
GCGGGCGCGAACAGCTATATGCATTGCAGACACGTGACTACTATCACAACTCCTCCACGCCCCCTCAACGTTCCATGCCAATACACCACACTCACCGACTGCAGAGACTCCAGATGACTCAGTGACCAAAGGCTCCACACAACTGCCCACAACTCCGACACGACACTCTTCCCTCTCCTCCACACACCTCTACAACCTCCAGCAGCCCCTGACCTTGCGTTCAGCGCGCCCTTTTATCTCCACGGCGCCTCGCCCCTCCCTTCCGCCCCCCTCTTCCAGCAACGCCGGGCCCGGGGAAACTTCCAGAAGAAGGGCGTTTTTCCTCCTGAATCGGGGTCTTTCTTTGTGTTTTTCCATAGCTTTCGTCTTTTCCGCACGTGTTGAGAATCCACTCGCAGGGTCCGTCGTTGGGGGGGGGTGGGGGCCGTGTCGTCCGTTCTCCCCGATGAATGCCAGGCTTCTTGCAACCGTGTGCCGAGGTGGAAATGCGGTGTGGTTGTGGTAAGTGGTTACGATGAAGGCGGTTGTGGAGAAGGTGTTGGTGGTGGAGTTGGTTGTTGTGAACGGTTGATGAGAATGATGTTGGCAGTGGAGGTGGTTGTTGCGAAGCGGTTGATGAGAGCGATGTTGGCGGTGAGGTGGTTGTTGTGAAGCGGTTGATGAGAGCGATGTTGGTGGTGGAGTGGTTGTTGTGAGCGGTTGGTCCAAAATAACGATAGCAAAAGAAAAACGGCTAACTCAAAGATCACAGCCCGGCACACGAATAATTGCCCGTTAAACATCGTGGGGGGAAATCTATCTGAACACAGACCTATCCGACATAACTGATCTAAGGACCTATATGGTGCTCTGCGAATTTCCACAGCCGTAACAATATTTTTTTATAGCAAAAAAAAATTTTCGGGACTGATCGAGGCAGCAGTCTGTTGCCTATACACTTCCTGGGTTAATATTTTTTTTTATCTGATAGTAAAAAATGTAATTGTCCCGTAGGTTTGAATTTATTTGAAACAACTTTTACTCAATAATGTTTTTTCTCTGAAAAAAGTGTTTCTTTGTTTCAGGGTGGGACAGACAGACAGACATACAGACAGCATTAGCCTAATATATATATATATATTAGTTGAAGTAGATAAATTGTCATAAACTAATGTTTCTTATACACCACTTGGTACACCATAACTGCCACAGCATCTCCTGGGGAATACTTGGAATCGCACTTGAGTTTTGTGAATCCGTGATAGCTTTTAGCAGAAGATCCGATGAGATCAACCCATCTTTGTTGCACTATTTGTCGCATTTGCTTGTGGACATAAAACTGCTGTGAAGCAATATACATTCTTGTCATTTTATTGTTGGTATTAATTGAATGTCACTTTTTTTGTTGTCCTAGTGTTCTTTGCCTTGATGTCATGAATTTGCCTGGGTCTGAGTGTCGGCTAACAGCTTTCAGCTGCCAAAATGGTGTTGTGTCTGTCTCGCATGTCCAAAAGAACACCAAGGGTTTGTCTTTTACCTTACTAAAGAGCTCACCTCATGTGACATGGCATTGCTTCTCCACAATACCTCACTGATCATTATTTGCACCACCCAGTTTTGCTTTTGACTCTTACCTCCAATATTCCATCCTTCCACCACATGCCATCCCCACTTTCCTTCTGCGCCATCCCTTTGCCCACTCCTTCTGCCACATGCTGCCTCCCTCCCCATCCCCATCCCTTCCACCATCCCCATCCATCTGTTTCATCACAAGCTGTTTCCTCCTTTTGCCCTCCTTCCCTTTCACTGCATGACTTTTCCTTGGTATCCCTCCCGGTTTGTGTACTCTGTGCCATGCAGTCATTTTACAGCGGTGGAGTGTGCAGCAGGAAGGTCCAGTGCCTCGTGTACAACTTTGTTCTTTGCCAAGAAACCATTATGAAAATGCAGCGCACCCTGTTGGTGAGGAAAGGTGTCAGGATTTTTTTTTTTTTACATTGTCGAGGCTCGTATGAGAGCTAACCCACGGAACGCACAACAAGGAGGGCAGGAGACAGGGGGTGGAGGGAAGGACAAAACAGTGGGGAACAGAGGCATTAGGAGATCTGTGGAAGGGAGAGGGATGGGGCAGGGTACACGGGGTAAGTAAGATGGACACCACACATTTTTAATTTGGATTTTAACTAATACCTTGATTTGACCAATTTATACAGCTGATCAACAATCCCAAGAGGAATAGTTGAGAAGGAAAACAAATCAAGAGCAAGGAAAGATTGGATAGTGGGATGAGAACAATGACAAGAGGGGCAGATGATGTATGCATGAAATAGACTTGAAACGTACGCATTCCTCCTGGATGGTTCGGTTAAAAAATATAAATTGAATGAATAAATCATGGTTTTCCAACTTCTTCAACTAAACTCCATTGTTGTCAAAACAACAACCTTTTTAAACCTTCAGGTGAAATTGAACTTTGTGGTACGTGACCAGTTTCTAGCAGCCACATTTGACAGTGAGGCGGAAGTAATCATGCGAGTAAGTGTTGGCGCGGTATTGATCAGTTACTTGGTTACTTAACTTGGCAATCAAATTGATACTGCACTGAGGCACAACTTTCTGTCGTGCTTTTCATTGTCAATGCCTCTTTCATTTAACCTCTTTCTCCATGACATCCTAGAACCTCCTCCTCATGTGACAGTCCTTACTTATGAAGATGACCTTTCCATAGCAGTGCAAACCCGCACCATAAATACAACCACTCACTTCCTCCAACAACATACATAACACATCCAACACTTGCTCACACTTAACATCATCAATATCTCACCAACTAGATGAAGAATCACTCTCCTAACCCCCAACTACCACCCAAGAATCACAATGTACAACCAACAACTCCCACAAAATAAAAACCCCAAAATATTTGGTATCACACGACCCTCACATGACCTTCACTAAATACATACAACAAACTACAGGTAAAATAAACTAAAAACTCAATATACTAAAAGCATTAACCAATTCCAAGTTTAGTCAACAAAAATAATCCCTAACCTTATGTACATCATGTCATGGAGTCAGTGTGCTTCTTTGGTTGATTTTAATATTCCTGGCTGCAAACCTCTTGACTGGCGATCAGCAGGGCAGAGAGACGATGTGCTCGCGTGGCAGGTGGCACTTGTTGCTGGCAGGTCGTGCAACAAGCGCTGTGATGGGACTCGATTTGTGCCCTGCTGCCTCGTCAAGTTAGGGCGTTCGATTCAGATATATATATATATATTTTTTTTTTTAATGGTTTTGGAAAACTTACTCCAGGGAGAGATCATACATGGACACATAGGTGACCCGATGATCAGTTATTTAATTAGTCTTTGTATAGATAGTCCTTGGTCCCTTGTCAAAGGGCTGTTTGGGGGTCATGCGTTGGCTCGGCTGTATTTTTCCAGTATAATGTCTTCCCCCTCCCCTTCTGTTACTTTCAATCTTTCCTCTTTTACACGATCATTCTGCTCAATCCCTCTGGTACTTTCAATCTTTCTTCCTTGACACCATCAGCCCATTTCAATGGTCCACCAATAATCTCCCTTCCATCAAACATCCTTTCAACAATCCCTCCTTCACCCCATCGGACTTGCCTTCAATCCCGTGGCCGTTCGGTCATCCCTCGGTCTGGCAGAACCCCTTTCCATTTTCCCTCCATCCGCGCATTGCTCAATTGGGAACGATCGACCCGTCTGTGGCCGTTAACCCATCGGGTGCTCTCACATGCATGTTTATGTCGCTTGTTGCTCGTCATGGTTTGCGAGGTGTGGCACTTCTCGTGGGCATGGTACAGTGCGGAAGAGTACGAGTGGGTGGTTCGCGTGCGCGGGGAGGGGCCGGGGGCTCTCGTCACAGCTTTGGGCACGTAGAGGGTGGGGCGGGGACTTCATTGAAAGTCCCCCCCAGAATTGTGTGGCAATTTCCACAAGTGACGTCGTGCATCCGCCCCCAGTGGCTGCGGACCAATGGGAGGGGGAGAAGGCTTGTGGGAGGAGAGAAGAGAGCTGATGTGAAGAAGAAACAGAAGGCAGAAACAAACACGATAGGCTCGTGCAAACGGACGAAACCGCTCCTGAGCAGACAACTCAGAAAGCAGAAAGCAGACGCAGAAGGCTGAAGAAGCAGAAGCGAACAGGACAAGCTCGCATGAGCAGAAGATTCAAAAGACTGAGAAGGCTCGTGACGGAAGGAACAAAAGCGTGTGAGGGTAAAGGAAGGAAGGTTTCACGAGCAGTTGGTGTCGAGCTTCTGTGGAAAAAGAACACTCCTACCATGAGCGTCATCCTGCTCTCTTAATCCTGTCAGCCACGAAGGACGAGGAGGGTGAACGGCGCACCTCATTGACTGGAATCTGAGGAGGAGGGAGAATCTGAGGCAGAGGGGGTGAGTCGCCTATTTAGCTCGCACATCTGGGACGCTGGAGAGGACTCACCTACTGGGCCTGGGTACCCCAGGGACGCAGCTGCATGTCCCCATCGCATCACGTCATCACTGCCCATCTTCCCCATCCATTTTTGTCCGCGTTCTCCTGTATATTTGTGTGAGGTGAGGGAGAGAAGGAAGGACTGCTTTCCTTATCTCCATATGTTACTTTTATTTTATTTTCAAGTCCTTCTTGTTTTATTCTTCACCCCTGAGTGAATGATGGCCATGTCTTTTGTTTAAGGCCCTGTCACACCTTGACGATTTAGCCAGCGTATGTCGACGTATGAAAAATTTGTCTAATACGTATGGGTAAGTTTTGTATACGTTAAGAGCACGCTGGCATACGTCGTAGTACGCTGGCAAACGTCGTAGTACGCCAACCTGTTAGACAATTTTCCATGCTTGAAATTTTTCGACGTATGCCAGCGTATGACTCACACGTTCCGCATAACGCTGGCCATAAGTTGTAGGCACGTTAAGCGATCGTTGACACACGTCGACACACGTTACTTGTAAGTTACTCATAAGTCGAAACACGTCGAGGTAATGTTTAGCATACCTGAAACTTATTTCTAACCTATGAGTAACGTGTTGTAGGCACATTACACGATCGTTGACACACGTCGACACACGTTACTTGTAAGTTACTCAAAAGTCGAAACACGTCAAGGTAATGGTTAGCGTCAGTGTTCCAGCCTCCCTGGTTTTTTTTTGGTTTTTTTTTTTCTTCGGTATGACGGTGATGTTGACACTTCGATTTCTAGTGCGGTTATAAATAATATAATTAATAGGCTGCCGCTCAACGACTTAAATCATAACCGCACTAGAAATCGAAGTGTCAACATCACCGTCATACCGAAGAAAAAAAAACAAAAAAAAAAACTAGGGATTCTGGAACACTGACGCTAACCATTACCTCGACGTGTTTCGACTTATGAGTAACTTACAAGTAACGTGTGTCGACGTGTGTCAACTATCGCGTAACTGCCTACAACTTATGGCCAGCGTATGCGGAACGTGTGTCATACGCCGAGTACGTCGAAAAATTTCAACATGCTGAAAATTTGTCGATGTACGTCGCGTACTACGACATATGCCAGCGTGCTTCAGCGTGCTATTAACGTATACAAAACTTACCCATAACGTATTTGACGTGTGCCAGCGTATTCGGCAAATTTTTCATACGTCGGCATACGCTGGCTAAAATGTCAAGGTGTGACAGCGGCTTGACACTTCGATGTCTAGTGCGGTTATGATTTGAATCGTCGAGCCGCAGCCTATTAATAGCCTAGGCCACGTGATCGTCGGCGATACGCTGCCGCGCGCTATGCATAAGTTAGACTATCGTTGGGCATAGGTTGTGAACGCTGCAACACGCTCAGCATTCGTTGATATAAGTTATCTATATGTTATCGAAACGTTCTGTGTACGTTACTAATACGTTATGCATATGTAAACTCGTTATGAATACAGTAATCCCCCGTTTCTCGCGGGGGTTACGTTCCAAACCTCCCCGCGCTAAGTGAAAATCTGCGATGAATGGACGCCTCCCCAAAAAATCGATTCAACTGGTCTGGTCGGTTTGGCAGTGATTGGGTTTGAGGTGCCGGAGATCGATTGGTCTGGTCTGGTCGGTTTGGCAGTGATTGGGTTTGAGGTGCCGGAGATCAACTGGTCTGGTCGGTTTGGCAGTGAGTGGGTTTGAGGTGCCGGAGATCGACTGGTCTGGTCTGGTCGGTTTGGCAGTGAGTGGGTTTGAGGTGCCGGAGATCGACTGGTCTGGTCTGGTCGGTTTGGCAGTGAGTGGGTTTGAGGTGCCGGAGATCGACTGGTCTGGTCTGGTCGGTTTGGCAGTGATTGGGTTTGAGGTGCCGGAGATCGACTAGTCTGGTCTGGTCGGTTTTGAGGTGCTGGGTATGAGCAATGCTCGTCCAAGGCGGCAAACCTTTTTCCTTCCCGAAGCATATATCGAGCACCTTTACCTTAACCTTCTCCTGGAGCGTCCCAGGACCTTCCTCTGGCGCTTCGGTTCCTTGCCAGAAACGTTCGAAGGTGCAGGGCGTCTGGGCGCCATTGTGGGGCTTGGAGAAAAACGTAGAAAAATTCGAAGTTCACAAGCGAAACTTTGTCTCGTGCGTTGTGTGACTGGTCGAGCACCACGCGTTATAATTTATTGCTTAAATAATTATATTTTTATGCATTATTACCGCGATGTACCGGGGAATCCGCAGAAAAAATTAGTTACGTTCCAAGGGAAAACCCGCGATGAACCGGGGGCGCGATAGGTGAACCGCGATGAAGCGGGGGTTGACTGTACGTCCAAAACTGGAAAAAAAACCATCAATAGTTCAGCGTACGCCAGCGTTTTACATACATTTTGATACCTTGCCATACACTGGCTAAAACATCATGGTGTGACAGGGCCCTTAAGTAAGATTGAAGAAGAATATGTGTTCTGTTTAAATCTGCTCCTGTGTGCGTTTTTGCTTTCTTGCGTATAAATACCTGCTTTTAAATGATTGGTTGCTTGCTTGTGTGTTTGTAATAAATAATTGTTTGTTGTCATTTCCAATCTGTCTCGGTTGTCTTTTCCTTTATTGGTCCGACAATTTATTGGCACAAGTATAGTTAGACGTGTATGTTGAGAGACGTGAGCCGGCCGTCTATAGGTAAGGTATCACGAGAAGTAGTGTAACCCTGCCCGGATTGGCTGCGCCAATCTGTGTTCGTGGTTGCCTAGCAACCTGCCGGTGCGCGGAGTTATCTGTGCCCGGTGGCCTCAGGACTGGGGCATTCGGGATGGACCCAAGTGCTTCTCCTCGTGGCAAGCATCGAACCCTGGATCCACGACAATATCACGTGTAATAATTGACAATTCTCTTTCGTGAGGGATTGATTTCTCTTTATGCTTTGGTGGAAAATAAATGCACTCTTCTGTTTTCTTGTACATTTCGAAATTAATTAAATAATGCTTTAAAATAAAACGAGAGAGTGCATTGAATACATTACCCCACGCATTCTTGAGAAACAAGGACATGGGTGGGGTCGATGCGCGGAAAATTGAATCGGTCATGATGACGTAAAATGCTGAATTGTGTTCTACTGTGTTCAAGTATATAATTCAATTTAAATTAAACAGTGATTTTGTTTTTTTAAATTCGTATAAAATAATTGTGGAAATTTTACCGCCATTGATGCAGTGTCTTATACATCGCCTTATGTAACATGTCCAATTGCTGCTAAACTGGAGGTTGTTGGAAGTGACGAGAAGGTGATTTGTGTTCTATAATGTTCAAGTGTATAATTCAATTTAAATTAAATTAAGATTTTAAAGGTCGAATAAAAAAAATTAATTCTGGAAGTTTACCACCAATGATGCGTCATCTTTTACACCACCTCATTTAGCACGTTACATTAGTTATCCATGCCTGTTGTATGTGTCCTTTATGATGTCCTTAAAAACAGTAAGTTGCCTGTTTGGAATGATTTTTAATTTTGTTTAAAAAAAGAGTAAAAAAAGAATTGCACCTGTGTCCGAAGGAAGCGGTTCAGTTTGTCATTTTTAATATGAAATAGGCAAAGCCTAAAAATGAATGAAACCCATCTCCATGGGTCCATGGGCCCAGGCCAGAAATTCCACTTGTCGGTGCCATCTAAGGAAACCAATCCTAGTTATGATTTGTTGGAACTTGGTGATATATAATTATATAACAGTGGGAGACAAGTATTTGATACACTGCCGATTTTGCAGGTTTTCCCACTTACAAAAGCACGTAGAGGTCTGTAATTTTTATCATAGGTACACTTCAACTGTGAAAGAAGGAATCTAAAACAAAAATCCTGAAAATCACATTGTATGATTTTAAATAATTAATTTGCATTTTATTGCATGAAATAATATTTGATCACCGACCAACCAGTAAGAATTCTGGCTCTCACAGACCTGTTAGTTTTGTCTTTAAGAAGCCCTCCATTCTCCACTCATTACCTGTATTAACTGCACCTGTTTGAACCCGTTATCTGCATAAAAGACAGCTGTCCACACTCAATCAATCAGACGCCAACCTCTACACAATGGGCAAGACCAGAGAGCTGTCTAAGGACATCAGGGACAAAATTGTAGACTCTGCACAAGGCTGGGATGGGCTACAGGACAATAGGCAAGCAGCTTGGTGAGAAGGCAACAACTGTTGGCACAATTATTAGAAAATGGAAGAAGTTCAAGATAACAGTCAATCTCCCTCGGTCTGGGGCTCCATGCAAGATCTCACCTCGTGGAGCCTCAATGATCATGAGAAAGGTGAGGGATCAGCCCAGAACTACACGACAGGACCTGGTCAATGACCTGAAGAGAGCTGGGACCACAGTATCAAAGAAACCAAAAGTAACACACTACGCCGTCATGGATTAAAATCCTGCAGCGCACACAAGGTCCCTCTGCTCAAGCCTCCTCATGTCCAGGCCTGTCTGAAGTTTGCCAATGACCATCTGGTTGATCCAGAGGAGGAATGGGAGAAGGTCATGTGGTCTGATGAGACCAAAATAGAGCTTTTTGGTTTAAACTCCACTCGCCGTGTTTGGAAGAAGAAGAAGGATGAGTACAACCCAAGAACACCATCCCAACCGTGAAGCATGGAGGTGGAAACATCATTCTTTGGGGATGCCTTTCTGCAAAGGGACAGGACGACTGCACCGTATTGAGGGATGATGGATGGGGCCATGTATCGCGAGATCTTGGCCAACAACCTCCTGCTCTCAACAAGAGCATTGAAGATGGGGCGTGGCTGGGTCTTCCAGCATGACAACAACCCGAAACACAGCCAGAGCAACTAAGGAGTGGCTCCGTAAGAAGCATCTTAAGGTCCTGGAGTGGCCTAGCCAGTCTCCAGACCTGAACCCAATAGAAAATCTTTGGAGGGAGCTGAAAGTCTGTGTTGCCCAGCGACAGCCCGAAACCTGAAGGATCTGGAGAAGATCTGTATGGAGGAGTGGCCAGAATCCCTGCTGCAGTCTGTGCAAACCTGGTTAAGAACTACAGGAAATGTCTGATCTCTGTAATTGCAAACAAAGGTTTCTGTACCAAATATTAAGTTTGTTTTTCTGATGTATCAAATACTTATTCCATGCAATAAAATGCAAATTAATTATTTTAAATCGTACAATGTTTTCAGGATTTTTGTTTTAGATTCCGTCTTTCACAGTTGAAGTGTACCTATGATAAAAATTACAGACCTCTTCGTGCTTTGTAAGTGGGAAAACCTGCAAAATCGGCAGTGTATCAAATACTTGTTCTCCCACTGTAGATCATATTTTGATGTGATAACCATTGCAGACTGGCAGCTTAGTCCATGGGCCAGGCCAGAAATTCCACTTGTCGGTACCATCTAAGGAAACCAATCCTAGTTATGATTTTGAATTGGTGTATATATATAGATCATATTTTGATGTGATAACCATTGCAGACTGGCAGCTTAGTCCATGGGCCAGGCCAGAAATTCCACTTGTCGGTACCATCTAAGGAAACCAATCCTAGTTATGATTTTTAAATTGGTGCATATATATATATATATATATATATATATATATATATATATATATATATAGATCATATTTTGATGTGATAACCATTGCAGACTGGCAGCTTATGGTAGTTATCATCTCTGGAATGTACCCACCCTCCGCATAATGAAAGCGAAAAGGCAAACAAATCTGGATATCCTGAGCTGTTATTGAATGATATTACCTTCATGGATGTGTCAATAGTCCATTGTGTGATTTTCCCCCAAAACGTCAATATCTCAGAATGGTAAAATGGTAAAAATGCAAAATACATACACTAAGCTGCTCTTCTGGAACGGTTATCACATATTGAAATAATCATATAGTCCCTACCAATAAGCTTAGTAGCCCTAAAGTTTGGTTTCCCAGATGGTACCGATATATGCCTGGGCCCATGGACTATTAGAATTACCCTTTAGAATTACCCTTTAGAAACCTCTAGAATTACACTTGACACACACACCTCTTTCGCCGCTCACTCCCTCCTCCCCCCTTGTTGTCATTTTCACACTCGACTCATCTCCCCCATCTCACTCACGTCTCCCTCGCCCAACTCACTTCTCTCTCACCAAAGTAAAGAATTTTTTTTTTCAAAGTAAACACTAAATATTTTTCATGAACAATTCTCGCCACCATTCAGTTTGACCCTCGCCTCCCTCACGCAATCCTCCTCGCCTCCCTCGCGCAATCTTCCTCGCCTCCCTCGCGCAATCTTCCTCGCCTCCCACATGCAATCCTCCTCGCTTCCCTCACGCATACCTCTTTGTTCAGAATCTCTAACAAGCTTCATCCCATTCCCCCACCGTGCAGCCGACCGATAAAGGTAAACCGAGCCAAGTTAACATTAGATTGAAATTAAGTTGTTCCTCTTTCATAAACTGACGTTTGTAGACAGACAGATAGACAAAGTGAACCAATTGCTTCACCCAACTTTTTGCTTCGCGTGCGTGGATTAAAAATATAAGGTAAAGCCGGGTGGTCCCCAGGTAAACCAGCCACTCTGAGGACTAATTATCCTTCGGATTTGTGTTCCTCGACAAGGTGAAGCTTAGTTACGATCAAAGCAAAAACACAAAACCGACTGACTAACTATGTATATATATTTTGGGGGTCATGTGACCTTAACCTTAGTATTCTTAGACCTTGTTATCAGCTGACTGTCAAAATTAATTGGTGCTTGTATCATGACTGCAAATTAGGTCACGAGGAACCTGGAATCTTGGAGAGACGTTGCTATTCCCTGGTTGTTGCAAGTGCTTTGGAAGTCTCAGTTGTTTACAGGTAAGGAAAAAATATTCATCAATTTTCTTGTAACATTTTTCACAGTTAAGTTTTTTTTTTTCCCACTCCTTATTGCGGTTAGTAACATGGATATTAGGAGGCTAGAGACAAATCAGTGAGGTCAATGGGACTAATTCTTGGAACACAGCATCATATATGACATTCAAGATGGATTCTGATGAGACTCCAAAACAAAGGATTTTTTTTAATACCCACAATGTCTCCCTTTCGATGGGTGGATGTTTGAGTGGTGTTACTGTCACAAAGCTTCACACGGCGCACTCGGCACATTAAATTGTGGCAATTTGAGTGTAAAATCGTGTGCTTTTAAACGGTTTGCAATGTCAAGTCAGCCAAAGCTGCTGCTCGTCCATCAGGGTACAATGCGCTCCATGTGCGATGCGAATGTAATGCACAGGTGGTCGATTATCGACAATGAAAGACGGGATGCATTGTCGACGGGCACTTCATTTAGCTGCACATGCTTTCTGCATAATCCTTTGGCTGCAAATTTTATTTTGCCAATTCCCAGTGCTTTGTCATGGTTAAAGTTTTGTATCCCAGTTTGACTTGGTACGTATTACTTTATATACAGAAATACAGAAAAGGCATAGTAAGAACCAGACTTGGTGGTGTGGTGTAATAGTCAGAGCTCCTGCTCTGAGTCTGGGGGATAACGGGGTGGCTGGGGGGGGGGGGCGTGTCATCTGTTCTCTTCCGACTCCGCCGAGTCATACCTAAGTGTTTACAAATAGTAGGAGCTGCTTCCTTGCGACGCTCAGCATTTAAGGGATAGATATCAGACAAACCCTATGGATTAGTATCCCTGAAGAACTGGAAATTCCTCAATTTCCCAACTGATTACGGAGAGAGTTGCTATGTCATTAAGTGATGTCACTTCTTCCCCAAGCTCAGTGGCCGTGTTCGTTGTGCAGTTGATCCGGTGTTGTCTCGTGCATTCGTCTGCACGTATGTCTGTTAGATCCCGTAGAGTGAAATAAAATCCCCCCCCCCCATACTTCTTCCAATTTGTGGATTTCCACTCTTATGCTGCAAAGTCGATCATTATTTTAATTAGAATTTTTATCTTCTTTACCGACATCGTGACAATACCCACTGATGCTGTTTGAGGTTTCATTAATATGAATGATCAACAAAATTCTTCCTGATGAAAATATTTAATTACGTAACAATCTTCACCGACTCTGAATGTACAACCTCATCCTTTACGTTCCTGTTCCTCAGTAATGTGAAAGTGTTTTCCCCCCCCCCCCCAAGCCCCATTTTTCTATTGTTTCATTAGTCCTTTGTACATTATTCATAATGGTAGGAATGTGATTATGATGTGTTGTGTTTTGCATACCTGTTTGTGCCACTAATGAAACATGAGTTGATGCTATATTAGATCGCCCATGTTGATGTCAGATTTTTGAATGCAGTGATGGGAACACTAGACCTTACAAAGTTCGGTTTGAAGAATGCGTGTTTTTTAGTAGCAGAGGCTGTTCGAAATAGGATCACGTGTGTGCCTCATGAGCTACTGAAGATTGAATTTTGTTCTGCGGCAGGATTTTGACCCTGGACATTTCACTCATCACCCGTAGGGATGTGTTGTGCCAAGGTCTTGATCAGCAAGAACTGCTGCCAGGCAGTGACTGCTTTGACAGTGTGGTTTGTGCACTGGTAGTTGACACTGACTACAACGGGGTTGGTGAGATCTTACTGGGCACGTATGGCCAGGTAAGCGAGTTGCCAATGCAAGAACCTTGATATAGCGTTAGGTAATGTACAGTTATGTATGCATGCAGAGGATTTAGATTATCTGGGCATTGACTTGGTCCTGAAAAAGTAATGCTTAACATTGAATAGTTTTTATTACCAATTATTTTTTTTTACCAATTTTAATTTCTATTTTAAAAATAATTTCCACTAAAATATAGTTAGTGTTAATTTCAACATTTCATTAAAAAAAATTTTTACAAATTCTATACACTTATAATGCCCCCAGTGCTTTAAAGAATGTTGTCATTACATCAGATTGGATGGTGGACAGGATGGCCGAGAGGTTATATGCATACTTGCCTCTAAGCCATCTTGCCTGTGTTTGAATCCCGACCCAGCTATACACTCTCATCCCAGCTTTTCACAGGCAGGATGATTAATCAATGTGTGTGCCGTCGCCCTCGGATGGACGATAAACTGGCGTCCAGTTCGCTGGCATTAGTTGGTGGATGTTGAGATCCCATGGTGTCCTTCACGAATAGTCAGCAAGCTATCACCGGCACCCTGAAAAATATTACCGATTCCTACCCTAACAAGCAGAGGGCATTGCAATCAGCTGCACAGCCGCACCCCCAGCCAATGATGCTACTCTGCCGCCTTGTACTGCATACGAACGAACAAACGATCAGACTGGATAACTTGTAGCAACTGGGATAAATTCCAAATGGATGAGAATTCTTCCGTCGCTCTCTCTGCTACTCTACCTGAAAGCAGGTTAAGTACTTCCAAAGCAGTCTCATGGCAGTGATTTTACTGGATTATTTGCTTTTGTCTCCCTGGTCAGGGCCATTATTTGTAAAAAAAAAATTCCAGTTTAACTTGGTCTTTGCGAAATAAACAATGAGATATTTAGCATTCACAAACTGACATCAGCAGACGGGAGACCCGGCTTGATGTCCATCCGAGGGACGGCGCACTTTGTGATGTAATTGCCGGTCTGCGAAGCTGAGAGTGCTTCAATCGGATCGATTCTAAGTCGCTACAAGGATGCTTCAAATTTCACCAGGATGTTGGTTTATGCATGTATGTACCTCGATCATAGTTCCTCGATTATGGAGTGACGTCTGCAGACAGACAGACAGACAGACAGACAGAATGAACCAATTACTTAACCCTTCTTTGCGCTTCGTGCACACAGGGTAATAATAATTGCATTGCTTTTCTTGGTGCTCTCCAACTTTGAATGTGCACTTGTCCTGCCAGAGTGTAAACTTTTGTATGCCCAAATCCATGCTTAATGTTTGGATTTGTCTTTCACTCATTGCAGGATGTCGTTCATAAAGCCTTATTCATCAAAATATTTTGATCTGGTCTGGTGCTCTTTCAATATGGATGATCTTGGCAGGCTATCCTTGCTGTGTTATGCAGCCAAATGGGGCTGTAAGTTTCAACAAGCTTGGTACTTTCATTCACCAGGAATTTTTTTTATAATCAATCACTTCCATCCTGTTCGTCATCCAACTTGATGCCATCCATCTCGATCTTCAGCATGTTCATTGAGTATCAGATTATTAGAGCAACAAATTTCTGATCATGCGTATTGGTTAACGATGCTCTAAAAGGACCAAATTCTCTCGCATATTATTAATGTACATGTATTGCTCTGCCTTCTATGAGCAAATGTTTGGATCAAGTTTGAAGCCAGTCTTGTTATCCCCAAGATTTTTGAAAATGAACGCGGGGATATTGTGATCCTGTCTGTCTGTCTGTCCGTCATGCTATCTCCTAAACGGTTTTTCAGAAATCCACCAAACTTGGTAGTTATGATCACCACATGGTAAGAATGTGCGAGAGCAGTACAATTTTTGCCCCCACCCCCTGGGGCAAGGTCAAAATCCAAAAAATTCAATTACGGGCACATTTTGAAACTTTTTTTATTGATGAAACTTTGCATATGCAATCAACATTAGGGGATGCATGAAATATGTAACAATTTTTGGGATTTGACTTCCGGTTCATGCCTCAGGAGGTGGGGACTTCGGGTCACGGATCAAAACAGGGGAGAAATATTTTAACTCAAAATTTGAGACCGTGTCGTTCCTGGTGGAACTTTTTGCCGTCTTTCAACTTTGCTTGACACGAGAAGCATGGGGATTTGCGATGGTGTGCCATCAACCTCACTCTAGTTTAACATGCACATGCTTTGATTCACAAGCACAAGTGCAATTTAATCTTTATGCAGAGTTCATGTGACCATGTGGCCGGTCCAATCAACTACTCTAGTAAGAGATTCAATGGAATTTTTGTTTTTAACTTAATTATCTGGAGAAGAGACCACTGACCTAATCAGCATCTCTTAAGAATAGCTTGTTCCATGATGCATTGCTCCCTGCCAATTCAAAGATACCAGGAACAAAAAAACCACAACCAATTCTCGGAGGCATCCACGATACCTCAAAGCTGTACTTCCATCTTTTAAAACTGACGGTCAGATTTGATCTTATTAGAAAGTAAAATTTGATGAAGAATCAAAGTTGGCTCCAGAGGAAGAGAAATCACAGAATCCAAACGCCATTTCGTAATTCACTCTTTCACCCTGTTTGTTCACATCACTTGCAGCCATCTTGATTTTCAGCATGTGCATCAATGTGGTGAACATGTGATTATGAATATTGTTTGCTAACACTATAATGTCATACCCTCAATTTGTATGCTACGTATATTGCTGTGCTTTTCATAAACCCGTAAACAAAGGTGCAGGTGCAGTTTCAACCGCCCTTTGTAAATGGCCAGTCTTATTGCAGGGCAAATGCAAGGCTGTTATTGTTTTCCTCGGCAGGAGCTACTTTGTTATAAGTGGCATGGAGATACTGCGGGGCAGACAGTGGCAAACAAGGATCATGGTGAAGAGGTGGTGATTGCTGGTTGGAAGCTGGCCTGGAGTTGGACTTTCCACAGCCCCTTGCTGGCCTTGGCATCGGCAGATGTGACAGGAGATGGTCTGGATGAGCTCATCGTTGTAACCACCAGAGGGCTTCATGTCCTACAAGTAGGACGAGTGGTTGTTATGAGATGGTGGTGGTGGTATGGATTGATTAGAGACCATTATGATGGTGTTGAGAAGGGATTTGTTTTCATAAGTTGAGCAAAACCGATGCTGAGTTTCAGAAACAAAGCCTTTCCAGCGGTACATTTGGTAGTTGCTCACAATGACAGACCTCTGCTGAGACCTGACATTTTCTTTTTGTCTCCACAGCAAGACCTACACCGAGCAGCTAAGTTGGTACTGGCTCGTTTGCATCCCAGCATCACATCCAGCCCCCAACTTTCACCAGAAACTGTTGAGATTGCAGAGGAGATGAAAGAGTGATTATACATGTATTCGGACTCATGTGTACCTGTGTTTGACTGTAGTGTGGCAGTTGTTGCGAGAACAGTGTCCCCTGCAGTGATCCTCTTCGAAAATGCCTCTATTTATTTATTACTTGTATGACAGGACCAACACGCAGGAAATGCTTGGTCCAAGTCTCATGTTTTATCGGTAACCTCTTCATCTCATTGGATGCCCATGGTACACTTCACGTAGTCTGGCCTTTGCACCTCGTTTTGCCAGTTGACTCAACAATCGAGGGCTTTACAAGCTTGGATGTTGAATCCAAGATATTTTCAAGCCAATTCAGTCATTCTCACCGTGAACTGCTCTTTTTCCAGAATGTCCACACAAGGTGTATTAATTTAATAAATTATTTCAAAATAACTCTACTATCTATGATTCCTTTGAACCTTTTATGTATATTATTCTCTGTATGTGTGTAGTTGTTCTTGTATCCTTGGGAGCATCAAAGTGCCGACAACCGTGGTGAATGTTTACACAGCTGACAATTGTCCCCGGAAACGTCGCTACTCGAATGCAGAGTGCCTCTGAAGCAGCACTCAACCAGGGCAGAAGCATAGAATTTGACCAGGGTACGATGGCCAATTTATTTATTTATTTTGAACGGTACCATGGAATCTCTAATGTCCACGAGCAAATTCGAACGACACCAACACATGGGACAACCGTTTTTAAGTCTCCTCCGAAGGGCAGTGTACTCATTGATGCAACACCTGGCCTTCAAATCACCCAGATGCCCGTTTACAATGGGGCTGGGAATTGAACCTACAGGGTGAGTCGAATGCATTAGATTCCTTGAAACGGTTTTATCTGCTTGTACAAGATTTGTTTTTACCATCTATTTATACTGTTTTTTTTTTCTTCAGATCATACAAGTAATACATTCAACCGAGGTGGCAGACACCAATCCATTTACAGTGGGAGAGAGGTTGTTGGCAGTATTGTGGTCCATGGCAGGAGAAACACAAACAAGACGATGAAACAGGTGCAAGAAGAGGAGCTTTTGAGGAGCATTTTGGAAAGCCAGCACAGTCAAAATCCATTTTGGGGGGGGAGGCATTTCAGACTGGAAGTGTACTCGACAGTAAGCACAGCGGACGACCAAAAATTAGTTATTATAAAATTATCATTCGTCAAAAATTATAAGCAGCTAAAACCGTGTCCTGGGACTTCAGGCTCACCCTGTAGATTTGACGGGTATGTTACCTCTGAACTATCTTGAAGTGGCCCTGGCAAGCCTGACTGGCAGGATTCCCATGAAATAAACAATGGACATATCTCGTGCTTTTGATACAGTCCGGCATCCTGCCTTGCTCTCCAAGCTCTGCCTCTGACAACCAAAGCCAACTCCACACATGGGTCACTGGCTTCCTCTACTCTCGTAACCAAGATGTGGCACTCAATGGAATCCTTTCATCTCCTCCCCTTCAAGGCTGGAGTTCCCCAAGGCAGTGTTCTGGGCCGAGTTGTATTCCTGATCTTCATCAATGGAGCTCTCTGACTGGAAAATCCTCTTTATCTGTTTTCTGATGACTTCACCCTCCTACTAGGTTCATTGCTCACCTTCCCGCTTGTGTAATCAACTTCCAGATTCTCTTCAATCTCATTCTTCCCTCCAGGTCTTCAAGACAGCTGTTCACCACCATCTCAGATCAACCCTAATCCAAAACCATGATCTTTACTCCACCCATTAAACCACCCCCACCCCCTCCCATAATTTTGCTTCTGCATCCATCTTGTCTACCCCTCATTGTTACCTGTATCCCTTGTTTGTCCGTCTCCGTCTATTTTCTCCCTCCGCCCTGCTGTTGGCGATTCTCCCCTCTCCTGCTGTTTCCTTTTGTTATGTTGCGTCCTGATCCGTCCTGTCTTCTCACTCTTCCACGAGCCTTGACTATATGTACAAAAAAGGTCCACATCAAAGGGCACAAGTTGGGAGTTCTTTAAGTTGGTTAAACAGGAAATATTTTACGTTGTTGGAGGGTAGGTGCGAGGGGATATTTTCTTTTGAATTATCTGAGTTTGATTCACAGTGTAATCGGATTCGATTATAATCTGTCAGCTTTGTGCACCACAGTCATGGTAGTGCTTCATCATGAAACGGTCAGCTCATCATTCCATCCTTTCGGAGAACTAATTAAATTGGCTGTCCTTCCGGCCCATTCTTGTCAAAAGTAAAGATTCCAGGATTTTAAAGGGTCAGCCATTGTGTGTTGGGACCCAGTTTAAATCTCATATTTCTGCTTCCTGGTTTGTCCTTTTAGTTGTGCAATCTCTCTTTGGTGTGAGTTTATCTTTCGTTTGATACAGCAGGTGAACTTTCCCTATCACACAAAGTTTGAGTTTCTCTCGTAAAGCCAAAAAAAGCTCTTTCATGGTTATGTCGATCTTCACAAGACACGTTTAATATAACTAGTACCACACGTTGAACTTTGTCATGGGCTGGAAATGAATACCTGGAAAATGCTTCTCAAAGTTTGGTCTGAACTCCATTTTTAGGTTATTTCTCCAAAATAAGCTCACAGAATGTGTCCCTGTATCCAACCGGCCATCCATCCGTTAACATTTGACTAAAACATCTCACAAGCTACCCACCTGATGTGGACCAAATTTGGAATGATGTATCAGGGGTTGTGCTCCCCATCCGGATCTGCCCATTTAAACGAGGTAGAAGGGGGGATTTGCCCCAAATATTGGTATTACATTCAAAAATCTTCACAGAAACCGACAACCGGATCCAGACCAAACTGGCCATGCGACATCGTGACCATGCCCTAACTTTAAGTTGTGATCCCTATGGCCGTGTCTCCCCTGGAAAAGGGACCACGGCCTTCCTCCCCTAATCCCTCATATTCACTGAAACATTTTCCTCACAAACTACATGACCAATATGGACCAAATTTGGTACAATATATCAGAACAATAAGGTCTCATGGGGTTGTGCTCCCCATCTGGATCTGCCCCTATAAAAGGCTGAAAATGGGGGTTTCACCTCAAATTTAGGTAATTTATTTTTAAATGTTTTCAGAAACCGATGGCCAGATGCAGACCAAACTCTTCATGAAACGTAAGGCCCATGCCGTTGACTTAACTTGTGCTCCCCATGACCATATTTCTTCAGAAAGGGGGGCCGTGGCCCCTTCTCCTTAATCCCTCATTTTCACCCCACCTGGTGGGGAAATAACCGTCAGTCCCCCACGGTGCTATTTTTTTTTTATCATTAAAACATCATTTAAAACTTGGCCTGGCAGGATGGACTGGAGGTACACACACTCGCCTCTGAATTGCCTAGCATGGGTTGGAATCCTGACCAGTTATAAACTGTCATCCCAGTGTTTCACAAGCAGGGTGATTGATCGATGTGTGTCATCCCTCGGATGGACGTTAAACGCTGTCACATTTGCTGGCATTTGGACGTTAAAGATCCCATGGTGTCCTTTGCGAAGAGTCGGCGAGCTATTATCTGCACCCTGAACAAATTCCTGTCCTAACTACTAGTGGGAATGCAATGGCAACCACACAGTATAATCCTTGCCAAGAAACTGCTTCGGCAGAGTATGGTACATCTGAATCAGAATGTATGTACGTTTTGGTGATTATGACGAACCATGTTCTTTACAGAGCATCGGTGCTGCCGGAACAGTTTCTTGGCAAGGGTTTTATGTGTTGGTTTGTCATTGCATTCCCAGTAGTAGTTAGGACAGGAATTTGCAAACCAGCATTCCCTAAACCAGCAGGGGGCACTGCATCACGCTCCCAGCAATGATGCAAACCAGCAGTCACAGACTGCATATACCGAGGACCATTTATAACTTCACTTTTTCAAGAACATTTTGAGAGAAAATCTAATCTTATTTTCAATCACAAAACTGTTTGTTTAACATTTTTATTTGAAATGTAATAAACATTTCTCCCGTCCCTGCCCTTGTCCACGTCCACAGATTTTCCAGAATGATCCCGGGGATCAGGGAGTGATGGACACTGTTTGTGATGTCCTCTTCGTCGTGACAGCCTTGTTATTGTTCATCGGTGTCATTGCATGGGAACCATCACGTTGGTTCAGGAAGAAGATTGTCAGGAAGAAGCGCTGAATTCACTGGTGAGGAACACGAGTGACTTCTCATCACTATTATAATACCTTCATCCACGGGGACAAGATAACTCAGAGATATGAAACGAATTTACATTGAATTCTGACAAATAATCAACTATAACAAAGGAATGTCTGGTCCAGTGACAGCAGGGGCTGCCACAACATGGAGCATACTCTCCTTGGAAGGTGACATCCAGTCACGGGTCACACCTGTCATGGAAACATGAAATATATTATTCTATGTTTCATCAGAATCATCCCTTGGGTCATTGTCCTACATACATCCTCTGTGGGATGTGATTTTGGGGTATAAAAAAATAAATGTTTAATTAGTCATTATTCTCTTATTTATTATTCTGGTTAGACCGTTAACCACTTACCACGTTAACCACTCACCATGAGGTTTGAGAATTTCAAAGGAAATCAGATTGGGTTTTCTTCTTCTTCTTCCATCCTTTTAAGTCTTCACAAAGGCGTCTCCTTGTTTTTGTTCCTTTTACCCCGATTTTACCCCGGTAAATAGGTATTTACCCCGATTTTAAGAACCAAGACCAAGTTTATGATTTGTGGTAAAGAAAAGAACAAAAGTGTTGAGTGGTCAGTCATGTATGTGCTCTGTGTATGACAAAGGTAATGGGGGCAAACTCGATTTCGTGGTGTGTTTGTGAAATGTAGTATCACAGTAAATGTTGTGGAGTGAAGGGTAGTTTGAGTCGGACATCTGTAGGTTTAAATACAAGGAATGTTTAAAAGGAACTACACAGGTTGATCACACGGAATGGAGGAGGACATAGGATTCGGAGTAGAAATGAAACGGTGAAAAATTTGTATTATTTTGGAGACTTGTTGGAGGTCAATGGATGAGCAGAAGTGCCTGTAAGGAGGAGGATAAAAGTATCTTGGAATACATGGAGAGAGTTAGGAGGTATCCCAACAAACAAGTATGTGCCAAAGGCAGTAAAGGCAAGCCGTAGCATATGTAGTGGGGTTACCTTCCTGGGACCCCATACCTATTTTGATGGTACCTTGGGACATTATCTTTAAAATGAGCTTCCACACACCTCGCAAAACAATGGAGAACGGCCAACAGGCAGCGTTTTCCAAAATGGCCACCATGAGACGATTGAGATTTCAGATTTAGATCGGTTTCAAGCCCGTGGTGTGTCTTCTGGGGGTTTTTGGGGGTTCTAAATCACTCACAACCAGACTATTAATCATATTTCTTCTGCCTGCAAAACACTAAGCGCCATCGCAAATTGTCGCGAACGAGGACAAGGTCATCATGAAAATGCAAAGGCTCGGAAGACAAAAGACGAAAAAGCTGTTCAGGATATGAACTTGTGCATTGATGAGTGGAATTGACCCATTTGATCCTTCTAACAGCACTTTCCGGTCTCTTCAGTCTGGTAAAGTTTCTATGCCTGACCTGGCTCGTGATTTCAAAAACGCCAAATACGATGGTGAAAAGCTGGCGTCTGACTTCTACAAGGAACGGATTCTTTCGAATGAAAAGCCTTTGATGGAGCCTATCAAGAAGAACAGATGACTAACCTTCCGAAAATCCCCGGCCTTCACCTTCCACGTCTTCGGACAGTAAGGGCATGGCGGTGGATAACAGAGCAATGGCAGGTTTAATCAGAGTTGCCCTGCATTCAAAATTGGACTTGGGAACTGTGATGGAGTTCCGTTTGACAGAGACGCCGTTGGTGATTTTTCAACCCGAACCGTACCATGTGAAAGGTTGTAAAATCGAATCTTCAACACGAGATGCCTTTATAGATGTACAAAGCTATCCTCCACAACCTCAGCGAGCCATTATCGACATGGGTTATATCTGGTGTGCGCAACACTCTCCAAAGAAACAGAGAGAGAGAGAGAGAAAAAAAAGACAAAATTCATATAAATTAACCAATTGGCAGTTGCTTTCAAAACATCCACAAGGGCAAAAAAAACACGTGATTGCTTGTATGGTGCTCGGGTGCTGAGAGTTAAAAGTGGTTAAATATTGGCAACCAGAGAAGTGAGGAACGGGAGTTAGAGCGACAGGAGAAGTTTGAAGCATTGACGAAAAGAAAAGAGGAAGAGATAAAGCAAAGACAGGTTTATATCCACCAAAAAGAGGAAGAGCTCAAAAATAAAAAGAGAGCGCAATATGCTGAAATTAGAGGAAGAGACTTGCTGAAGAGAGGTAAAGCAACGGGAACAACGATAGCAATGTGAAGTGTTGTGGAGAGGAAAAAAAGTTAATTGTATTGGAAAGAGAACAAGAGATGAGAGAAAGAGAACACAATGTGCAGACAAGGTAGCAAGGGGTGTTGGAAAAAAGAGACGAAAGCGCAAAAAACAGGAAAGCTTGCTAACAGGCCATGGGGCGAGCAGCCAAAAGTCGCTCTATTTCTTGTTTTGTGACCACAATCCAACAACTACTTGAAAATTTTCATTTTGGTACAGATTAATATACTTTACAACCACACAGAAGTTGGCAGCGGTGAAAGTTGCACAATAATTAATAATTATTTTAATTTAAAAATTTATAATTCCTTCATGACGCCTTCTACAGTCCGTGTGGAGACATTCATGGTATTTGATGTGGGGGAATTTACTTTCACCCGTGTTTCTGAACGGGAAATGTCATCGTCCATCTTTATGAAACATTGTTTTTCACATTATACAGACTGAAGACATATTGGGCAAGGTTTCTAGTGAATCCTCCTCTGAAAAGTTGATTTGTTTAATTGTTTTCTCCTTCCTTTAGTTTATAATTATTGATTCTAAATTGGTCTGCACATAGGCCTCCTTGTCCACCCTTAGCGCACGTACAGTTTTACGCCTCAGCTCCCTGAACAGCTCAGCTCTGCCATTCAGCCTGGCCCTGCGACTCTGGTCAATGGTATCCAGTGTCCATTAAGAGACAAAATTCTTCTTTGCCCTGAGGTGAGTTCCAAGACATCCACCAGCAACATCAAGGACGGTGGTCTTGAAGGTACTCCACAACTCTTCAGGACCTCCCAAAGTACCCAGACCCCCCAAATCTCAACTCGGCTTGTTTGCAAACTCCTCAGCTACCCTCTCATCCTTGAGCTTGCCAACATCCAGCCTAGGTTGGGATGGTACCATTCTCCTGGATTTAAGGTGCAACTTAAGAGTTGCTACAACAAGCCGATGGTCAGTATTGAGGAACAGAGCACTCCGGTTGCCACTGCAGTTCTGGATCATCCTCCAGCGACCATCAACGAGCACATGGTCAATCTCCTTTGACACATCGCCAGCGATGGAATACCAAGTCCAGCGATGAGCTTGTCGGCACTGAAACCATGAACCAGCCACCCTAAGTCCATGACTTCTTGCAAAGTCAAGGAACTTAGTGCTATTATGGTTCATAGTTCCTGACCCATGGGGACCAACACACGTCTCATAACCATCCCTATCAGTTCCAGTCGATGCATTGAAATCCCCCAAGACTAAAAGTGTATCTCATCTGGGGCACTGATCAACCACAGACTCGAGCGTGGCGTAGAATGCATCCTTCACAGTGAGATCACTTGCCTCAGTCGGAGCATAAACAGAGACCAGGGAAATGACACCTAAGGAGTGACGAGTCCTTAGTCTCATAATACGCTCATTGACCGGTGTTACCTCAATTATCATTGGGGTCAGCTAATTGGAAACAGCTACAGCAACTCCCTGAGTATGGTAAACATCAGAGTGGCCAGACCAATAGTAGGTGTAACCACCCACCATGATCTCGCTGCAATCCAGTCTCTGAACCTCAGAGAGTGCTGTAATACCGATGTCCAAACGCTTGAGCTCAGATGATAACAGAGACAGGTGATCATCATCTCTTCGGGATAGGACATTCCAGGCACCCACCCGAAGGGACCACCTCAGGTTAACCCAAGGAGACCACCGTCTGGTGGACGACACCTCAGCACCACTCCGACACACTCTCCCGCAATCTGACCCGGGAATGTTACCCCGTGGTTTCCCTCCTATCATCAAAGATTGGGGCTCCCGAAGGCTTTGCCCCAATCCCGTCATCCGGTGAGCTGCCCTGCGAGGGGAAGCTGCACAGGTGGTACTCTCACGGAGTGGGTTTTCAGATTATGTTGTGCTTCGAGCATGTTTTGCGGAATGAAGGGATTTACGGTGGCCGGAGTGCAAATCCTGCCACCAACCTCCTAAAAAAAAAAGAAGCACAATCGACATCATCAAATGTAAAAAGCTCCCACAAACCACATCATCAAATACATAAAGCTTATATTTATTATGTCTGCACGTAGGATGCACCTCAGTATTTGCTTGCAGTGTGCATGCCTGCCTCACTCGTGGAACAATAAACCCCAAATTGCTATATTTTCCAAATGAAGTTGCTTGACCGTTGTTCTTTTGACTTGCGTATTTCCCACATTTAAATGTTGGTTACATCCTTGCTGTGCTCAATAAATAAATGCTCGGCGATCTTTGCAACTGGTTCACAACTAACTGCTGCGTTGGACCTGAGAATATCAGAAAGCCTGTCGGCTTGTGACAGCAATATGTGTTGCTTCAAGTTGTGGCTATTGTGCGCCATTCCTTGCCCTTAACTCTTATGCTTCAGTTTCATGCATTTGACGTTCATCTTCACACTGCCATTGTTCATCCTCGTGTAACATCCTCAGTCTATCCTCTGTCTTAAACGATTTCTCCTATATTTGCAGCTCAAACTTTGGACGCCTTGTTGGATGAGAGGTGACAGTAGAAGTGGCAGTATAACACGGTGAAAGTTGGACGGCTTTCTGGAGAGGATTCCAATTCTCGAGTGTCTTCCTCATCTACATCGGGTAAATGGGTGAGCCTTTACCAAGATTGCTTTTATTCATCAACAAGACATTTGTCCAATAATAAATGGTGGGGTCACAATATATTTCGGATGCAATACCACAGAGGCAGTGCACTTTCCTTTTGGCTGTCAAGACTGGGTTCAATTCTCGAAAAGAGTTAAAATGGTTGGATTTGTGTTATGGAGCTGGGGTGTTTGCATCACCCATCGGATGGGATGTTATGCTAAGAACCATCCTATGCTGGCATTTCTGGTAGACATTAAAGATTATTATGGTGTCTTTCAATGAAGAGTTATTGTTATTGTTAGCACCATGGCGAAAATTCAAAATTTCAGACCTTGGTTGAAGAGGACATTGGCATGACAATGCTCCTTTAGCCATAGAAATGTCAACATGCAGGCACCCCCACAATCTTCAAGGTCAGAGGAATGAAAAGATCAAGCATATTTTATCCTTTATTTTTCTTACCATAATAATATGGAGTTTTTAAGGATGGATAGTTAAAGAAAGCCTTTTCAGGAAGAAGCCGATAATAATTTGTCAGCACGAGTGAACTGTGGACAGGTAAAACAATAGATTTTGTGGGTCTGCATCTGCTGCCAGGTAAAACGATGGATTTTGTGGGTCTCCATCTGTGGCCAGGTGAAACAATGAATTTTATCATCTTAAAGCCGGTAGGGGTACGTTTTCTGCCGTGGAAGGAAGGTGCAGCTGACATTTCAAGCGAGAGTCCTTCATTAGAGCCCTGCCTTGAAGTCACCTGTGCTTCGCTTCCCGCAGCAGTTAATCTACTCTTATCAGCTTCCAGTTGATAAAACCAATTATTATATGCACTTGTATGGGAGGAAAGAAACACGTAACAAACTGAGAAGGCTGTCCTTAGAGGTCACCATCACCATCATTGGCTGCATTGTCGGGTCATGAAGAGGCTGAATTGATAAGATGTTGCAATTTGACTGTTCATTTTACTAAACAATGTCTAATCTGTCCAAACATTTCTTATTTATGTGATTGCTACATATCCAGCAATTTTCTTTTATTTCAAACACTTTTACAAAGTCAAGGCTCGTGGAAGAGCCAGAGCACCAAACGGATTTGGATGCAACAGAACCAAAGGAACAGTGGAGGAGGGGGGAAATGCCAACAGCAGGGTTGAAGGACAACCAACAAACTTTTGGAGAGGATTGAGGAGAAGGGGAGGATGCATGTGTATGCCTGGTGTTGGCTTAATGATTAGGGTGGTGGGCTTGGGATCCTAGGATCCTGAGTTCAAATCCCACTTGGCTGTTGAATTAATACCAGGTGAGGTTGACTGTGCCTGTCATCCTTCCGAGGTCAGCAAAATGAGTGCCAGCATGCTGGTATTCTGTCGAAGTGGCGACCCGTCCAGGATTGTGTCCAATAGCCAAGGAGACTGTCCTGGCAGCACCAACGCTCTGCACAGAGTATGGTCCCAATGGATGGATGGATGGATGGAGGATGCATGGGGTGGACAAGATGGAAACAGAAGGAAACTCTCAGGATCAAAAAACTGGAAATTTGGAAGGAGATAGGGTTGATGGAGGTAGGGGAAACTTCATCTTGACCTTTCATTTCAGGTTTTGGCTTCCTTTCTTAGCCCCTCTACTATTTTACAATATTAGTCATTTTTTTCTCTTTTGTTGTTGACATCACCAGCTCGGCCTGTGTTTTCTTTGGCGCAAAGTACATACCAACAATTCTTCGACCTATGCACAGTGCCAGGCCACCGAATGTATATATTGTCGTGTCCAGTGGGTCTGCCCCTACCTGGACAGATGGCCAAACAGTTCTCTTGGAGGCTTACCGTGGAAGGAAGGATTCTCAGAGATTATGGCGCGCACGGGAAGGAAAGGGCGGCAAAGGACAGAGGCACACGGGTTGTACTCAAACCCACAACAGATACACGGATGCCAGCAACTTAAATAAATAATGATTTAATAAACAGAAAATCAACAATTATAATGGAAATATACCAAGACGTGAGGTAATCTAAATCTAATTTTGAGGCGCCTCCACACAAACTAAAATACAAACGGGGACAGAATAAAACAAAGAAAAATCCCTCCTTTATTTCGGCACTCCGCTTCGGGTCCAGAAGTGAGTTTCGCTATCTTGAAAGTCACCAAACCGCTTCGTCACTGCATGGGAAAATGTGCCCAAAATGGCACGCAGCTGCCCTACGGGAGGTAATTTGGGCGACGATACTCAACGGTAAGGCTCAGAAACCGCCGTGCAGCTTCTTGCGTCGATGGTCCTCACCGACGCTGCTGCGTTGCAAAATGGCGCCGTCTCTTTCCCCTGATGGCCCGACACAAGGCTTTGGCACTGGTCCCACATGATTCAGCCCAACAGTCGATGGCCGGCGTCTTGCTCCTCCATGCAAGCCAATTCGCCTCAGCACGAACACAAGAATTGTGTGTCGAGGGGAAGCCAGCCGTAATGCCCTTCTCTTTCGACCGCCGATCCTGCCTCTCTCGCTTCTGTCCCGCTCCGAGCCTTTGTCTCAACTCCTTTCTTGTCCCCCACGCGAGACTCTGACTAACCTAACTCTCCTCCTGTAACGAGCAGCTTCCCCCGTTCTCTTGCTGAGACGTGCTCTTCTTCCTCTTAATAATGTCATGCCCATTGATCATCCACTCCGGGGGCGTGGCTTTCTTGCCTGCTTGGACGTGCAGCTCGGTTGTAGTCGTTTTAAGGACGTGATCCCCCTTTCTTGCAGGTCTTGCAATACAAAAACATAGGGAAATGGTCACGGGGGCAATTACATACTGGGGGGAATTGGCTCATTACAGGAGGAGAGTTAGGTTAGTCAGTCTCACGTGGGGGGAAAGTAACACTTAAGCTTACCATTTCCCTACTTAATTTACATTGAGATGTCTCCTACACGTCCACGGACCAAGCAACTCTATACAATCCTAACTTTCCTTTGAAATTCCTCCATCTACCCCACTAACATAACAATATGTTATGTATCCACCATTTGGCGATCTCCAACAAAGAAGTTTGAAGAAGCACAAAGCGTGTGGTTTTGTTCGATCAGAACACCTGATGCTCCATTGCTGACGTTCCACCTGACCAGGTGTCCGCAGCATATACCGTATTGGGACACGTGGCTGCTGGTTTGCATCACTTCAGTTTCTGCTGTGCTCCTGGAGGTTAGTTTAAGAAATATGTAATCTTTTCAGAGTGCCGGTGATAACTCAACGACTTTTCGCAAAGGACACCATGCGATCATTAACATCTACAAACTAATGCAAACACATGGCACAACCAGTTTAACATCTATCCGAGGGACGGCACACATATGTGATGCCACCTTGCCATGCCTGCGAAACACTGGGATGACAGTTTATAGCTGGGTTGATATTCGAACCCAGGCTATAGACAGCAGAGAGGCAAGTCCATGTTATTTGTAATGGTATTAGAGTAGATAATTCAAGTCAACTGTGCCTATTTTAACTCATTTAAGCCTTCACTGTATGTCAACAGTGTTTAGCTTCATTGAAAATGACATAATCCTGGAAGTTTTTCTTTACAAACTATTGGGAATCACGTTCAAGATTTGGGGTTTTGAGAAAAGGATAAATGAGTTGTGGCTGATTTTGGATCATTAAAGTCACCCATGCATTGGGGACGAGTGGGTTAAACTTTTATCCGTCTCCATGAAGCATGTTACATAAATTTAGCTCGTAAACCTTTTCTTTTCTTTTCCCATGTACACAATGGAACTCGATATTTCTTTGAGTAAAATTGCGTAATTTGATATCGCTATAAAACGTCTCTAAACAGATCCAGAGCTCAAGGCACTCATACGATGTGGAAAGGGTCAACTTGGATAGATAACTCAACTCGACCTTTCTCCCATAGGCCGACAAGGACTTGGAAATCATATACATATACACAGTGCCTATAGAAAGTCTACACCCCCTTTCAAAATTTTCACCTTTTGTTGCCTTTTAAACTGGAATTAAAATCAGACTTTTCCACCTTTATTTCACATCGTAACCCACAACTTCCAAGTGGAAAAAAAAATTCAACAAATTCAGAAAAATTGATTAAAAATACAAAACTAGAATATCTTGGTTGGATAAGTGTTCACCCCCCCCCCTCCCCCCTGAGTTAATACTTGGGGGAAGCACGTTTGACAGCAATTTCAGCTGTGAGTCTGTTGGGAGAGGTCTTACCAACTTTGCACACCTTGATTAGGCTATATTGTATATATATATTATATATATATATATATATATATATATATATATATATATATGAAGCCTTTTCTTTGATTTTTTATATAATTTCATAGCCTTGGGCCGATTTCCCCAAAATTTACTCAAAAACATTTTTAGCTCACCTGAGCTTTAGTCCGGTGAGCTTATGCGATCGAGCAGTGTCCGTAAGTAAGTTAGTGTGTCGGTCAGTCCGTAAACACTTCAGTCATTATCGCTTGAACCAAAACACACGATTTTGATGAAACTTGGCCACGAGCTTCATATCTGATGCCTAACAAAGGTGTGTTAACCACATCAAAATCTGCGCTCATTAAGGGGATCCAGGTGAGGTTGACTCTGCCTGTCAGATCTATGTCATCTACGGGGGGGTATTTTGACCCCAAAATAGGTATTTGCTCTCTTCTCTGAAACTACACACAAGAATTTGATGAAACTTGACCACAACCTTCACCACCCATGATGTACCAAAGTATGTATACTGCATCAAAATTGGTGCTGATTGAGGGGACCTACGGGTTGGGGGGGGGGTGGTTGACCCCCGAAATAGGTATTTGCTCTCTTCTCGTCCTATTTTTGAAACACGTACATGCTAAACGTCACAAAAAAAAATTTCAATACTTAATCACATCTATGCTAAAACAAAAAAATAACTCCGCTTTGGCCGATCAATCGATTGATGCTGCTGGCCGGAGCTTGGCTTACACCTCGGCCCTTCCGCCTCCAGTTCGATAACCGGATCTTGATCGGTGACAACTTGTGGAATTATAAAGGGATGTAAAAGTCCAAATTGGATAGATTGCTCAACCCAAACTATTCTCCTATTCTCTTACTTCTAGGTTAATATGGTTTTTTTTTTCTCTTTCTCTCTCTCTTCTCTCCTCTTTAACGATACATTAATTCCCTTGCTTATTTTGTCCAACCGTTGCCCCACTACCTCACTATCAGTTCACTCCATCACTTTGCTCCTCTCTGAGCCTCAATCTTGCTCCCAAAAACATGAAAACTTTTGATTGGTCCTGAAAGAATTCCTCAGATAGTAATTGTCCAAATTGAGCTTGGAACACCTTCCGTCAGGTTCTGTGGATCCACATGAGGGAGGTTTCTGGAGGAAAAGTTTGACAAACACATGATCAGTCAAACTTCCTTTTTCCCCGCACCAAAATATCAGTCTGTCTGTGCTGAGATGAAACACAAGTCATCATTGACGGATAAGAGGGTGTTGCCGGTTGTCCATCCATCCCATGGGTTTTCTGCAGCCCGATGGAGACCTCCCGCAGAGAGCGGGTGTTACAGGGAGGGAACAGAATGTTTATAGCTTTGTACAAAAACTCATGGGCCATGCTGGAAGTGATTTTATTCATCACACTCAGCCGTGGCAAGCAGTGCTCCAAAAACTCGTACCTCACCCACAGAGTCCTAGCGCGAGTCGGGTACCACAACCTGAGGTTCACCAGTTCATCATGATGGGTGAGTTCGTACCGACGGCATGCCGAGTAGGGGAAAATTAGCCTTCAACAATGCAGCACACCCAGGGTGGTTGAGGAGGATGGAGAGGAAGCTTCTCCATTGTATACCCACATACTACCGGAGCACATATACTAATCCATGATGTGAGTGGTTTGGAGTGGTATATCCGACTAAAGAGTTCCACTTGTACAATTTCTGCTGCAGGGGTTGGTGTTTCATGAAGCAGGCGCTTCCTTGAAATGCTTCTGGACCAATACTCTGACCATGTAAAGACTACTGAGTGTGTAGTTGACCAAGTTTGAGTAAACGGGATGCAGATGATTACCGTCAATGTCTTTTAAGTAAATTTAATTAATCTACCTGTTCATGGATATTCAAATGTGTTGTTAACTTTGATCAAGATATAAAGCTAATTCCGTATAGTGGACGACATGGAAATGCAACACAGGCATGGACGGCTGAATGGCCTGGTGCTTTGGACAATTACACTGTCAAAGGATTTATTTTTTAATAAGTTCGTTGTATCGTTGTTTCTGTAATTAAGCTGAAAAAACACAGGAAGGGATTTCGAACGCCTCTTAGTGAGGTGATGTATAGCATGTAGACCCAGATCTTGTGACCCTTAAAGTTCCTTAGGTTTGACTAAGTCATCCACAAAAAGTTTGTCAGCTGCCCCACAGCTGGTGGATCTGGACCCCAGACCCCTTCAAAAGCCCCTTCCAGGGGGTGCATTTATCTCATCTAATACATGGACCCAAACTTTGTCAAAACAAAGTATTATGACAATCCGTTACAAAAAAGGAAAAACTGATCTCATTTCAAGGGGGGGGGGAAGGTTTGGTCAGATCCCCAAACAGATTATCCCCCACCCCCCCCCCCTTTCATGGGTTAATTTATCCCGTAAGCTTCATGGACTAAGCTGTCAAAACAAAGTATGATGGTAAAATGTGTGTGTGCGTGTGTGTGTGGTGTGTGTGCGAGATATCCACGACCGACACGAACAGAAAATGGTACGAACCACAACCTCTCATCCATGGATATTTCTCATATTCCTATATTCTCGTGAGTCCGATTTGCATTTAGGAACAGAACAATTATGGTTAACCATTTTGAAATTATGCCCGGTGTTGGCTTAATGGTTCGGGTGGTGGGCTTGGATCCTCGGGTCTTGAGTTCAAATCGCACTGTCTATTGAATAACACCAGTGGGGTTGACTCTACCTGTTATCCTTCCGAGGATGGCAAATGAGTACCAGCTGCTGGTATCCTGTGTCGGAGTGGCGACCCGTCCAGGATTGTACCCAATAGCCAAGGAGACTGCTTTGGCAGCACCAACGCTCTGCATATAGAGTCTGGTCCAATGGCTGATGGATGATTTTTGAAATTGCCACTCTTTCATCCAAAAAAACTCTAAATGTTGAAAATTACTGTATGTTAGAGATAATTTGAATTGCAGAAGTCGTACTAGTAACTGCAGGTTAAAAGTGCCCGAAGAGCTGAATTGAGTCAGTGCAAACACACACATCGCCTGCGCAAAAGGCCTCGTTGAGCATTCATACATCATTTCAAAAGTTGCGTATTGGTTCACTTTATCAGTCTGTCCGTCTACAGACGTCAGTTTATGATCGAGGAACAACTTATTTCAATTGAATGTTATATTTTGAACATGAATTGGAAAACGAACCTGCAGTTTAGCTTACTTTGGATTTGATTTTGGCAAATTGTATGGAGTCTCGTCCTGATCACGCATGTGCAGAGAAGAGTGGAGTAAGCAGTAAGCTAATTGTTTTACTCTGCCTGTCAGTCTGGCAGTCAAACAAAATTGAAAATCATTCCAAAGAGGAAACTTACTCTTTTTAGGGATGTCATAGAGGACTTGAACACCAATCGCCTTATTGGCACTTTCAAAAATCTTCCTTTTTTTCAATGCTTGGACAAAGTATGCGTGGGGCAAGGGGTTAAATTAACTCTCTAATTAAAAAGGAAATTTGATGCAGGAGGAGGCCATTTGGCCCATCATGCCTGCGCTACACCAACACCTGATTATATGGATCCTCAAGCTAACGACTTAACTATGACTTATTAAATCTCTTCCAATACCATTATTTTACAGTTGCTTTTTCATAACCCTTGATTATTCTTTTTTGTAAAGCTCTTTGAATATTTTGCTCAGAATGAAGAGTGCTACGGAATAAGTAAATTTGATCGATTATATATCTTTCTTGAACAACCACCACATCAAAATGACTGACTATATATGGATGCCTGAATAACATCCTAATGGATGAGCCTCCCGTTCCTCCCAAGGAGTTCCCCTTTAAAACCCGCTCTTGTTTCCGCCATGACACGTATGACCCTCGCAGACTCGTTAAACTGCGCGTTAAACGTGACGGGGGATGAAAGCGCGTCTCGGGTGTCGCACACTCGGCTTGCAGTGGAGTCACGCACCTTTATGAACTTTCATGTTTGAAAAGGCTTTCCATTCAAACCCGTGCGTAGACGAGCCAATGCGCAAAACGCACCATGTGTGCAATTTTGCGCCTGTGACGTCATAAGGGTATTTTTTTATTTTTTGACGTGAGCGGTTTTACAATACCATTACATTCCTGCAAGTTACCTTGATGGATTTCCTGTAATCCCTTTCTCGTTTATTGTATTAGTGATACAATGGGGTTCACCTGTTTTACGTACAAATGGTTGCTTATACTGGTGTTTCAAATTCTCAAACAATTATAGAGTTAATAGACCACCTTACCCCATGCTGTCTTGAGAAACAATAACATGGCTGGGGTCTCGGAGCGGTAAATTTGATTGGTCATGATGACGTAAACTGGCGTAATATTTTTTTCTAAATATTGCTCAATGGAAGAGATTTGAAAGGGTCAACAATGTGATTTGTGTTTTACAGTGTGCAAGTATATAATTCAGTTGAAATAAGATGGGTATTTTAAAGGACGTAGAAAAATATTCCGGAAGTTTACCGCCATTAATGCAGCGTCTTTTATACCACCTGGTTTAACACATTACATGAGTTACTCATGCCTGTTGTTTGTGTCCTTTGTGATGCCCTTAAAAACAGTAACTTTCCTATTTGGAATGATTTTTAGCTCACCTGGATTTTCATCAGGTTAGCTAATGCAATCGAGCAGTGTCCGTAGGAGAGTCGGTCAGTGTCAATCAGTCATTCGGTCCGTAAACACTTCAGTCATTATCGCTTGAACCAAACACACAGTTTTGATAAAACTTGGCAACAAGCTTCAGATCTGATGCCTAATGAAGGTATATTTACGGCATTAAAATTTGTGCTCATTAAGGGGGTCTAACAGGGGGGGTGACCACCCCCCCCCCAATTTTTTTAGGTATTTGGCTCTCTTCTCCGAATCTACACCCACAATTTAGATGAAACTTGACTACAACATTCATCACCCGTCATGGCCCAAGTGTATCAACCGCATCAAAATCTGTGCTCATTAAGATTCTTCTATGTGAGGGAGGGGGGGGTGAAGCCCCCAAATAAGTGTTTGCCTCTTCTCCAAACGACACAATTCGATGAATCTTGACCATGACCTTCATCACCCGTGGTGTACCAAATTTTGTTCACGACATTTAAAAAAAAAAAAAAAAATCAGGGCCAAGGGGCTCTGCAGGGGGTTTGAGCTTCCTGAAATAAGTATTTGCTCTTTCTTCTCTTTTGATATATTGTCTTTTTCTGTTTTTTTTTTTTTGTTATTTCTTCTTTTTTTTTTTTCATTTTTTTTTTTTTTTTTTTTTATTTTCTCTTTTTTTTTATTGTATTTTTTTTTTTTATTTTTAATTCTTTTTATTTTTTTTATTTTTTTTTTATATTTCTATTTTTTATCTTTTCTTTTTATTTTTTTTTTTTATTTTTTTTTTTTTTTATTTTTTTTTTTTTTTTTTTTTTTTTATTTTTATTTTTTTTTTTCTTTTTCTCTTTTTTTTTTTGTTTTTTTTTTTTTTTTCTTTTTTCTTTTTATATTTTTTTTTTTTTTTTTTTTTTTTTTTTTTTTTGTTCTATTTTTTGTCTTTTTTGTTTTTATTTTTGTTTTCTTTTTTTTTTCTTTCGTTTTTTTTCATTTTTTTTTTTTTTTCTTTATTTTTTTTTCTTTTTTCTTTTTTTTTTTTTTTTCTCTTCTTCTTTTTTTTTTTTCTTTGTTTTTTTTATCTTTTTTATTTTTTCTTTCTATTTATTTATTTTTTTTTTTTTTTTTTTTTTTTCTCTTTTTTGTTCTAAAATTTTTTTTTGAGGGTTGCTTTGGGTTTTTTTTTTTTGCTATTCTGTTTTTTGTTTTTTTCTCCGAAACAACACACAGTTCAATTAAACTGGACCACAACCTTCATCACTCGGGATGTACCAAAGTTTGTTCATGGCATTAAAAAAAAAAAATCAGGGTCACGATAAAAAAAAAAAATCAGGGCCAAAAGGCTCTGCAGGGGGCTTGAGCTTCCTGAAATAAGTATTTGCTCTCTTCTCCGAAACAACACACAGTTCAATTAAATTGGACCACAACCTTCATCACCCGGGATGTACCAAAGTTTGTTCATGGCAAAAAAAAAAATCAGGGTCAAAAATAAATAAAACAGGAATGACTGTTGCTTCTGCTCCAGGTGAGCTTCAGCACACACGTTCCTATTTTTCATTTTGTTAGACTCTGACAGACAGGCAGAGTTAAAATGTATACATATATATATATAATATATATATATATATATATATAATATATAGTACATATATACAAATCGCACCCGTGTCCGCAGGAAGCGGTTCAGTTTGGCATTTTTGCCATATGAAATAGGCAAAGCCAATAAATGAACGAAATCCATTAGAAGAACCCTTTAGAACAATTTGGAACACATTGGAATTACCCTTTTTGGTTTTTCTTTTGTATACATTGTTGAGGCTCATATGAGAGCTAACACACAACACACAGCAAAGGGAGGGGGGGGGCATGAGACAATAGGGGCAGGAGAGGGAAGGACACTAGGAGATCTGTGGAAGGGAGAGGGATGGGGCGGGAACATGGGTATACAAGATGGACATTACAGGGACTTCAGGAAGGAAGCAGAGAATTTGAAGGAGGTGGGTTTGGGGTGGATTAACGGGGGTAGAAAAGATCGAGGTTTTGGATGGGGGAAGATAAGTGGTGGTGAACAACTGTTTTGAAGGCCTGGAGGGAATAATGGAATTGAACAGAGTGTGGAAGTTTATTCCAAAGGCGGGAAAAAAGAGGAAATAGCAAGAGGGTGGAAAGGATGATAAAAGGAATTAATAAGAATATGGTATAAGAGATTATGAAAGGAGGAGGGGTGTGCGTGTTGCTGGACCTTTGAGTGCCCTGCGGATATATGGTGGAGACATATCGCAGATAGAGCAGGAAGGGGGGGAGGCTGGAGAGGAGATGGCAGAAGACAGAAAGACCACCGACCTGCCTGCTGTGAGAGTGAGAGGCCTAAAGACTCAGCCTCATCGCAGGAGATACCAATGATTCTCAACACCTTGGTTTCCACAGCATGAAGCCGAGAAAGGTGAGAGGCAGGAGCACCAGCTCGAGGGGAGAGCGGTACTCCATCAGGCTGTGGACGAAAGCTTTGTATGTGGTCAGGAGCTCAGGTGTGCCAAGGAAGGACTTTTCCAATACCATTATTTAACAGTTGCTTTTCATAACCCTTGATTATTTCTTTTTTGTAAAGCTCTTTGAATATTTTGCTCAGAATGAAGAGTGCTACGGAATAAGTAAATTTGATCGATTATATATTGCTGAACAACCACCACATCAAATGACTGACTATATATGGATGCCTGAATAACATCCTAATGGATGAGCCTCCCTTCCTCCCAAGGAGTTCCCCTTTAAAACCCGCTCTTGTTCCGCCATGACACGTATGACCCTCGCAGGCTCGTTAAACTGCGCGTTAAACGTGACGGGGATGAAAGCGCGTCTCGGGTTGTCGCACACTCGGCTTGCAGTGGAGTCACGCACCTTTATGAACTTTCATGTTTGAAAAGGCTTTCCATTCAAACCCGTGCGTAGACGAGCCAATGCGCAAAACGCACCATGTGTGCACATTTTGCGCCTGTGACGTCATAAGGGTATTTTTTATTTTTTGACGTGAGCGGTTTTACAATACCATTACATTCCTGCAAGTTACCTTGATGGATTTCCTGTAATCCCTTTCTCGTTTTTATTGTATTAGTTCACCTGTTTTAGTACAAATGGTTGCTTATACTGGGTATTTCAAATTCTCAAACAATTATAGAGTTAATAGACCACCTTCCCCATGCTGTCTTGAGAAACAATAACATGGCTGGGGTCTCGGAGCGGTAAATTTGATTGGTCATGATGACGTAAACTGGCGTAATATTTTTTTCTAAATATTGCTCAATGGAAGAGATTTGAAAGGGTCAACAATGTGATTTGTGTTTTACAGTGTGCAAGTATATAATTCAGTTGAAATAAGATGGGTATTTAAAGGACGTAGAAAAATATTCCGGAAGTTTACCGCCATTAATGCCAGCGTTTTTATACCACCTGGTTTAACACATTACATGAGTACTCATGCCTGTTGTTTGTGTCCTTTGTGATGCCCTTAAAAACAGTAACTTTCCTATTTGGAATGATTTTTAGCTCACCTGGATTTTCATCAGGTTAGCTAATGCAATCGAGCAGTGTCCGTAGGAGAGTCGGTCAGTGTCAATCAGTCATTCGGTCCGTAAACACTTCAGTCATTATCGCTTGAACCAAACACACAGTTTTGTAAAACTTGGCAACAAGCTTCAGATCTGATGCCTAATGAAGGTATATTTACGGCATTAAAATTTGTGCTCATTAAGGGGTCTACAGGGGGGGGGGTTGACCACCCCCCCCCAATTTTTTTAGGTATTTGGCTCTCTTCTCCGAATCTACACCCACAATTTAGATGAAACTTGACTACAACATTCATCACCCGTCATGGACCCAAGTGTATCAACCGCATCAAAATCTGTGCTCATTAAAGAGTTCTATGTGAGGGGGAGGGGGGTGAAGCCCCAAAATAAGTGTTTGCTCTCTTCTCCGAAACGACACAATTCCGATGAATCTTGACCATGACCTTCATCACCGTGGTGTACCAAATTTTGTTCACGACATTAAAAAAAAAAAAAAAATCAGGGCCAAAGGGGCTCTGCAGGGGGCTTGAGCTTCCTGAAATAAGTATTTGCTCTTTCTCCGAAACAACACACATTCAATTAAACTGGACCACAACCTTCATCACTCGGGATGTACCAAAGTTTGTTCATGGCATTAAAAAAAAAAATCAGGGTCACGATAAAAAAAAAAATCAGGGCCAAAGGGGCTCTGCAGGGGGCTTGAGCTTCCTGAAATAAGTATTTGCTCTCTTCTCCGAAACAACACACAGTTCAATTAAATTGGACCACAACCTTCATCACCCGGGATGTACCAAGTTTGTTCATGGCATTAAAAAAAAAAATCAGGGTCAAAATAAATAAAACAGGAATGACTGTTGCTTCTGCTCCAGGTGAGCTTCAGCACACACGTTCCTATTTTTCATTTTGTTAGACTCTGACAGACAGGCAGAGTTAAAATATATACATATATATATATATATATATATTATATATATATATATATATATATATATGTACATAATATAAAATCGCACCCGTGTCCGCAGGAAGCGGTTCAGTTTGGCATTTTTGCCATATGAAATAGGCAAAGCCAATAAATGAACGAAATCCATTAGAAGAACCTTTAGAACAATTTGGAACACATTGGAATTACCCTTTTTGGTTTTTCTTTGTATACATTGTTGAGGCTCATATGAGAGCTAACACACAACACACAGCAAAGGGAGGGGGGGCATGAGACAATAGGGGCAGGAGAGGGAAGGACACTAGGAGATCTGTGGAAGGGAGAGGGATGGGGCGGGGAACATGGGGTATACAAGATGGACATTACAGGGACTTTCAGGAGGAAAGCAGAGAATTTGAAGGAGGTGGGTTTGGGGTGGATTAACGGGGTAGAAAAGATCGAGGTTTGGATGGGGGAAGATAAGTGGTGGTGAACAACTGTTTTGAAGGCCTGGAGGGAATAATGGAATTGAACAGAGTGTGGAAGTTTATTCCAAAGGCGGGAAAAAGAGGAATGAAAGAGTGAAGGTGAGCAGTGATTCTGATTTTGGTAGTTTTGCCAGAAGGGGTTGCTGGCGGACCTTGAGTGCCCTGCGGATATATGGTGGAGACATATCGCAGATAGAGCAGGAGGGGGGAGGCTGGGAGGAGATGGCAGAAGACAGAAAGACCACCGACCTGCCTGCTGTGAGAGTGAGAGGCCTAAAGACTCAGCCTCATCGCAGGAGTACCAATGATTCTCAACACCTTGGTTTCCACAGCATGAAGCCGAGAAAGGTGAGAGGCAGGAGCACCAGCTCGAGGGAGAGCGGTACTCATCAGGCTGTGGACGAAAGCTTTGTATGTGGTCAGGAGCTCAGGTGTGCCAAGGAAGGACTTTGCACGACGGAGGATTCTCAATCGGCGACTGGCTTTGGAGGCTAGGTTAGAAATGTGGCTTTCCCAGGAAAGATCATGGCACATAGTGAGACCCAGAAGCTTGAATGAAAGGACTTCTTACAGAAGATTCTTGAGAAAGTAGATGGGGGGGGGGGGGTTCTAAACAGTCCTTTCGGAGAGACATAGTGAGTGTGTGAGATTTTCAGGATTAGAAGTCATGTTCCAGTGCTGGATCAGTTTTGTATTTTACCCAGTCTGCAGAGAGTGAATAAGCTACGGATTGCCAGTCTGAGGGATGACAGATGGTACGACAGAGGGTGGATTCATCCCA
>CM068961.1:112441957-112467894 GCA_035128595.1 Eptatretus atami | reverse complement strand
TAAACATTGGTACATTATGAACTCTGTAAACATTGGTACATTATGAACTCTGTAAACATTGGTATATTATCAACTCTGTAAACATTGGTACATTATGAACTCTGTAAACATTGGTATATTATGAACCGTGGTAAACATTAGTATATTATGAACTCTGTTAAACATTGTCTATTATGAACTCTGTAAACATTGGTATATTATGAACTCTGTAAACATGGTACATTATAACTCGTAAACATGGTAATTATGACTCTGTAAACATTGGTACATTATGAATTTGTAAACATTGGTATATTATGAACTCTGTAAACATTGGTTATATTTATGAAACTCTGTAAACATTGGTACATTATGAACTCTGTAAACATTGGTACATTATGAACTCTGATAACATTGGTACATTATGAATCTGTAAACATTGGTAACATTATGAACTCTGTAAACATTGGTATATTATGAACTCTGTAAACATTGGTATATTTATGAACTCTGTAAACATTGGTAATTATGAACTCTGTAAACATGGTATATTATGAATCTGTAAAACATTGGTAATTATGAACTCTGTAACATTGGTATATTTGAACTCGTAAACATTGGTAATATTATGAACTCTTGTAAACATTGGTATTATGAACTCTGTAAACATTGGTATATTATGAACTCTGTAAACATTGGTACTTATGAACTCTGTAAACATTGGTATATTATGAACTCTGTAAACATTGGTATATTATAGAACTCTGTAAACATTGGTATATTATGAACTCTGTAAACATTGGTTATTATGAACTCTGTAAACATTGGTACATTATGAACTCTGTAAACATTGGTACATTATGAACTCTGTAAACATTGGTACATTATGAACTCTGTAAACATTGGTATATTATGAACTCTGTAAACATTGGTATATTATGAACTCTGTAAACATTGGTACATTATGAACATTCTCTGTAAACATTGGTACATTATGAACTCTGTAAACATTGGTACATTATGAACTCTGTAAACATGGTACATTATGAACTCTGTAAACATTGGTATATTATTCGAACTCTGTAAACATTGGTATATTATGAACTCTGTAAACATTGGTACATTATGAACTCTGTAAACAATTGGTACATTATGAACTCTGTAAACATTGGTATATTATGAACTCCTGTAAACATTGGTATATATTGAACTCTGTAAACATTGGTAATTATGAACTCTGTAAACATTGGTAACATTATGAACTCTGTAAACATTGGTAATTATGAACTCTGTAACATTGGTATTATATTATGAACTCTGTAAACATTGGTAATTATGAACTCTGTAAACATTGGTATATTATTGAACTCTGTAAACATTGGTATATTATGAACTCTGTAAACATTGGTATTATTTATGAACTCTGTAAACATTGGTATATTATGAACTCTGTAAACATTGGTATATTAAATGGAACTCTTGAAACATTGGTATATTATGAACTCTGTAAACATTGGTATATTATGAACTCTGTAAACATTGGTATATTATGAACTCTGTAAACATTGGTAATTATGAACTCTGTAAACATTGGTATATTATGAACTCTGTAAACATTGGTAATTATGAACTCTGTAACATTGTACATTATGAACTCTCGTAAAATTGGTACATTATGAACTCTGTAAACATTGGTATATTATACTCTGTAACATTGGTATATTAGAACTCTGTAAACATTGGTATTTATGAACTCTGTAAACATTGTTATATTATGAACTCTGTAAACATTGGTATATTATGAACTCTGTAAACATTGGTATATTATGAACTCTGTAAACATGGGTGTATTTTAACTCTGTAACATTGGTAATATGAACTCTGTAAACATTGGTACATTATGAACTCTGTAAACATTGGTACATTATGAACTCTGTAAACATTGGTACATTATGAACTTGTAAACATTGGTACATTATGAACTTTGTAAACATTGGTACATATGAACTCTGTAAACATTGGTAATTATGAACTCTGTAAACATTGGTATATTATGAACTCTGTAAACATTGGTATATTATGAACTCTGTAAACATGGTGTATTTAACTCTGTAAACATTGGTACTTAATGAACTGTTAAACATTGGTACATTATGAACTCTGTAAACATTGGTACATTATGAACTCTGTAAACATTGGTATATTATGAACTCTGTAAACATTGGTATATATTGAACTCTGTAAACATGTGTATTTAACTCTGTAAACATTGGTATATTATGAACTCTGTTAAACATTGGTACATTATGAACTCTGTAAACATTGGTACATTATGAACTCTGTAAACATTGGTTATGTTATTGAAGTCTGTAAACATGGTATTATAACTCTGTAACATTGGTACATTATGAACTCTGTAAACAATGGTACATTATGACTCTGTAAACATTGGTACATTATGAATTATGTAAACATTGGTATATTATGAACTCTGTAAACATTGGTATATTATGAACTCTGTAACATTGGTAATTATGAACTCTGTAAACATTGGTACATTATGAACTCTGTAAACATTGGTACATTATGAACTCTGTAAACATTGGTACATTATGAACTCTGTAAACATTGGTATATTATGAACTCTGTAAACATTGGTATATTATGAACTCTGTAAACATTGGTACATTATGAACTCTGTAAACATTGGTATATTATGAACTCTGTAAACATTGGTACATATGAAACTCTGTAACATTGGTAATTATGAACTCTGTAAACATTGGTACATTATGAACTCTGTAAACATTGGTATATTATGAACTCTGTAAACATTGGTATATTATGAACTCTGTAAACATTGGTATATTATTGAACTCTGTAAAACATTGTAATTATGAACTCTGTAAACATTGGTACATTATGAACTCTGTAAACATTGTTAATTATGAACTCTGTAAACATTGGTATATTTATGAACTCTGTAAACATTGGTATATTATGAACTCTGTAAACATTGGTACATTATGAACTCTGTAAACATTGGTATATTATGAACTCTGTAAACATTGGTATATTATGAACTCTGTAAACATTGGTACATTATGAACTCTGTAAACATTGGTATATTATGAACTCTGTAAACATTGGTATATTATGAACTCTGTAAACATTGGTATATTTTTGAACTCTGTAAACATTGGTATATTATGAACTCTGTTAAACATTGGTATATTATGAACTCTGTAAACATTGGTATATATGAAACTCTGTAAACATTGGTATATTATGAAATCTGTAAACATTGTTATTTATGAACTCTGTAAACATTGGTATATTATGAACTCTGTAAACATTGGTATATATGAACTCTGTAAACATTGGTATATTATGAACTCTGTAAACATTGGTACATTATGAACTCTGTAAACATTGGTACATTTATGAACTCTGTAAACATTGGTATATTATGAACTCTGTAACATTGGTATATTGAAACTCTGTAAACATTGGTATATTATGAAACTCGTAAACATTGGTATATTATGAACTCTGTAAACATTGGTATATTATTAAACTCTGTACAAAACATTGGTATATTATGAACTCTGTAAACATGGGTGTATTTAACTCTGTAAACATTGGTACATTATGAACTCGTAAACATTGGTACATTATGAACTCTGTAAACAATTGTTACATTATGACTCTGTAAACATTGGTACATATAAACTTTGTAAACATTGGTACATTATGAACTTGTAAACATTGGTACATTATGAACTCTGTAAACATTGGTACATTATGAACTCTGTAAACATTTGGTATATATTATGAACTCTGTAAACATTGGTATATTATGAACTCTGTAACATGGGTGTATTTTAACTCTGTAAACATTGGTACATTTATGGAATTCTCGTAAACATTGGTACATTATGAACTCTGTAAACATTGGTATGTTATGAAGTCTGTAAACATTGGTATATTATGAACTCTCTAAACATTGGTATATTATGAACTCTGTAAACATTGGCTATGTTGTTGAATGATGTAAAGCCAATGAAATTAAATCTGCTGAATATTTAGTGGGTGAAGGGAAACCAGAGTGTCCTTGGTTTCCAACAAACCAAAGCTGTGAAGGAGGAATGTTTTCTACAAGAAGAGCTGGTCACTTCCTGTACATGGAAGTGTCAGCGTGACGATAGTCTCTCTGGTTTAACAGTATGGCACAGAGGTGTAGCACGCTTACTACTATAATTTCCCAGATCGGTGGTGCGCAGACAGGACGTTGCATCAGAAAAATCATGTCATCCCTGTGATGGACATTTAGCTGCGTGTCTTGTCTACTAGCATTAGTTAGGGAACGGTTTAAGATCCCACGGTATCTTTTGTAAAGTGTAGGCAAGTTATCGCTGGCACTTTGAACAAATTCTAAATTCCGGCCTAAACTAGCTCTCGTCGAATGTCAGGCCTGACCAGCCAGTGGTGAAGGAATTGGCCTAAAACTTTTCCTGGCCACCCCATAAAAAGGTGGGAATTATTGGGGCTGTTGAAGTAGTAGTAGTAGTAGTAGTAGTAGTAGTATGGTGTATAGGCAGCAAACTTTGAGCTGTCTTGTCTGAGTTCAATTCTCATTGTTGGACACAAAAAATCCCCCAGTCTGTGGACGAAGAGTCTTCGAGGTATCGCCGGCACCCTGGCCAAATTATATTTTTCCTGCTCTTACCTACAGGGGGGTTCTGCAGCAGCAGCAGCACAGCCACACCCTCAGCTAATGATGCTACTTGCAGCCTTGCACTGCAAACAAAAGAAGAAGAAATTTTCTCAAACAGAGGTCACCATAACCAAGTGTAGATTCCATCAGATATCCATCCAGTCCAACCACACTCATCACAATGTGCCTGTCCAAGCTTTCTTGTTTCCCACCGTCCTCACTCACGTCCTCCATCACCTTTCATCCATGGTCCAGTGCCGATCGGTGGCATAGCAGAAGCTCTGAGAATCCACCCCTTCTTTCACACCTTAGGCTACCACCATAAGGTTCTGCTAACGGGTGCCCAGAAGACTGCTTCCCCAGCCTTGCTCAGGAACCTAAAATTCGCGATTTAAGCAAATTATTGTGGAGACCTCAGTAAGGATGGTTCATATATTATGTTCAACATTCATGGCGCGATTCCACGATCACGGAATTTAACAGGCAAGAAAACAAAGGCACATAGAGACATGGGACTAACATTGAAAAAAAAAAAACACTTCTCAATTACTGTGATGTAATTAAATAATAACGAGAGAGTTCATAGAACACCTTACCCTGCACTTGCTTGAGAAGAAGGACATGGGTGGGTTTTTTTAAACTCTTGATTTGCGTTTCCGAGCACGATCGATGTTCGTTTTGTTTGTGAACCTTGCATAACAGGCGTGATGGTAACCACGCAGCATGAGGCACCGCCATATTGGGCAGAAGGCAGAATCTCACAGTTATTCTGCCCTCGGGACATGATGGTGTGAATGCTGATTCTCAAACTTACTCTACCCTTAGGGCATGAATATAATATATTTTTTTCCCAAGTCCTGCTAAACAGGTTTGAAAGTAACAGAGACGATTTGTGCTCTACATTGTTCAAGTATATAATTAAATTGGAATAAATAAAGATTTTAAAGGTTGCAGCCAAAAAAAATCCGCAAATTTACCGCCGTTGATGCAGCATCTTTTACATCACCCTATTTCACACTTTCATGAGTTTTTTGTGCCCGTTGTTTGCGTCCTTTATGTAAGTTTCCTGTTTGGAATGATTTTCAATTTTGTTCGACTGCCAGACAGGCACAGTAAAAACAATTATCTCACTCCTCTCTGTGCACGTATGATTGGGACGAATTGAGATCGCCAAAACACTCTTAAACTACAGGTTTATTTTCCTATTCTTGTTCAAGAAATATCATTCAATTGAAATTAAGTTGTTCCTCGATCATAATCTAACGTTTTTAGACAGACAGACAGACAGACAGACAGACAGACAGACAGAAGTGAACCAATTGCTTTACCCCACTTTTGGCTTCATGTTGATGGGGGTAATAAAACAAAAATTCCACCTTGTCAGCCAAAGTGTGCATTCCACGATGCATTCTACCTACACCCCTCGATCTCAACACGCTATAATTTAGCATCAGGAATTTCAGGTTCTGCTGTATATATATATATATATATATATATATATATATATATATATATGTATATATAAAGAAGCTTCTGTCATGTATCGTGGTCATGTCACCATCATTGGGGTCATTTAGACACTTGCATGAACTTACAAAACCTTTCATTGTCATTACAACTTACATGTGGCTTTTAAATAACGTTAACACAAATTGCTCGGGAATGGGAGCTAGTGGGTGATCCTGGTACCTTAGTTGTGAGCACCCTGTTCCGCCTGCAACGGCCAGTCTCGCTCATACCCACAGATGCATGATGCTCCGCGCGATTTTGGAGACTGATTCACTTGCGCTTTTGCGTGGGGGCTCGTTTGCCCCCACTTTCAAAGGAAAGCGGAGGACCGCATGATCTGTGCCTTGCGGGAGGGAGGCGTCCGCACGCATGCGGTCTTGAACCCATTGGGGCCCATCGTGGCCATAAAGACGCGACATCAAAAGGCTCGCGGCGCGGCACTTCAGTACACATGGTTCGTGTTCGGCCATAATTGAGGATGATGATATTCAGCAAAAATTTCACCCTCTGCGAAGCTGCTTGCCAGGAACATCAATCTCTTCTCATCCATGGAAACAACAGCACCCAAACACCTCCCCACCCCCCCAGACCTCCACCATCACTAAGCTTGACCGAAGACATAAAAAACATTTTTTTATTATTATTTTGTGCATCAATATAAGGCCATCATGTGCATGGCTAGTTATTATCAATGATCCATTATATCCACCATTGTGAATGGTCGTTTCCTCGCAAGATTCTGTGGCAGCGCAAGGGATATGGGAAATGAAGGGGTTGAGGAGGCAACATCTCTCGCCAAAGTAGACTGGTTCAACCTCCACGACAGCAAATTTATAAGGAAAAGCAATGGCAATGAAAGTACGCATGAGAAAAACGATAAGCCTATATATTTTGCACTTGTACCGACAGGACGTGTCTCTTCTCCAATTGGGAGATTAAAAATACACAAATTTCCCAAAAATCGACTTTTTCATAACATCTCGTCACCTGTCCAGGCTGGGCGGAATGTGCTGCCACTGGCGGTTCCAGGTGTGATGGAGTCAGAGATATGGTTCAACTGGTGGCATAACAGAGGTGAACCCTGGAGCTGGTTAGAGAATGGTTAGGAGGGTTTAATGTAAGGAAAGAAGAGTTGGTGAAGAAAAGACCCCCACTCCTCGGCCTCCATCAACGACTTGCCCCCTACTTTACGATGTGCCGCCTCTGTGTGTTCGACGCTCTGCCAACCGGGGAGCACAAAGTGTCTGAGATGTCGACTTGCGGTGAGATGAGCTTTAAATAAGGAAGGAAAGGCAAGACAATAAAAATGTCTGACGTGTCTGTTTCTGCTTTAAATTTAACCCGGTATGCCTCGTCTACAGAGTTGAAATCTTGCACGGATCTTATACGGCTGTTTTCACATTTTCTTATTTCATGTTGTCACATGTGGGGGTGAGGAGGGGAGGGGACCCCCCAGTGAGCACGTGACAAATAGAGAAGGCCTTCAAGTCCCTGAGAGTCGAGACCCATGAAGTTGAGATCATTTTGTTTAAAGGGAATGACTGATTACAATGAGTGTCCGAGAAAATCAGATTTTCAGCAGGAGATATACACTTTTGTCACCCGAAGATATAGTTATAAACATGAAAAGAACTACCTATGTAAAGTACATCAATGTGAAGTACAAAAAAGGACTATAAAGATGTAAAGTAGAAAAAGTTTATTTTACTAGACTAGCGACGAGCCTGTCCTTACGTTATATCGTAACGTAAGGATTCCGAGAGTGAGCCAGGATTCAATGGTGTTTAACGGGTTTCTTTCTTCAAAACAATGAGGCACGTTCCTTGCAACCCTCCTCAAGGTTACGTCCTTCCCAGACGTAACTCGGTGAACAACAATGTATAACCGTTAACTCGAAGATGAAATGCAGCAATGCACCGGCATGAATTAACCATGCAACAAAATCTAGTTCATTGTCAATCACTTTAAGGGAATATCCATGTTAGCAGAGGAATAACGTTTCAATAAGCATTTTCTGGCACAACCAGTTAAATACTGCAGCACTTCAAGTCAGAATAAACATGTCAACCGTTTACCTTAGCTCTAACAGACAAACATATAACAGTTTGGCAACTTCAGCTTTCTTTTCTTACTCTAGAAGGACTTCAGATTACATCATAATCTTGAGTCCAGACTAGAGGTCTGCGCATTCTGGCCTCCAGGTTGACCAGCACAGGTTCTGATGTGTCTTGTGCTGGTGGTGCGGTGATGTCAGGAAGGAATGGTTGCTCGGCATCGTCTCTTGCATTCATTTGACAAGCAGATGCTAGATGAGAAGCGTTCCAGATCCGTCCATCGGAAAGCTTGTACATGTGAGATCCTGTTTTTCTTCATAACCTGGAGAGGCACTGAGAATTGGGATTACCCTTTTCGGAGGATGCCCGGTCTCCTCACTTGGACGAAGGAACCACGTTCAAAGCTCACAGTGTACGCCTTGTGCTCGTTCTGCTTCTCTTGTAGTGGGTGCTGTGACCTTCTGTGATTGTGTGCTGGGCTTTGGCATCTGCAAACCAGATACCTGCAGCTTGGTGTGCATCTCTCTCCCATGAAGCAGTTTAGCAGGTGATCGCTGTGTTGCGGACATGTCGGTTGCCCGGTATGTTTGAAGAATGTCCGTTGTAAATGTTTTCCAGTCTTTCCCTCGATGTTGTCAGTGAGCCGTTATTGAATCGCTTGATTTCCCCCATTCACTCACGGGTAGTATAATGCTGACTTTCTGTCAGCAATGCAATGTCTCTGTCTTTCAGAAAGGTTTCAAATTCCTGAGAGGTAAATTGTGAACCATTATCAGATATCAACTCTTTTGGGTTACCTTCTCTGCTGAAGACAGTTGACAGGAACTTGATCACTGTAGCAGAAGTAACCTGGGAGGTGAAGGCAATTTCTGGCCATTTCCTGAAGTAGTCGATGAGAGGATGGCGAAACGACAGCGCAGTGGTGCAGAGACGATGAGACCCACTATGTCGATTGCCAGTTTCTCCCAAGCAGAGTCAGGATAAGGAACCAGCTGCAGTGGTGATGCGTGCGTCACAGCTATCTTGTCGTGCTGCTGACAGGTAATGCAAGCCTCGATTGCGGACTCGATGTGTACATCCATTCCCGGCCACCAGTACGGATCCCTTAACCACTGCTTTGTCCTCACAACGCCCTGGTGCTTGTCATGTGCCAATTTGATGAAATGTGGCTGCAATGCATCCGGAACGAGAAGGCAGTCAGTACCTCTTACCACACAGTCCTCTTGTAGCAACAGTTTAGTCCACAATCTGAAGTAAGGAAGGAGATCAGGATCCAGGCCTTTTAAGGTTCTCGGCCAGTGCATTTTAAGAGATTTGTGCAACTTTGCTTGAATGGGGCAGGAAAGACAAGCAGCTTTGAATTCATCAGCTGCCACAGTGAGCGTGAATCGATGTGAGCGTGACAACCTCAATGATCATTCTCCAGGCTGGGCTCTGAAGTAGGTAATGGTAGGAAAGACAAACAATCAGCTGTTGTGTTTTCAAAACCAGGCTTGTACGGGATGTCATAATTAAATGACAGGAGCTATGCGGACCATTCCAGCTCTTGAGATAACGTCTGCCCCAGAGATAAGTCCTCCACTTCTCTGCTGCCCACACACATCCAAGCGCTTCCTTTCCCCCTGTGGAATATCTCCTTTCTGCTTCAGTTAGCGTCCAGGATACAAACGCGATGGTTTTCTCCATTTTGTCGGCATGAATTTGCATTAGGACCATAATCGGAGGCGTAAGTTGTCACGATGGTGTGCAGCACTGGATCATAGAGAGTGAGGGTCGGACTGTTGACAATCAGTTCTTGAACTGAGTTGAAGCTTTGCTATGCTGCGACTGACCAGGATATGGTGGATGGACCTCACAGTAATTCTCTCAGGGGCTCCACTACCGATGCATAGTTGTGGATGAACTTTGTGTTTCATGACGTGAGCCCGAGGAAAGAGCGTAAACTTTGCAAGTCCTTCGGTGTGGGTGTTTGTGACACCACAAATACATGAGTAGGGTCAGGTTTCAGTCCTGTTTGCAACAATAGGTGTCCTAAAAATGACAGCTCTGTCTGTCTGAAGTGGCATTTTGAAAAGTTCAGTTTCAGTCCAGCTGCATCGATGCGCTGTAGCACCGATCTGAGATGTTTGTCATGTACTTTGGGCGTTTCTCCAAAAACTATTACATTGTCAAGGTAGCACCGGACTCTGAGCTGGTTTTTTTTAAAGAATGACAGACATCATCTTCTGAAAACAGTTTGGTGCTGAAGCAAGCCTGTAAGGGATGCGTTTGTTGCGAAACAGTCCCTTTTGTGTAATGAAGGTCGTGAGGTCCCTGCTGTCCTCATGCAGTACAACCTGGTGGAACGCACTTTGGAGATCCAGTGTGGAGAAAAGTGTGCCGCCTCGCAGCTCCGCAAACATTTCCTCCATATGCAGAAGAGGATATCCATCGATCATCACCGCTTTATTTGGTTCTCTTAAATCCACACACAGGCGAATCCCTCCGTTTTTCTTCATTGTCACGACAATTGGTGAAACCCACTCTGACAATCCAATTGGTTCAATTACATCCAGTTTAACAAGCTTTTTCAGTTCATGCGAGACAGCGTCTCTCACAGAAAAAGGCAAGCGGTGCAGCTTTTTTTTGGACTGGAGTCGCATTGGGTAGAATTTTAACGGGATGAAGAAATCTCTTTGCGCAGCCCAGGGTGTCATCTTGCCGTCGCCAGTAACAGCTTTGACTGGAGTTTGGTTTGCAGCGCTTTAGGTGGCAGAAGTGATGCGACTATTTAGTAATTGCATATCCAGCACAGCCAGTAGGTCTCTGCCCAGAATGGTAGCATCACTCTGTGCCATGTAAAGTTTAACAGGCGCACAGTAATTCTCCAAAGTCACATCAGCACGCAGGCAACCACGCACAGGTATCGGTTTTCTCAGGTAGCTAACCAGACGTAGTTTTGGCTCAGTCAGCATTATTGAAACATCACATGTAAACGGATTCGGGAAGTATGGACACTGCAGAGCCTGCGTCTAACGTTAATTCGATGTCAATTGACTCTCTCCCCGGCAGCAGTCACTTGTGCAGTGCACATTATCTTATCAGCATATTGAGCCCCATTGTCTACACTCAACACATTCACGTCAGCACAGTCACTTTGTGAACCTATTTAGAGCTCCGGCATGCCCTAGCAAAGTGTCCTAACTTATTGCAGTTGTTGCACTGGGCATCCGTAATAATTGACTGTATGGTTTGTAGATCCACGCCTATAGCACATTTTCCCTTGAGCCAGTTGAGGTCGCTGATCTGAAGACCCTCTCACAGCAGGCCTGTAGGGTCTCTTGCTACTCTGGAAATCCTGTATGCCAAGGGACAAATCAAATCGGATTTTTTATATGTTGTACTTATGGACATTACGCACAGCTTCTAGGAAATGAAATTGCAAGAAAAAAAATCAAGAAAAAAAGTTCAAGTGGGCGTGGGACGCCCCTCATACAAAAAGACACAACTAGACCATGATATCTAGCTTGTTTGCAAGTTTCATTAAGATCGCATCAAACGTCACGGAGCTATGCTCTGGAGAGAGTCACAAACAGACAGATAGACAGACACACAGATAAGCCGGTAGGCGACATGGGTGGTCGCTACATAATTGCATACTGGTCATACAGTTTTTGACGGATCGGGCTGAAAATTTTTGACAAAGAGGTTCATTATAGTGCGCATAAAAGCGCGGAAGCCGATTTTTGATTTTCGAAAAAAATATATATATAAATATTTTTCGGATTTTTTTCAAAAAATTTAAAGTCCCATTGCTAGGCAACGGTAGCGTCCATAGCAACGGTGCTCAAAAGCATACAACTAGATCCTGGTATGAACCTACCAGTCAAGTTTCATCAAAATTGGTTGACTCCTCAGGCCTCCAGAGCTGTCCATTACATACATACAGACAGACGGAAAACCTGAGAATAACGGTAGTCGAGCGACCACCCAACACAACGAAAATAGTGGTCACTGCTGGCGCCCGCGAACCAACTGCTGGCGCCCGCGAACCAATATCCTTCAGACGGCATATTTCTGAGCTGCCTCTATCAATGGTAATGATTCAGGGACCAATCGACTGAGTTTTACCTCGTGAAGCGTTCTTTGGTATTGCAATTTTCATACCTCAAAAAGGATTTCACGAAACGTATGAAAAACTATATTCCTTTGTGAAAAAAACAAAACAACAAACATCGGGAGGGATCTGGGGGGCTGGATGGGACTGTATGACTGTCAATCAGCCTGATGGGGGCAGGGCCACTACGCATTTGCCTCAGTCGTACATATGGACATCAAATAATATCAGCAGAAACATCTTGTCTTGGGAAATCCCTTGTTTTTCAGTGTTCTATTGAGGAAAATAAAACAATAGTGAGGTACCAGTGCTTCAAACGGGACACACGTGATCACGAATCCTTCAGGCACAGTATCAAGGTAAAAGCAAACTGCGTGATCAAGAACCTTCTCGAGTCACGGTTTCTCTGCGGCACATTCGCTACGTCGGCGCATCACGCGGTATCCTGCATCGCACAGAACAGCCTGGACAGGGGATTATCCACTCTAACTCTGAATTGAATAAATATTTGAACGGACATTTAGTGTTCCTTTCAACTTTATTTTATTTGATTTTTTTTTTTTTTTTTTTTTTTTGTATACCATGTCGAGGCTCGTATGAGAGCTAACACACAACGCACACAAGGGGGCATGAGACAAGAGGGGCGGGAGTGGAAGGGACAAAACAGTGGGGAACAGACACATTAGGTGATCTGTGGAAGGGAGAGGATGGGGATGGGACGGGGAACATGGGGAAGAGAAGATGGACATTACAGGGACTTTCAGGAAGGAAAGCAGGGAATTGAAGAAGTGGGCTTGGGTGGATTATCGGGGGTAGAAAAGATCGAAGATTTGGATGGGGGATGATAAGAGGTGGTGGTGAACAGCTGTTTGGAAGCCTGGAGGGAAGAATGGGAAAGAATAGAGTGAGGGAGTTTATTCCAAAGCGGGGAAAAAAGAGGAATGAAGGAGTGAAGGTGAGCAGTGGTTCGTGATTTTGGTAGTTTTACCAGAAGGGGGTTGTTGGCGGACCTTGAGCCCTGTGCAAATGTGGTGGGGACAAATGGCAGAGAGAGCAGGGGGGCAAGGCTGGAGAGGAGACGGTAGAAGACAGAAAGACCACCGACCAACCTGCGGTGATTGAGTGAGAGGCCCAAAGACTCAGCTTCATTGCGGGAGATGCCGATGATCCTAAATGCCCTGGTTTCGACAGCGTGAAGCCGAGAAAGGTGGGAGGCAGGAGCACCAGCCCAGAGGGAGAGCAGTACTCCATCAGGCTACGGACAAAAGCTTTGTAAGTGGTCAGGAGCTCAAGAGGGCCGAGGAAGGACTTTGCACGACGGAGGATTCCCAGTCGGCGACTGGCTTTTGAGGCGAGGTTGGAAATGTGACTTTCCCAGGAAAGGTCATGGCAGATAGTGAGACCCAGAAGCTTGAAAGAAAAGACTTCTTCCAGAGGATTGTTGAGAAAGTGGATGGGGGGTTTTCTAAACGGTCCTTTCGAAGAGACATAGTGAGAGTGTGAGATTTGTCTGGATTGAAAGAATGTTCCATGTGTTGGACCAGTTTGTGATTTTATCCAGATCTGCAGTGAGCGAAGAAGCTGCTGCTTGCCGGTCTGAGGGATGACAGATGGTACGCAGAGGGTGGAGTCATCAGCAAAGAGATATAGAGGATTTTCCAGAGAGTCGGAGAGATCATTGATGAAAACCAGAAAAAGAACAGGGCCAGAACGCTACCTTGAGGAACTCCAGCCTGCACAGGAAGAGGGGATGAAAGAACTCCATTTAGGGCCACACGGTGACTGCGACAGGAGAGGAAGTCTGCGAGCCATGAGTGGAGATGGTCTTGGATACCATGGGAAGAGAGTTTGGTGAGTAGTGCAGGGTGCCAGACTGTGTCAAAAGCACGTGATATGTCCAGGGATACGGCTCGATTTCCTGTCTGGCATTGAGGACCTCCATCCATTGATGGGAGAGCAGAAGCAGCATATCCAGGGTAGAGTGACCTGGTCTGAAACCAAATTGATGATCGGAAATCAAGCCATTGGAGAAGAGGAAGGATTTCATGTCTGAAGCGATGATGGATTCCATAACCTTGCTGATGATTGGGAGAAGGCTGATTGGTCTGTAGTTACAGGGATCTGTTTTTGCACCTTTTTTATGCAGGGCAGTGATGTTAGCAGATTTCCAAGCAGATGGCAGATGACCTTGAGCAAATGAGAGGGTGAATAGAACAGAGAGAGGGTGAGCAAGGGCAGAAGAGCAGGCTTTGAGGACACGTGGCTGATGCCGTCTGGACCGGTTGCAGAATCTGAGTCGAGGTTTGAAAGCAAGCTCTCCACCTTGTTAGAAAAAAGACACAGAGTCCAGGGACAGTTGGGTGCGACTGGGTAAGGTGTTGAGAAAGTGATGGGTTTAGGACACAAGATTTAGCTGCAAACACCGAGTTTAGACATTCAGCTTTATCACGTGCGGTATCAGCAGTGCAGCCATTTAAGGTAAGGGAGGGGATGGAGGGGGAACATACACCAGAAACAGATTTGATAAACGCCACCAGGATTTTGAGGAGGGAGAGAGTTTGAGAGTTCAGACTTGAGATGAGAAAGATGTTGTTTTCTGGCTCTCCTGAGGGGAGATACACACTTGTTCCGAGCTTTGTGGAAGGAACTGAGATTGCCCACAGTTGGGCTTGCTTTCCATGAGTGTTCTGCCTCTCCGGTGTGGACCGGATAGCATACAGCTAACCCCCAACCGCCAATGAACTTAACGTCTAACAACCATGCTGAGGCTTAGAGTTCTTTATTCTGACGTTGGGTATGAGTTATGTGGTAATCGCTGTAACAAAAACAAAAATAAAATGTTATAGTAAGTTGACACATATTACGGTGATCGTTATACATGTACAAGATCACTGATCAGAGTACGGTTCAATAACAAATTAGAGTCACTAGAATAGACCGCAGAGCTTACATTTGTCTACACATCAAAGTTGCAAGTTCTTTCCTATAGGTTGTTGTTGTAACACAATTGTCGAAGTTCGTCGGTAAAACGAGAGCATCGAACTGTTTCATGTCGACATTAAGTCACAGTACAAAATTCTGGTGTTGAACGATAAACAAAATGCATCACTCACACTGTTGTTGGCCACAGTCTGGCATAAAACGCATTTTTCATCGCAGCGGGCAAAAAAGCACAAGCAAGGCGACATTTTCTTTCTCAACAAGCGTGGTCATGGCTCACCGCCGTTTTTCAACAAACGTAGTCATGGCTCACGGTAGGCGGAGCCACAGGGAAGCAACAACAATTCTCAACAAGCATGACTAGTCAACCGGCACAGTGTGGCGGCACAATGAGGCAAAGGCAAGTTGTTTCAGGACAACTGCCTCGCCACAAGCTTCAGTAAACCAAGGGCGGGAGGAAGGGTAGGACAACTGAAGACGAGAGGGGATAAATCTGTGCATGAGGTAGAGCAAGTTTCTTTGAAAGAATTCCCAGGATGAGTTGATGTTTGAGAAAGTAGTGATAGGAGACCAGTCTGTAAGTTTGATAGCTGCTTGGAGACCCTGCCAGTCGGCTTGCTGAAATGCCAGACTCGACGGCGGTGAGGTGGTTCTCTGATAACAGCCAGAGAGATGTCCACTTTGACAAGGACGTGGTCAGAAGAACCGATTGAGCGGAGGAAGAGCAGCAGATATTGTCAGGGAAATTTGTCAAAATCAGATCTAGAAGAGATGGAGTACCATTGGTTGAGATCCGGGTCGGGAAATTACCGATTGAGTCAGTCCCAATGAGTCACAGAAAGCTTTTGCTGAGTACCATGACAGGTGAGAGAGGTACCCACACCTAGCCAACTGGCGTGATGACAATTGAAGTCACCACATAAGAGGAAGAGAGAGTTTGGATGAGAAGATAGAAGATGGTCCATGTTTTCGGATAGTGAGGTGTAGATGGAGTCATCACTGTTCGGTGGACGGTACAGTACACATATAAACATGAGGTGGGAGTGGAGGGGAAGCCGTAGCCAGAGGTATTCCTGGGGGTGTGGGGGAGTGAGAGCAGTGCAAGGAGAGTGAGGAATAGAGTCTTTGATGAAGAGAGCACACACCTCCACCAGGACGAGGCTCAGGTCTGTCAAACCGGAGGAGGGAGTAACCGGGGAGAGATACTTGGGAGTCAGACACGTCATGGGAGAGGAAAGTTTCTGTTAGGCAGATTATGTCTGGTTTGTAGTGGCAGCCTGTATGGAAAGATCTGAAAGGTTTGAGCGAAGGCCCCGGATATTTGAGGTCCACACTTTTAATGAAGAGGTAGGGGAGGAGGCTTTGGGTGCAGGGGGTGGGGGGGAGGGGGAGGGTAGGACAAGGGACGAGGGGGGAGGTAAGGAGGGTTGTTGAAAGAGTGTGGGGGATTGCAGAATAGCTAGAGGAGGGGCCGAATGAGGAGGAGAAAAGGCTCTGTGGTGCTGGGGGAGAGGGGGACAAGAGGACAAGGAGGCTTTTGAGGAGGTGGAGTGAAGAGATGGAGTGAGAGGGCAGTGGAGAGGGCAGCTTGGTGATGAGAGGGGGGCAACTTTGAGAAGGATGAGTGAGGGGGATGAAAGGTGGGAGAAAGGTGAGGGGGGAATTTTTGAGAGAGGTGAGAGGGGAGCTTGGAGGGAGAAGAGTGGGATGGTTGCTTTGAGAGTGAGAGTGAGGGGTGAGGGGGTGAGTTGGCACTGAAGTTGGAAAAAAAGAATGGTTGATGGAAAGTGAACATCCATTGCAAACTGGGTTTTTAAAAGTTTTAGGTCGGAGATGCGATTTAACACAATTCTTGATGGATGCAATGAAGGCGAATTCAGAGAATGGAGAGAAGAAGCGCTGTAATAGTTGGATTTTTTAGGCAAGGAATGAAGGAGAGGTCGAATTGAGAGCAGTCTGTTAAAATAGCAGAAGAGTAGTGCATTATGAAACAGTAAAGAGTACCACATGTGTGAGAGAGGAAGATGAAGCATTATAAGATCGTTTTTGTTGTTAATATTAATGTTTGAGAGAGTTTTCAACAGATTAAGTCATGGAAGTGTTGTCGAAAAAATCGAGGAAGAGACGAGGAGAAGATAAGAGGAAGAAGAAGCAGAATCGGAGAAGGTTAGCGTGTTGTTGTAGTTGTTGTTGGGTATTTTATTTTTTTTTTTTTTTTTGAGATAAGAAAAAGAGATTAGTTGGGAGAATGAGGGACGTTAGGAAATGGGGAGGATGAAAATTGAAGCTAATGGGAAGGATAGAAATTGAAGGTAATGGGAGAAAAAACAAAACAACAACAAAAATATTTTGGCAACAAAAAAAAAAAAAAAAAAAAAAAAAACATTTGGGCATACTGCATCGAGTGGAGTGGTCAAAATTCAATTAATCAGAGGTAACTGTCTTTTTCGCTCGTGCACATATCATCACTGGCTCGCAACAACAACAACACCGAGCTATGTGTTGTGCAATTGTCGCACACATGTCTGATAATGAGCCAATCATACTTTCCACTGGTGTGTCCAGTGTTGAAGCCAACATAAGAGCTTCTCATACCGACAGGGCAGGTACTTGGCGTACAGAAAACGAATTTCTTACTGTAGCACATTTGCTGAACACCCTAACTGTGTATGTGTACAACGGTGAGAGTATGGATTGGGCAGTGTACTCCCCTATGCATGTTGATGAAAATTTGCCTGATTATGTCACGCAGATGACTATATGTATATCAGGCTTCAGCATGATCACTTTGAAGTTGTTCTCTCCACTGTTAAAATGCACAGTATTAATTTTGAACATTTCTAAGTGTAGGTCATTGTGTGCCCTGACGCTGGATGAAGACTTTATTAGCCCCCGTTGGACTTAGTCCGAAACGGGGGCTTATGGGTTTGGTCTCGGTTTTCTTGTCTGTGCGTGCGTGCGTGTGTGCATCCGCAACCATATTTCGGACATGTATGGACTGATTTTATTCAGACTTGGCACAAAGACAACAGATTATTGTGTGTGTATATATATATATATATATATATATATATATATATATATATATAATATTTATATGTATATATACATCATTTTGTTTCGCGATGCGATCAAAGGTGGCCGACTGGCAGCCATTTTAGTTGTAAAAAACCCAGCACCGAACACATCCTCAACCATTTCGCAGACATGCATTGTCCAATCTTGTTCAGACAAGCGAGCCCCATCTTGCCATCATCAAAATCGTGAGAACAATAGCTTAGTCAATGGACTTGTTTCTGCACACAATGTGAACACTTTGATCGTTGGGAGCCTCATATTCACGTATTTCATTAGAAAACAAGTCTGAAACTTTGTAAAGATCATGGCGAGGGAAAATGTTTGCAAGGACTGTGCATAATTCTTGTGTAGCCTCCAACATTTTTGACAGATGTCAAATCTGACAGATGAGCTTCAAAGCCAAAATTTTTTTTTTATTGAATATCATCTTTTCAACATTAGTGGTAAACTATTTATCATTGTTGAATATTTTACCAACTAAAATTAAAAAATATTCAAGTAGCAATTTTTTATTGTGTTATGCATTATTTATAAGTATATTTAGCCTCTGGTTTAAATGAGAAGTGAATGAAGATCATGCATATATTGTTATGAATTCTGTATCACTCATCTTCTGACATACTGGAATCTACAACACCAATGAATTAATAAAATATTTTATTGCATACATCATATATCCATCCATCCATTGGGACTATACTCCCAGCAGAGCGTTGGTGCTGCTTAAGCAGTCTCCTTGGTTACAATCCTGGACAAGTCAACACTCCAACACAGGATACCAGCAATCTGGCACTCATTTTGCCGACCTCAGAAGGATGACGGGCAGAGTCAACCCCACCTGGTATTAATTCGACAGCGAGTGGGATTTGAACTCAGGATCCTCAGATCCCAAACCCAGCACCCTAACCATTAAGCCAACACCAGGCATATACATCATATATGTTGAACAACATTTTAAACAAACATATTTACATGAAAACAAAAACAGAGCATTGTCATACGCACAAGTTTCAATTAAAACACAATGTTATTAATACTTAATGTGCAGAAAGTAGTTTCATCCACTGCTTTGATATCCCATAAGTGAGCCTGAACATATCAATTGCCTAACATGTTTAATGTGCTTAAAAAATGACATATAAAATTCACACAACTGTTAATTAGCATCGTGCATAGCGTTACACACTGCACACAACAAGTACTTTAAATATGTTGACAAACAGACATTTTAAAGCCATTATAATAGGTGACGACTGATATCAATACAGTGGAGAATAATAGGTGTAGAACAAATGATTATATCAATGAACATTGTCATACTATCACAAAATAAGGAATATGTACAAATGGCAAGATATTGTTACGGCTGTGGAAATTCGCATTACACCATTCAGGTCCCGTAGGTGAGATATATTTTTTTAAGTACATGTGTAGTTAGCCCAAACCCATTGTGTAGAGGGAATTAATGTGATTAATTCGGGCTGCGACACTTTGAGTTAGGCGTTTTTCTGTTCTTGCTTTATTTTCGAACCAACCACCCACACGCCAACTACGCCACCACTACAACAACGCCAACCACTGCCCACACCAACGAACGCCATCCTCCGCGGTCCACGTACGACGGTTTCCGCGTTGGGAGCCGTCGAACGCGAGAAGGGAAGGAGGAAATCCCCACACCGAGGGCGCGCGGTTTCCCGCTTGTTTTTCTTCCTTGGCCCGGCGCCAAGACGGATTCTCCTCGCCCCCCCCCCCCGCATGGCGCGGGAGGGGGGAATAGAGAGGAACGCCCCCTTCTCGAAGCGCCTCGAAGGAGGGTGGAGCCAAGAACGGGGCGGGCGCGGGGGTATAAGAGGAAGAGGCGCATGAGGTTCTTTGGTTCTCTTGTTCGTGCTCGCTCCTTGTTCTGCTCTCTGGCTCTTGTTCGTTCTCTCTGGGTTCGGCGTGTGCTCTCTCTCTGTTCGTCGGTGCTCGGTCCGTGGCGTCGAGGGGCCAGCACGGGCAGGCACGAGGCACGCCGGAGATCTCGCGTCGAGTGGAGCGGAGAGAGCTCGCGGACCACGGCAGAGGACGGTCGCCAAGGACTTGAACGCAGGGAAGTCGCGACTTCCCTATTTTCTTTTGGGTTCTGTGAACGTGTGTGTGTGGCGCGTGTTTAATAAGTAGAATTGTATAAGTGTTGCCGGGTGTACGCGTTAGTCGGTTGTAGCTCTGCGTCATCGTTGCTTTTGTCGTTCCTTCTTTTATTTGATATATGTGCATTCTGTGCTATACGTGTGCTTTGTGTCAGTCTGTGTAATAAAATGCTTGCTTGTTGAATTGTTCCCCCGTTTCGCTGCGTCCTTCCTTCGTTGGGTCTCCATCTTGTTTTACGTAAAGGGTTTGAGTGGGCGAGAGCGCCCGATAATTAATTGGAACGTCAAGGTCGACGATAACTCCGCTCGGTTATCCCTGTAGCACGGAACGAGCCGCTTAAGCGGTTTGTGTCCAAAGTCGACCTGTGGCGTGGTACAACCCCTCGGTAGGTTACCCGTGCGGGTACTTAGGTATATCGACTTTCGGCGATTCACCCTACCTCGCACGGGTGGAATGTGGACTGGGTTGTGGTGGGGTTAAACCCCATCCGTGACTGGCTCCCGGCGTTAGTCCGAGAGGGTCACGACTGAATTGTTCCGGCCGTGGGCGAGGCGGTCGCGATTCGAGTCACGTGGCCGATCGCACGCCGGCGGGCGCGAATTCGCAACAATATCAACATTTACAATCACTAATGATCGTTGGGAGCCGAAAAAGAATGAACTTTGACATGGTTTTTCTCACTTTGTCACCAGTGATTGCTTCCGATTTCTGTTTACCCATTTAGTAAAGCTTAATTTTAGAGTATGATATAGATGCCAGCTTGACAAGGCTGTGTGTGATTATCCTCAACTGGTGTATCTAACTGATGTGAGTGAAGGTTAGGGAAGAGATTCAAGTGAGCACAGTCATGGAGGACACTTGTGGCTATCCCCTCAGAGATTCCTGGTCCTTGGGGCATATGTCCATTTGATATCTTCACCAATCGTTGAAAGCACTTCGCTGTTTCAAGGCAGACAGAGATGATACCGGAGGATGCTTTCCGCAGCTCTCGGTTTTTAATGGAGACAAACTCGTGACAAGATCCATCACCTGATGGCAATGCTTGTGTGCATGGGATGTAGGTTATCTTCTTTTTTTTTATCATGCGGACAACGAATCCTGCAATGGAGCTGATGGCGGCTGCTTTGTAGTCGGAGATGTTCTCTATGTTTGGGATGTCTGCACAGTCATGCTCATCTTGAATGGGAGGTCTGTTGAGCAGATCATAGCGTCAAGATCCGGATTCGGATCTTCACCAAAATTGAATCAATTCTTCCTTGTCACACACCCAACGTGTCCACAAAGTTTCATCCGAATCCTTCTGCAATGTTTTGAGATATCGTGCTATATATCGTTTTTGACCCGATCTCTCAATGGTGAAGAATCACTTTGAAAATTTTAATAGTCGGATCCGGATCCGGATCTTCACCAAAATCTAATCAGTTCGTCCTTGTCACACACCAAACCTGTCCACAAAATTTCATCCGGATCCATCTCCATCTTTATGAGATATCCTGTACACAGACAAACAGACAGGGGTGAAAACATAACCTCCTTCACCTTCAATGGTGGAGGTAAATATGTAGTTTTAACCTTGTTTATTAAGTGTAAAGTGCATTCGTTTATATTGAATTCAAATATAATATTATCAAACACTACATGGCCAAAAGTTTGTGGACACCTGCTCGTCCAACATGTCATTCCAAAATCATGGGCATTAATATTGAGTTGGTCCTCCCTTTGCTGCTCTCAACGAACAGTGCTTGTGCTGACGTTGCTTCCAGAGTCAGTTTGGAACTCGGTAGTGAGTGCTGCAACTGACGACAGATGATTTTCCCCCACTACATGGTTCAGCACTCGGCGGTCACATTCTGTGAGCTTGTGTGGCCGACCGCTTCACGTCTGAGCTGTTGTTGCTCCGAGACGTTTCCAATTCACAATAACAGCGCTTACAGATGACCGGGGCAGCTCTAGCAGGGCAGAAATGTGACGAACTGACTTGTTGGAAAGGTGGCATCCGATGATGGTGCCACGTTGAAAGTCACTGAGCTCTTCAGTTTGGCCCATTCTACTGCCAATGTTTGTCTCTGGAGATTGCATGGCTGTGTGCTTGATTTTATACACCTGTCAGGCAATGGGTGTGGCCGAAATAGCCGAATCCACTAATTAGAAGGTTTGTCTGCATACTTTTGGCCATGTAGTGTATCTCTATATTTGCCAAATTGTCAATTCTCACACATTGATAGGCCTATAATCACGTTTTGTAGATGTTCAGGGAAATTAGACGAGGGGCGAGGGGCGTTTTTTTTTGTAGACAAGGGGCGTGACGTGAGAAGGAAGAGGTTTGGTTGTTGGTTGAGTTGGTTCAGTTCGGTGTGTAAGTAAGGAATGTATGTGGTCGAGAAACGAGAGAGCTAGGAGATGGCTTGAAAGATCAGGGCATGATGGATGGCTTTCCTTCGACACATAAAGAAGGATGAGGTTCGCAGTTGTAGTCGTGAGAGGAACGTGGCTGGGACGGAGGATCTGGCTTTCTTGTGTTGTCTCTTCTCGGCACGACAAAATGGCTGCGTGATTCTTGTGTTGTGCTGTGAATTGGCTCGAGTACTGAGCAAGACGCTGGCCATCGACTCTTGGCTGGTCGTGAGAGACGGACCTTGAAGCCTCGTGTATGTCACCGAAGGGGGCGGCGCCATTTTGCAGACAGCGTATTGGCAAGCATGATCAACTGGGAAGTCGCATGGCGGTCTCTGAGCCTTGGTGTTGAATACCATTCATGAATTACCTCACGTACATTTCCCGCTGCGAGAGAGTGGCTCGGCGCCATTTTGGGGCGCGTCTACCCGTGCAGGATGAAGCTCCTCGATTCCAAAGTTCCATAAAGACCATCTCTGGACCAAGCTAAGTGCCAGAATAAAGGGAGGATTTTCTTTCATTTTGTTTTGTCTGTTTTGTTTCATTTTGTTTTGTCTATTACAGTATCCCCTTGTCTGGATCAAAGTCCTTGTGTAGAGGTGCCTCGACTTTAGGCTTTAATTTATCTCATGATTATTATTACGTTTTGAATTACCCTTGTAAATATTTCTATTTTCTTTAAATCCCCGCATTTATTTTAAGTTGCTGTGTCCGTGTATTTGTCGTGGGGTTCGAGTATAAACCCCTTGTGCTGTGCCTCCATCGCTCCGCCAGTGCCGCCAATGACACTCCGGCTTGCGCGATGATCTCTGAGGATCACGCGTCCACCTCCTCAGGAAAACCGCTCGGCTATCCGGGCTGGCCGGTGTTAAACACCCGTCCACCACAATTGGGCGTGGGGATTAACCTAACCGCCAGACCACAATAATATTTTCCTTTGAAACTCACAAAGAGAAACCATATCAACTTTGTACATCATGTACCTCTACCCTGTAGCAACTGCCGACTGTACATCCTGATCGGGACACGAACTGGACCACCATTGACTGTAGGGCACTCGGCAAGTGGCTTAAGCACTCAAGCAAGCACTCCCATTAAATGGTCTATGAGGAACGGCTAGCCAAGCTGTGGCGACATACCATATAGGATCCCTTTAACTTTAATGCCGATCTTCACCGTGCCCGCAGTAGTTAAAGAAATTAAATGAATTCGTTCAAATAACGACTATCCACAAAAGAGTTGCTGCTTAATGTAGAACAACCCTGGAGACGTCGCATAGTTTAATTGCCTGTGAAATAAACAGAGCAGATAATAATCAGCCACGTGGCACATCAGTTCGCGGTCCACGCAAGCGTTATAACTTTATTTTTAAACGTTCGTTTTTTCACCATATTTGCTTTGATTCCATGTAGACCACCTCTTGAAACCTCCGAAAATATACACACAGATCTGGCAGATGCTATAGGGCAGCAGTCCCTCTGGAGGACAGGGCATGAGATCAAGCAGCGAATGCATTAAATCATGCAGCTCAATGAAGCTGGTTAATTTTAGCACATTCCTATATCTTTTGTAAACTTGATTCTCCAAACTTGTATCTTGTATCCTTATGATTCTCCAAACAGTCGGAAAAATTAGGTTTAATGCTTTGATAATTTCACATTTTCTTGTTAATATATGGAGGAGGAGGGAACATCGCCTTGCTTGCTTAAAGTAAATAGGTATATCGGCTTAGTTGTCAGACTCGTTATTTCTTTAAATTTATCAGATTTCACTCCAGCTTTCGACACTTATTTAGTCCAGATGATATCCGATCCTCAAAACCGAAATTATATTTCGATGATGTACTTTAATTGGTCCGTGAGAGTAGATCGTGGAAAATCGCATCATATAATGCATAAAATCACTCCAAGCTACTACTTTGAAAACTATTGCGCTTACAAAAGTTATATATACAGAGATTCATAGCTATGGTGAACAGGCATTCGATATGAATGAGGAAAGTGTAAAAAAAAAAACAAGCTCGAATGAGCTAAGATCCTCGTCCTCTTAATGATGACGTCAATAAAACGAATATGACGTCATTGTGATGTATCAGGTTTGCGATAAATAATTATCTGTGCTAATGCCGGCTTGATTCCCGCAAACAAAATTCAAACAGCTGCCTAGTTTCGGAGATAATGGTATAGGCGATTTCCATTAGCGGCGATATTATGATGTTAACTTTTTTTTCTAGGAAGAATTTCCAAAATCGGAGATGGTTACTGCCTGCGCGTGGGCTTTCTGCGTATACATGGCAAGTTTCACGAAGACCCGATGAAAACTCTGGGTTGTGAAACAAAAAATGTCAAAAATAGGAATGACGTCATAAAAATTGATATACGTCATAGTGATGTATCATATGTGCGGTAATTCATCTCTGCTAATGCCCTGTTCGTCCCGCAAACAGAATTCAAATAGCTTGCCTAGTTTCAGAGATAATTTTTTAGGCGATTTCCATTAGCGGAGATATTTTGACGTCATAACTTTTTTTCTTAGGAGGAATTTTCAAAATCGGAGATGGTTACTGTCTGCGCAGGGTATTTACATATAATATGCCAAGTTTCAGGAAGTTTCGATGAAAACTGTCGGCTGTGAAACAAAAAGTCCACAAGAACAACAACGTGAGTAAGACTTAGAGATCCTCCACGAGGATCTAACAAGTCCACAAGAAGAACAACAACGTGAGTAAGACTTCGAGATCCTCCACAAGGATCTAACAAGTCCACAAGAAGAAGAACAACAATGTGAGTAAGACTTCGAGATCCTCCACAAGGATCTAACAAGTCCACAGAAGAGAACAACATGTGTGAGTAAGACTTCGAGATCCTCCACAAGGATCTAACAAGTCCACAAGAAGAAGAACAACAACGTGAGTAAGACTTCGAGTTCATCCACAAGGATCTAACAAGTCCACAAGAAGAAGAACAACAACATGAGTAAGAGTTAGAGATCCTCCACAAGGATGTAACAAGTCCACAAGAAGAAGAACAACAACGTG
>CM068961.1:112374270-112409429 GCA_035128595.1 Eptatretus atami | reverse complement strand
CCATCCTTGTTCCCTTACTAAACTCTCCCCAAACCCCTCCCCCTTTCCCCCCATATAGTGGGGCAACTTGCTAAATATAGCATAACAATGGCTGCATTTATTGAGGAAGCACAAATTTAAGCCAACACATAGTCCTACCTTATTATGATTTGGCACACACGATTCTCGCGATAATTGAAGCCCCATCTTCAAAAAATCTCTTCGTTGTCCATTACAGTATTTGTATTAAAGGTGACAGTGCATTGAATTTTGCTGTGCTTTGTCACCATCCCTTTTCTTATTAAAGGTTTCTTAAACTAATGATGTCAGGATGTTTTCTCTTCCCTTCAACGGGTTGTTTGGTATTAGGAAACTGTTGGAAAAGCGCTGGATGACCATTTTTCTGAGCACAGTTTCAAATTTAGCCAATAACCTTCTGGTTGTCCCAATGCTATTCCTCATGTGTATACCTGTTGTGGCGGATGAAGACAACATACAAAAAAAATATATATATATTATATATTATATTTATTTACACGCACCACATTACTGAGAGCTGGGTGCCAAGGTTCTGCACACCCCTTGCACGTGACTTTTTTGTTTGTCATTCTGTTTGGTTTTTGAAACAGAGTATCAAAACCTCTTCAGAGAGGAAGTTTGCTTACAAGGGTAAGCCAGAAGACATCAATGTCACGTACTGTTCCTTGAAATACATGGAGAGTCGTTGATAGACAACGTGCAAGTTGACATAATACTTGGGATCCCCGTATCATGGATTGGGGAAATCAACAGAAATTGAGTGAGGTCGATGGTGCACCATCGCAAATCCCCACGCTTCTCACTTAAAGCAAAGTTGAAAGATGGCAAAAAGTTCCACCAGGAATGATTCAATATCAAATTTAGAGTTAAAAGTCTTTTTTTTCTCCCTCCCATTTCACCCCCGAGTCAAAAACTGGGGGTCAAATCCAATAAATCGTTTAATATTTCATGGTTCCCCCAATGTTTACTTGCATCTACAAGGTTTCATTAAAAATGTTCCTGTCATTGCTTTTTCGGTGTTTGACATTTTGACCCTCTAGGGGGCAGAGCCAAAAGTGATGTTGCTTTTGCACATTCTTACCATGTGGTTATCATGACCACCAACTTTGGTGAATTTCTGCACAACCGTTTAGGAGGAGAGCATTACGGCTATGGACGGACAAAGGCAATTAAACAATACCCCCTCCCCCCCGTGGGAATAATTAAATTGTCAAAAAAATAAACCGAGGCACTTATCGTTCTTCTGCGTGGTCGATGAATATGTGACATAATGGTGTGGAGTTTCTCGGATGCATCTCATCTCAGTCTTATTTGGTCAGAGATTTGATAGATAGGTTATGTATGCCCCGGTTGAATAGGTGTACCATATCCCTGTGTCGTAAGAGGCGACCAGGGTTGCGTCAGAAGGGCATCCGCGTAAAAACCTATGTCAAATCATTATGCGGACAACAAAACGAATTTCCATACCGGATCGGTCGAGGCCCGGGTTACCAAAGACCGCCACCGGTACCGGTGGTCAGCAGGGTACCAGTGAAATTGTGCTACTGCTGGGGAAGGAGGAGAGGAGACGGGAAGGCGAGTCGGAGCAGTGGAGAGGGGGAAGGGTAGAAGTGTGCAGGTGAGAGTGAGTTGGAACTCTGAATGTTGGGACGATGACTGGCAAAGGGCGAGAGTTGGCTGATATGATGGAGAGAAGAAAGGTGGACATACTGTGTGTACAGAGACCAAGTGGATGGGGAGTAAGGCTAGGAGCATTGGAGGTGGTTTCAAACTGTTCTACCATGGTGTGGATGGAGGAGAAATGGTGTCGGTGTAATCCTGAAGGAAGATTATGTCAAGAGGGTATTGGAGGTGAGGAGAGTGTCTGACCGAGTGATAGTGTGAAGTTGGAAATTGAAGGGTGATGATGAATGTCATCAGTGCATATGCCCCACATATGGGGTGTGAGATGGAGTATAAAGAAGATTTCTGGAGTGAGTTAGATGAAGTGGTGAGAATGTATCCAAGGATGAAAGAGTGGTGATTGGAGCAGATTTCAATGGGCATGTTGGGGAAGGGAATTAAGAGGATGAGGAGGTGATGGGTAGGTACGGTCTCAACAGAGAAATGTGGAAGGCAAATGGTGTAGAATTTGCAAAAAGAATGGAAATGGCAGTGGTAAATACGTATTTCAAGAAGAAGGAGGAACACAGGGTGACATACAAGATGGAGGAAAGTGCACACAGGTGGATTACATCTTAAGCAGGAGATGCAACCTGAAAGAGATTAGTGACTGCAAGGTGGTGGCAGGGAGAGTGTACTCGACAGCATCGATTGGTGGTCTGTAGGATGACTTTAGAGGTGAGGTTGAAGAAGAGAGTGAGGGCTGAACACAAGGACCAGATGGTGGAAGCTGAAGGAGGAAGACTGTTGCGTGAAATTTAGGGAGGAGGTGAGACAGGCGTTTGATGGTGGTAAAGATGGGTGGGATGATTGGCAACTACAGCAGAAGTGGTGAGGGAGATAGCTAGGAAGTACTTGGTGTGACATCTGGACAGAGGCAGGAGATAAGGAGACTTGGTGGTGGAACGAGGAAGTACAGGAAAGTAGATAAGAAGAAGGGGTTGGCGAAAAGGAAAGTGGGATAGTCAGAGAGATGAAGAAAGTAGGCAGGAGTACAAGGAGTGGCGGCGAAATGCAAAAAGAGAGGTGGCAAAGGCCAAGGAAAAGCATATGAACGAGCTGTATGAGAAGTTGGATACAAAAGAAGGGGAAAAGGATTTATACCGATTGGCAAGACAGAGGACCAAGCTGGGAAGGATGTGCTGCAGGTTCGGTGATAAAGGACGCAAATGGGATGTGCTAACAAGCGAGGAGAGTGTGTTGAGAAGGTGGATGGAGTACTTTGAGGAGCTGATGAATGAAGAAAATGAGAGAGAGAGAGGTTTGAAGAGGTGGAGATAGTGAATCTGGAAGTGGGTGGATCAGTAAGGATGAAGTGAGGACTGCTATGAAGAGGATGAAGAGTGGAAAGCGGTTTGCCCAGATGATATACCAGTGGAGGCATGGAAGTGCTTAGGAGAGATGGCGGTGGGTTGTTTAACCAGATTGTTTAATAAAGTTTGGAAAGTGAAGGGATGCCGGAGGAGTGGAGATTAAGTGTACTGGTTCCGATTTTCAAGAATAAGGTGATGTGCAGAGCTGTGGAAATTACAGAGGATAAAGTTGTTAAGCCACACCATGAAGTGTGGGAAAGAGTGTGGAAGCTAGGTTGAGAGGAGAGGTGACGATCTGTGAGCAGCAATATGGGTTTATGCCAGGAAAGAGCACCACTGATGCAATGTTGCTTTGAGAATGTTGATGGAGAAGTATAAGAGAAGGCCAGAAGGAGTTACATTGTGTGTTGTGGATTTAGAGAAAGCTTATGATAGGGTGCCAAGAGAGGAGTTGTGGCATTGTATGAGGAAGTCGGGAGTGGTGGAGAAGTATGTGAGGATCGTGCAGGATATGTATGAGGACAGTGTGACAGCGGTGAGTGTGCGGTAGGAATGACGGACCGGTTTAAGGTAAAAGTGGGGATTGCACCAAGGATCGAGTCTGAGCCCTTCCTGTTTGCAATGGTGATGGACAGGTTGACGGACGAGATCAGACTGGAGTCTCCATGGACTATGATGTTCGCGGATGACATGATCTGTAGGGAGAGTAGGAGCAGGCTGAGGCGAGCCTCGAGAGGTGGAGGTACGCACTGGAGAGAAGGGGAATGATAGTTAGTCGGAGTAAGACGAGTACATGTGCGTAAATGAGAGGGAGGTGTGGTTATGTGCGGTTGCAAGGAGTTGAGGTGGGGAAGGTGGATGGGTTTAAATACTTGGATCAACTGTCCAAAGTAACGGAGAGTGTGGGAGAGAAGTGAAAAAGAGAGTGCAGGCAGGATGGAGTGGTTGGAGAAGAGTTGCAGGAGTGATTTGTGACAGAAGGGGGAAGTATATAAGACGGTAGTGAGACCAGCCTTTTGTATGGATGGGCGTGGCGGCTGACAAAAAGACAGGAAGCGGAGCTGGAGGTGGCAGAGTTAAAGATGCTGCATTCTCGTTGGGAGTGACGAGGATGGATAGGATAAGAAATGAGTATATTAGAGGGACAGCGCAGGTAGGACGGTTTGGAACAAAGTGAGAGAGGCGAGATTAGATGGTTTGGACATGTGCACAGGAGGAAGCGGAGTATATCGGGAGAAGGATGTTGAAGATGGAGCCGCCAGCAGGAGGAGAAGAGGAAGGCCAAAGAAGAGGTTCATGGATGCGGTGAGGGCGACATGCGGGTGGTTGAGTGTCATGGAATATGTGGAGATAGAGTTGAAATGGAGACGGTTGATCCGCTGTGGCGACCCCTAACCGGAGCTAGCCGAAAGAAGAAGAAGATTTGATAGATAGGTTAATTTTATCTGAGTGCCCACTTTGTTTTTTGAAGGAATGTTATCTGGAGCATTGTCAGATTGCTGAAGTTATTGACCTGATCATTTAACCCATCGAAGAGTCCATGATTTGGTGGTTCTTTCAACAAGCATCACCCGTTCTCCCGATATTCTCCAGATTGTGGATCATTTGCATTTCAGACCTCAACATTTTGTGAACGTGTCATTTGTTACCCACATTGGAGGCATGCAATTTACATGTTTGAGGTTGTAATCTGTAAATGTTGCCTTTTATGCACTGAACAGTTTATCCCTTTATGTAACTTTCAATCTTATTTTCTTTTAATTTGTTTTTTGCAGGTTGTTCAATGATCCATTTACTCTTTTCATCTTCCTTTTGGAGTTTGTTTACTCCTACTGCGGATTTTTATTGGCTTACACATTTTCTGGTATGTCTGGTGTTGGCTTAATGGTTAGGGTGGTGGGCTTGGGATCCCAGGATCCTGAGTTCAAATCCCGCTCAGCTGTTTAATTAATACCAGGTGGGGTTTACTCTGCCTGTCATCCTTCCGAGGTCGGCAAAATGAGTGCCAGCTTGCTGGTATCCTGTGTCGGAGTGGTGACCCGTCCAGGATTGTACCCAATAGCCAAGGAGACTGCTTAGGCAGCACCAACGCTTTGCACAGAGTATGGTCCAAATGGATGGATGGATGGATGGATTACATACATCAATGGTGAGTCTGATAGGATGGTGATGAGGTTGTGCACTTACAGTATCTGTGAGTTCTCTAATCTAGGTTCAATTCCTGACCCAAATGTAAACTGTCAGACTAGTACTTAGCTGGAAAGGCGTTGGATCACAAAGTTTTCTGTCCCTGGGACGGATATTCATCATTCAGGTGTCCGTTCTGATCACGTTAGAGGTGGGCATTAAGGATCTTACGGTGTCTTTTGCGAAGAGTAGGTGAGTTATCGTCGGCACCATCAACCAATGATAAATTATTGTTTCCTCTAATCAAACGTGAGGCCTGGCTCGCCAGCTCATGAAAAACGAGCCAAAAAAGTTCCCCGGCCAACCCTACACAAAGATGGGAATCATTGGGGCCGGTACAAAAGTATCGTAGCCCAATTGGAGACATAAATGTACAACATTTTTTTTTTCTCGGATGGACATTATATTTTAAAACATTTTAAGTTGGTAGATTTTAATGAGTGTTTATCAATCAGATAATGAATAGATATTGAGTTGAAAACTATACAAACTAGAGTTAATAGAACACCTGACCCCATGCCGTCTTGAGAAAAACAAGTACATGGACGGGGTCTACGAGCGGCAAATTTGATTGGTCGTGATTACGTAAAATGCTGTAATATTTTGTCCAAGTACTGCTAAACGGAAGGGTTTTGAAAGTGCTAAAAAGGCGATTTGTGGTCTACATTGTTCATGTGTACGATTCAATTGAAATAAAATAAAGATTTTAAAGGTTATAGAAAAAAAAATTCCGGAACTTCACCGCCATTGATGCAGTGTCTTTTACCCCACCATATTTAACGCATTACGTTAGTTTTTCATGCCTGGTGCTTGTGTCCTTTATGACGTCCTTCAAACCAGTAATTTTCCTGTTTGGAATGATTTTCAATTTTGTTTGACTGCCAGACAGGCAGACAGTAAAAAAAAAACATTGTCTCACTTCTCTGCACATGCACATCAGGACAAATTCAGAGCCAAAGTCCTGTCATGCTTTCCTACCTTGTTTGGTTGTCTTTTGGGGATTCCATTCCTGCTTGGTTTTTCTTTAAAAAAAAAATTCTGACTTGTTTAACTCTATTTTTCCCGATCTAGATGCCAATAACTTAATCATCCAGTAAATTATTCTGAGGAGCATTTACATGGGGATCCCCCATTCCACCCCACCCCTCCCCCCCAACGATGTTTCTCATAAAAGTTAATTCCCTACTTTACTTAATATCACTTCCAATATTCCCATCCATTCTGTCTCCACTCAAACATCCTGCTGCCCTGTTGTCCTTCACTTTTGGAGTCATCTATTGATTTTGTACGCCAACATGGCAGAATTTTTATTTACCCTCTCTCTTTTCTCTGCTCCTTCCCTTCTATTCTATCCCCATACTCCTATACCCTCCCAATATTCCTCCCCTTCTCTTCCTTGTCCTACCATCATGCATTCTCTTATTTTCCTCGATTTACTCCCCACCTATACGTACACAATATAGAGATACCTGCATTCCTATCCTCTTCCCTTATGTTGTTTTTCTCAATGGTGGCATTTCCAGTTTCCTCTCTACACTGTGTACATGTAATAAATAGATGCCTTATGCCTTATAAAGGGGTGACATGATCACATCTATTTACAGAAGGAGGAGGTACTGCACGATTTGCTTGAACAACAGCATGGATACGGTGCATGGAAAGGTGAATTTAGAAGGCTCTTCCTAATGACCAGTGTGACCCTTTGTGAACCTCAATGAAAGCATCAGCAGACATTCCTGGTCCCTTTTCCTTCCTATATTACGCATTTTATCTTACACTAAATACACATGGCTTTGCAATCCACGATAGAGATCAAATTCAAATTGGAATACAAAATTTCCCCAAATGGGGAGGGTGAAAACCCCCTGCCAGGCCCTAGACCCCTACCCTCCCTGACCCTCCCTCCTCCTGCCCTCCCAGAACCCCACACTCCCTCGGTCGGTTTGCTCCCTCGCACCCCAGATCCTTTCCATCCTACTGCTTTTTCTTCTCTCAATGTTAGTGACTATGCAGACGACTTAGTCCAGTCCACTGAGTGGGTGTGGGATGATTAGCATCCGCAATCCGGCATGGTGATCGCTTGGACTTGAACCGTCATTTGGGTGGCAGGTGCGAGGGAGTCCCAGCACATTACAAAGCCGGCTCAGACTTTCCACCAAAGCATGGTGGCGCCTGCCTTCGCGATTTGCTTTATACACATCCTTAAAAGCAAATAATAACAGGGTTTTTTTTCACAATGTTGCGAGATTCCCAAAATTACTCGGACAGAGACCCTTATAATCATTCATGACATCGGTTTTCTAGTTTGGTCCCCAGTCAAGTTTTTAAAGGGAAAATAGTTGGAAACAGATGGCTGCCTCTATCTCTTCCAAAAAAATAAAAAATAACCTGCATAGCATTTGAAGAAAAACATACTTACTGCCAATGTGCATCCGTAAGGGATCGATCGTGGTTATAAAGCTCGGATAGATTCCAATTGCACTTTATACCAGAGGCCTGAGGCCTATACCATTACAGGCCTGTGACACGATTGGCTCCAACCTTTCGGTGTTTGATGATTATTTCAACAGTCCCATTGGTAGTTTTACACTGATATGAAGGGAAAAGTTGTAGGGAGGGAATGGCAATCGTGAATATGACTGATCCGACAAAGTCTTTGGCTTCGCACAAGACCAACATGGCGGCCGAATGATGATATTTAATATCGTCTAGTTACGTGCTCCCAACATCTTTCGGCAGCACATAACCAGACAATATTAAATTCACATGATATTTAACTGTTCTTTGCATAATATTGTTGAAGTCACATTTCACATTATGTGTAATTTCCATGGGCACCTGCTAGTTTCATATAATACAGGTACAATCTGATAGATGCGGTCAACGCTGAACGAAGGGGTTGAAGATTGAGCTATGGCGAAAACATGGGAGCCGAGCCAAGTTAATAATATGTTCCTTGACAAGGAACTACAATTCTGACCATCAAATACCGGCGATATGGTTGCCAACATATTGTTGCTTGTCCATGTTATAGCATTTTTAAACGCTGGGGGTTCGAATGTTGCAGGACCTTGCAGATTCATGAGGGATGCTCCAACCATTACGCCAGAGTCTGGTTGAGTTTGTTGACAAACAGCCCTGAAAACTAAGGTATCACAAGGTAATATAAACAACAACCCACATCCCAACACTTCCACGACTGCAGGTAGTGCTAAACCTACGGGTTGACTCCAAGAAATGAATCTAATGAATCTAAGCTTCTATTTTCGAAAGGTACCACACATACCGTGGGATCGATAACGTCCACAAACTCGATGCAGATGGGACAGTTTAGATCAGTGTTTCTCAACCTTTTTTTGTCCCACACCCCCACTTTGATTTTCAAAAAAATCGTACGCCCCACCATGATTGGAGACACTACAGTATATACTACATATGTATTCAAAAGGCTTTATTAAAACTTTATTGCAAATTTTATTCAATTCCTACTCACCTCAATGGGAGCCCTGCCCTTGACGCTGGCTGCAGATTTGTTTGATTCGAGGAACCAATTTTGTCACTTTCAGCCTCAAATCACCACGTTTTGTCATTTCCAGTCGATTTTTCTTAGCTTGCAGCAGCAAATCGGTAACAACACTAAATCCACATTCGACTAAATAAGATGATGGAAAATTTATCAATACTTCCCTTGCCAAAAGTAGTCGAGTTTGGGTATTTCTTTTCGCCCTCCTCAGACAGCCACATCATGGTTCCTTTGATCTTGAAAAGAGTTTTTAGTTGTGACGCTATGAGGCATCGGTCGCAGATTCAAACTTTTGAAAATTTGAAAGTGCAAAGCTATGAAAGCGATCATATATTGATTCATTAATTCTGAATCCTCATGCCCCACCAAAATATTGCCATGCCCCACCTTGAGAAACATTGGTTTAGACCTTACAATTACCACCCAAAAAATGTAGTGCCCCCCCTCCCTTCCCCGCTGCTGCCACCCACCTTTAAACGGCTGCGGTGTTGCGTGATTACAGCTTGGGCAGCCTACCTGCACACCCTGGATGAGGATTTACCAAAAGCAAAACTTACTACCGGCAGTTGTTCTGCTCTCAGGGATATCCTTGCTGGAGTGATCCAGAATAATGGCAGGGCTTTGCAAGATGGAACACACATTAAGATATTAAAGTGCCCCGGTGGATGATTGTGCCTTGGCTGATCCATCGCTAATCTCAAGCCCAATCAGGCTTAATTCCTTCTCATTTACCGTCCGACCTACAGTGACACTCATTTCACAAACTCAGTGTCGCTCTGCAGTCGTTCCTTCAAACTTTCCTTCAGCAGGTCCATTGTCCAGGGACATTCCCGATGGATTTTGATGAGCGACACTTTGTTGTCAGGAGTATTGAGAATGCTTGGTTGTGAAAGTTTACGATTTTCTGCCGAAATTGATTTCCGTCGATTCATTCATGATGCAAGCCTGGAAGGATGGCCGAGAGGTCCGCACCGTCTAGCCTGGGTTCGAATCCCGACCCAGGTATAAACCGTCATCCCGGTGTTTCACGGGCAGGGTGATTCATCGACGTGTGTGTGCACCGTCCCTCGGATGGACGTTAAAATGGGTGTCCCGTCAGTCGGCAGTAGTTGGTGGACGTTAAAGATCCCACGGTGTTCTTCATGAAGGGTCGGCGAGCTGTCGCCGGCACCGTGAACGTGCTCAATGCTGCTTAATTCCTGTGTCAAAACCCATTAATAACTACACCTGTGTCAAAACGGACTTGTATCTATCTATAATTCCAGCAATGTGTGTGTGTGTGGGTGTGGTGTCTGTCTGTCTGTCTGTCTGCGACCGCCGTTTCTCAACAACCGCCGGTCCGATCTGATTGAAACTTGCCAGGAATATTGCCGGGGACCTGAGGATGTGCCTTTTCAAGGTTTGATATTAATCGATAAGCGGTTCCCAAGTTACAGCCATTTATCTGTCAACCAATGACAAGACACGGTGCTATGACATCACGAATGACGTCAGAATTAATGTTTATTTATTTATTATTATTTTTTTGCACGATTGACGTCACAATTCTTCTTCTTCTCGTTTGGTATGACGTCACAATCGACGCTGGGGACTGAGGATGTGCCTTTTCAAGGTTTGATATCGTTCTTCATCCGTTTCAGCTGTTTCCCAAGTGTTTCCCAAGGTTTGATATCGTTCTTCATCCGTTTCAGCTGTTTCCCAAGTGTTTCCCAAGTTTGAAAGCTGTTTTTCCTAAGGTTTAAATTAATTGTTCAAATTATTAATTAATCCCAAGGTTTGAATTTCCCAAGGGAAACAGCTGTTTCCCAGGGTTTGAAAGCTGTTTTTTCCCAAGGTTTGATAAATTGTTGTGCTTGGTAGACATTTGTGAATACATTTACAGAGAGGAGGGGAGAGAGGGGCGAGAGAGGGGGGCGTCACAATTCAAGAGAGGGGGAGAGAAAGGAGGGGGTGAGAGTGGTGGCGAGAGAGAGGGGCGAGAGAGAGGAGGGGCGAGACTAGGGGGGAGAGGGGGGGCGAGAGAGAGGGGGCGTCACAATTCTTCTTCTTCTTCTTCGTTTGATATGACGTCACAATTGACGCTGGGGACCTGAGTATGTTTCCCAGGTGTTTCCCAAGTTATGGCCATTTATGGTACGGTTGGTCCGATCTAATTGAAAAAATGCCCCAATCCAGTCGTCGTTTACGAGAGCGAAGGAACAAAGCTGCACCTACGGGCACGCACTAGTCTATCTATAATTCCAGCAATCTCTGTGTGTGTGTGTCTGTGACCGCTGTTTCTCGACAACCACTGGTCCAATCTAATTGAAACTTGCCAGGTATATTGCTGGGGACCTGAGGATGTGCCTTTTCAAGGTTTATATTAAATCGGACAAGTGGTTCCCAAGTTATGGCCATTTATTTACCAAACCAATGACAGTACGCGGTGCTGTGACATCACGATTGACGTCACAATTCTTCTTTTTTTTTCCTTTTTTTTGCACGTACGGCCACGCACGTGCGGGTCCACACTAGTCTTAGAAACCCACTCAAAATCCCATAAATTTACGTTTTGGTGAATGCACAAGGTGTGTGTGTGTTCACGTACGTTGCAGGTATGTGCTTTCCACCTTTTACACAGGTACACACACCGTTTTTTCGAATTTTTTCTCCTTACAATAATTATTATAGTTATTTATTTAATGGTTACGGCTATTACTAATACATTACATAAACATATAAAAGGATGTTGTAAGTGTTACGAATTAAACAACACGCTCTACTTCGGAGCGCCATCATTTTGCCTTTCTTGTGGTGATTTGTAAACATGTTTGATAATGTCGGATCTCGGGTTTCCGGTTCCGGTTGTAACCGGAAGTGACGAGGGGAAAGGAAGTGTTCACCGATTCTGAAGGCCTCGGGCGTCTTTTCCTTGTACGGTAAGAATTAATTTTTTTTGTCATGTTAACCTCAAAGTAGTTGTGTACCTAAAATAAGAACTTTATTAACGAGTGAGTGACTGATTTTCTGACCGTCTTGATCATCAACGAGGCTGCATTCTTCATTGAGGTTTCAACCCCTTCAGTCCAGAACCTCTCCGAACATTGGGTCCACATCTTTAAATCCACGACCTCAGCTGTGTTTATGCTGTCAGTCAACCCAGCAATACAATGTCATTTTGAAACATTTTACTTATTGGTTCGCGGGCGCCAGCAGTGACCACTATTTTCGTTGTGTCTATGGGTCTGTCTGTCTGTTGGGTGGTCGCTAGACTACCATTATTCTCAGTTTTCCATCTGTTGGATTCGCTATATATGAAAGATATCCTTATTGTCGGGTTTCCGTCTCGTGCTGTGTGTGTGTGTGTGTGTGTGTGTGTGTGTGTGTGTGTGTGTGTGTGTGTGTTGTGTATGTGTGTCTGCAACGCGAGGCTCCACAGCACGAACCAGCGAACCAATTTCGATGAAACTTTGCCAACAGGTGGAATATATACTGGGAATGTGCGTGTTTGAATTTCGTTGCCTAGCAACCACCCGTTGCTGTGCAGCGGCCGAAAAACCGCGTACAGTATTTTCAATACTTGTCCTTCAGTTTTGAATGTAGAGAAACGAGACTTCGGAATTAAACACTTCGAGATATTTAGAAAATTTTACTCGAGCCGATTTTTGATTGAGGTTTTATTTTTCAAATGGTAGTCCTTCAAAAATCGGGTGTCTATTTACCGTTATTTAAGGTGTGTATACAGTGTTGTAAGGAACTACACCGTCGTTCACCTTCGATCTCTCCTCGATCCAAACATTATTGACTAAAGTGAAAAGGATCCAAAATAAATGGAATCACCGGCATTTCTGTCTTTGTGGATTTCTAATAATATAATATGTTTATTTATTTACCGAAAACGATTCCACGACCCACACTCCGCCTCCAATTATTTATTTATTTTCCGTAAACGATTCCACGATCCACACACCACCTTCAATTATTTATTTATTTTCTGAAAATGATTCCACGACCCACACACCACCTCCAATTATTTATTTATTTACCAAAAACGATTCCCCAACCACACACCACCTCCAATTATTTATTTATTTACTGAAAACAATTCCACGACCCACACTCCGCCTCCAATTATTTATTTATTTACCGAAAACGATTCCACGACCCACACACCACCTCCAATTATTATTTATTTACCGAAAACGATTCCACGACCCACACACCACCTTCAATTATCTATTTATTTACCGAAAACGATTCCACGACCCACACACCACCTCCAATTATTTATTTATTTACCGAAAACGATTCCACGACCCACATACCACCTCCAATTATTTATTTATTTACCGAAAACGATTCCACGACCCACACACCACCTCAAATTATTTATTATTTAAAGTGGGAGTGGCGTAGGAAAGTGGGCTGGCTTATGAAAAATATTGTGTGGCTCAGGAGGTGTGGTCAAACAAGAGCATTGAGAGAAGTTTATCGGGTTTTGTGTGGTGTGCGCGTGTGTGCGTGCGTGCGTGCGTGCGTGCGTGTGTTTGCAATGCGAGGCTCCACAGCACAAACCAGAAAACCGATTATTTTTCAAATGGTAGTCCTTCAAAAATAGGGTGTCTATTTACCGTCATTTTTTATGAGGAGTGCCAGTTGGCAAAATACGCAATAGGAAAAATCTTGCCAGGTAGAGGAACAATTGTATGTGAACCAATACGTCTTGGCAATGAATCTTCGTCGGTGGATCGGTCAGAATGAAAAGCATCGTATCCAGCGCTTCGATCCTAGCGAATCCCTCGTCGCCTAACGGCTTGTCTGTATGTTTGTTTGTCTGTATGTAAGGACAGCTCTGGAGGCCAGAGGAGTCAACCGATTTTGATGAAACTTGACAGGTAGGTTCATACCACGATCTAGTTCTATGCTTTTGAGCACCGTTGCTATGGACACCACCGTTGCCTAGCAACGGGACTTTAAAATTTTTGAAAAATCCTAAAAAAAAAAAAATTCGAAAATCCAAAATCGGCTTCCAGGCTTTATGCGCACTATAATCAACCTCTTTGTCAAAAAATTTCAGCCCGATCCGTCAAAAACTGTATGACTAGTATGCAATTATGTAGCGACCACCATGTCGCCTACTGGCTTGTTTTACTTAATTATTGGTTCGCGGGCGCCAGCAGTGACCACTATTTTCGTTGTGTCTGTCTGTCTGTTGGGTGGTCGCTAGACTACCCTTATTCTCAGTTTTTCCGTCTGTCTGTATGTTTGTATGTTTGTTTGTTTGTTTGTTTGTATGTAATGGACAGCTCTGGAGGCCAGAGGAGTCAACCGATTTTGATGAAACTTGACAGGTAGGTTCATACCAGGATCTAGTTCTATGCTTTTGAGCACCATTGCTATGGACGCCACCGTTGCCTAGCAATGGGACTTTGAAAATTTGAAAAATCCTAAAAAAAAAAATTTCGAAAATCAAAAATCGGCTTGCAGGCTTTTATGCGCACTATAATGAACCTCTTTGTCCAAAATTTTCAGCCTGATCCGTCAAAAACTGTATGACTAGTATGCAATTATGTAGTGACCACCCATGTCACCAACCTGCTTGTTGGATTCGCTATATATGCTAGATATCCTTATTTCGGGTTTTCCGTCTGTGTGTGTGTGTGTGTGTGTGTGTGTGTGTGTGTGTGTGTGTGTGTGTGTGTGTGTGTGTGTGTGTTGTGTGTGTGTTGGTGTGTGTCTGCAACGCGAGGCTCCACAGCACAAACAGCAAACCGATTTCGATGAAACTTTGCCAACAGTGCCATATGATCTGGGAATGTGCGCATTTGAATTTCGTTGCCTAGCAACCACCCGTTGCTGTGCAGCGGCCAAAACCGCGTACAGTATTTTCAATACTTGTCCTTCAGTTTTGAATGTAGAGAAACGAGACTTCGGAATTAAACACTTCGAGATATTTAGAAAATTTTACTCGAGCCGATTTTTGATTGAGGTTTATTTTTCAAATGGTAGTCCTTCAAAAGTAGGGTGTCTATTTACCGTCATTTTTTATGAGGGGCTTAGGAAAGTGGGCGGAGCTTAGGGAAAGTGGACGTGGTTGATGGAAAGTGGGAGTGGCGTAGGAAAGTGGGAGTGGCGTAGGAAAGTGGGCGTGGCTTATGGAAAGTGGGCGTGGCTTATGAAAATATTGTGTGGCTCAGGAGGTGTGGTCAAACAAGAGCATTGAGAGAAGTTTATCGGGTTTTCCGTGTGTGTGTGTGTGTGTGTGTGTGTGTGTGTGTGTGTGTGTGTGTGTGTGTGTTGTGTGTGTGTGTGTGTGTGTCTGCAACGCGAGGCTCCACAGCACAAACCAACAAACCGATTATTTTTCAAATGGTAGTCCTTCAAAAATAGGGTGTCTATTTACCGTCATTTTTTATGAGGAGTGCCAGTTGGCAAAATACGCAATAGGAAAATCTTCCAGGCAGAGGAACAATTGTATCTGAACCAATACGTCTTGGCAATGAATCTTCGTCAGTGGATCGGTCAGAATGAAAAGCATCGTATCCAGCGCTTCGATCCTAGCGAATCCCTTGTCGCCTACCGGCTTGTCTGTCTGTTTGTGACTCTCTCCAGAGCATAGCTCCGTGACGTTTGATGCGATCTTGATGAAACTTGGACACAAGCTAGATATCATGGTCTAGTTGTGTCTTTTTGTATGAGGGGCGTCCCACGCCCCTTGTGGGCGGAGCCACGCCCACTTAAACTTTTTATTTATTTTTATTTTTTCTCTCGATTTTTTTCTCACAATTTCATTTCCTAGAAGCTGTGCGTAATGTCCATAAGTACAACATATAAACAAGCAGTCATAGACTGGTACTTACGAAATTGTCAACTTGACCTCTGACCTTGTCTAATAAAAGCTGTCTCGAGAGAAGGTAGCGACGCAAACCAGAAGTTTCTACGATGATTCTGTACCAAACCATCAAAAATCGAATGTTTGACCTCACTGTGACCTTGACCTTTGACCGATTTTGACCAAAATCTAATCAGCGCTAGCCATCACCCTCCTGAATCACGTGGTGTAATTTGACATTGGTAGCTTCTTCCGTTCTCGAGTTATCGTGCCTACACACAAACACACACACACACACACACAAACAGAGGACGGAAGTCATCAATATACTTACGAAATCTTTAGATTTCGTAAGTAAAAATCCGATTTGATTTGGTCAATTTTGACGGAAGAGATAGGTTTTTATGGTAGGGCTTCCTCTAAAGCTTCCACTAACTTAATTGTACCTATCGTGGCATTGTTCAATAATGGCCGCGAACCATCGTCGCCTCCCGGCTAGTACTTAATAGCTTTATGTATAGATGTTTAGTGTTTGCCTTCCTTGCTGGAGAGGGTTTCATACTGTATATTGAAACGACCACTTGTTATCTTCTTTCTGATGATGATGATGATGTTGTATTGCTGGATGTTTGGGGGATTGGGACGAAGAAGGAGTCGAGATGCCATTGTGTGGAGTCGGAGATATGTGAATGATATGTGCTGTGGAATAAACAGACTCGTACCTTGCAATCAATCGCATTGTTTAGCGTCTGTTGAGCGACATAACCCCACTCCCGCTCGTGTCCTATCGGACTCGAACCTGCTGTTGCTGCAGTTAACACTCCATAAGACTCCCTCAACATGGAGGTTTTAATTTAAATTAGAAAGTACCAAACGGTGGCTCCGAATAAGGTTATAACCCTCAATTTGGTTACACATCCCGTAAACCTAACTCACGTGTGTCTGCTGGCAATTTACTCGCTCACAGAGAAAATGATCACACCCAGGAACCAAAAGGAATGATAAATAATGACGTTTAATTAAAAAAAAAAAGTGAATCGAACAAGCTAGGGAACAGAGCACAAGATACAATAACTGCTACAGAGGAATTTGTGAAGAGGAAGAGGACATCACAGGAAAATCAACCACACATCCAACTGTCAGGGCACTCGGTAGAGCGCATACCTCCACCAGGCTGAACAGTTTCCGTTGTGGATCGCTCTGATACGCTGGATCTGGATTTGAACCTGAACCAGAATTAAATTAGCTTGTTCTTGTCACCTCCCGACTCATCATCCATCTAGTTTTGTCGGAAGTCCACAACTTCTGAAATATGCTATATCTCGTTTTGGCACCATCTCTCAATGGTGAAGAATCGCTGAAATTTTTTAACATTCTCGTATCCAGATTGGATCTTCACCAAAATTGAATCAATTCGTCCTTGTCGCACACCCAACCTGTCCACCAAGATTCAGCCAATCCGCTCACAAACTTTTGAGATGTCTGTTCCGACGGGGGTGAAAACATAACGTCCGTCCACCTTCGGTGGCGGAGATAATATAACTATAAAAATACCGTCTCTCTCCAAATAAACGTCAGTGTGTTTATGTTTAGCTCACCTGGAATTTAGTTCGGGGAGCTTATGGGTTTGGCGTGTCGACCGTCTGTCCGTCGCACACACTTGCAACTTCTCTGAACTACACAACAATCCAATGAAACTGGCCGACAAACTTCGCACGTTGTACCAAAATACAAAATTTGTTCACAGCATTAAAAAGAACATTGGGTCTACGGGGTTGCGCCCCCCCCCCAATTTTTTTTAGGTATTTGCTCTTCTTCTTCGAAGCCACAACTATTATTATTATTATATTTTTTTGAAAGTGCGAATTTTTTTTTTTTAAAGTACTCCTGTAGATTAAAAATTGGAGTCTTGGGTTGAAGGGGTGGGCTTGCCCCTCAAATCAGGCATTTGCTTTCTTCTCAGAAACCATACACACAATTTTGATGAAACTTGACCACAACCTTAATCACCCGTGATGTTCTGAAGTTTGTTCACGGCATTAAAAAAAATCCATAGGTATTTACTTTCTTCTCCATCACATATTTTGTGGGTCATCCACGCCTACCAGTAGTTCCCTGGTTTTCGTATCCAGCCGCTACCAAGTGAACACCTCGGGGTATTAACCTTATTTTTCTTCATACGATAGTCATTTATCACACTTATCCCTACCACATTACATGAACTCAATGGAGTGACCGCCATCACACGTTGACTCATCGGTCACGGCACTATCAACACTCTTTCTCCTGCAAATCGAGCTCTTCCACTGCCACGTTTTTCTGTACGACGAGCCATGCCAACCCATCGCTTCGCTGATGGGTTTAATCAAGAGACAGCATGTTGCGCTTTACAAACATATTGCATGTCTATCTGTGAGTCTCAATAAGGATGTAAAATGAGGTGAAACACGAAAAAAAGGATCTTTTATAACACGTCATTGTTGCTGTTGTGTTTTATTTGTTCCAAGTAAATTGATTATTCGCTTTCCAACTGTACCATTTTATTATTCTACAACAGCAAGAACCCTTTAAACTAAAATTAACTGCCCTGGGGCATTTATTGTAGTTGGGGAGGGGATATTTTTTTCAACTCTCCCTTCCAGGGAGTGCACTTATTGGAGGAAATTATAGTTGGTCTCTAACAGTCCAACGCCAGCCACTAACGAGGCATCTTCCATCGTGCAAAGTCCTTCCTTGGCTCACCGGAACTCCTATCCACCTACAAGACTCATCCACAGCTTGATGGAATACTGCTTTCCTCTCTTGACTGGCACCCTGCCTCACACCTTGCTCAGCTTGAGGCCGTGGAAACCAAAGCCATCAAGATTATTGGAATCTCCCGTGATGAAGATGAGTCTATGGGCTTATCACTTCGCCATCACAGACAGGTCGCTCTCTGTTTTCTACTGCCTCCTTTCTGGTCTTGCAACCTCTTCGCTTTCAGTGCTTTGTACTCACCCCTCAGGTTTCTGCAGGGTGCATGCAGTCCACCATCTACATCTTTCTGGTAAATTTCCTAAAATCCATAAGCACTGCTCACCTCCACTCGGTCACTCCTCTTTCAGTTCATCACCATCTTAGATCATCCCACATCCAAAACCATGATCTTTTAACCATCCCACCAACCCCCAAATTTCCAGTTTTTCCTTCCTGAGAGTTTGCTCCTGTATCCATCTTGTCCGCTCCATGCGTCTTCTCCTACACCTCATTCTTACCTACATCCCATGTTTGTCCATCTCCATCTCTTTTCTTCCCTCAACCCTGCTGTTGGGGTTTCCCCCAACTCTTTCTGCTGTTCCTTTTGTTCTATTGTGTCCTGATCCATTCTGTGTTCGAGCTCTTCCACGAGCCTTGACTCTGCATAAAAAATAGAAGAAGGAAAAAAAACAGGAACCTCACCTTGATGTATCGGTACACTCATGGTTACCCACTTGAGTTTACACGTTGATTGGCCGGATTCAAAAGAGATAGAGAAGTGTGTGGTATTCGGTCTGGAGGACTGTTGTTGTCGAGTTGGTGAGGAGAAAAGGAAAAGGGTAATTAATGAAGTAACACATATATGAGCTGAGTTTGTGTCTTGGAGTGGTATGTGGTCTGCTGGTGGATTGTGGGTCTGTGGTGATGGCTTGTATGGGTTCTGTGGGGGATATTGTTGGTCTGTTGGTGGATATTGTTTGGTCTGTGGGTGGATATGTTAGGTCGTGGGTTGTGGATATGTTGGTATCTGTGGTCGTGGATATGTTGTCTGTGGCAGTGGGTTGATATGTTGGTCTTGTGGGTGGAGTTATGTTGGTCTTGTGGGTGGACATATGTTGGTCTGCTTGGAGTGGATATGTTGGTCTGTGTCTCGTGCTGGATATGTTAGTTCTTGTGGTTGGATGTGATGTGCATGTGTCTGTGGGTGGATTGTGGGTCTGTGGGCTGGATATGTTGGTCTGTGGGTGGATCTGTGTTGTCTGTGGCGGTTGTGGATTGTGGGTCTGTGGGCTGGATATGGTGGTCTGTGGTTGTAATGTTGGGTCTGTTGGTGTGGATTGTGGGTCTGTGCGGTGTGGATGATGTGGCTGTGTGGGTCGTAAGCGCCACCAATTCTCCAGGCCATGCCTTCTCGCTCCTTTTCTCTCCAGCCGTCCAGAAATTGCTGCCATCTTTTCGCTCTCCACATAGCTCAGATTGTTTTTTATTTATTTTATTTTTTTCTGTTGGAGTACTTGCTTGAGTGCTTTAAGCCCTTAGCGAGTGCTCTACAAGAAACTTGGAAACTGAACACACCCAGATTCATTACATGGCGACGAGGATAAACATCTATATCATCACTTCTTTCAGCCACATCGAATGCTGCTAAACACTTTGTCAGACCTAAAGAAATATTTCACAATAGTCATCCAAGAGTCCCTTAAAAAAGTCTTTACAATACATCCTTATATTCTAAATAATACATTGATTGCGGTGTTCGTTACTTACTTCGGCTCACCCCAGCCTCCCGTTATAGTTACGGTTATTTGCGCCACCATGCAGGCATCATCTGTTATGGATTTAACATGGACCCAAAAAAAAATTCACGCATTATTACCCCTGATTTCCCGCCCCTGGCATCTAGGTTACGCCGGCATGCCCTTCCTTGACGCAACCCTCGGGCCATACGAGGCGCGATCCATGAAAAACAGACGGAAACGGCAGGGGGAAAGGAACCTAAGGCAACTCCCGCGTTTCGCCATGATTCCGGGGAACGCGCTCCTCCTACCCTCACCAGATAGCATTCCAGCGGAGCCCAGTTTGCAGATGTTAAACACTTCCTTTCCCTCGCACTCCAGGTACAACCGGGAACCGGTGCCGTCCTCAAGCAACGGTAACCATACCCCCCAACCCGAAAAGCTCCCGACCTATTTATCAAACACTCGATTGATTAGACACAGGATCAACCACAAGAAGAAGTGCAAATTACAGATGGCATGCTTGCGGCACCGCCACTGCCTCCGAACCGCAGTCCGGTTTATCTCTATTCAAAACATACCATAGAATTGTAGGATATACAGTGCTATAGTGGCGAGGTTTTAATTGATACGATTATAAACTCATTTTCTTAACTCCACCAACATCCACTTTACTAAGAGTGTCCGATGATTATATCTGTTAATATGTTTATTCATTAGTGAATTAGCGCCTGTAACCATTAAATAAGATTATGCAACGGTGAATAATAAATAATTAACTTCTATATCGTTATACACGTGTCTTGGTCAAGCCATAAAGTCGATTAAAGTAGACATAGAGATCTACCAAGCAAAACTAATATAATCCGGCGAGACGCGAAGTTGGAGGGTTACAATACATTCCATTATTTCTTCTTTTTAAACATACAATATAGGATATATCTAAGCAAGACAATTAACCTCTTTAGCCCCCTAAGAGTACCATTTTCATTACAATATGTTCACAATCCTCATTGCACATTGCATTATATAACTAGAACGGCACTTGGTAGACGCACAGTCGCACACCTCCGTCAGGCTGAACAGTTTACGTTTTGTATCCCACTGATAGGTCGGATCTGAATCCTGGCCTGAACCAAAATCTAATCAGGTTGTTCTTGTCACCGAACCAACCCATCCACCAAGTTTTGTCATAACTCGTCCACAACTTTTTAAGATATCATGTTATACATAGTTTTTGGCTCTGTCGCTCAATGGTGAAGAATCGGTTGAAACATTAAAAAAAAAAAATTTTTTAATCGTATCCGAATCCAGATCTTCACCAAAATCGAATAAATTAATCCTCGTCACACACCCAACCTGTCCACCAAAAAAAAAAAATCGGCCGAATCAGTCCATAACTTTTTGAGATATTGTGTTCACTTACAGATGGACAGACAGACAGACAGACAGACAGACAGACAGACAAACAGGCAGGGGTGAAAATATAACCTCCATCCACCTTTGGTGGTGGAGGAAATGATACATATGTATAATATGTTATCTTGCATTAGCAATGAAAGTGAAAACACACACACCACACCTACCCATTTTTGACGCTGGCCTCGGACATCGTGTTCTGCTTTCATATTCTTCTTCTTCCTCCTTTTGTTTCTGGAGCCTGTGTTTGCTGAGTGCTGGCATGTTTATTCAGCAGGCATCTGTCCGACAGCCCAGCGTGCCGTTCTGTTCCCTGCACTCATTTTCTCTTTGTTTGCTCTGCTCCGCTTTTTAAATTGCGCTCGCCCACAACCTTCCGGTCGATATTCCAAAAAGCTATACATGTAATAAGCTCAGTGTGAAGCATGTTCACCATGTGTACGAGTTAAGGTAAAGTAGGAAAAAAAGTGTGAGATGAACTTATTAACAATCAGCATCAGACTGTCTCCTGATCAGCTTAACACTCCAGTAGTAAAATACCTGTGTGGTGCGGTACCTTCATCATGCAGGCATGTGTTGTATCTGGCTTCTTCGAAGGGTAACCAGATCGCACGGGTGTGTATCTTGTAGCCACAGGAAGTTGAAATGAATGCCTACTTATTAATGTTTTGTGTATAGGGAATTTTTTTCTTTGAAATATCGTTTTAAACCTTTTACAGGAATGGATAAATCCTGCAGGAGCTGGTTCCGCAATCACCTGCACACCCTCCTCCAATAGCTTTGCTTCTAATATACTGGTAGGTGATTGTCTATGGCTCGTTTTTCACATTCTCATCTATTTATGCTTATTGTGACGACATGATGGAATTGCTGCCGAGGGCTTAAAGCATGACATATTTTACGGGCATTTTTTATTTTGGTATGCTGAGTCAAGCTTCCTGGAAGAGCTACTGCACTGAATGGATCAGGGCATACCAGAACAAAAGGGACAGGAGGGGGAGAGAGAGAGAGGAGAGAGAGAGGAGAGAGAGAGAGAGAGAGAGAGAGAGAGAGAGAGAGAGAGAGAGAGAGAGAGAGAGAGAGAGAGAGAGAGAGAGAAGAGAGAGAGAGAAAGAGAAAGAGAAAGAGAAGAGAAAGAGAAAGAAAAGCATTGGAGTTGAAGGGGGAAACTACGACGCAGTGGGTGTGAGGAGGAATTGGGGGCAGGAAAGGACGCATGGGCTGGACAAGATGGATACAGAAGGAAAAGCAAAGAATGGAAGGAGGGGTTGGGGTGGGGTGTGGGGGGAGTACTAATGAGGGCAGAAGAAAAAGTCATGGTTTTGGATTGGGGTCTGGAGATGATCTGAGATGCTGGTGGACAGCTGTCTTGCTCGAGGGAAGAATAAGATTGGTGGTCGTATGGCAGCTTAGCTGCCGGGGTAACTATCATTTCTTGAAGCGCGACTGTGTCACTGATGCAGTGCCCCTCTACCAGTACACACACTGGAACTGGTACTCATTTCACCGACCTCGGAAGGATGACGGGCTGAGTCAACCCCTGGTGTATTAATTCAGCGGCCGAGGGGCTTGAACTCAGGACCCTAGGATCCCAAGCCGCCACCCAAACCACTGAGCCAACACCAGGCTAGAATAAGATTGAAGAGAATGTGGAAGTTGGTCCCTACAGGTGGGAAAAAAAGAGGAACAAATGAGTGGAAGTGAGCAGTGATCCTAGATTTAGGTAATCTCACCAGAAGGGGATTGATGGTGGACCGTGCCTGCCCTACAGAAACCTGGGGTGGACAAAGCATGGAAAGAGCAAAGGGCGCAAGACCAGAAAGGAGGCGGTAGAAGATAGAGAGACCACCAACCTGTCTGCAATGGGAAAGTGATAAACCTATAGACTCAGCTTCATCACATGAGATTCCAGTGATCTTGAAGGCCTTGGTTTCCATTGTGTCAAGCTGAGCAAGGTGTGAGGCAGGGGAGCCAGCCAAGCTGGGGATGAAGGCCTTGCAGGTGAATCAGGTGTGCCAAGGAAGGACTTTGTACAACGGAGGATGCCCAGTTTTGAGGACTGGCTTTGGAGGCCAACTTTGAAATGTGATTTGCCCAAGAAAGATAATGGCTGAAAGTGAGACCCAGGACTTTGAATGACTGAGCTTCTTCAAGGCGATTGTTAAGAAAGTAGATGGAAGGGTTTGCTAGACAGTCCTTTAGGAGAGAGATAGTGAGAGTGTGAGATTTGTCAAGATTGAAAGACATATTCCAAGTGTTTGACCAGTTTGCGACTTTGCCAAGGGCTGAAGAGCGGGAAGAGACTGCAGCTTGCATATGTGAAGGATGAAGGATGTCATGGCAGAGGGTGGAGTCATCAGTAAATACATAAAGAGGATTTTCCAGATTCAGAGAGATCATTTATGAAGATCAGGAATAGGACTGCACCCAGAACACTGCCTCAGGGCTCTCCAGCCTTGACAGGGAGAGGAGATGAAAGGATTCCATTAAGAGCTACGTGTTGGCTACAACAGTAGAGAAAGTCAGTAGGCCATGTGTGGAGTTGGCCTGAGATGAAATTTACGAACAGTTTTGTAATTTTTCCTGGAATGTTGGCTTCAAGTTAATCAGAAGGCAATAATTCAACCATCCAGCCCACCTAGAGGGTACTAAACATTTTCATGAGTGAGTGAGTGAGTCATTAAATCTGTGGTTAGAAAGATGCACAGTATAGATGCATATACATATAATATATGCTTACACATTGCAAGCAATAACATATCGTGATTTCCCATTGTCTCGGATTGCTCACCTACAGTGAGAACAAGGCTGTACTTATTTTCGGATATTTTCATTTACGGATGATTTCCGACAGTTCTGTGATTTTTCCCGGTGTACGGCTTCGATGCCCATCGGCATGTGAAATTTCAGCTTTCTACGTCACCCGGAAGATCCTGAACATTAACATCAGTCAGTGAGTCAGCGAGTGGTTAGAATGAGTTTTATATTTATTGCAGGGTGTGCTTACACATCGTGTAAGCTTACGAACCATGTTTCCCCTTTTGTTGCGGGTCACTCACCTGCATTTTTTTCCATTTATTTATATTTTCATCTATGGATGTTGTCCGACGATTCTGTTATTTATGTCCGGTGTACTGGCTTCGATGTCCATCAGCACGCAAAATTTCAGCTTTTTACGTCACCTGAAAGGTCTCGATCTCTAATATGCCAGTATGCCTGGTGCTAGCTTAATGGGTTGGGTTGTGGGCTTGGGATCCTATGATCCTGAGTTCAAACCCCACTTGGCTGTTGAATTAATACCTGGTGGGGTTGACTTTGCCTGTCATCCTTCCAAGGTCGGCAAAATGAGTGCCAGCATGCTGGTATACTGTGTCGGAGTGGCGACCCGTCCAGGATTGTGTCCAATAGCCAAGGAGACTGCTTCGGCAGCACCAACGCTCTGCACAGAGTATGGTCCCAATGGGTGGATGGATGTTAGTCAGTCAGTGCTTAGAAAGAGCTTTATATATCATATATATATATATATATATATATATATGTATGTATGTATGTATGAGCAGAAGTCCGCCCATGATATAAAATACTGGCACGATATAAAAAAAAACAAAGAAAGCCTTTTGTTTTTGTGCTGGTTAAAAGAGCTTGAGAATTTATAATTTGGAGGTTATATATTTCTTAACAGGAAAGAAAAAAAATTCGGGAGTGATTAAGGCAGCGGTTTGTAGTCGAAACACCACCCGGTTAAATTTTTTTTGTCTCATTGAGAAATTTATAGGTTTTCCAGATGTTTGGATGAATTTGAAGCAACTATTATTGAATAATTTTTTTCTCCCTGAGGAGCATTTCCGTTTTTCAGAGTCGACAGATGAACAGACACAGATAGATAGTATTAGCCTAATGTATTTAAATACCCAGACCCCAACATTTGCGGTTCCAACATTTGTGGGTTCCGTGTATTTGCGATTGATAATTTGCAACGTGCTCCGACATTCGCGGGAAATTTCCTCGTGTATCCGTGGTTTTCGCGGCTTTTTATTGATTTATTTATTTACTTTATTTATTTATCTATTTATTTTCACGAGTCACGAGCAGAACACAGTTCTAAAACACATATTGTTATGGTTGTGGGGATAGATTGAGGAATTTCATAGGAAAGTTAGGATAGTAGAGAGTTGCTTGGTCCGTGGATGTGTAGGACACATCTCAATGTAAATTAAGTAGGGAAACTTTGAGCTTAAGTGTAACATGTCACCACACGGGGGGTGGTGCTGTGTTAATCCGATAGGGATTAAGGCCAAGTTCTCCCAGTTTGTGATTACCCCCTGTGACCTATTCCTATGTTTTTGCATTTACAAGCCAGCCATGAAGGAGTTACGTTTTTGTAACAACAACCATCACAACCGAGCTGCACGACCAAGCAGGCAAGAGGCCCTGCCTTCCCGGGTTTCACGCCAGCAAGCCACGTCCGGATGTGGGTGGTTGATAGGCATGACATTGAAGGGAGATCAGAAGTGAATGCACGAGGGGCGTACGAGATCAGAAAGAAGAGGTTTTTTTTTGGTTTGGTTGGGTTTTGAGTTCGGTGTGTAAGGGACGCACGCGGTTGAGAGACGAGAGAGCTAGGAGATGGTGTGAAAGATCAGGGCATTATGGCTGGCTTTCCTTCAACGCATGAAGAAGACGGCACAATTCTCGTATTTGTGCTGAGGTGAATTGGTTCGCGTGGTGGAGCATAACACTGGCCATTGATTCTTGGTTGGGTTATATGAGACGGACCTCGAAGCCTCGTGTATGTCACCGAAGGGAGCAGCGTCATTCTGCAGAGAACAGTGTCGGCAAGCACGATTGACGAAGAAGCCGCACTGCGGTTCGTGAGCCCGGGCGTTGAATATCGCCTCACAAATTATCTCATGTACGTTTCCCACCCAGAGAGTGGCTCGGCGCCATTTTGGGTGTGTTTACCCCCGGACGAGCCCCCAGAATGTCTCTTGCTGGTTAGGTTAATCCCCCCAACCCAATTGTGTTGGACCGATGGTTAACACCAACCTGCCTGGATCGCCAAGCGGTTTTCCTTAGGAGGCGGACACGTGATCTTCAGAGATTATAGCGCGTGCGGGAGGGGCATTGGTGGCACTGGTGGAACGATGGAAGCACAGATGGATGCACAGAACAAGGGGTTTATACCTGAACCCCACGAAAAATACAAGGACACAACAACTTAAAATAAATGGGGATTTAATGAAAATAGAAGCATTTACAAGGGTATAAGTCAGAAAGTAATAATAACACATGAAGTAATTAAGGTCTAAAGTCAAGGCGCCTCTACACACAGACTTAAATACAGATGTGGGGAAAACGAGCAATAGAAAATCCTCCCTTTATTCTGGCACTGAGCTTTGTCCAGAGATAGTCTTCACTGAACTTTGCGATTGATGCATCTCATCCTGCGTGGGTCCGCGGACCAAGCAACTCTATACTCTCCTAACTTTTCTATGCAATTCCTCCATCTACCCCCACAACTGTAACAATATCTTCCACGAGCCACACACAAAGCAGCTGGATGTACGTACAGTAGAATACTGTATACAGTAGAATACTGTACGTACACAAAAAACATATCTTCCAAGAGCCGTGAGAATGACCTACTTCCTATACGTGTATTGTAGCTTCACGGGATAAACATAGTGTTGCGGGATGTCTCTTCAGTGTAACACGTCATTCCCCACGACACCATCCCCCGTGAGTTACTTCCAGAATGAAAACATTAACAGCATCTATTGATGTATCCAGTAATTACCAGGTCGCCACATCTGGACATTACACAATGGAAACATTCAATGCATCTTAGTGTAAATCAACATCTTGCTACAAACAGCACCATCTGAACTGTTACATTTTAAAAACGCTCAACCTAATCTGCCTGCAGATAGGAAAGATGTCATGTCCTGTGAGTAAAGGAATGGAAATGTTCAGCATATCTATTAGTGGATTTAGCAGCTAGCTACACACGGACTAACTACACAATGACATCACTCACCACATCTATTATCAGCTGCCAAATGCAGCATCACCTGTAAAAATCCCCCACAAACAATGCGCAAACTACTCACCGCATCCTGGATCACCATCATACTCGTCCCATTGCTCTAACCTGTGTATTGCTTCTCGCTCCGTTCATTCTTCGAAAATGGCTCCCAAGGATCGGGGATAACACTCAGAAGGGTATGTCGAAGTGGACCACTGATACGGGAGAAGGCAAAGCTCCCGCACGACCATCTCTCTGGTGCAAGCATGAGCACGGCAGGTACAAGGGGCACCTCCAGCCTGTTTATGGCGAGCAGGGGGGTGGTTCCACCGCTTCAAAGCGTGATATAATTTGTGCAATGTCAAGTTCATACGGGAGCATGCCTCCGTGGACCACGCCGCAGCCAAGGCATTCCCTACAGAACACGGGAGCTTCGTCGAGTATGAGGGGTACCTGCTGGAGCAGGTCTTTAACGCTAATGAGATCGGCTTGTTTTGGAAAAAGATGCCGAGCAGAACGTTCATCTTCCAGATGATTCAGAGCATTCAACCAGATGGCACGTGATGTGATCGGCAGGAAAATCGAAACATGTGTAGTGTGACGAGCACTCTGCCGATCTCCATTGAACACAGTCCCACACCCGATCACATCACCTGCCTTCTGGTTGAATGGTTTGCATTAGCAGGAACAATCGTCTGGGTGGCAGACGGATGGTTGTTCTGTGCAGATTATGTGGTTTTACCGTGTGAGACATAATCCGTGGCAATGCTCACCATAAGTCAGGAGGTGCGTCTGATGTATAAACGACGAATGTGGTCATTATTTGTTTGATACTTATCGGTATGCCATCCTGATGAGGACAAATAACCCCAAAATCCAGATCGATGGTTCCGTTTGATGTTTAACTGATGTTGACCACATAATCTTTGTCTATTTGACAGTCACTGGGCTGAGGCCTCTGTGTTGGAGGTGATGCTTTGGTTGTAGGATTGTGTCCAATGGGATTGGGGGGGGGGGTGCTCGTCACACTCCACATGTTTCGATATATATAATATATATATATATATATATATATATATATATATAGCCTGGTGTTGGCGTAGTGGTTAGGGTAGCGGGTTGGGATCCAAAAGGTCCTGAGTTCAAGCCCCGTTGGCCGCTTGAATTCATACAGTTTGGGATTTGGCCAGGTTCCAGCAGTAGTTCACCAACTCTTTGTGAAAGAACCACTGCGGGTTCTTTACCGTCCACCAACTAATGCCTGTCGACGGGATGTCCAGTTTAATGTCCATCTGAAGGACAGCACATGTACATTGATGAATCACCTTGCCTGTGAAACACCGGGATGACAGTTTATAGCTCAGCCGAGATTTGAACCCAAGCTAGACAGCTTCGTGGCGAGTGTGCATACCTCTCTCGAGGCCATCCTGCCAGCCATTTATATATTTGATGAAGTGGATTGTGGTTGCATTCTGCAAGCAGCTAAATAACTCAAGTAAATCAAGAATGATTGTGATGAGAATGATCTCTTTATTTAACAGTTGACAGCTCTTGTCATTTTTATTTGAAATAGGTCAAACGTCATAACATAAAACTCTTGTTCACATTATAAATGGGTGCAAGGCAATGTTAAGAGGTGATTCCAAGTCGAAGACCAACATTAAAGGGTGGATCTGGAACTTATAAACCGAAATGGAAAACAAACAGTGGTTGCCATATTCTTGTAGCTGCTCCCACCTTGTACATTGCTAACATCACAGCCAATTCAAATTATCGTGTTAAGTTTGTTTGTTTGTTCCTTATATGTATCTAACCCCTGGGCCAATTTCCCCAAAAGTTGCTCTTCCGCATTATTTCCACACGCGGATGATCGATATCGCAATAAAAACTTTCAAATATTAATCAAATTGGCGTTAAACCATGAGATAACGGCGCTTTGGTTGATTGAGAGTCATATTGCGGTTGTGCCTCTCTGGGTGGAGATTGTCTTGTGCCTCTGCGTTCAAAGGTCGATCCCAGCAACATAAAACAATTTCACCACATTTAAAAAAGCTTGTAACCAAATGTTATTCAAATATTATTTCGTAATGTAAATATATTTTGCAAAAAGTCAGATTGGGGAGCTTCATTCCGACTCACAAAGGGTCAACATGACTGAAGACAATGGCACATCATGTGATCTTGTATGGGTACCATCACTTCCCAAGGGAGCTGGTGTTGCTCGGTTTAATGGCAGTATGATTAAAGAAGTGTCTTTGGATTTTTGTTTTTGATGGACAATGTACAGCGAGTGACAGGAAGTCATAAACATTTATCGGTTACAGATGAACAAGTGTTAGGGTTAGTGCATATTTGTGTTAGGGAACAAGTGTTAGGGAACACCCATAAAAGTGCATATTTTAAGTAGTGCCTGTTTACATATACAGTCAGACCCTGGTGATATCAGTTATATCAGTATATACAGGAAGTACCAAGCAACCTGGTTATAACAGATACGTTTTCATCAATGGATATTTTCCCTGCATTCAAGATCCACATTGCTGGAAATTAACCAGGATATAAAGAAATATCTCTTTCTCCCAGAAAGTTGAACGCAGATACAAGTCTGCAGGTTCATAAATCCTCAAAATACAGATGAGATTGCCAAAATAGATTGTCAAAAACATCAAAAGAAACTGATTTTACTCTTCCCTGCATTTTTGCGTCACTCGGGTTGTAATCGAAACGTGGAGTGTGACGAGTACTGAAAACATGTGGTGTATGTCGGACTGTGTGCAATGGGGATCGGGGGAGTGCTCGTTACACTCCACATGTTTTGATTTGCCCACCGATCACATCACGTGCCTTTGGGTTGAATGGTTTGCATTCACAGGGACAGTCGTCTGGGTGGCAGACGGATGGTTGTTCTGTGCAGATTATGCGGTTTTACCGTGTGAGACATAATCCGCGGCGATGCTCACCATAACAGTTAGGAGGTGGGTGGGTGTGTGTGTGTGTGTGTGTGTGTGTGTGTGTGTGTGTGTATAAATATATAATCAACTCCCCACGGGATAGAGAGGGTGATCATGATGACACCATCTCTGCTTGTGCCATTTTGAACCATTTCACATAAAGCTTGATTTCTGCTGCGAGATGCTCCCTGGGAGTTGCATTGTAGAACAACATGACGGTGATATGTCAGTGTTGCTGGAAGTTGGAGAGGATTATAAAACACACACACACACACTTACCCACGCCAGATTAATTGATTAGGTGACAGCTGATTCGTGGGTCCCAACAGTTGCAGTATCCGCTCTGCGTCTCGGAGGCTGGCAGTTCAAATCCCGGCCAAATCATAACAAAAGCTTTAAAAATGGTACATGCTGTCCATCATGCCTGGTGTAGGCTTAATGGTTAGGGTGGTGGACTTTTGATCCGAGGGTCCTAAGTTCAAATCCCGCTCAGCTGTTGAATTAATACCAGGTGGGGTTAACTTGGCCTGTCATCCTTCCGAGGTCGGCAAAATAAGTGCCAGCATGCTGGTATACTGTGTCGGAGTGGCAACCCATCCAGGATTGTGCCCAATAGCCAAGGAGACTGCATAAGCAGCACCGATGCTCTGCACAGAGTATGGTCCTAATCTCCTCCTCCTGTCCATCAGACAAAAACCCACAGATACTTGGTATGTATTTTTTACTTCGTATGTATTTAAAAATGGTACATTATCCATCAAAGACAAAATTCCACATATACTTCTCTAATCATACTGCCATTAAACCGAGCAACACCAGCTCCCTTGGGAAGTAATGGCACCCATAAAATATCACATGATGTGCCATTGTCTTCAGTCATGTGACCCTTGCTTGACACAGCATTTGAAAGGATAGAGCATAGACAAACAATGCTGTGAAGGCAATGACAAATCACCCAGTAGAACCCTTGCCAAGAAACTACTTCAGCAGCTCCAATGCTCTGTAAAGAATATGGTACGTCGTCATTATATATTGTCAGACCCCGCAATTCATGGATTTGTTATTCGCAGACCCCGTGTATTTCACGAGTCATAAAGTGTGACCAGCTTCGACATTCGCGCTTCGCTTATTCACGTTTTGTTTTTGTTTTTGTTTTCAGGACTGGTCTCCTATATACACCTGGTAAATTGGAAATCAGCCAACATCACAGCATTACTTTAAAAATGCGCAAGAACGGACACCCTTAACTTCAGGCAATAAGCTTACTGTACTTCCAATTATCAGCAAGGTAATGGAATCCATCATCACAGTTGACATAAAATCATTCCTTTTCTCCAACAGTCTCATCTGAGATCATCAATTTGGATTCAGACCTGGTCAATCTACCTTGGGCATGCTGCTTCTACTCTCCCAACAATGGTGGAGGTCCTCAATGCCAGACATAAGATCAGAGCCATCTCTCTGGACATATCTCAAGCTTTTGATATAGTCCGGCATCCTGCCATGCTCTCCAAACTGTCTGCCTATGGAATCCAAGGCCAACTCCACTCTTGGATTACTAACTTGCTCCCCTCTCCTAGTCAACGTGTGGCTCTCAACGGAACCCTTTCATCTCCCCCTCCTTGTCAAGGCTGGAGTACCCCAAGACAGTGTTCTAGGCTCCATATTGTTCCTAATCTTCATCAATGATCTCACTGTCTCTCTGGAAAATCCTTTTTATATTTTTACGGATGACTCCACTCTCTGCTGTGACATCTCTCATCCTACTGACAGTCAGGCAGCAGCCTTCCCTCTCCTCAGACCTTGACCAAATCACAAACTGGTGAAACACAATTTTGCTCATGTATCCATATTGTCCACCCTTTTTGTTCTCCCTTACCCCCCATTGTTATGTGCATCCCTTGTTTGTCTGTCTCCGACTATTTTCTCCCTCTGCCCTGCTGTTGGTGTTTCCCCTTTCTCCTGCTGTACCCTTTGTGTTGTATCCTGATTTGTTCTGCGTAATCGCTCTTCCACGAGCCTAGACCATGTTTAAAAAATATTATTATTATTATTTTTAACAATTCGCGGTCCCCGCCCGACATTCACGGCATTTTTCAGGAATGTCTCCCCCGCGAAAACCGGGGTCCAACTATATATATATATATAATACTATGTATATATATATGTATATGTATATATATATATGTATATATATATTATTTTCTGTTAACGTCTGCGTGTAATTTGACGTATCTCCTCCAAAACTGCCGACGGATTGTCCCACTTTCGGCATGTGGGTGCTCTGTGGTCTAATGAACTGCATGGGCTATGTGAGATCACGCCAGGCGGACACGTTTGGGAATTTTGGGCGATTTTCTAATTTTTACGTTCGTTTGCATGGCGACGTGTGACGTCACCGCTGAGAGGCGTAATTCCGTCATGACATCATCGGTCATTCGCTGACCTCATTACTCTGTCGTCGACAGACCGTCACCACCGAGAGGCGTAATGCCACTCCTAGAAAACAGCGTCTGCAATGTAAAACCCTCTTCTGCACATGCTGACTACCTCAGAAGGTGAATTTGACACAAAAAAAAGTAACAAGAAACATTGTATTAAAAGTAAAGATTTATTTTAAAAAAAATATTATTTCTGTTAACGTCTGCGCGTAATTTGACGTTTCTCAACGCCATCATTACCTGTGTTGTGTCTTGCGTGTGTGATCTTCAAATTAAAGCGTCCAGCGGTGTTCGATCGTCGGATGTGCGCCAAAAAGTGCCGTTCATTGAAATTTGCATTCTGATTCTCGGTCACCCTCCACTGCTCCTGTTCTGTCTAGGGCTAGGCCTATATCATGTTAAATTGCCCTATCAGACGCCAACCTTCCAGTCACACTGCAGAGGATGCAATTTCCAATCAGATCGCATACTCGATGACCATAAACAAATCCCAGGGCCAAACATTTCACAAACTCGGAATATATCTCCCAGCCCCTGTGTTCTCCCATGGCCAACTATATGTTGCATTTCCACGTGCAAGAGGTTACTCCTATATATCTATCAAAGTGGACAATAAATCCTCACAAGGACTATTCAGCAACAAGACACTCACCCAAAATTCATCTACAGGGAGGTCCTTTAGAAAACTAAGGAAAGGTAACCATAGTGCATCACATCCCAAATGACACCCTCCCCAGCTTCCCAGAACATCAACTATTATGCCTCATCCACCTTTTGCCACCCATTCAACTCCGTGCGGAGTATATATGGGTATATGCTAGTACATATATATATATAATATATATATATAACACATATATATATATATATCTATATATAATTATATATACATCTATATACACACACACACACACAACACACACAAATATATATATATATATATATATATATATATATATATATATATACAGTCATGCGCCACTTAACGACGGGGTTACGTTCTGAGAAACGCGTCGTTAAGCGACGTCGTCGTTGTGCGAACATCATTTTTTTTTTTCATTTTCGTTTTCGAACATCGTTTTCGAACATCGTACTTACACAAACATAGACACCTAAGCTATATGGTGTAGCCTATTGCTCCTCGATACAAACCTGTACAGCATGTTACTGTACTGAATACTGTCGGCAATTGTAACACACATCCAAGAGACAGAAGACACGTTAGATTTACCTTTGTGCAGTTCATGACGGCCATCAGTGTTGTTAGCAGCAGCTTACAACCTCCTCTTGCATCGATTATTATAGAAAGGTGAATAAATAGCGTTTGGATTTTATAAATCCATAATCATTGCATCGATGTTATAATTTACAAATGAATAAACGAGCACCTGTCAATTGTGATATATTTTCGGAACAGTGCGATTGTTTTAACAACATAAAAAGCTTCACTAAAAATAAATTTGTTTAATTGACGAACAACAACGATTTATTCGTGGAATTCTTCAATTCAAAGGTAATTTACTTGCTAGAAGGTAACGTGCAAACATTGTTCAGTTTGAAAGCGATTTCCTTGAATCCCGATTTAGCACGACCCTGTTTTTTTCGCGATGACATTTTATGGACCTCAACAATCGCATTATAACAGGGCCACACTGTCGTTGTTTATTATCATTATGAGTATTATGTTCTGTAGAGTGTACATAATTGTATGTGCTATTTTTATACGAGGCTACATCACTCGGCGATAGGAATTTTTCAGCTACATATTTTTTCATTTTTTATTTTTTTTTTTTCAGAGCTGGCAGACCGGTGCCCGGAGTCGTTGTCGTTCAGAGTCGTTGCCCGGAACGTCGTTAAGCGGCGCATGACTGTATATGACGTCGCATATATACATATGTATTTAAAACATACACTTATACGTATTTTAAACATAGAAATAAAATATTATATATATATATATATATATATGTATCCGACTATATTACTCATATATATACGTATTTTAACATACATATTTATCATATTTTAAACATACATATATATATATATATACATAGATTTACATACACGTACTTTAAACATACATATATATGTATTTTAAACATTAGAAAAGATGTAATTATATATACATATGTATATATATATATATACATATTTTAAACATACATATATTCGTATTTCAAACATAAAAAATATATACATATATATGTATATACACATATTTTAAACATACATTTCTACGTATTTTTCAACATAAAAAAATATATATGTATTTTAAACATACATAAACACGTATTTTAAACATATACAGGGTGTCCCTAAAGTCTGGATCCATTG
>CM068961.1:112362189-112374260 GCA_035128595.1 Eptatretus atami | reverse complement strand
TTTAAAAAGTTTTATTACAGTAAATGCTCAAGTATCATGACAAGTATGATACTTGTCGAGCAACAGTATCAATGTTGCAAAGGTCATCGTGAAAGAGTTACAACATTTGTGGAAGCCGAGAAACTGGAACCGCGAGATCCCGCCTCGGCACGTCAGGGTGCGAGAAGGCAGCCGGTTGGCGGTGGATCGTGACGGGGGATGGGATGGTTGTTATATGGCTTGTTAGATGTAATAACCTAACTAAAAGAAGTCGCAACGCACACCTTTGATTCTCCCACTAGACAAAAGGAAGGGGATCTGACTACACACATACTTAACGACATAACTGACTTTTGGGACATCTGTATGTTGAATACATATGGTTTCCAGATCCCTAACAATATGTATGTAATGTCCACCAGTGTGGATCGACTCGCTACGCTCGCTTCACCACACGTCACTACAGGGGCACAGGCTTGTTTTAACTGAGGATAATGACTGTGTGAGTTGCTGTGTTGGAATCATATTCACCAGTTATAATACAAACATTTATTTCGTTCAAATTTATTTGTAATATTATTGGTGATATTACATTTTTATATGCAATTTATATTTGAAGATTGATGTAAAAAACAAACAAAAAGAAAATTTCAAATATTTTCAACCCACACCCCCTCCCCTCACCCCCAGGACACACGGGAGGGTTATGTGCAGACTGGAAGCTTGGTATAATTTTACAAAACTTTGAGGGAGTAGTTCAGTGATAACACAAGACAAGAAAGACACTGCACAGATATGTATACATGCAGACATACATTCCCTCCTTTCCCCTCCTGATTCACCAGTCGGATTGATGCGCTAAACCTGCCATTGTTTTGTATTCACCACAGCTTGCATCCAAATCCTCCAGATCATGTGCACGGATTGTACCTGGATTATAGCTCCCCCTGGCTGCATCACAGTTTTACAAGTCTGTGTGTATCGTGTACATGAGTGGATAAGTGGAACAACGAGCGAGTACGGAACGGTAAGTCTTTGGCATGGTTTAAAAAAAAGTGCAAAATTATGAGATTGTGTTGTTTATTATTGTTAAACCATATATCTCATGAAATATAAGGAAAACTTTATTTTACTGTGTTGGGCCATAAATTCATGCCAAACCATCCTGTTCATCACTATCCAACTCTTGCCTCTCCCACCACATAAATGTTGACAAACCCTGATGACAAATTGTGAGTGAGCTTCCACAACCCATCATAATCTGTCCAAAAATGTTGTGTTGTTGAAACGTGTACAGCATGCTTAAGTGGCCATGCTTCTATAGCATAAATAGCTTCCCGGTGGCTCTCATGAAATATCTCCTCCAGTCGTACACTGGCGTACCGCACTCAAGGATCGGTATTCGTTCTGATCGACTGCAATTCTTTTTGATCGATTGTAATTCGTTACGGATTAAATTAACAGAACGTTGATAGATGTGTGCATTGGAAGGCAAGGAGAAGCTAACGTTTCAGGCATCAACCCTTCATCTGAGCAAAAGAGCGGAGGAATATTTTTTTTGCCAAAATTGGGAGGGACATAACTTGTTATATTCGACTATGACTCGTTTTGATCAATCATGACTCACGATTGCAGTTTAAAAGCTTCCGGCAAGGCTTGGGACCTGCACCATGCAGGCAACCCCTGACTTTGCATGCTGCCTGCAAATCATAACGACTGTATACCCTTCCTCGTATAATACCTTTCCCAAGCGTAACTCATGCTAAGAGCTCAAGTTATCAAACTTTCCATGAGTGATACCGAACCTTCCACGTACCTCCCGCAAAACAAGAAATTGCAGCAAACTTGAGGGACTTCGACACAGCCCTCAAGATTCCAACAAGAGACTTTGCAACGCACCTGGCCAATCAGGTTGGACCAGGATTCGACTCTTAAAAACAAAATCGGCCTGTTGGTTGCATCACTACATTGAGGTACAGCTTTGCCACTGATTACGTGCCCCCTGAAAGTTATTAAGACAGGACTTCAAAGAATTTGGCCACGGGGTAGACGATAAATCCCTCTCTTGGTGAAAGACACCACGGGATTTTCACCTTCCACCAACTAATGGTGGCAGATGGGGCACCCGGTTTAACGTGCATTGCAGAGGGACGGCACACTTTGTGATGCAACACTTTGCATGCCAAGCACCAGTCCGACTGTTTATATAGTCTGGTCAGGAATCGAACCCAGGCTAGATAGTTCAATGGTAAATGCGCTGCTTTGGCACCACCCTGTCGGACTCCCGACACAATTGGAGGTATTACATGGCTTACTGGTCAGGTTGAGGGATACAGCATAACATGTCGAAGATAATGATTATGGGCCTTCAGCTGTGTTTTAAAAGGCGACATAGGAGGTCCTCCTTTCACGACGTGGGTGGTCGTCACGCCGATTCGACCCTCAAGATAAGGATAATCTCCTCGTGCAGAGAATGGCAATAGCGTTGCCTTCCGATACAAACGACGTTGTCTCTTGTGCTGTTATTACAATAATTACGTGCTTATTGAAAACTTAGAGCCATTATCTTGAAATGACACATGTGCCCATGTAATTGGATGATGATTTGAATGTTTTGCTATGTTACCTTTTTAAAAATTATTATTCTTTTGCAATTCCCATCACCTGATTGGACAGGTGCGCTGTGGTCACCACATGTTCATGCACGCAAGGAGCATGTGCCCATGGGACGCATGGCTGTACGCTCTGTCCGAGGAGTATCCGCGGTCTCAGCACGTTTTATTTGCAGTGAGATTTAAATCTCATACCCCGGCAAGGGGAAAAAGCGGCTTTTTAAATAAAGCGCTTGCTAAAGGGCTGTTTGCTCAGTCGCTCGGTCTCCTGGCAGCTGTCGAGACGGATTTCAAATGAACGGAGAGAGAGAGAGAGAGAGAAGAGAGAGAGAGAGAGAAGAGAAAGAGAGAGAGAGAGAGAGAGAGAGAGAAAGGGGGGCTGCGATATGTTGGCCAATCAGTGACTCGCCATATGCCGTCACTGCTGGGTTCGGGTCCACACCGGGTCACTCGCTCAATCTGCCTGGTCAGCGGTAGGCCTATGCCTCTCCTATGCAGGTTTGACAGTTTTGCAGCCACTTCAGAATGAATGCCCATTATGAGCTCAAGATGCATCTGAATCATCATTTCATCTTGCAACCATGCACGAAAGCACAGCACCAAGCAGATACATATAGGATGTGCCTACAAAGAGGACACTGCGACCTCATGAATAAGGCACAACATCTCGATTGAACAACTTTCAGTAAAAATGGTCCTTCTCTGATGCCACATCTTGTTTAAGATGTTCTTCCAAGAATCAGTGAGGTGTTAAAGATTAAAAACAAACAAAATAAACCAATTACAGGTTCTTAAGAGCTAGAGTGGAAATTATAGTGTTTGAATAAAACAGTTGATTTTTTAAAACATATATATATATATATAATGAATGTTCAAAACTAAAAGTAAGTCATTCAACTTCTGCAGCAGGAACCTAAAAACCTGCAGGAATAACCTCAAGAACGAATTTTTAATTGTACAAATACCACATAAATAAATAAATAAAGAATAAAGGCCAAAGCTCACTTTCAGCACAATATTTTCGAGCATGATTGATGCTGTGTGGGTTCAATGTACACTTGGCTAACATCGGTTCGTGAACCTCTGGCTTTCCTTCAATCCGCATCTGTACCGTTTCCAGATTATTACCGATATAATAAAACCAATACAATGTGTCTGCCTGGGGGACCATAGTAAAGCATATATATGTCCATCACCATCATGTATGTCGTTTCCATGACATGCGTTCTTTCACACAAATGATATAGTTCGTTCGCATGAAATGATTTTCTTGTTGTAAAGGTTTGTGTATAACTAATAATCTGGTTGTAGGATCGATATCGATAAGATAGTGCATGAATTGACACCAATAGTAAGAAGGTCAAATGGTAGGTAAAGACGATCACCAGGCTAAAGAGATTTACATATTAAAAAAAAAAAAAAAGACCAATCAGAGATTGCAGACCCTCGCCAGGACTTCTTTTGAGTGCTGTTTGTGTAGTTTTGTGTGGTGTTTGTGCACTGGAGTTACTTAATTAATAAGAATCATAATTAGAACTGCTACTTTATAACTGCTGGCAGTGATGACCGGGTACCAAGTCGTCCCGCTTTGAAGCAACCCCGCTTTGATTGGACACCTGACTCATAACGTTTTTAAAATTATCATTCAATTGAATTTAGAATGGGATTAAATTAAATTCAAATCAAATGGGAGACCAAATTGGAACAGTCCTGCATTGGAGTCATCAGAAGGAACCCGAACAAGCAAAAAGCAAAGATGAAGTTATCAGGAGGGACATGGATAGGATTCGCATTTCAGCTGCAACTCTACCCTCATCCAGGCACAGCCAAGCGAGCTTTATTCAAGAAAAAAAAAAGAAAAAATCAAAAAAGAACCCAGATCAAAAAAGTAAATAATTCCGCCTGCCAGACCATGTGTACAATGAAGTTGAAATTTAAAACATCTATTCCCCATCACTACTAGATCATGCTGACGAAGTTTCACGTCGATTGATTAAGCGGTTCCAGAGAAAACATTATTTAATATTTTTATTCAATTCAATATGGCTGCGAAGCCATGTGACCTATCAATTATTCCTCAACACACTTGTACACCCAAGGCTTGGGGAACATTGTGTGAAGTTTCCCCTCGATCCGTTCCGTTCTGGAGAAGAAGATTTTTATGGGTTTTAGGGTAAATCCAATATGGCTGCCAAACCATCTGACCTTTGACATTATATGTGTGAACCTTTTGTTCCTCATGGATAGGTGGTCAAGCTTGTAAAGTTTCACCTCGATCTGTTTTTCGATCTTCAGAGAAGAAGATTTTTCAGGTTTTTTTATTTTTTTAAACACTCTGGCTGCTGAATCACGTGACCGATGACGTCATCAAAAATATTTATGTGGACCATTTTATCCCTAGATGACCAAAAATTTTCAGACTGATCAGATGTGGCGTTCTACATATGCAATTATGACATTATAATGAAGTCACCTATGACGTCATAAAAAAACACACTTATTCCCCATGAGGAGTACTTGTTGCTATGTGTCAAGTTTCAGTTTTTCCCTTGGTGCGGTTTTAGAGATAGAGGTCCAATTTTTCCCCGTTTTTCCAACATGGCTGCCACAGCACGTGACCTACGACGTCATAATTATCATTAAAACATTATACATGAGTAGTTTCACCGATGGTGAAAATTTTGTCTCAATCCGACAAGCGGTTGCGGAGAAAAACACTAAAGTTCTGTGCGGGCAAACAAACAAACAAACAAACAAACCCAAATGCAATACCCTATCCTTTGGTGAGGGTAAACATTTGTGATATTAATAATGGTACTTCTTTAATGGTCACAATTATTCCCACCTTCTTGTGGGGTCCGCCGGGGAACGTTTTTGCTTTTTGCTGAAATCTTTCATGAACCGGCTAACCAGACCTGCCGTCCGACTGAAGGTGACAAGGATTTGTAATCTGCTCAGTGTGCCAGCGAGAACTCACCTAATCTTGGTGAATGATATCGTGGGATCTTTTAACGTCCACTCAATAATGCTTGTAGATGGGACACCCAGCTTAATGTCCAACGAAGGGACAGTGCGCTTTGTGATGCCTCACCTTGCCTGCGAAACACCAATTCGACAATTTATATTTGGGTGAATATTTGAACCCAGACGAGACAGCTCAGTGGCGAGCGTACACGTCTCTCGGCTTACCTGCAAGCCCATCACTCAAATTGAAGGATTAAAAAACATTTTTGAAATTAAAAACAATAAAAAATAAACGGTTAAAATGTCAGCGGAATAAAGCATGTGATACATAATTTTTGCATCAAGAAAATCTTGGTTATTCAACAAAAATCCTACACACCTAATCGATGCTTTTGTTCCAACGATTGTACGAGAGATCTTTTAGCATTTTCAGGTTCATCTTCACAATTTTGTGTGTGTGTATATATATATATATGTGTATATATATATATTTATATATAAAATGTGGTTTTGACAATGATTAGCGACTTTGCACCGGGGATGCGCTCTTTTTTTTTTCTGCGCCTTTAAATCCCCCACACACTAAACCCCTCATTTAAATAGAAAATGCCCCCTTCTGATTGCGATGTATATTCAGAAATGTTATCCAGCAATTAGATGATTAATGTGGAAGTCTTCATATAATGCATAAATATTAGATAATCCAGCATGACAATGTTGATACCTATCATGAGAAATGCTCACGACACCATAATGATCCCTTAAGGAATTTCATCATTTGCACAATTAACATGTAACAAGAGGGAATTTGATTCCATGAAGCTCAACAGATATGATTCTGCTTTGTGCCTTTCAGTGAGGTTTTATATTTGATATAATACTGTTTATCGAGCTCACATTACGCTTTGAATAATTCATCATCAAACCCTGAGTTTTAACCGTTTTTCTCTTTCGTTCTTATTGTATAGATTTTGATTCTGTTAAAATTGCCATGAAGCTCATACAGAGCATGTTTCTGTGGTCCTGGTATTTTGGTCAAGATTTTGGTCAAGAATAATGCAGAACTATTCTTTAATCGCATCACTAATCTTGCTGTTTAAAGCACACCCCTGTCGTTACTTGTTCAATTATATATCGACGACGACTACTACTACTTTCATGTCCACAATGATTCTCACCTGCTTGTAAGATCAGTTTCCCCCTCCCCCAAGTCTTTCACGAACCGAACCAGGTGGTGGTAGGAATTGGGAATTTGTTCAGGGTGCTGGCGATAACACGCCTACTCTTCTTGAAGGACGTCACAGGATCTATAATGTCCATCCACAAATGCTGGCAGACGAGTCTCCCGGCTTAGCATCCTTCAAATAGACGACGCATACATTGAGGTATTGCTTTGCATTCAAAACACCAAGGGTGACAGTTTACAGCTGGGTCGAGCCCCATGATAGACAGATCAGAAGTGTGTGTGCACACCTCTAAGCTATCCTGGCAGCCTGATTATATATTATATATATATTATATATATATATATATATCAAACTGAACTACCAACATGTATAATTTCCCAATATGTAAGAGGAAAATGTATGTTTGTAAAAATGAAAATGTGGAATTGTACATATGAAGGTCATGAAATTCAAGAAATCTGCTTTTTAAACAGTGATCTCATCGACTCCTGGAGGAGCTAATACAAAAATGAAATGTAGAACTAAGACAAGCAGACATGTACTTTTACATGGCATTTCAAGAACATGACAGACAATGGACAAACGCATGTGGTATATGGGATTTGAAACTTGTTTCCCTGCATCGTTAGCCAGGTGTTCAGAAAGAAAACGCAAACAGGTCAACAGGCATTACGTGAAATGGATAAAAAGACGGCTGTGGATTGACAATGTGTAAAACTTTAAAACTTTATGGTGTTGACTGAGGCCACCACACCCTTGAGGTCGCTCCACCCGTGGGACTACAAAAGAGCTTTGAATGCACAAGGTAAGACCCGATCGTACGATGACAGGTGACAGCGAATCAATGCAATCTGTTGAAATATGTGGCGATGAAGAATTTCATTTTTATTATAAAAGGCAAACCGGTGTGCAGTGTGTAAAGGAGGGGGAGAAAGGAGAGGGGGGGAGGGGGGGAGTGGGTGGGAAACAATTGACACATTATTCAGACAGCGTTATATATAACTGCACAATAAATAACACATGGATCATGTACACAGTAGCGAAGTAGGGTGTAGCATGGACGTAGAATGAAACACCAGTGTCCCTGTCCGTATGGTATACACATGAGAGGTAACAATGAAAATCGGGTGAATCGCTCGTGTACAATTAATTATGCTCCACTGATGTGTTTTCGTTTGGCCATCCTTGCCAGTTTAGAATCGCAAATATCCATGTATTGGAATATTATGCCAATAATTTTATTTTTTTAAATAATAATATTCTTGGTTACGTTCCCATCGAAACTTGCAAAAGCATAAAAACTGATTGATCGATGGACAGGTGCGTACCTTGTATACACAGTGCGTACATGGTATCCACCGCATGCACGTCGTGCACCTGTAGTGCGCACAAAAAAAAAGGCAAATAAAAAACACCAGAAACACCATAATGGTGAGCATATTGCTGGAAATTTAACGATCGAAGCTCCTTGCGGATGACGCAAACACATGTTGCTTGGTTGAAAATCATTAAAATGGGAGGGCGACGGATTATGGCGCTCTTAAAAAAATGTGCAAAATAACCATTTATATATTATCTTTTTTTTATGCAGATATTTCACCTCGATGAGAGATTTTGATGTTACGGGCAGGTGCACCGGATTACAAGAGATCGAAAGACCTGCACAGTCCACCCATGCACACCTCCCGTCCACGAGGGAGACGCGTGAGTTCCGAGATTTGCGATGCGGGAAAATCGAATTAAAACATCCGAGGAAATTGCAAGAGCCATGCTCGGCCATAGAGCCTAAAATCCTTCCTACTGGCACGACGAGGGGAGTACAACGTGACTAGTTGTACGATGCTCGTGAGAAATTAGAGCATTATAATGGTGTGTGAGAAATAGTCGACCAGATTCGAGGAGTCAAGATAACGACATCTTTGTGCTGTGGTGTGCCTTACAAAGTGTATATAGCTGTCCCAATGACCTTGTGATGACTTGCTCCATCATGTGGTATTAAGAATCATTCTTGAATAGAGGCCTTGGTGATAATATGCGCTTTCGGAAGTGCCCAAAGGTGACAGAGGAGCAGCTGTGGTCTTTCCGGAGATGCCTCCACCTGTTAGTCCGGCGGACAGGGAACCGATGGCTGGATAACCGGTAGCCTGCTCGTAAGCTTTCAGCTCCAGTTTCTGCTGCTGTTCAGCAGCTGACATGAGACTGTGGATGGAGAACGGGTGACTGAAGCTGTATCTCGGGTCTAGCTTGAGTGGTCCCAACGCGTTTGCATTCATGGGCAGATTAGAGAGTGGGGAGGGATAGCGCTGTAGCGCTGAGGACGTAGTCTGGAAAGAAGATCCCGTATGCAGCCCGTCGCCCCCAGCTTGCACCTTGGAACTTCCTTGCATGCGGCAGGACGCAGTTGCTGGTCCCAGCTGGTCATCGTTTTCCACTGGAGGGGAGCAAACAGAGGAGCTTTCTTCCTTTTTCTCCTGCAACAAAGTCGGTTCAGTGGCCTGGACCTTTCTATCCCCCTCGAGACCACATTTTAACACCGCTTTTCTCTGACACTTGAATCGCTTTTGGCGCCTCAGATAACACCCATTCTCGAACATGTTTCCTGAGTCTGGATGTAGGGTCCAGAATGATCCTTTCCCTGGTTTGTCAGATGAACGTGGAACTTTGACGAAACAATCGTTAAAAGACAACGAGTGCCGAATGGAGTTCTGCCAGCGCTGCTGATTTTGTCTGTAGAATGGGAAGAGGTCAGTGATCCACTGATATATCTCACTCAAAGTAAGCATCTTGTTGGGCGATTGTTGAATGGCCATGGTGATCAGAGAAATGTATGAATATGGTGGCTTGGCATGCGTGTAGTTCCGACGGTACGCAGGCTTTGGTTCCCGTGCTCGCATTGAGAATCCATTTTGGTTGTAGGAACCAACACCCTGTTGAACACCACTGTACGGGGAGCCAAGCCCAGGCATTGGTGGTGCTCCAGGAGGCCCCAAAGGGTTCAAACCAAGAGGGGATGGGCTCAAGTTGGCTGCGAATCCTGCCAGGGGGCCAGAACCACCACTGGCCATACCAGCCATGGCAGACAGATGGCCAACTCCTCCTGGGCAGCTGTGGCCCATCGTAGATCCGCCAGTGTAACTCGGGAAGGAGGGAGTAGAACACAGCCCCGCATTACCGTTCATGGAGCTCATGGCCACATACGAGTCTAAAGAATTCATCGATCCAAGGCAGCTCGTCATGGGTGTCAAAAATGCCTGTGAAGAAACATAAAGAAAAGTGTTGCACTTCAGCGTTTGTACTACCCCTCCTGATTATATACCTCCTCAATGTATTGCCTCCTCACTCGCTATCTCATTCATTTATTTGCATGTTCTCTTTATGCTTGTCTGCTTCCTCATGGTCTCTCACGTATTATTGTTCAAAACTCTGATGAATAGCACAGGCTGTCACCCATTGTGTGTGATTAATATCGTTGTTGTTGTTACTTATGCCCCAGCCACGTTTTTGTCTCTGCTATAGACTAATGATCGGTAGGTCCATAGTGAGTTATGGGCAGTCAGAGGTCCAACCCGGTAATTGAATTTTGTCTAGCGATAGTCAAAGCACCAATTTTGTAATTTGTTAAGGGTGCCGGCAATAACTTACCTACTCCTCGTCGAAAGACACCGTAAGATCCTTAATGCACACTAGCTAACGTGATCAGAACGGACACTCAATCCGAGGAATGGCACACTTTGTGACCCATTAACGTCCTGCCTGCGACGCACCAATCTGACAGTTTATAGTCGGGTCATGAATTGAACCCAGGTTCGACGGCTCAAAGGCAAATGCATGACTCTCTGTACCACTTTGTCCATGCACAGACGATTAATTCGCACAATTAATGTTTATATCAGTCGTGGATCGAAGATTGTTTTAACATATACTCTAATAGTCTCTAGTCTTGTCTTCTCTATAGGCTAATAGTCTCTACTTTAGTCGATACTCTGATAGTCTCAAGTTTAGTCTGGAGTCTAATGGTCTAGTCTAGTCTATAGGCTAATAGTCTCTAGTTTAGTCTAGTCTATAGGCTAATAGTCTCTAGTCTAGTCTATAGGCTAATAGTCTCTAGTTTAGTCTATACTCTCATAGTCTTGAGTTTAGTCTATAGTCTAATAGTCTAGTCTAGTAGATGGGCTAATCGTCTCAAGTTTAGTCTAATAGTCTCTAGTCTAGTCTAGTGTAGTCTATAGGCTAATAGTTTCTGGTTTAGTCTATCCTTAAATAGTCTCTAGTTTAGTCTCGTGTAGTCTATAGGCTAATACTTTCTAGTTTAGTCTATCCTTACATACTCTCGAGTTTAGTCTATAGTCTAATAGTCTCTAGTTTAGTCTACAGTTTAATGGTCTCTAGTTTAATCTACAGTCTAATGGTCTCTAGTTTAGTCTTTCGTCTTATAGTCTCCAGTTTATTCGATAGTCATTAGTCTCTCTAGTCTAGGCTGTAGTCTAGTTTATAGGCTAATAGTCTCTCGTTTAGTCTATACTCTAATAGTCTCTAGTTTAGTCTATTGCCTAATGGTCTCTAGTTTAGTCTGAAAGTCTGTAGTTTAGTCTATAGTCATTAGTCTCTCGTCAAGGCAATAGTCTAATAGTCTCTAGTCTCATAGTGTCTAGTCTCTATTCTATAGTCTAATAGTCTCTCGTCTCATAGTCTCAAGTTTAGTCTATAGTCTAATAGTCTCTTGTCTAGTCTAGTGTAGTCTATAGGCTAATAGTTTCTGGTTTAGTCTAGTGTAGTCTATAGGCTAATAGTTTCTGGCTTAGTCTAGTGTAGTCTATTGGCTAATAGTTTCTGGTTTTGTCTAGTGTAGTCTATTGGCTAATAGTTTCTGGTTTAGTCGAGTGTAGTCTATAGGCTAATAGTTTCTGGTTTAGTCTAGTGTAGTATATAGGCTATCGTTTCTGGTTTAGTCTTGTGTAGTCTATAGGCTAATAGTTTCTGGTTTAGTCTAGTGTAGTCTATAGGCTAATAGTTTCTGGTTTAGTCTAGTGTAGTATATAGGCTAATAGTTTCTGGTTTTGTCTAGTGTAGTCTATAGGCTAATAGTTTCTGGTTTAGTCGAGTGTAGTCTATAGGCTAATAGTTTCTGGTTTAGTCTAGTGTAGTATATAGGCTAATCGTTTTCTGGTTTAGTCTATCCTGAAATAGTCATTTAGTCTCTAATAGTCTCTAGTCCGACAGCATTTAAGACAATGAACGACCAAGGCAAATTATTTAAGAAAAAAAACGCCATAACTATGGCGATACCGGAATATAAAGCACTTCATTTTTGATGAAAGTGGGGGGGGGG
>CM068961.1:112346367-112362179 GCA_035128595.1 Eptatretus atami | reverse complement strand
ATTGTTCAGCCTTCCTATGGTGGATTGTCCATCGGCATATAGAGGGGATAATATTGGGAAATCGACTAAATGTCAACAAAAACTCTGCAAACCATTAAATATCCCGCTGCGGACAGACCCAGTAGAGTTTGAACAACACGTGAGACTACCCAGGATGTCGATGAGAAAAGCGGAGCCCAAACGGCCTGGGACGAGCGTGTCCACTCACCTCGCCTTGCTCGCCGTAATACCCTCCCCAATCTGCAGGATCCGCGGTTTCCATCTTCACCGAGCCAAGCATGGCCACCGATCGTCCCCCAGGTTGGAGTTCCAATGCCGCGCGTGTCCGAGTCCCCCTACCTGCGCCGTGGGACGGTGCGCCCGGAACTCGCTGTCATGCGGACACGGCCGGCGGAGGCACCAGCGGCCGTGTCCCACGGCTACATGACTCCACCACGAACCGCTCTGTCACCGCCTTACACCTTGACACTCATTTTTTTGTTGAAGCCCGACCGACCGACCGACCGACCGGGTCCTCCCTGCCCAACAACTCATCCTCTCTCCTATCACTTCATTCCCCACCTCCCCTAATAGCGTCACACTTTTCACTCCAACCCTCCCCTCATGCATACTCCACGTTTACCGCTCGTGTAAATGGCCATCTCGTGTTTCGTTGTGGTCTTCACAACCTCAGGATGAATGGTTCCATTCTCCCCCCCTTTTTCATCGAACCAACGATATTACACTTTAGTTCGCCACAAACTCGAGAGACTCACAGGACAGGTAGGTAAATGTACAGCGTCCACCTGCAAAAAAAAAAAACAACTATAAATCAGCGTCACGTGACGTGGTTGTTCAAAAATATATCTCGCAAACGAAATGTTCACAAATCATCCGAGAAATGCGGTGAACGTTTTTATTAATATAATTCATTGTGGCCCATCGACGTGGTTCGGTTCGTCGTTAAAACACCGTCTTCCTTACTCGCCGTGTGTACGTAATTTATAGACAAGATAATAATAATAAAGAAAGGTGGACATTGTCGGACAATTCTGACAAAAGAAGAGAGATTATATATATATATATATATATTGATATATGACAGTCATGGCGCTCACTTAACGGACGGGGATTACGTTCTCGGAATAACGCGTCGTTAGGCGACGTCGTCGTTGTGGGGACGACTCATTTTTTTTTTTTTCATTTTTCGTTTTCGAATCAATCGTTTTCGAACATTCGTCTTACACAAACAAGACACCTAGCTATAGTGGTGTAGCCTATTGCTCTCGATACCAAACCTGTTACATGCATGTTACTGATACATGACTGCTCGGCAAATTGTACACACATCCAAGAGAACACGAAGACACGTTAGATTTACACTTTTGTGGCAGTTATGACGGCCATCAGTGTTTGTTAGCAGCAGTTACAATCTCCTCTTCATCGATAATTATAGAAAGGTGAATAAATAGCGTTTGGTATTTTAGTGAAATTCCATAACATATGACATCGGATGTTATAATTTACAGAATGAATAAACGAAGCCTGCGTCAATTTGTGAATATATTTCGGAACAGTGCGATTGTTTTAAACAAGCATAAAAGCTTCACTAAAAATAAATTTTTTTTAAATGAGAACAACGAACGATTTATTTCGTGGCAAATTCTTAATTCAAAGGGTAATTTACTTGCTAGAAGTAAACGTGCAAAAACTCATTGGTTCCAGTTTTGAAAGCCGTTTCTCTGATCCCCGATTTACGCACGACGACTGTTTTTTTTCGCGATGACATTTATAGGATCCTAACAATCGTATTATAACGGGCCACACTTGTCGTTTGTTTAGTTTCTAATTATGAGGTATTATGTTCTGTCGAGTGGTAATACTTGTATGTGCTATTTTAATACGAGGTCTACATCACTCGCGATAGAATTTTAGCTACCTAATTTTTTCTATTTTTATTTTTTTTTTTTTCTAGAGCTGGCAGAAGCCGGTGCCCGGAGTCGTTGCGTTCAGAGTCGTTGCCCGGAAATCGTCGTTAAGCGGCGCATGATGTATATGACGTCGCAGTATATATCATATGATATTATAAAAACATTATCATCTTATACGTATTTTTAAACGATATGGAAATAATATTATATATAAATATATATATATGATTTCGACGACTATATACTCATAATATATACGATTTAAACATACCTTTTAATCATATTTTTGAAACATACTATATATATAAATTAATATTACATAGATTTTACATACACTGTACTTTACATTACATATTATGTATTTAAACATTAGAAAAAGTAATGTATGTATTAATAACATATATGTATATATATATATATAATATATATATATATTATATATATGATACTATTATATAATATACATATTTAAACATAACAAATATATTTCGTATTCAAACATAAAAAATATATACATAGTATATGTATAATACAATATTTTAAACATACATTTCTACGTATTTTTTCAACATAATAAAAATATATATGTATTTTTAAACATACATAAACCACGTATTTTATAAACATATACAAGGGTGTCCCTAAAGTCTGGATCCATTGGCATAAAAAAATTTTTTCAAAGTTTAAATACAAGTAATGCTCAAGGGTATCATGACAATAATGATACTTGTCGAGCAACAGTATCAATGTTGCAAAGGTCATCGTAAAGAGTTACAACATTTGTGGAAGCCGAGAAACTGGAACCGCGGATCCCGCCTGCGGCACGTCAGGGTGCGAGAAGGCAGCCGGTTGGCGGTGGATCGTGACGGGGGATGGGATGGTTTGTTATATGGCTTGTTAGATGTAATAACCTAACTAAAAGAAGTCGCAACGCACACCTTTGATTCTCCACTAGACAAAAGGAAGGGGATCTGACTACAACACATACTTAACACATAACTGACTTTTGGGACATTCTGTATGTTGAATACATATGGTTTCCAGATCCCTAACAATATGTATGTAATGTCCACCAGTGTGGATCGACTCGCTACGCTCGCTTCACCACACGTCACTACAGGGGCACAGGCTTGTTTTAACTGAGGATAATGACTGTGTGAGTTGCTGTGTTGGAATCATATTCACCAGTTATAATACAAACATTTATTTCGTTCAAATTTATTTGTAATATTATTGGTGATATTACATTTTTATATGCAATTTATATTTGAGATTGATGTAAAAAACAAACAAAAAGAAAATTTCAAATATTTTCAACCCACACCCCCTCCCTCACCCCCAGGACACACGGGAGGGTTATGTGCAGCTGGAAGCTTGGTATAATTTTACAAAACTTTGAGGAGTAGTTCAGTGATAACACAGACAAGAAAGACACTGCACAGATATGTTACATGCAGACATACTTCCCTCCTTTCCCCTCCTGATTCACCAGTCGGATTGATGCGCTAAACTGCCATTGTTTTGTATTCACCACAGCTTGCATCCAAATCCTCCAGATCATGTGCACGGATTGTACCTGGATTATAGCTCCCCTGGCTGCATCACAGTTTTACAAGTCTGTGTGTATCGTGTACATGAGTGGATAAGTGGAACAACGAGCGAGTACGGAACGGTAAGTCTTTGGCATGGTTTAAAAAAAAGTGCAAAATTATGAGATTGTGTTGTTTATTATTGTTAAACCATATATCTCATGAAATATAAAGGAAAACTTTATTTTACTGTGTTGGGCCATAATTCATGCCAAACATCCTGTTCATCATATCCAACTCTTGCCTCTCCCACCACATAAATGTTGACAAACCTGATGACAAATTGTGAGTGAGCTTCCACAACCCATCATAATCTGTCCAAAAATGTGTGTTGTTTGAAACGTGTACAGCATGCTTAAGTGGCCATGCTTCTATAGCATAAATAGCTTCCCGGTGGCTCTCATGAAATAATCTCCTCCAGTCGTACACTGGCGTACCGCACTCAAGGATCGGTATTCGTTCTGATCGACTGCAATTCTTTTTGATCGATTGTAATTCGTTACGGATTAAATTAACAGAACGTTGATAGATGTGTGCATTGGAAGGCAAGGAGAAGCTAACGTTTCAGGCATCAACCCTTCATCTGAGCAAAAAGAGCGGAGGAATATTTTTTTTGCCATTGGGAGGGACATAACTTGTTATATTCGACTATGACTCGTTTTGATCAATCATGACTCACGATTGCAGTTTAAAAGCTTCCGGCAAGGCTTGGGACCTGCACCATGCAGGCAACCCCTGACTTTGCATGCTGCCTGCAAATCATAACGACTGTATACCCTTCCTCGTATAATACCTTTCCCAAGCGTAACTCATGCTAAGAGCTCAAGTTATCAAAACTTTCCATGAGTGATACCGAACCTTCCACGTACCTCCCGCAAAACAAGAAATTGCAGCAAACTTGAGGGACTTCGACACAGCCCTCAAGATTCCAACAAGAGAATTTGCAACGCACCTGGCAATCAGGTTGGACCAGGATTCGACTCTTAAAAACAAAATCGGCCTGTTGGTTGCATCACTACATTGAGGTACAGCTTTGCCACTGATTAGTGCCCCTGAAAGTTATTAAGACAGGACTTCAAAGAATTTGGCCACGGGGTAACGATAAATCCTCTCTTGGTGAAAGACACCACGGGATTTCACCTTCCACCAACTAATGGTGGCAGATGGGCACCCGGTTTAACGTGCATTGCAGAGGACGGACACTTTGTGATGCAACACTTTGCATGCCAAGCACCAGTCCGACTGTTTATATAGTCTGGTCAGGAATCGAACCCAGGCTAGATAGTTCAATGGTAAATGCGCTGCTTGGCACCACCCTGTCGGACTCCCGACACAATTGGAGGTATTACATGGCTTACTGGTCAGGTTGAGGGATACAGCATAACATGTCGAAGATAATGATTATGGGCCTTCAGCTTGTTTTAAAAGGCGACATAGGAGGTCTTCCTTTCACGACGTGTGGTCGTCACGCCGATTCGACCCTCAAGATAAGGATAATCTCCTCGTGCAGAGAATGGCAATAGCGTTGCCTTCCGATACAAACGACGTTGTCTCTTGTGCTGTTATTACAATAATTACGTGCTTATTGAAAACTTAGAGCCATTATCTTGAAATGACAACATGTGCCATGTAATTGGATGATGATTTGAATGTTTTGCTATGTTACCTTTTTAAAAATTATTATTCTTTTGCAATTCCCATCACCTGATTGGACAGGTGCGCTGTGGTCACCACATGTTCATGCACGCAAGGAGCATGTGCCCATGGGACGCATGGCTGTACGCTCTGTCCGAGGAGTATCCGCGGTCTCAGCACGTTATTTGCAGTGAGATTTAAATCTCATACCCCGGCAAGGAAAAAGCGGCTTTTTAAATAAAGCGCTTGCTAAAGGGCTGTTTGCTCAGTCGCTCGGTCTCCTGGCAGCTGTCGAGACGGATTTCAAATGAACGGAGAGAGAGAGAGAGAGAGAGAGAGAGAGAGAGAGAAGAGAAGAGAGAGAGAGAGAGAGAGAGAGAGAAAAGAGGGGGGCTGCGATATGTTGGCAATCAGTGACTCGCCATATGCCGTCACTGCTGGGTTCGGGTCCACACCGGGTCACTCGCTCAATCTGCCTGGTCAGCGGTAGGCCTATGCCTCTCCTATGCAGGTTTGACAGTTTTGCAGCCCTTCAGAATGAATGCCCATTATGAGCTCAAGATGCATCTGAATCATCATTTCATCTTGCAACCATGCACGAAAGCACAGCACCAAGCAGATACATATAGGATGTGCCTACAAAGAGGACACTGCGACCTCATGAATAAGGCACAACATCTCGATTGAACAACTTTCAGTAAAAATGGTCCTTCTCTGATGCCACATCTTGTTTAAGATGTTCTTCCAAGAATCAGTGAGGTGTTAAAGATTAAAAACAAACAAATTAAACCAATACAGGTTCTTAAGAGCTAGAGTGGAAATTATAGTGTTTGAATAAAACAGTTGATTTTTTAAAACATATATATATATATATAATGAATGTTCAAAACTAAAAGTAAGTCATTCAACTTCTGCAGCAGGAACCTAAAAACCTGCAGGAATAACCTCAAGAACGAATTTTTAATTGTACAAATACCACATAATAAATAAATAAATAAAGAATAAAGGCCAAAGCTCACTTTCAGCACAATATTTTCGAGCAGATTGATGCTGTGTGGGTTCAATGTACACTTGGCTAACATCGGTTCGTGAACCTCTGGCTTCCTTCAATCCGCATCTGTACCGTTTCCAGATTATTACCGATATAATAAAACCAATACAATGTGTCTGCCTGGGGGACCATAGTAAAGCATATATATGTCCATCACCATCATGTATGTCGTTCCCATGACATGCGTTCTTTCACACAAATGATATAGTTCGTTCGCATGAAATGATTTTCTTGTTGTAAAGGTTTGTGTATAACTAATAATCTGGTTGTAGATCGATATCGATAAGATAGTGCATGAATTGACACCAATAGTAAGAAGGTCAAATGGTAGGTAAAGACGATCACCAGGCTAAAGAGATTTACATATTAAAAAAAAAAAGACAATCAGAGATTGCAGACCTCGCCAGGACTTCTTTGAGTGCTGTTTGTGTAGTTTGTGTGGTGTTTGTGCACTGGAGTTACTTAATTAATAAGAATCATAATTAGAACTGCTACTTTATAACTGCTGGCAGTGATGACCGGGTACCAAGTCGTCCCGCTTTGAAGCAACCCCGTTGATTGGACACCTGACTCATAACGTTTTAAAATTATCATTCAATTGAATTTAGAATGGGATTAAATTAAATTCAAATCAAATGGGAGACCAAATTGGAACAGTCCTGCTTGGAGTCATCAGAAGGAACCCGAACAAGCAAAAAGCAAAGATGAAGTTATCAGGAGGGACATGGATAGGATTCGCATTTCAGCTGCAACTCTACCTCATCCAGGCACAGCCAAGCGAGCTTTATTCAGAAAAAAAAAAAGAAAAAATCAAAAAAGAACCCAGATCAAAAGTAAATAATTCCGCCTGCCAGACCATGTGTACAATGAAGTTGAAATTTAAAACATCTATTCCCACATCACTACTAGTCATGCTGACGAAGTTTCACGTCGATTGATTAAGCGGTTCCAGAGAAAACATTATTTAATATTTTTATTCAATTCAATATGGCTGCGAAGCCATGTGACCTATCAATTATTCCTCAAACACTGTACACCCAAGGCTTGGGGAACATGTGTGAAGTTTCCCTCGATCCGTTCCGTTCTGGAGAAGAAGATTTTTATGGGTTTTAGGGTAAATCCAATATGGCTGCCAAACATCTGACTTTGACATATATGTGTAACTTGCCTCATGATAGGTGGTAGCTTGTATCACCTGATCTGTTTTCATCTCAGAGAGGTTTCAGGTTTATTTTTTTAAACACTCTGGCTGCTGAATCACGTGACCGATGACGTCATCAAAAATATTTATGTGGACATTTTATCCTAGATGACAAATTTTCAGACTATCATGTGGCGTCACAAGCCAATTGACTTTAATGAAGTCACCTATGACGCATAAACACACTATTCCCCATGAGAGTACTTGTTGCTATGTGTCAAGTTTCAGTTTTCCCTTGGTGCGGTTTTAGAGATAGAGTCCAATTTTTCCCCGTTTTTTCCAACATGGCTGCCACAGCACGTGACTCGACGTCATAATTATCATTAAAACATTATACATGAGTAGTTCACCGATGGTGAAAATTTGTCTCAATCCGACAGCGGTTGCGGAGAAAAACACTAAAGTTCTGTGCGGGCAAACAAACAAACAAACAAACAAACCCAAATGCAATACCCTATCCTTTGGTGAGGGTAAACATTTGTGATATTAATAATGGTACTTCTTTAATGGTCACAATTATTCCCACCTTCTTGTGGGGTCCGCCGGGAACGTTTTTGCTTTTTGCTGAAATCTTTCATGAACCGGCTAACCAAGACCTGCCGTCCGACTGAAGGTGACAAGGATTTGTAATCTGCTCAGTGTGCCAGCGAGAACTACCTAATCTTGGTGAATGATATCGTGGATCTTTTACGTCCACTCAATAATGCTTGTAGATGGACACCCAGCTTAATGTCCAACGAAGGGACAGTGCGCTTTGTGATGCCTCACCTTGCCTGCGAAACACCAATTCGACAATTTATATTTGGGTGAATATTTGAACCAGACGAGACAGCTCAGTGGCGAGCGTACACGTCTCTCGGCTTACCTGCAAGCCCATCACTCAAATTGAAGGATTAAAAAACATTTTTGAAATTAAAAACAATAAAAATAACGGTTAAAATGTCAGCGGAATAAAGCATGTGATACATAATTTTTGCATCAAGAAAATCTTGGTTATTCAACAAAAATCCTACACACCTAATCGATGCTTTTGTTCCAACGATTGTACGAGAGATCTTTTAGCATTTTCAGGTTCATCTTCACAATTTTGTGTGTGTGTATATATATATATATGTAGTATATATATATATTTAATATATAAATGTGGTTTTGACAATGATTAGCGACTTTGCACCGGGGATGCGCTCTTTTTTTTTCTGCCGCCTTTAAATCCCCCACACACTAAACCCCTCATTTAAATAGAAAATGCCCCTTCTGATTGCGATGTATATTCAGAAATGTTATCCAGCAATTAGATGATTAATGTGGAAGTCTTCATATAATGCATAAATATTAGATAATCCAGCATGACAATGTTGATACCTATCATGAGAAATGCTCACGACACCATAATGATCCCTTAAGGAATTTCATCATTTGCACAATTAACATGTAACAAGAGGGATTTGATTCCATGAAGCTCAACAGATATGATTCTGCTTTGTGCCTTTCAGTGAGGTTTTATATTTGATATAATACTGTTTATCGAGCTCACATTACGCTTTGAATAATTCATCATCAAACCCTGAGTTTTAACCGTTTTTCTCTTTCGTTCTTATTGTATAGATTTTGATTCTGTTAAAATTGCCATGAAGCTCATACAGAGCATGTTTCTGTGGTCCTGGTATTTTGGTCAAGATTTTGGTCAAAATAATGCAGAACTATTCTTTAATCGCATCACTAATCTTGCTGTTTAAAGCACACCCCTGTCGTTATTGTTCAATTATATATCGACGACGACTACTACTAATTTCATGTCCACAATGATTCTCACCTGCTTGTAAGATCAGTTTCCCCTCCCCCAAGTCTTTCACGAACGAACCAGGTGGTGGTAGGAATTGGGAATTTGTTCAGGTGCTGGCGATAACACGCCTACTCTTCTTGAAGGACGTCACAGGATCTATAATGTCCATCCACAAATGCTGGCAGACGAGTCTCCCGGCTTAGCATCCTTCAAATAGACGACGCATACATTGAGGTATTGCTTTGCATTCAAAACACCAAGGGTGACAGTTTACAGCTGGGTCGAGCCCCATGATAGACAGATCAGAAGTGTGTGTGCACACCTCTAAGCTATCCTGGCAGCCTGATTATATATTATATATATATTATATATATATATATATATCAAACTGAACTACCAACATGTATAATTTCCCAATATGTAAGAGGAAAATGTATGTTTGTAAAAATGAAAATGTGGAATTGTACATATGAAGGTCATGAAATTCAAGAAATCTGCTTTTTAAACAGTGATCTCATCGACTCCTGGAGGAGCTAATACAAAAATGAAATGTAGAACTAAGACAAGCAGACATGTACTTTTACATGGCATTTCAAGAACATGACAGACAATGGACAAACGCATGTGGTATATGGGATTTGAAACTTGTTTCCCTGCATCGTTAGCCAGGTGTTCAGAAAGAAAACGCAAACAGGTCAACAGGCATTACGTGAAATGGATAAAAAGACGGCTGTGGATTGACAATGTGTAAAACTTTAAAACTTTATGGTGTTGACTGAGGCCACCACACCCTTGAGGTCGCTCCACCCGTGGGACTACAAAAGAGCTTTGAATGCACAAGGTAAGACCCGATCGTACGATGACAGGTGACAGCGAATCAATGCAATCTGTTGAAATATGTGGCGATGAAGAATTTCATTTTTATTATAAAAGGCAAACCGGTGTGCAGTGTGTAAAGGAGGGGGAGAAAGGAGAGGGGGGGAGGGGGAGTGGTGGGGAAACAATTGACACATTATTCAGACAGCGTTATATATAACTGCACAATAAATAACACATGGATCATGTACACAGTAGCGAAGTAGGGTGTAGCATGGACGTAGAATGAAACACCAGTGTCCCTGTCCGTATGGTATACACATGAGAGGTAACAATGAAAATCGGGTGAATCGCTCGTGTACAATTAATTATGCTCCACTGATGTGTTTTCGTTTGGCCATCCTTGCCAGTTTAGAATCGCAAATATCCATGTATTGGAATATTATGCCAATAATTTTTATTTTTTTAAATAATAATATCTTGGTTACGTTCCCATCGAAACTTGCAAAAGCATAAAAACTGATTGATCGATGGACAGGTGCGTACCTTGTATACACAGTGCGTACATGGTATCCACCGCATGCACGTCGTGCACCTGTAGTGCGCACAAAAAAAAGGCAAAATAAAAAACACCAGAAACACCAATATGGTGAGCATATTGCTGGAAATTTAACGATGAAGCTCCTTGCGGATGACGCAAACAACATGTTGCTTGGTTGAAAATCATTAAAATGGGAGGGCGACGGATTATGGCGCTCTTAAAAAAATGTGCAAAATAACCATTTATATATTATCTTTTTTTTATGCAGATATTTCACCTCGATGAGAGATTTTGATGTTACGGGCAGGTGCACCGGATTACAAGAGATCGAAAGACCTGCACAGTCCACCCATGCACACCTCCCGTCCAGAGGGAGACGCGTGAGTTCCGAGATTTGCGATGCGGGAAAATCGAATTAAAACATCCGAGGAAATTGCAAGAGCCATGCTCGCCATAGAGCCTAAAATCCTTCCTACTGGCACGACGAGGGGAGTACAACGTGACTAGTTGTACGATGCTCGTGAGAATTAGAGCATTATAATGGTGTGTGAGAAATAGTCGACCAGATTCGAGGAGTCAAGATAACGACATCTTTGTGCTGTGGTGTGCTTACAAAGTGTATATAGCTGTCCCAATGACCTTGTGATGACTTGCTCCATCATGTGGTATTAAGAATCATTCTTGAATAGAGGCCTTGGTGATAATATGCGCTTTCGGAAGTGCCCAAAGGTGACAGAGGAGCAGCTGTGGTCTTTCCGGAGATGCCTCACCTGTTAGTCCGGCGGACAGGGACCGATGGCTGGATAACCGGTAGCCTGCTCGTAAGCTTTCAGCTCCAGTTTCTGCTGCTGTTCAGCAGCTGACATGAGACTGTGGATGGAGAACGGGTGACTGAAGCTGTATCTCGGGTCTAGCTTGAGTGGTCCCAACGCGTTTGCATTCATGGGCAGATTAGAGAGTGGGAGGGATAGCGCTGTAGCGCTGAGGACGTAGTCTGGAAGAAGATCCCGTATGCAGCCCGTCGCCCCCAGCTTGCACCTTGGAACTTCCTTGCATGCGGCAGGACGCAGTTGCTGGTCCCAGCTGGTCATCGTTTTCCACTGGAGGGGAGCAAACAGAGGAGCTTTCTTCCTTTTTCTCCTGCAAAAAGTCGGTTCAGTGGCCTGGACCTTTTATCCCCCTCGAGACCACATTTTAACACGCTTTTCTCTGACACTTGAATCGCTTTTGGCGCCTCAGATAACACCCATTCTCGAACATGTTTCCTGAGTCTGGATGTAGGGTCCAGAATGATCCTTTCCCTGGTTTGTCAGATGAACGTGGAACTTTGACGAAACAATCGTTAAAAGACAACGAGTGCCGAATGGAGTTCTGCCAGCGCTGCTGATTTTGTCTGTAGAATGGGAAGAGGTCAGTGATCCACTGATATATCTCACTCAAAGTAAGCATCTTGTTGGGCGATTGTTGAATGGCCATGGTGATCAGAGAAATGTATGAATATGGTGGCTTGGCATGCGTGTAGTTCCGACGGTACGCAGGCTTTGGTTCCGCGTGCTCGCATTGAGAATCCATTTTGGTTGTAGGAACCAACACCCTGTTGAACACCACTGTACGGGGAGCCAAGCCCAGGCATTGGTGGTGCTCCAGGAGGCCCCAAAGGGTTCAAACCAAGAGGGGATGGGCTCAAGTTGGCTGCGAATCCTGCCAGGGGCCAGAACCACCACTGGCCATACCAGCCATGGCAGAAAGATGGCCAACTCCTCCTGGGCAGCTGTGGCCCATCGTAGATCCGCCAGTGTAACTCGGGAAGGAGGGAGTAGAACACAGCCCCCGCATTACCGTTCATGGAGCTCATGGCCACATACGAGTCTAAAGAATTCATCGATCCAAGGCAGCTCGTCATGGGTGTCAAAAATGCCTGTGAAGAAACATAAAGAAAAGTGTTGCACTTCAGCGTTTGTACTACCCCTCCTGATTATATACCTCCTCAATGTATTGCTCCTCACTCGCTATCTCATTCATTTATTTGGCATGTTCTCTTTATGCTTGTCTGCTTCCTCATGGTCTCTCACGTATTATTGTTCAAAACTCTGATGAATAGCACAGGCTGTCACCCATGTGTGGTGATTAATATCGTTGTTGTTGTTACTTATGCCCCAGCCACGTTTTTGTCTCTGCTATAGACTAATGATCGGTAGGTCCATAGTGAGTTATGGCAGTCAGAGGTCCAACCCGGTAATGGAATTTTGTCTAGCGATAGTCAAAGCACCAATTTTGTAATTTGTTAAGGGTGCCGGCAATAACTTACCTACTCCTCGTCGAAAGACACCGTAAGATCCTTAATGCACACTAGCTAACGTGATCAGAACGGACACTCAATCCGAGGAATGGCACACTTTGTGACCCATTAACGTCCTGCCTGCGACGCACCAATCTGACAGTTTATAGTCGGGTCATGAATTGAACCCAGGTTCGACGGCTCAAAGGCAAATGCATGACTCTCTGTACCACTTTGTCCATGCACAGACGATTAATTCGCACAATTAATGTTTATATCAGTCGTGGATCGAAGATTGTTTTAACATATACTCTAATAGTCTCTAGTCTTGTCTTCTCTATAGGCTAATAGTCTCTACTTTAGTCGATACTCTGATAGTCTCGAGTTTAGTTTGGAGTCTAATGGTCTAGTCTAGTCTATAGGCTAATAGTCTCTAGTTTAGTCTAGTCTATAGGCTAATAGTCTCTAGTCTAGTCTATAGGCTAATAGTCTCTAGTTTAGTCTATACTCTCATAGTCTTGAGTTTAGTCAAGTCTAATAGTCTAGTCTAGTAGATGGCTAATCGTCTCAAGTTTAGTCTAATAGTTCTAGTCTAGTCTAGGTAGTCTATAGGCTAATAGTTTCTGGTTTAGTCTATCCTTAAATAGTCTCTAGTTTAGTCTCGTGTAGTCTATAGGCTAATACTTTCTAGTTTAGTCTATCCTTACATACTCTCGAGTTTAGTCTATAGTCTAATAGTCTCTAGTTTAGTCTACAGTTTAATGGTCTCTAGTTTAATCTACAGTCTAATGGTCTCTAGTTTAGTCTTTCGTCTTATAGTCTCCAGTTTATTCGATAGTCATTAGTCTCTCTAGTCTAGGCTGTAGTCTAGTTTATAGGCTAATATTCTCTCGTTTAGTCTATACTCTAATAGTCTCTAGTTTAGTCTATTGCCTAATGGTCTCTAGTTTAGTCTGAAAGTCTGTAGTTTAGTCTATAGTCATTAGTCTCTCGTCAAGGCAATAGTCTAATAGTCTCTAGTCTCATAGTGTCTAGTCTCTATTCTATAGTCTAATAGTCTCTCGTCTCATAGTCTCAAGTTTAGTCTATAGTCTAATAGTCTCTTGTCTAGTCTAGTGTAGTCTATAGGCTAATAGTTTCTGGTTTAGTCTAGTGTAGTCTATAGGCTAATAGTTTCTGGTTTAGTCTAGTGTAGTCTATAGGCTAATAGTTTCTGGCTTAGTCTAGTGTAGTCTATTGGCTAATAGTTTCTGGTTTTGTCTAGTGTGTAGTCTATTGGCTAATAGTTTCTGGTTTAGTCGAGTGTAGTCTATAGGCTAATAGTTTCTGGTTTAGTCTAGTGTAGTATAATAGGCTAATCGTTTCTGGTTTAGTCTTGTGTAGTCTATAGGCTAATAGTTTCTGGTTTAGTCTAGTGTAGTCTATAGGCTAATAGTTTCTGGTTTAGTCTAGTGTAGTATATAGGCTAATAGTTTCTGGTTTTGTCTAGTGTAGTCTATAGGCTAATAGTTTCTGGTTTAGTCGAGTGTAGTCTATAGGCTAATAGTTTCTGGTTTAGTCTAGTGTAGTATATAGGCTAATCGTTTCTGGTTTAGTCTATCCTGAAATAGTCATTTAGTCTCTAATAGTCTCTAGTCCGACAGCATTTAAGACAATGAACGACCAAGGCAAATTATTAAGAAAAAAAACGCCATAACTATGGCAATACCGGAATATAAAGCACTTCATTTTTGATGAAAGGGGGGGGGGAATGATATTCGTTTTCCATGAGGATTGTTCAGCCTTCCTATGGTGGATTGTCCATCGGCATATAGAGGGGATAATATTGGGAAATCGACTAAATGTCAACAAAAACTCTGCAAACCATTAAATTATCCCGCTGCGGACAGACCCAGTAGAGTTTGAACAACACGTGAGACTACCCAGGATGTCGATGAGAAAAGCGGAGCCCAAACGGCCTGGGACGAGCGTGTCCACTCACCTCGCCTTGCTCGCCGTAATACCCTCCCCAATCTGCAGGATCCGCGGTTTCCATCTTCACCGAGCCAAGCATGGCCACCGATCGTCCCCCAGGTTGGAGTTCAATGCCGCACGTGTCCGAGTCCCCCTACCTGCGCGTGGGACGGTGCGCCCGGAACTCGCTGTCATGCGGACACGGCCGCGGAGGCACCAGCGGCCGTGTCCCACGGCTACATGACTCCACCACGAACGCTCTGTCACCGCCTTACACCTTGACACTCATTTTTTTGTTGAAGCCCGACCGACCGACCGACCGACCGGGTCCTCCTGCCCCAACACCTCTCCTCCTCCTCCTATCACTTCATTCCGCCACCTCCCCTAATGCGTCACACTTTTCACTCCAACCCTCCCCTCATGCATACTCCACGTTTACCGCTCGTGTAAATGGCCATCTCGTGTTTCGTTGTGGTCTTCACAACCTCAGGATGAATGGTTCATTCTCCCCCCCCCCTTTTTCATCGAACAACGATATTACACTTTAGTTCGCCACAAACTCGAGAGACATCACAGGACAGGTAGGTAAATGTACAGCGTCCACCTGCAAAAAAAAAAACAACTATAAATCAGCGTCACGTGACGTGGTTGTTCAAAAATATATCTCGCAAACGAATGTTCACAAATCATCCGAGAAATGCGGTGAACGTTTTTATAATATAATTCATTGTGGCCATCGACGTGGTTCGGTTCGTCGTTAAAACACCGTCTTCCTTACTCGCCGTGTGTACGTAATTTATAGACAAGATAATAATAATAAAGAAAGGTGGACATTGTCGGACAATTCTGACTGTCTCGGTCCGAGAACTTTTTGAACGCTACGCGTAAACGTTGATATAGGGGGGGGGGGGAAGGGGACAGCACGCGGGTCAGCTTTCGTTAGTCGTTAGTTAACTTAGTCGTTAGTTAACATTAGTAAACAATCGTTGATTAACTGTAACCGCTCTTTCACTAGGTCACGAGAACCAAACAACCCAAGTACTATTACATTCGTT
>CM068961.1:112332185-112346342 GCA_035128595.1 Eptatretus atami | reverse complement strand
TACATTCGCTCCGGTCCCATGTACCATTGTTGTCCTTGATACCGAGCGATGGTGTTCTGTTGAAGCTGTTTCTATGGAAAGGGTTATACCGGGTGGTTTTGCCATTGCCTTCCCAGTAACAGTTAGGGTAGGAATTTGGAATTTGTTCAGGGTGCCGGCGATAGCTTGCCGACCGTTCGCGAAGGACACCGTGGGATCTTTAATGCCCACCGACGAATACTAGCAGCAGATGACATTGCAGTTTAACGTCCATCCGAGGGACGGTGCACACACACACACTGATGAATCACCCTGCCTTGTGAAACACCGGGATGACGGTTTATAGGTGGTTCGGGATTCGAACCCAGGCTTGACAGCTTGTTGGCCAAAACATATTTTATATGTGACCGAACCGAATGGATTCTTATTCTCATGAGCCAGCGGGCATGTTGGAAGCATGACTCTCGAGTAAAGATTATCGAATGTTGTTCGAGTAAAAGCCTGCACCACGTTGCGGGAAACCCGGGTTCAAATCCCATTGGCGAGGAAAGTCTGGGAACTCGTCTTCCACTGCAAAGCGTATTCTACGCACGAAGCATGGGGCCACCGGCGGCGAAGGAGAAAGTCTCATGAACCGGTTGAAAAATTGGTTCATCAATAACGATCCTTCCCTGTAAAAGGAGGTGGAGATTTTGAGTACCTTCGGAAACCCACGAATGGAGATAACAACCAACATGAGCGATTATGTTGCAATGTCTCATTCATTCATTTCGCGTTTGAGAGCCTCCTTAATCGTGGGACCAGGGCCCGTCGGTACGGACAGTTCCACCACTTCTGTCCCACCTCGTTGACTACCCCTTGTGGGAGTGGTCGTGGGAAATCGATCATTTTTACAGGACATATCCGGAATACCGAGACTTTCCCAGGAACGCTGTTCAAGAGAGAGCGTGCACGGGGCGCGGCTAAAGCGCACGTACGATGCGGAGGAACGCTGAGCTGCGTGCGTACGCACGCACACACTCCGTCCTCCCCCCCCCCCCCCCCCCCCCCCCCCCCCCGACCACACCTCGCACCTTGCGAAAGGCGCACGCTTTTTGGCAAAATTGTGATTTCCCACCCAAAAAATGAAACGATCGATTTTCTTTGTGGGACGTGGACACCCCACATGTTTAACGTGCGACTTGGTTCACGACGACGTATTGCTGCCTCATGGACACCCTGATCCGCACCATATCCGAGCGGCAGGGAGCTGGTTGCTCAGGATTCGTTTTAAAGGGAACTCGCATTTGTTAAACAAGGGATCAGCTAAGGAAGACAGATGTAGAAATTCTGGGTGTGCGAGATCGTCAGACCGCGCGGGGACATGTCAGCGCGGGATTTGCGAGCTGAGAATGATCCGACCGTGTCCGCGCCTCGAGCTGTACTATTTCCTCCCCTCTTCCTCCCCCCCATCCCTCGTGCCAAACCCCGTTCATTGCATTGGACCCCGCACCTTGCGCTGGACTTCACACCTTGATCGCACACGACACATTTCGCTGCATTCACCGAACATAGCTTTGTGCACCTCGCGACGTGTACGTATTCTCAACTGCACGCACACACAGTGCACCTTGTAGTCTTTGGGGGAGATTATCTCATGATTATTACTTTTATTTATTCAATCATTTAGGCCAGGAATTCAATTAGCCAAAGTGAATTAATTAATCAGCAAACAATCCAAAACCAACAAATACACAAACAAACGAAGAGATGATCATTCCGCAGTTTGTTTGAGACATTATGTGGAGGGGTGTGGGGGTGGGGGTGGGTTGTTGTCAATTATAATAGATAATACCTAGTATGATCAGTAAGTCTGTGGCCTAAAATAAAAGTAGAAAAGGGAAAAAAACAAAAACACAAAAAACCGGTGTACATGTTTAATGATAATTTTATATTAAAAGGAAAATATTGTAAAATTTGGTTTCGTTCATGGGAGTAATTTTGTATCAGGATAAGGACTTCGTGATCATTTCGGGTACAAGGGTGGACTACAATAATAATGATAATTATTTTTACTTTCAATAAAATTTGCTGAGCAAAAAATAAGAATGCGTCATCGATCGTTCAAAACCCTTCTACAGACGACAGCGGTAATTATAATTGCCCATCGGCAGTTACACCTGTATAGCATCTAAAGAAGAGTTCCAGGAACAGGTCGTCTGTATACAAAGTTACACCTGTTATAGCATCGAAGGAAGAGCTCCAGGAACAGGTCGTCTGTATACAAAGTTACACCTGTTATAGCATCTAAAGAAGAATTCCAGGAACAGGTCATTTGTATACAAAGTTACACCTGTTATAGCATCTAAAGAAGAGCTCCAGGAACAGGTCGTTTGTATACAAAGTTACACTGTTATAGCATCTAAAGGAAAGAGCTCCAGGAACAGGTCGTCTGTATACAAAGTTACACCTGTTATAGCATCTAAGGAAGAGTTCCAGGGCAGCCATCTGTATACAAAGTTACACCTGTTATAGCATCTAAAGAAGAGCTCCAGGAACAGGTCGTCTGTATACAAAGTTACACTTGTTATAGCATCTAAGGAAGAGTTCCAGGAGCAGGCCTTCTGTATACAAAGTTACACCTGTTATAGCATCTAAGGAAGAGTTCCGGAGCAAGCCATCTGTATACAAAGTTACACCTGTTATAGCATCTAAAGAAGAGCTCCAGGAACAGGTCGTCTGTATACAAAGTTACACCTGTTATAGCATCTAAGGAAGAGTTCCAGGAGCAGGCCTTCTGTATACAAAGTTACACCTGTTATAGCATCTAAGGAGGTTCCAGGGAGCTAGCCATCTGTATACAAAGTTACACCTGTTATAGCATCTAAGGAAGAGTTCCAGGAGCAGGCCATCTGTATACAAAGTTACACCTGTTATAGCATCGAAAGGAGAGCTCCAGGATCAGGTCATGTCATCTGTATGCAATGTTGCACCTGTATAGCATATAGAAGAGCTCCAGGAACAGGTCATCTGTACAAAGTTACACCTGCATAGCTTCTAAAGAAGAGCTTCAGGAACAGGTCGTCTGTATACAAAGTTACATCTGTACAGCATCTAAAGAAGAGCTCCAGGAATAGGTCATCTGTATACAAAGTTACACCTGTATAGCTTCTAAAGAAGAGCTTCAGGAACAGGTCATCTGTATATAAAGTTACATCTGTACAGCATCTAAAGAAGAGCTTCAGGAACAGGTCATCTGTATGCAATGTTACACCTGTTATAGCATCTAAAGAAGAGCTCCAGGAACAGGTCATCTGCATACAAAGTTACACATGTACAGCATCTAAAGAAGAGCTCCAGGAAAAGGTCATCTGCATACAAAGTTACACCTGCATAGCATCTAAGGAAGAGCTCCAGGAACAGGTCATCTGCATACAAAGTTACACCTGTACAGCATCTAAAGAAGAGCTCCAGGAACAGGTCATCTGCATACAAAGTTACACCTGTACAGCATCTAAAGAAGAGCTCCAGGAACAGGTCATCTGCATACAAAGTTACATCTGTTATAGCATCTAAGGAAGAGCTCTAGGAACAGGTCATCTGTATGCAATGTTACACCTGTAAAGCTTCTCAGGAAGAGCTCCAGGAACAGGTCATCTGTATACAAAGTTACACCTGTGTGGCATCTAAAGGAGAGCTCCAGGAACAGGTCATGTCATGTGTACACAAAGTTGCACCTACATAGCATCGAAAGGAGAGCTCCAGGAACAGGTCATCTCTATGCAATGTTACACCTGCATAGAGTATGTCGAGAACAGTTCCACGAACAGGTCATCTGTATAACATGTTACACATGTGGAGAGCATCTAAGGAATGGCTCCGGGAATAGGTCATCTGTGTAATATTATACCTGTAAAGGAACTCTAGAACAGGTAATCTGTATGTAGTGCTACACCTGGAGAGGATCTCAGTAACAGGTCCACGAACGAGTTATTTGTGACAAAAACATTGCTTTCTGACGATGACACATCAGGAAGGGACCACGCCCGCTTGTCGACACCACACAAGAGCTCGATTTAAAAAGCAGCTTAACAGATCTGGTATGAAGCCTTGCCGGAATGCCACACAGGTGCGTTTGTGACAAAAGCAGTCTCTCTGTGCAGTTGAATATTTGCCAAAATCCCTGCATGATCTGCAGAATGCGCCCACGGCCATTTCCTCCAAGTCTCTCGTTGCAGAACGTCAAGTCAAGAATGAAAAAGAAGGGTGGTGGGAGGATCAGAGCCCTGCCCCCAAACAGAATATGATACTATCTCTCATAAATAATCAGATTCATTTCGTTGACCACATCACACGACCAGCAAGGTACTTGCTCCGCCCTCACCGAGGTGGGATGTGGAAGGGAGTGAGTGGGTACCCATTCTCGCCCCACCCACACAATGCACATTCCCAACCACAAGACGAGTGAGATGCCTTTACATGGGAGTGAGATCGATATAGATGACAAAAAAAAAATCCAGATCTGATCGGTTTGTACATCGATCCATCAGTACACAAAGCTATCGTTTCCTTCATTATCTTTGTCACCTTCATCGCACCGACTAGGTAATTACACTATTACACCAAAAGTATTGTGACAAAAACATTCTGGGGAATTGATTCAAAATGCCCAACTCTCCATTTCAAATATCCTGCAGGCAACACTGGGTTTACAATGGCGCCAATGGTGCTGGACCCATAAGAACAGCTCTCGGAACAGGTAATCTGTATACAATGTTACACCTGTAGAGCATCTAAAGAAGAGCTCCAGGAACAAGTCATCTGTACAAAGTTACACCTGTATAGAGCATCTAAAGAACGGCTCCAGGACCAATTCATCTAAATACAGTGTTACACCTGTACAGAGCATCCAAAGAACCAAAGTTCTTGTCTGAAACCAAAGTTGTTTTTAAGTGAAGGCTACACACCGCAATGAAATAATACATATAGATTACTATATATAATTTAACACTGCAGTACTTAAAAATATAGGACCACTGGACGTGTAGCTTATCTGGGCCCTGGCCTAATGTTGAAACCCAAATTTGGTAGCATTCTGACTGGTGGGTCTGGAGAACATTTTTGAAGAAATTTACCAAGTCGGCCATTTTGACCTACTTAAATCATGTGACCGGAACGAGCTTTGCAATCCCTGTTACCAGTCAGGAGAGTAACGTTGCTGCCAAATTTCAGCCGGATCGGCCCAGCGGTTTGGCCGGAGAAGTCAAAATAGGAGATGGACGACGGACGGTGCACGATGACAATACCTTGGGGACTTAAGGTCACAAAAAACGGGAGAAAAATTAACTCAAAATTTGATATTCAGTCATTCCTGGTGGAACTTTTTGCCATCTTTAGCGTGGCCCCCGCATAGCGGGAGACGGGCTTTGCAATCGTGTGTGTGTGTGTGTGTGTGTGTATGTGTGTGTGTGTGTGTGTGTGTGTGTGTGTCTGGACCGTAACTTTTTCTTTTTTTAAAACTATTTGAGCTTTTGTCATCAAATTTTCAACAAAGCTTTATTCTGAGAATATGGAGAAGAGAAATTCATAATTTTGTAAAGGTCAACATCACACAAAATCGTAAATTTTCATCCAATTGACGTGAAATTTTAAGAATTTGCATATTGGGTCACTGAATTGGTTCACCAATCACAAGCTGGAAGCAGATTGTTTGTTTTTAAGATTAAAAGGTCAAAGGTCAGTGTTGCATAAAATATTAATGTCAGTCATATGAATATATCAGTGACCCAATATGACCCAATCCATCGAGTGTAACCTGTTTTCTGAAAAGAAGGTCAAAGTTCAAGGTCCAATCATCAATTTCCTTCTGATTGACTTGAACTTTGAGCAGGGTTTGCATATTGGGTCACTGAAGTTGACTGCCATTGAGGTCAAAAGGTCAAGGTCGCCTAAAATTTTAAAAGCTGTTTTCATCATGTTTAGCATGTAGAAGAAGAAGAACCCCGAATATAAAGCGGATGCAGACGGGCTTTGCATTTTCACATGCTTTATAGTGACCCTGTCCCCTGCGCAGCAGGAGATGGGGTCTTGCAATCACTTTTGTGTGTCTGTTTGTGTGTTTGTCCGGGCTGTACTTTTTTTACCAGTTGAGCTTTTGACATCAAATTTTCAACAAGGCTTTATTATGAGAATATGGAGAAGTCAAATTAACAATTTAGTCAAAAGGTTAAAAGGTCAAAGGTTAGCATCGCATAATATCGTCAATTTTCATCCAGTTGTCCTGAAATTTTAATTATCATTTGAGCTTCTGTTGTCACATTTTCAACAAAGCTTTATGATGAGAATATAGAGAAGAAAAATTAAGAATTTGGTCAAAATGACAAAGGTACCGTTTAGCATACGGAAGAAGAAGAAGAATAATAATAAGAAGTCTGATTACAAAGTGGACGGGATTTGCATTTTCTAGTTTTATTTGTGACTGGTAAATACAACCCGTGCTTCGTTGACGGGGGGGGGGGGGGGTATTATGGAGGGGAGTTGAGAGAGGAGGGAGGGAATGGAGAGAGAGGGAAGGAATGGAAGAGAGGAGGCAGGAGGGAGGGGAAGCGAGGAAGGGGGGAGAGCAAAGAAGGGGGGGGGAGAAGGTGGGTAGAGCTATGCCTCACCAAACGTTGCTATACCGGGGGAGGGAGGGATGCGAGGAGGGGGTGAGAGAGAGAGAGTAGGAGAGAGAGAGAGAAAAAAAAGGAGAAAGAGAGAGAGAGGAGAGTAGATGAGAGAGAGAGAGAGAGAGAGAGAGAGAGAGGTATGAAGAAGAAAAAAAAGAAGAGAGAAAGGTGAGGGGTGGAGTACGGGGTTAGTAAAGTGAATGATATGTTATGCTTAATGACCAAACACACACACACAAAACAAACTCATATCAGAACAGCTGTACACACAATGACACAACAGAGCTGATAAAGTAATCCGCTGGCACATCTGCAAAATCTTTGACGTCCCAGTTCCAGAAAATTTGTGGGAACATGAAACAAAAGTAATCACTGAAAACATGGAAGTACCTACCGCTCACGTCCGAACTAATGATCCCATCGAGTGTGAACATCGAAAGCGAAGCGTTGCGACCAGATATCATACTTAGGTACAAAAAAAGAGAATAAGGCGTTGCTTATTGAGGTGTTAATACTGGTGATTTTGGACTAAACGAAGCAGAAATCAAGAAAATGACCAAACACCAAGACCTCAAGAATGAAGTGAGAAGATCTAAGAAGATGAAGAATGCCAAAGTTGTGCCAATGATGGTGGACCTACAGGAATGATGACAAAGAACCTCATGGAGATATTAAACATAGGGGCAGTACCCTTGGGTGCTCACCTGGTAGTGGCTGGATAAGATAACCAGGCAACCACTGGTAGGCATGTATGACCCACAAAATATATAATGGAGAAGAAAGTAAATACCTCTGGATTTGTTTTTTTTTGTTAATGCCATGAATAAACCTTGGTACATCACGGGTGATAAAGGTTGTGATCAAGTTTCATCAAAATTGTGTGTGTAGTTTCATTAAAAAAAGGAAATACATATTTTGGGGGGCAACCCACTCCCCCCCCTCCCCCAGTAAACTTCCTCTGTAGATCCCTTCAGACCCCGTTTTTTTATGCCATCACGGGTGATGAAGGTTGTGGTCAAATTTTATTGAAATCATATGTGTAGTTTCTGGGAAGAAGTTGCAGGTATTTCTGGATGGACGACATGCCATCCCATAAGCTCCCCGGAACTACATTACAGGTGAGCTAAAAACCATCCCTGGGAATATTATTACAAACGAACTGCAGTTGGAAGCTGTCTGGGGCTCAGCGACGATCCTGAAGAGAGCCCTCGGCACAAAACGTTGAGAACAGAAAACTTCATAGTTTGGTCCATGAATCGTGACCCCAACTGAAATGAAGGTGGATACTTTGAGCCCACCCTGGGAGGACTCCATTTCACATTATGAAACCTACATATGTAGATACCAATCAACGACACACACACACACACACACACACACACACACACACACACACACACACACACCCATTGCCTTTTATTAGTATAGATTTACTTTTATGTGCACTTGTGTATGTCCTTCCTGAACACTCTCATTGCTGGTACCTTTGTTTCAGCCCCCTCCATCTGCAACTTGAACTTGTGACTATTCTAAATAAATCATGTACAGCTATGTGCTGTGTCAAAGACAACTTCTGTGTCAATCTCCTGTCTTTTACAATGGTTGCCCAAATGGGACCAACAAATTTGTTTGACACCAGGCCCACAAAAGGTTAATAGGCAAAGCCTGCAGGAAAACTACTCGTACTCCTACTACTACTTATTTAACAGGCTTTACACGACTACTGCTACTTTAACGGTTCCCATTATTCCCACCTTCTTGTGGGGTCGGCCAGAGAATGTTTTTCGCAAAATCTTTCATGAGCCGGCTGGTTCGGACGAACGTTTCACTGCAGATGGCAGGAATTTATATCCTGTTCAGGGGTCGAACAATTACTCACCTCCCCTATGGGATAATTAACGTTTACCAACTAACGATGGAACACCAGCTTTCTGTCCATCTGAGGGACGCACCAATCTGAGCATTGTCAAGTCTGGAATCGAACCCAGACTATAGATAGCCTAAAGTTAAGTGGGGCTACTGCTGCATGCTGAAGCAACTGTAGTATTTACCTGTTAGTCCATTGATCATTAATTCTTTCTTAGCCTGGTGTTGGCTTAGTGGTTAGGGTGGTGGTTTGGGATCCGAGAGTGGTTAGGGTGGTGGTTTGGGATCCTAGGGTCCTGAGTTAAAGCCCCGTTCCGCTGAATTAACACCAGTGGGTTGACTCAGCCTGTCATCCTTCCGAGGTGGGCGAAACGAGTACTAGTGTATACTGGTAGAGGGGCACTGCATCAGTGACACAGTCGCGCTTCCAATAAATAATAGCTACCCCGGCAGCTAAGCTGCCATACACAAGAATAAGAAGATTAATTCTTTCTAATCCCCCTCCCCCACCCATCCTGGTCGGTTTCACGCAGGTCTTATACTTCTGCTTATTTCGATATGAAGTTCACTTCTGTAACATTTTACCCAAGTAACTAGAAATTTTCCTTTTGAATAATCTTTTCATGAATGTTCAACAAAAACAGACGTCTCTGCCTTCTCACATCACTCCTATATACTCTGCTGAGAGGTCAAATCCAAAAATGATACTCAGCTGAGAGTCACTTCTTTTGCCTTCACCTCCTTCTCCCTGCATCTCCTCCTCTTTCACGCACACATCCAATTACAATTGCGATTCAGTTTTTCTCGATAACTCCTAACATCCCAACCCTCCCTTCGCTTCTCTGCTCCACGCCAACTTAGGAGCATGGGGCAGGAGTGTTTGCTTTTCCCATGCATTGAGAAGGATAACAAACCAGCCTTCAACCGCTGCCTTTCTCTGCCAGTCTCGCAGGCACACAAAGGAGCACGATGCAGTGTCATCTGATGGAATGTCGTGGCCAGAGACGTCCAGAGGTCGTGACTGCAAGAAGCTCCATGTAAAGAAATATACAAACATATATACATATATATATATATATATATATATATATATCGATATCTACTATAATAATTATTATATAATATATATAGATATATACGTATATTATCTATAATAATATTATATATCTATATATATATATGTATATATCTATATATATATATATATATATATATATATATATTATATAATATCATATATATATATCTATATCTATATATCTATATCTATATATCAATGTAATATATATATATATAATATATATATATATATCAATATATAATATACTAATTAATTATATATATAATTATATATATATTATATTGTTACGGCTGTGGAAATTCGCAATACATCATAAAGGTTCCTTAGATCAGTTATCCCGGTAAGTTTATGTGCAGATAGGTTTCCACCGTTGTTTAGAGGGAATTGTTCGTGTTCACCGGGCTGCGACTCTTTGAGATAGCCGTTTTTCTTTACTATCGTTATTTTGAACACGCAAACAACAACCGCCACCAAGTACGTCACAACGCCAAGCACGCGACAAACCTCCACACAAACAACCGCCACCACCAACTACGCCACAATGCCAACCATGCTACAATCGCCACCCACAACACCACCCACATCTTCGCCACTACGCCCGCTTACGAACGCCATCCTCCACGGACCATGCTACGACGGTTTCCGCGTTGAGAATCGTCGAGAACGCAAGGAGGGAAACAACAAGGAAGTGCCTCGATGAATGCACGGATTTTTCTTCCGCCTGAATCCCCGCGCTTGGTGTGAAGGAAAGGGGTGGGGCAGCTCGCTCCCGATTGGTGGATGCACGGCGTGAGGCGGTCGGGAGTGAGGAACACCCTTTTCGGGAAGCTTCTCGAAGGGAGGTGGAGCCAGAAGTCGGGTGGGGCGAAGGGCGAGCCTCGCGTTATAAAGGGCGGACGCGCGACAGGGCTCGCGGCTCTCGTTCTGTGCTCGTGGCGCTGGTCACCCCTTGGGGCTTCGCTCTGCCTCTCTTCTTGGTTCATGCTCTCGCCCTGTGATCCATTACGCTTCTTCTTGGTTCATGCTCGAGGCTCGCCTCTTCTCTCTTCGCTTTTGGTTCTGCGCTCGTGGCCTGTGAGCGGCCAGTTGGTAGAGACACGGTCGGAAGGCGCAGCAGAGCCGGCTGTGTGGTGGACCTGCGCGTCCGGACGAGGGGTGCCGGAGAGGTTCGCCGGCCGAGTGGAGTCCCGGAACCAGGCGCGACACGCTGACGGTCGTGGAGAGGGCTTGACGACCACTAAACAGGGGGCAGGTAACCTGCACGGTCTCGTGGGCCTTTTCGGTCATCCACGCCCACGACCATAAAGGTCTACGGACCCCGTCTACCCCTTGCCTGTGAGGGGGGTTTTCTTTTGTTTTGGTATGCATGTGTGGCCCGTGTCCCTAAGTTAAAACCTGTGTAAGTGACTGTGCTTGTAAATAATAATTATAGTCGGTCGTATTGCTTTTGCATTCTATTTGTTGCTTGTATATTGCATGACTGCCCTTGCTTGTGTTGTGCTGTATAGTGAATAAATGTCCTTGTGCAATGTACCCCGTTCGTCGTGTCCTATTTCCCTTTTGAAAAGCCATCTTGCATCGTTGAATGAGTAGTGGTTTTGAACGCCCGGTAAAGAGAATCGAATCCGTCGAGGTCGGCGATAACACCGCTCGGTTACACTGTAGTACGGAACGGACCGCTTAAGCGGTTCGTGTCCCAGGCCGACTGCGGCGCGGTGCAGCCCCTCGGTAGGTTACCCGCGTGGGTACTTAGGTATATCGACATTCGGCGATTCACCCTATTTCGCGCGGGTAGAATGCGGACAGGGCTGTGGTGAGTTAAACCCCCACCCGTGACTGGTTCCTGGCGGTAGTTCCAGGAGGGTCACGACTGAATTGTCCGTCCGGTGGGCGACGCGGTTGTGATTGGAGTTACGCGGCGATCGCACGCCGGCGGGCGCGAATTTGTAACAATATATATCAATATATAATAATATTATATATATATAATATATAATCAATATATATATATATACAGTATAATATATATATAATATATCAATATATATATAATCAATAATAATATAATACATATATATATATATAATATTATAGACATATAGTATATTAATAATATATATAAAATATATAATAAAATATAAAATATATATATATATATATATAATATACAGTTAATATATATACATATATATACATTATATATATATAAATATATATATATACATATATATAATACAAGTATACAATCTATACATATATATACAGTATACATATATATATATATATATATATATCAGTACACACATATATAATATAATAAATAATGATTGGGGCGGTTGGGATTCCACATTTTTAAAGAAGAAGAAAGCGCTTCCAACCAAAAGTAAAAACTCGATTGACTCCGCTAATTTGAGCAAAAAAAAGCAAACGACTGGATAAAGTGAGCAACAAACACCCGATCCCAAATACCACATCCACATGTTCACAAAACCCAATGAGAACCTCAACACCCACACAACCAACACTCGTCATACCCAACCCGGACACGAAACTAGCTGTGTTCGTACCCTGAAAACACAAAAACAACAACAAGTGCACACACGTGTTCACCCACACACATACAACACGCAAAAAACGTGTAAATAAAAAGAAAAAAGAGCAGAGCACCCCTTTAATGATGTGATTTGACGTTGTTTTTGCTTTTGCAAAATAAATAGCACTCCTCCATTTGACCTTGAGCACCAGCACATGAGCGAAAATGAGCAGTCGTATTGAAATAACCAGAGAGTTGGTGTCAAAGCCACCCAATGCTTGCCTGTTTATACATTTATACGTTTTTAAAAGACTCGTCTAATAATTAATATTTTTTATAAAACATTACAGTGAAGTCTGATCCAATAATTTTATAACAATATATGTATTTGTATATTGTAATCAGTAACAAGAGTGCAAGTGAGCACAATATATGCCCGAACAAGAAGGTATATACGAATCGTGCTACTAATGGAACACAGCATCCTGGTTGCCATGGCAACCTCTTTAGATGACGAACGTATGTCGTGACACACGTCTCCACAGTCGTACCTATGTACCAAATATGAACGTGAAGTTGAAAACTTTGGGAGTTAGAGTGGCGGACAGGAACGGATGGAAAACAGCATCCTGGTTGCCATGGCAACACTTTAGATGACGAACGTATGTCTCGACACACGCGTCTCCACAGTCTGTACCTATGTACCAATATATGAAACGTGAAGTTGAAACTTTGGGAGTTAGAGTGCGGACAGGAACCGACAGACAGACAGACAGACGGACGGACGGACGACACATATACGCCCGATATATATATCGGGCGTATAAAAAATAGTGTGGTAGATAAAACCGCGTTAGAAAGGAAAAAATAACTTGCACCAAAAACTTTAACATTTTCACGCTCACGCTCACGCCGGGGTACCGCTATAGCTCTCTGTTCTTCGAACAGGCGAGCTAAAAACCGGACACGTGCCGAGGCCCGGGGTCTATTGTGCCCGATGACGCCGACTGTGAAGCTGACAAAACGTTGGTCTGGTTGCTCAAATTAGCGGAGTCGATCGAGTTTTTACTTTAGGTTGGAAGCACCTTCTTCTTCTTTAAAAAGAGAGTGGGTGTCAAACACCCATGCTTGCCTGTTTATACAGTTATTCGTTTTTAAAAGACTCGTCTAAATAATTATATATTTTTTAAAACATTACAGTGAAGTCTGATCCAATATTTTAGTTAAACAATATGATGTATTTTATATTGTAATCAGTACAAGAGTGCAGTGGCACATTTATGCCCCGAACAAGAAGGTATTTACGAGAAGTCGTGCTACTAATGGAAACAGATCCTGGTTGCCATCGGCAACCTCTTTAGATGCGACGTATGTCGTTGCACACCCGTCTCCCAGTCTGTACCTATGTACCAAATATTGACAACGTGAAGTTTGAACTTTGGGAGTTGAGTGGGACAGGAACGGATGGAACAGCATCTGGTTGCCATGGCAACATTACATGACAACGTATGTCTGAACACCGTTCCAGCAGTCTGTTACATGTACCAAATATGAACGTGAGTTGAAACTTTTGGGAGTTAGAGTCGGACAGGAACCGAGACAGGACAGAACAGACGGACGGACGGACGCACATATACGCCCGATTATATTATCGGGCGGTTATAAAAATAGATGTGGTAGATAAAACCGTTAGAAGAAATAATTAGCACCAAAAACTTTAACCATTTTGACGCGCACGCTCACGCCGGAGCGTTACCGCTATAGCTCTCTGTTCTTCGAACAGGCGAGCTAAAAACCGGAACGTGCCGAGGCCCGGTCTATTGTGCCCGATGACGCGACTGTGAAGCTGACAAAACGTTGGTCTGGTTGCTCAAATTAGCGGAGTCGATCGAGTTTTTACTTTAGGTTGAAGCACCTTCTTCTTCTTTAAAAAAATAAATAATAAAAGATATAGATAGATATTATATAATATATATATATACTATATAATATTATATATATTATATATATATACATTTATATATCACACCATACATACTATATATGATTAG